>OY743124.1:7500000-8750000 GCA_963555685.1 Acrobasis consociella | reverse complement strand
GGCAAAACTGGAGTTGCGGGGTAGGCATAGAGATGGCACACACGACTAGCAAAAAAGTGACAAAGGAAGTGTTGAATATCTATTTAAGAACTAAATATATATTTGATTCTCTGAGATACCGACCTGGTCGAGCTTGAGTCCTGGTTCGGTTCCCAGCTCGAGGTTGGGCTCGGGTTTGACCGTCGGCGGGGCTGTGGGCGGTACTGCCAGCCCAGGAGCCGCCACTGCTTCGGTGCCATTGGGCAGACCGGCCTCAACTTTAGGCACGGCTGCGTTCTCTGCTACACACAAAAACAAATACCTATGACAACATTTGATATCCACGAATACAATTTTTAAAACAACCGGTTAAGAAAATAGTTCTAGTAAATTGCAAGTAGTTAGACAAACTTTGATTGGAAAAAAGATAACTACAGACAATCAGATACATTGTCTATTCTAAATATTTGAAATTTTCGAGAACCTATATTTTAGCATCTACTGCGTATCAAATGTCGAATATTTTACCCGCTCCACGTATCCTAGACAGTAGGTAAATGCCAACATATGGTCACTAAAAGAGTGCCGAGTTATAATAAGACGGAAACAAAATACCAATCAAGTTCAATAAGGGTTTTCAAACATAAGGGACACAGATGCCAGCACAGTGACGTCAGAAAGAACCTGTCAACTGATAAGCCAAAGACAACCATTACACCATCAGTTGACAGGTTCTTTTGCTCCGTCAAATGTATTCAATAACAGCAGCTTATTGGACCTGACAAAACTGTGCTGCCAACTGGTGTCCTATATTGAAAACAAACATTAGTTACCTGGTCGCCGAGCCACGAGCGGCTGCAGGCCGGAAGGTGTGTCGGAGAGCACGTGGAAGTGAGACGTGGGCGGTGGACCCATCGCTGTCGGACGAGACTCAGCCTCGATCTGCAAAAAAAAAAACAAATTGAAAGGTCATAAATAGACCCCGTTATCTTGTCGCATTGACATTACTTCTAGGGATTGATACTTTGATTATATTTCATTGTCAATAAGCCGAAAATAATCACTGCTAACTAATGGATAAACAAAAGCCGCGGGCGTTCGTTAGATACAACCTATCATAATGTTTCCACAATAATTACAAAAAACTGTATACAATTAATTCCACATGGTCCATAGAACTAAGGGATGTTTTAGGGTTTTGGTGAGTATAACAAGTCGATATCACTAAGTCAATAAACTAAATGTTTCAATCCCTATAAAATGTGACGTCTGTGCGTCAAGATAACGCCGTCTAGTGCTAAAAGAAAGATCCACTGCTGAACATAGGTCTTTTTTTACGCCAACCATCTCGCTCCAGTGCTGATTTCATCCAGGTGGAGAAAGGAAAGGTAATGAGAAAAATATCGCGTGGCAACTCTTGCTACACAACATATACAACGATGTTTTGGAACGGGATTGACGGTTAAATTGAATAGTCGTATTTAAGTCATATCGTGTAAAAATTATAACATTATACATAGTACTTTAGTCATCGCTACCAATACGAGAAAGGCTCAAGGCCGAAGCGGATGGCAATCTTTGGAAACTAAAAATCCCGCATTCAAAAATTGGTCTCCATTAAACATAATTTAAGTTTAATGGAGAGCAATTTTTGAATGTGTGGAATCACAAAAGGGTGCAATAATAAAAAAGTGAAATACATATATAGTGTTAATTTGACCTGGTAATTGATAAGTCCCCACTGCTCGAGGAAGCCGTGCACGCGCATGATGGCGCACACGTCGCCGGCGAGGTTGCGGCGGCTCGCCGTCGACGTCAGGTACTCCGTCGGGTTCAGCCGGTACGTGTCCAGCATGAAGTTCCTGAGGGATGACACTCAGAAATTATCATCGTCCTTCCGAGTATTGGCGATGGCACAGAATAAGTACCATACTCACGTACAAAAGTCTTACTCAGCAAAGGAATTCGAAATATCTACTCAATGTCGTTAGTGATATTTAATTTAATTTAGCTCGCTTCAGAACTCGGCACCTTTTCGTTTAGATACTTAGAAGTGCATTGCAAGCCAGTTTAGTTCTTACTACTTTAGACATACGATTCATGTCACTGAATTTATTACTCCGTAGTGGTCGCCGCGCGCATAGTAATAATGTAGGTATATTTTCGATACCTAAACAGGGAGTCAAGTGACAAAGACCTGACGCTGGCAATTTCTTTATTTTATTCTGGGATATTAATATTGATGGTACCTAGTTAGGTAATCGTCAATTGTAGTTTTAGTACCTGGGCGACCGAGCTTTGCTCGGTTACATTTCAAACATTAACTACATTTTTTTAAACTTTTTTAAAAACAATACAAAATAAAAAAAGTAAGTCACCAAGTAGAATTCGAACCCGTAACACTCTTTCTAGTGGTTCGCATCCTAAACTGCTGAGTCAAAATGGATAGCGGCCGGTGCGACGAAATTAGCGACCATATTCAGCGTGGAAAGGAAAACGCATGAAAACTCAAAAACACGCGTTTTCCCAAACATAAGACTAATCTAGATCGATTGTTTACCCACGAAAACCCCTATATACCAATTTTCAGCGAAATCGTTAGAGCCGTTTTCGAGATCACAGAAATTTATAAATATATAAATATACAAGCATTGCTCGTTTAAAGGTATAAGATATAAAAAAGATACCAAACACATACACAATAAAAACCCTAATTAAAAGATAGAAGTACGTACTAAATATTTAAAAAATATACACATACAACTACATTACCCCTTCAAATGTCGACATAGCAGACACAATAGTAAAACAATACATCAGACGCCCGCTCCGGGCGTCCGACATTTAAAGGGTTACTAACATACACTTTATACTCATAAACTTACATGATTCCGCATGTAATTAGATCTTATTAACAACACTGAGCAATCATACTTTTGGTCTCACCTTTCCGCCGGCGATCGAGCAAGACAAGACTCAATGCTCTCCTTCCCACATACTCAGGAGGTGGTCACATTACATGTCCAAACATAGGCTATAGGTACGAGTTGCTAATCTACTGTATTTTTGCCTTTTGTAAAGCTGCGGTGTTCGTGTTACAAGTTGAGTACTTGAGTGTATGTTGTCTTCCAACAGAAGGAAGGGAGCAAAATTTTTTCAAATTTCATTAGTCCAAATGAAACAAATGACGTTAAGGTGAATGCAAAGGGCTCTTCATTAAACTTTTTTCGCTAGATGGCGTTGATTTCAATATTTTCAGGTTTTTTTAAAATTCTTGTGTAATGGATTACTGGTAGGCAAACATTTTTGATCGGCGAGCCTGTAACATACTCTTTTATTTATTTAATGGCATACTTTTATTCTTCAGTCAACGTATTCAGAAAAATGCTCCAAAATAAAATCTGTAATTTTTTCTCGTATCTCTACACTCACTCACACTACGACAGGAGCTTCAAAATGCATGAAAGATGGCGTAAACCGTTGTTATAGATTTGAGTATCGCCACTAGATGGCACTATTATAAAAACTTAACTGGATAGCGCTTATTTTCAGTTATTTTTTCGAACAGCCGAAAATCATTTTAAACACGGCCGGCGATAAAAAAATGATCTGAGATTGCATATTTGTCAACCACAGCTTTGACTCTGATAGCTAATCAAGCCTTGTGTCGGGGCACTCGTTTAGAGTTTAGACCATTTGGTGGAAGGAAAAACCACCGTGCAACAAACGTCGTCATTGTACCTACATGCATTGTATTTTTTAATAAAACCAAATCGTACACAATGTTGTTAAATTTTTTTTTTATTGAAGTTTAATTTTTATTACTGAAAAAAAAAACAATTCATACAGATAGAATGATACATAATGATAGTGATTTCTTGCCGACATAAATTGTTAAATGTTGTAGTCATTATTCTGTGCACGGTGACTAAAAACAACTTTATAGTTTATTGCATGTTTGAACTTGAAATGATGGATGATGGAGACGGCAAACCTCTGTTATAGTGAAACAAAAAAAGAAACACTTCTGCATTTTCCTGACACGTATTTTCCTATGGACCTGAAATAAATTTTAAATATAAATATAGGTATCTATACAAAAATGTATACGGACAAATCACACAGACTTTTAAATCAATCAAACCCAAAACAAGTTCGAGACTTGTGTTTCAGTGTCAAACATGGCGGCAATTTGCAACTTAGGGAAACATTTTGAAACAGATTCCATTATGAAATGTTGAATCACATATAGTACAATAACAATAATAAAAAATATCACGAGTCCGTTCGACCACGCAGACAAGAAAGAAGTCCTGGCAAAAACGTCATCCGTGACATCCGTACTTTTCTTGCACCGTCGTGGATGAAGGCATTTTTGCTCGCCGCCTAATGTCATTTTGACTAAACAGCCGGTTTTATACTGCGGCGACCACTGAAATATGTAGACATGTAGCGTGTCACTACTATCAGACACCCAGGCGACGTAAACAAATCTCAACTGGATACAACTTACCTATAATAAATTATATTAAATATTCTAATGATAGATAGATATAGATAGATATATAGGGACAAATTACACTGATTGAGCTAGCCCCAAAGTAAGTTGAGACTTGTGTTATGGGATACTAACTCAACGATACTATATTTTATTACAAATACATATATAGATAAACATCCAAGACCCAGGACAATTTGAAAAAGGCCATTTTCCAACTTGCCCTTGCTGGGGATCGAACCCAGGACCTCCGGATTGGCGGTCTAGCGTGTTGACCATTACGCCACGGAGATCGTCAATGGAAGGAAATGATTTCAATTTATGTCATATCGGTATATCGTTTCAAACCTGCAAGCACTCGCTTCCTGGACTTAGGCGGTCCCGAATACACGTAACGTTGATATTTCTTCCTATCCGATCTGGTAGCCATTATTCTCCGAAATTATAATATAGCACGACAAAATTGTAACACATAATCTAGAGATGTGCCGTTGCCGGCAACATCTGGTAGATACAAACCCCACCAAAAACATACCTCTTACAATGGGGGCCAAGTTCCAATCGGCTAATTGTTCGCCTAAAACAGAGTTTTATAATAGATAGAGAGAATTAATTTTAATCAAGTGTTACTTACTGCACGAAAACCTGCCAAGTTCAAACTTTGAATTATTTAATTACTTCAAAACTTGGCATTGGACTGGATTTCAACTCTATTTTAGGCGAACAATTATTAGCGGATAGAAACTTGGCCCCCTTTTTAACAGATATGTTTTTGGTGGGATTTCAATACTTTTTTCAAGAAATCGTACCTATTTTTTCTTTTTGTGCCACGCCTGCTATACAATGTGCATTATATATACATGACAATATTTTGTTTCCCCTCCCCCCTATCCTCCTCCCCCCTCCTCATCTAAGTTAATAAATAATTTTTTTTTAATTCGGTATTAGATTGAGCCAACTCACGCTTGACCGATTTCTTAAATTTCTGTTTTTTTGTTAATTTACATAACATAATACACGACCTGTGTGCCAAATTTCATAACGCTATTACAATTGGAAGTGGCTTAAAGGTTTTGATTACCAGTCAGTGAGTCAGTCAGTGCCAAAATTAGCTATTTTCACAGGGTCATATTTCAGGATCTACTGAAGCTATATCTATGAAATTTGGCATACTGCTTTTGTACTAGTATATAATTACGTAGGTACAATTTTATCTCTGTCCTTGCAACAGGCACTTAGCTACAGGGGGTCAAAAGTAAATAGTGTAGGTTCGTGTAAATAGTGCACGGCATAGGCGCGGCCTGTTGCTGGAACTTGGCCTACGCACTACCGTGCGCTTAGAAATCAAAAGAAACGGGTCCCGGCGGGAGTGCACATTACTAGTGATTGCGCAAGTAAAGCCACACCGGGAGTGGTCCGCACTTAGATGGGTGACCACAAGTGGCATAATAATGTCTTAAGCTTCTCGGTTCTTTGGAAAGCAGTTATAAGCCGTTGGATCCAGCTGACATTATTAAATGAAAGTCGTTTAGTTTTGTCAGATTCCTTTAGGTAGCTTAAAAAATCTGACACCAGTGTACGAGGGCCACACCGAAAAGATCGGGAATAAAAAAAAGTACAAAGATAATATAATAATGTTTACTTTTATTGTTTTTCGAAGTATTCTCCGTGACAGTTAATGCACTTTTGCATTCGATCAAACCAATTATTGAAACAGTAATTCCAGTCTGAAGTGGATACAGTCAAAACAGCTGATTTGTAAGCTTCGACCGCCTCTTCTGGGCCGTGAAACCGTTGACCACGTAGCATATCTTTAATTCTTGGGAATGTAAAATAATCATTGGGGCTCAGGTCAGGGCTATACGGAGGATGGTCCATCAACTCCACGTTTTCCAGATTTAAAAACGAGCTTGTTTTGCGTGCGGTATGTGAGCTCGCATTATCGTGGTGAAGGATTATACGACGACTCGGATTAATTTTACGAAGTTCTCTTATGACTTTCGTCAAACAAATTGTTGTGTACCAATCAGCAGTAACCGTCCTTCGTTCTTGTAAAGGAATCGTAGCCACATGACCAGTTTTCGATACAAACGAAGCGACCATTTTTTTCGACACGCTGCGTGAGCGAATAACTTTTGTTGGCTTGACCTCACCCTCGAAGACCCAAACTGCCGATTGATGTTTTCTTTCGGGCTCATATGAATAAATTCACGATTCATCCCCAGAGACGATATTGTAAACTGCATTTGAGCTCCCTCCATTGAACCGTTGCAGAGCAGACCGACACCAATTAACACGAGCCGACTTTTGTTCCTCGGTCAAACGGTGGGGCACCCAGCGTGAAACTAACTTCTTGACACCCAGTTCATCATGTAAAATAGTCTGAATGGCTGTCATACCAATGCTGAGAGAAACCCGAATCTGCTCGTATGTCACATGTCTATTTTCTTTTATTAATTGGCGTACAGCATCGATGTTATCTTGTGTTACCGCTGTTTTTGGCCGACCAGTATAAGGGACTGTGGTAAGAGAGGAACGTCCACGACGAAACTCAGAATACCAACGATATATAGTCGTTTTACTAGGTGCTTCAAGTTCATAAATAGAAACAAGCTCGGCGAGACATTGTTCTTGAGACAAACCTCGACGAAAGTTATGAAAAATTATTGCACGAAAATGTTCCCGCGTAAGCTCCATTTTTCTTACCGACTTGTCAAATTCAAATGGTCAATACTCTTTTCTTTTTTACTATATTTAAAATTCAAAAATGGAGTTGTGTTCAAAATAATACTACATATCAAACACCAAAAAGGTTTTACTCTAATTTATTCCTAAGTATTCTATTCCCGATCTTTTCGGTGTGGCCCTCGTAGGCCATTTACACACATGATTTATTTTGTTTTTAGTATTTGTTGTTATGGCAGAACAGATGGCAACAAAAATACATAATTATTCGAGAAAATTTCAACTATCTAGCTATCGCGGTTCTTGCGATACTGCCTAGTGACAGACAGACGGACAGACGGACAGACAGCGAAGTCTTAGTACCTAATAGGGTCCCGTTTTTACCCTTTGAGTACCCTAAAAAAAGAGTGTGTACTCGATGACGTGTACTTATGTACCTACACGCGTTAGTTAGAAGTTATACTTCTTTGACGTGAACATAAATACAGAGAAGATAAGTACGATCGCAGATTTTTTTTAATAAAATATATCCAATGAATATTTGATATTTAATATTAATATCCGATAAAATAATTACCAACTAATTTATGAACTATCTTCACGTGAAGGTTTTGCTAAATTGCTAATTTGATTGTTCATATAAGTAGATTAGATAAGTCACGTTCAGAAGTTCGTAGGTTTATTGTGAAATTCTAAATAAAAAGTAAAGATTAATTTTTCGGTAGTATTCATAGTAATCAATACAAACATTAGTAAGTACTTATTTTTTGTTTATGAATAGGTACATGTTTACCTACTAAGCTATACCTATCATTATTTCTTTTAATTAATATATGTTTTGAAAAAAATAATTGTTTCAGTTTCAGAACGAACTCATATCGTAGAAATTAGAAATATTGTGGAGACTTGGAGAGAAATGCATTCGGTTTCAAAAGCAAACAACGTTGCCGTCTCGTGCCGCTGTGTACCTACTACACTTTGCGCGTTGCCTGCTGCATGAAGAGCGGCAACGTAGCATTCTGACCGCGCTGAGTCTTCTGACATAATACTACATTTAGATATTTTTATTACAGCGCCATCTAAATGATGTCCAAGTATGTCGTTGCAAGCATTGAGCTGTCAAATTAGACAAATGCAGTAGTTTTTAATAAATCTGCCAGATGTCACTCTAAAATGAATTCTATTTATTACACACACATTGTTAGAAATGTTAATTTTTGTCTTGTTTTAAATATCGTTTTTCTTGTAAAGTACTGTAAATTATTATGACAGACTTTAAAGGCGAGCACTACAACTTCATGAAAATTGGAAAATCGATTGTAATATGAGAAACACTATCCACATTAAGAGAATTGCTGTAAAACAAAATGTATGGACGGCCAAGGTTCGCAATCACCTTAATTGTAAGTACCTATCGATAGTAAAATCTGCTAGTCGAATAAACCTATAAATAAAAAAACAATACCTGTAAGCCAAGTATATCTCAGGAGTTTTGGATTTGTTCTTCCCGTTGAAGAACTCTGGCAGCGCTCGCTTCTCGATGGTATGTATGGAGTTGTAGTCGAACCACGCCGAGTACGACGGGACCACGATGTGGTGCGTTTGGTCCGTCACGTTATCCTCTAGCTCCTCCTTTATCAACATTTCCTGACAAATAAAAATATTTTTTTTTAAATAATCCAACGTCAAACTTGGAAATAAAAATAAACTCCATTCCTAGACTTTTTGTCAAACCGTAAAGTAAATACATCTCTTCCGTCTTTTTGGAAACTGGAGACAGATATAGGCGTCAAATTTTTAGGCCGCAAGACGGACGTTAGTTCGTATCCGCGTTTCAGTGTCAAGCAACATAAAGCACTAATGTATGGTGATAAAGTCTAGTTTGGTTTGACACAGAAATAGGACGTCACTATCGTACGAATAACGTATTATTTTATGGAGTAACCCCGCAGGTTACACTGTTGGTATAAAGTCTTTTAACGAAACCAATAGAATTCTGTTACTGCTAGACAGATGTATAGTCTTTATCTCTATAAAGAAATAAATCAATCAAAACAAAAGAGATACTAATCTGATGATGTTTACGGAGATCGCAGGTGGAGATATTACAACTATTATAATGCATGGAAAGCTTCCTACCTGCGTGTTGGAGTCGGAGTGCTTGCCCTGCGAGTCGTCGTGAGCGTCCATGGGCGGCGCGGGGGTGGCGGGCGCCTCGCTGGCCGGCGCCGGGGCCGGCTCGGGAGCCGGCGCGGGCGCTGCTGCGGGTACAGCGACAGCTTATTATATACTCAGCATCAATAAATAAATAGTACCTGGGCGACCGAGCTTTGCACGGTTATATCTCAAACATTAACTAAATTTTTTAAACGTGTCTATAAATAATAAAAATTAAAAAATTATATAAACTATAAACATATAAAAAAAAAAGTAAGTCAACGAGCTTGATTCGAACCCGTAACACTCGTTTCTTGCCGTCCGCGTCTTAACCCGCTGGAACAGACGGACAGTGGCCGGTACGACGAAATTAGCGACTATATTCGGCGTGGAAAGAAAAACGCATGAAAACTCGAAAACATGCGTTTTCCCAAACATAAGACTAATCTAGATCGATTGTTTACCCCCGAAAACCCCCATATACATTTCAGCAAAATCGTTCAAGCCGTTTCCGAGATCACATAAATAACTTTATATACATATAAATAAATAAATACACAAGAATTGCTCGTTTAAAAGTATAAGATATATATATATATACATACATACATACATACATAATATCACGCCTGTTTCCCGCAGGGGTATAAGATATATAGATATAGGGACAAATTACACAGATTAAGCTAGCCCCAAAGTAAGTTCGAGACTTGTATATACTAGGATACTAGCTCAACGATACTATATTTTATAACAAATACATGTATAGATAAACATCCAAGACCCAGGACAATTTGAAAAAGGTAATTTTCCAACTTGCCCTGACCGGGGATCGAACCCGGGACCTCTGGGTGGCGGACTAGCATGGTGACCACTAAGCCGGAGGTCGTCATCAGAGATATCTGACCCCTCCTCCACCTGCATCTTTAATTATTTAATAAACTGAAAATAATATTAACATGAAAATGTGTATTCAGAGAGATTTTAATGAAGTCTTTTTGAATAAACATTTTCATGTAAATATTATTTTCAGTTTAAGAGAAAAATCAAGATAAAGATAGAAGAGGGGTCAGGTATCTCTGATGCTGACTGTACATGGCACCGGCGACAGGGTTTACGAACGCTCTCATATCTCGCTTTACGTAATAGTAACGAGCGGGATGGCACTAGTCCGTCGCGCGATATTAACTTTATCTGGGTTCATCAATGTTGCTGTGTTCAGCCATGTTACCAAATAGTAAAAAAAACAAGTAAAAATGTTCACTTTGGCACGCCTCAGCGGATCGTTAAGGTTGTGCTTTACTCTCAACATTTCAGGGTCTAGCATTTTGCTAGACTTAAACTGTCTCTGTTGTATTCATATTGCACTAATATACTATTATATTGTTCAAAAGAATTTTATAAGCTTATTATCTAGTTAGACCTGTCCTTTTGTCTGTCTGTAATCAAATCTAGCAAGTAAAGAAAACCCACTTCCCAGATTCTGACTGAGCTTACTTTGATTCGTCTTAAAACGTTCTTTACACTTTTTTCATAATTTTATATAAAAGCTAGTAATTTTTTTTTAATACATACTTGTTTAACGTAATTTTAGACTTATGAAAGCAGAAAAACTGATAGTAAGAGCGCTATTTCCCTTCAAAAAACTATGACATCACGGTTTGGTAATTAATGTAAATCCTATATCTAATGTTTGTTTTGATGTTTAAAAAAAAGTATCTTATTTGACTTGTTGGAAACTAGCGGATTACAGTATAACAAGGGACGTACGACGGTAGACAGAACATTTTGAGCAAATAAGTAAAAAAACTTACGTTCAACGGCCTTCTCGCTTTCGGGCGTCGGGGCAGCGTCAGTATTATCTCTGGATGCATTGTCTTCTTCATCCTCAGCATCATTCTCACGACGTTTCGTTATCCGGCTGTTTGACAACGTGAGTCTTTATTTCAGCGAAAATATTATCATCTGATTTCATCTGTCAATAGCTACGACAGAGAACTATTTTTTTTTTTTGGAGTAGGTCTAGTTGTTTAACAGTTTAAATAAAGAATTGGTAAATATGTAATCTAAGGTTTTCTTTACCATTGCTTGAGGTACGTTAAGATTTAAGTCCAAGTATCTGTGCAATTCTCCCGAGCATTCCTCAATGAAAACACCAAAGAAAAAAATGTTTTTAAACAAAATGAAACCTACTCGTTGCTAGATCGATTTTTAATCCCCCAAACCCCTACTACATACTAAAATTCACTAAAATCTTTGGAGCAGTTTTCGTTATTATCAGTCTTATAAAACGCAGACTAAGTTTTACTAACTTTAAACCATTATCCGACCTTATATTACTAGATGTCAATTTAATTTGGTCGGATAATGTTTAAATCTAATAACAAAGTTAGCCTGCGTTTTCTAATAAGACAGTGTTAGTTTTACTCTTGGTTACTCGTCAGACGCACGGAGGTTAACTCGTTGTATTGCGGAATAAGTTAGAACTAAATTCAACATTGCATTGCCTTCACAGGTTAAAAAACAGTCTGTGGCACCATAATTTTACATCTAATTAACTCTAACTTAGGTGCGCCATAGTTAACTTAGTTGTGTGTGTGTTGTTGTTGTGGACGATATTGAATGTACCTCTTGCGCTTGTTATGCTTGGGGGGCGGGGACGGCGAGCGCTTCCTCTTGCCCGCCTTCTTGCCCTTGCCCGCCGGCTCCGCGCCCGGCATCAGCTCGTCCACGGACAGCCGCAGCTTGTGCACCTGGACAGAAAACCGTTTGCCATTTTCATTATCATCATCATTATCAGGTCTTTTGGTCTTCACTGCAATAGCACAATTCTCTCTAACAAAGCCATACTTGGCCAGAGCAGCCAGACGACTTGGCCTATACTCAACTTGGCCTGACGGGTTGGAGAGGACTCATTGATGTTTATAAGCTTGTATTTCCTAAGTCGCCTTCTACGATTTGGAGTGACCCTATTCTACTCTGCCGAAAACCACACGGCATAGTGGCCTTATTCTATTCTGTACTACCAGAGCCCTACTTGGCCAAAGCAGTCAATGGTCTTGGCCTACACTCTCCTTGCTGGCCAGACGGGTTGGAGAGGTTAGCAAATTTGGTCAGTGAGAACTACAAGAGTAATAGGAGCGACCTTTGTCGAACGTTGTCCATTTTGGTTGTTACGTTTGAAAAATACGACTTTGACATAGTAAGTAGTAGTAACAGCTGTAGTAGTAGTAGTAGTAGTAGTAATAGTAAGAGTAACAGCTGAACAGGTTGAAAAACGGAAATGCTAAATAATACCGGTTGCTCCCTCCATATATTTTTTACTTCTACAACCTGTGCAAGAGAACTAAGCAACTAGTATTGAATCGCATAGTTTAGTATTTACCACTTTTGCTCCTGCGTGGTAAGCATGGTCAAGGCGGCAAATTTTAACCTTGTTATTTGTCGTATTTCGCGTAATTTATCGCAAAAAAATAGGAAAAATAACTTTCAATGTTGTCAGATTTTTCAAGGGCTTGATATTTCATATAATTCATATTAATAAATTACAGTAAAACTTTATTGAAATAACATTAATAATTTTTTTTTAATGTTTTAACTATTACCATAAAGCGCCATCTAGCGGCAAGGAAGAGAAATAATTGGTTTATAGGGCGATGTGTAGTCATGTCTGTACCTTCTTCTTGCCGTTGGCGTCCACCTCGTAGTCCTCCTCGTTCATCCACTCGTTGTACTGCGGCAGGTCCAGCACCCACGACGCCGACACCCGCCACGGCTCCGAGCGCACGCACTCCCAATTCGCAGTCTCTGGCACGTCGATCTGGAGGTGAGGAGAAAAATACATTTTTATTAATATAACGCAGCCAGTATAATGGGCATCTTTTAGCCGGATACAATTCGTAGTGGCTTTCTGGATTAGTGCCAGATAGAATGATGCATTTTGTAAAAAAAAAAAGTTTGTTTTATTTGTGTGTAACAATTGTTAACTGTGAATTATTATGTTATGAATAAATTTATTAGTATAATGTATAATTTAAGTACTTATACTCCATTTGGTTAGGTGTTTAAATAAATGTAAACAAACTTGACGTGTCTTTTTATTGAAATACCTATATAAACTTTATAAATCAATACCTTTGTATATTACAATTTTTTTTACTTTTAAATTACTAGCTGCGCCGCGATGTTACCCGCACCTAAAGTAGCCAGCGTGTCAGCTTGCTACATACCAAATTTTCTCAAAATTGCTCCAGCCGTTTGCGCGTAAAGAAGTATCAAACAAATACTTACAAACTGTCGCCTTTATAATATTAGTGTGATTACTGTGATAAATTACACAATTGATTTGTAATATATTTCAATAAAAGACATGTCAAGATTGTTTACATAATGGAGTGGAAGTTATATGAAGAACAATAGAGCCACGCCAACGCCGGTTATTACTAGAAAGTACGGGCTGGGCGTACTTTTTATCCACACTCCACAGAGGGGTATGTCGGTACCTATGGCCGTAGATATAAAGCACGTACCGGCAGCTCGGCCTGCGCCCACGTGTCGTGGCTGTCGGGCAGGTAGTACCAGTGCACCAGCACGTGGCCGCCGCGGCGGAACACCGGCCGCGCGTACTCCTCCTCCAGCGGGTCCACCGTCGGGTACACGATGTGCGTCGCGTCCTCTTCGTCCTCTGTTTATACACGATTAAACAATTTGAACAAAAGTTAGCAGCGCCATTTTTGAAACGTTTTGTGAATCCGCGTTCCAAAAATGGCGCCCCGATGTACAATGTTGATAAAAATATGAGAACACTTAAATAAGCAGGTATGGGTCATTTTCATTTGGAAATCTTTGGAAGAGGCCTATGTCCAACAGTGGATGTTATGGGTCTAAATTTACCAGTTTATGTACACGGAAAAGGTTTATAAAGAATTCGTAAAATAAAAGTTATACAAAGGCACTACTTATCTCAAAAGAGATCTCTTCCAGCAGGCCTGTGAGAGGAGATGTTTATGTTACATATCATCTCAGCTTTAGGTCTTTTTAGTCTTCACTGCAGGAGAACGACCCTGTCTGTGCTCCTAGAGCCATACTTTGCCCAAAGCAGCCAGAAGCTTTGGCCTGCTGACCAATTTTAATAAATAATGATCTTGTAAATACTTAAATGTATATACGTCTTTTTAAAAATCACGTTATGAAACACACAACATAGACAAAAGCGATACGAAAATTAATAGATAACAAACCGCAAATGTCCCCATGGTGTCCGACAATCTCCTTGATCTTGTTCACGGTGGCCTTGTCCACTTCCGGGCGAATGTAGACGCAGGGCGTGCGGACCACCTCAGCGCTGTTGAGCGACGACTCGATCTCCATCATCATCTGCACGTTCAGGTCCTTGCGGGATGGATTCTGAAAAGGAGGGACGGGGAAGGGAAGAGAGAGAAAGAATGTTAGTTTTTGAATGCATCAAGGATTTCAATAAATGCACTATGCACAATCATCTTTATCCCTAATTGGGCAGAAAGAGCATTTTGGGTCTTGCTGTAAACGTGGGACTACATCTGTCAGCATGGAACAGCAATTTCGCATGCTACTATCCTTTTCTGTCGCTCAGAACTGTAATTTGCCAGAGCGAGAGAGAGCGACGGAATGCTATAGCACGGTTGGTGCTATAGCGTTCTTTCGCTCTAGTTAATGATGTTTCTGAGGGACAGAAAAGGATAGCAGCATAGAGAAGTGCTGTACCGTGCTGACAAACGCAGCCCAACCGAAGACATAGCCCAGGGCCAAAACACGACAAGACCACTTTTTGCGAAAATTTAATAAATTTAATGAATATTAAAGAATATTTTGTTAAGCAAGTTTCATTAATGATTTAACTATGAGAGACTACAATAGCTCTATATTTTCAAAAGGCAAACTTCAGTATGTATTTTAAAAAGTGGAGAAGACAAATCAAATAGATACAGACTTAATAAGAGACCCACCAAAGGCTTTATTATCATTTATCATCCTCTAGATGTAAAATAAAACATGCACAAAACAATAATAACATGAATAACCCTGCAGATATTAGTGACATCAGGTTCGTTAATAAAACACACAAGACAAAAAGGTTAATTACAGAACTCACATATAGCCCTTTTGGAATTTTATAAACAAAGGATAAAAGTTCTTGATAAACCAACATGGACTCCCAAAACAATTCAATGAAATTGCGTGAAATGATACATGGGGAAATTGGAAACCCTTTCAATACAAAGCAAGGATAAAGAGCAGTATTATCCCAAAAAATAAAGTGTGTTGTAAAGTGATATGTACCATCAAAATGTAAGTGAGAAAATATTCAAGATCTTTCAAATACATTTAAAAAACAGTGTGCATATTTCACAAATGACGACATTGTACAAAGTTATATTACAAACCGAATATAACAAAAAAATGTTTTATTTGTAAAATAAAAACAGTAATGTGTGTGTAGTGTGCTAAGGTAATGTACATTGTATTGTAATCATACCATTATGGTGCTTTTGGACTATGCACATGCATGAAACATCTGTATGTTATTTTTCAATTAATGGGATTAAAAAAACAATACTATATGTATTGGTCTAATAATACTTATAGGCATTTACTTATGACATTGCTGTTCTGCGGTGATACCTATTTATCAAAATATGAGCAAATGAATCAACTTTCATTTGAATAGACGCAAACTTGAAGTTATAGTTTTAAAACAAAGTTCACTATCCATCATAATAGGAACAATAAATGAAGTATACCTTTATGGGAATTATTGTATCAAGCCAATCCAAGCCTGTGGGAAAACTTAAAAGGATGCTATCCTATGTTTCTTAAAACTAGTGGCTCTATGAGTTATAGACATCGCGAGTCACCCTGACCTTTTGAAGTTTATCAGACAAAAAGTTGTGTCTTAATAAGGGTGACGACGACTAAACAAATTTATAACATTATAATATTTTCAGTCTACAATTTTGAAAAAATTAAGAAATACTAAATCGACAAAAAAGAACTAAGTAAGTATATTATTTTCGAACCGTCTCACAAAAGTCACGAGAATCAGTTAAAAAATGCGATTTGTAGGCTATAACAGTATGACAAAAAAAATTTTTGGATCTCGAAACTGACACGCTTCGCTCGCGCTGTCAATAAACCAAAATCAATTTTAGTGCTGCAGACAGATGTTAGATGCTTGTGGCATAAAATGCATTGTTATAGCCTCGCTGTGCGGGTCTGGCGGGGGCTGCGGGCGGCGGTGAGCGTAGCGGGGTGCGGGGCGGGTGCATACCTTACCGACCTGGAAGTCGAACTTGCGCCACCGCTGCTCCGACTTGAAGCGGAACATGGTGGCGAGCACGGAGCACAGAGAACCGCCCGGCTTCATGTCCATGAACACTTTCATCTGAAACATTCACATTTTTTTAGTTAAACTAAAAAATGTCGACCTCCGCGTAGTGGTCACCATACTAGTTCGCCACCCAGAGGTCCCGGTTTCGATCCCTGGTCAGGCAATTTGGCAAATGGCCTTTTTCAAATTGTCCTGGGTCTTGGATATTTATCTATATCAGTGGTTCCCAAACTTATTTTGTCTACTGCCCACTTTGAGAATAAATATTTTTTTAGCGCCCCCATTTTTTCACCTATTTAAAAACCACTATAACTTCAAATTAAATTAATTAATTATTGTGACCTATATATGTATATTAACGGAGAATTCTAAACGAAACTTTTACTATAACCCGCAACTTGAAACCTGAGCGCAGTAGGTAACATACAACGGCGCTTAGGTCTCAAGTTAACTCTTACGGGCTCCACCTGCCAATAAGAATGATTATTGAAACGCAACTTTATAGTATTAAAACAGAGTATCTTTTATTAAAAATATAACTAAAAGAAACGGAGCCACCGATTTACATGATTTTCATTTTTTCTATATTCAATAAAATAGGACAGATATATGAACTACGCGGAGAGAAATATAGAACCGAGTTTGAGCAATCTTTTAATTCATATTAGTTGATGTTCACAAGTTGTTGTTGAGAGTCGAGAGCTCTTGCAGTCGTTGTTTAAGAGGCCTCCTAGCCAAATAAAGCTCCTAGCAAAAAAAAAACATTTTCTTTCTGGGTCTCTTACCGCCCCCCTTGAGACCTGCAGCGCCCACAAGGGGGCGTTATCGCCCACTTTGGGAAAGACTGATCTATATGAGTATTTGTTATAAAATATAGTGTTGTTGAGTAAGAAGTATGCCATAACACAAGTCTCGAACTTACTTTGGGGCTAGCTCGATCAGTGTAATTTGTTCCTATATATTTATTTATTTAATTTATTATTGTGACTGCACCTTCAGTGAATAGCTTCAAAAATAGACTAGACATAAACAGGATCTTCTAACATCAAGATGCACATGCATCAGCTTATTAAGCTGCTGGTGCGTTCTACAGTAAATAATTAAATGATAATAAACTAATTACTTGTTAACCAAACGTCAGCTGAACCGTAATCTTATCACAAAGGATTAGACATTTGTTTTAAGGCTTCATGCCTTAAAACAAATGTCTAATCCTTAGTTCATTTAGAACAGTTTTTCCCAAGGTGGGCGATAACGCTCCCTTGTGGGCGCTGCAGGTCTCAAGGGGGGCGGTAAGAGACCTAGAAAGAAAATATTTTTTTTTTTGCTAGGAGCTTTATTTAGCTAGGAGGCCTCTTAAACAACGACTGCAAGAGCTCTCGACTCTCAACAACAACCACATAAATATCATCCTCCACTTTGAGAATAAATATTTACATTATATACATATATAGGTCACAATAATTAATTAATTTAATTTGAAGTTATAGTGGTTTTTAAATAGGTGAAAAAATGGGGGCGCTAAAAAAATATTTATTCTCAAAGTGGGCAGTAGACAAAATAAGTTTGGGAACCACTGATGTAGAACTTAGAAAATTTGTAGTATAGCTAATAGAATTTTTTAACTTTGAACATGAGCCAAATTAGTCAAAGGGTGCCAGAGTTATAAAGTTTGTAAGTGCACAGTTCAAGATGTACAACAAAGTATTTTTTTAGCCTCAAGTGTTATAATGCAGGTAAGAGAAAAAGTAAGCGAAAAAGTTCTGCTATTTTTTTCACCCATTTTGGTTTGATAGCTGTATTTACAGACTTTAGTTTGTTCAGCAAATCATGTTAAAAGGCAATGACCCAAAATGGTCTGCCTTTCTTATTAGGGATAAGGAAGAGTAGTGTAATTATACACTTAAACTTACTGGAAGCCGAATGAATGGTGGGTCGGCAGCATTCTTCCCCAGTTTGTTCTCCTGGTACTGGATGAGTTGTACCACCAGCTGGGCCAAGCCCTCCTTGGTTGGAGGGTCAGTTTGTACATGCTGAAATCAATTCTATGGTTAACACATTTGATTCTTATCTATCCTTATAATAAAAATAAAACAGTAAAAAAATGTCTGTACATTGAATATATTTCCAAAAAAAAATATTTAGGGCTATGGAGACATAGTTAAAGAGTAAGAATTTAAGAAAAAAATTATGTACGTTTGTGCACGCTAATCTCTGGAAACAGACGGATTCAAATAAAACTTTTTTTGTTATATAGCAGTTAAGCCTGGGCAACATATGAGTTTAAATGGTTTGGAAAATGGTCCAGCTAATCTATAAGAAATATAAAAATGACACCTTAGCAAAAGTTGTTCAGCCTGATCAGCTTTTTCCGGAGTTATAAAGTCCATGTAAATGAAGTTGTGGGCTTTGGTAAGTAAGTAATAAAATAAAATAGCAGTAACAACTGCACTATACATTAGTAATTTTGTATTAATATCAAAAAGTAAAAGTTTCTAAGTCAAACATACATTTTAAGATCGACTTGCCACAGTGGACTAACAGTGACTCTGATAATCTTAATGAGGACAAGACAACCCAACACTCTTTGGGCAAATACAAATTGGTTATTTATTTGTGAAATTGGGTTTGCCTGTGTCAGTGACATATCAGAAACAAACCCAAATTATTATTATTATCTACATCACAGATTGGCCGTTGTTAGTAGGGTAGTCACAAGGGACTCCATAAATAAATAATGAATAAGTAATAAAGTAAGATTCAAATATTATATACAAATAAAAAGCTGCATTTGTATAAACAACTACACGCCCAACTCGGATAGAATAATATAAGCTTAGTGTCGAGTGACTCGTTAAACTAAATCATGAACCAATAGTATTGTGAATTAGTATTTAAAGGAAGGAAGTGTTTTCTATTCTATTAAAAATAATGTAAATACTAACCTTTTTGCAATTTTTCTGCAACCAAACACGTATTTGATCAAATTGAGCCAAAGATTCTGGTGATTGGAAAAACTCCACATTTGGGCCTCCATCTTTTTTAGGACATATAGTCGTCATTGTGCACAATTTTCGATTGCCAAATTTAAGTGTAAATCCGCGAGATCAACTAAGAAATTGGAAATAATTATCAACAAAAGCCCACCGAACGAAGCGGCGTCGTCGCTCGTATAAATAATGACGTTTGATTGACGTTTCAGACATTAAATGGATGCTGATGTGTTGCCATATGAAGGAGGCGTGAAATCAGTATATATTCATGCGTCCAGTAACCAACAAAAAAATCGATACTATTGATAGTATCGATTAAATATGACGAACAAACCATTGCTGCTATAGATAGAATCGATTGAATATGATGAACAAACCGTCGATGCCATCAATAGTATTTATTTATTGATTTAATAGTATTATCGATATGACGACATCGACAATGAACTATCAAGCGTTCAAGTGGCAACTGGCCACAACTAGAGATGGGCGGTGGGTATATACCCAATCTACCCATTTGGGAATATACCCGGTAGATTGGGTAAATACCCGGTAAATACCCGTATCTACCCATTTGGTGGGTAGATTGAATTTTATGAGTAATTACTTCGCAATTCGTATCCGAAAGTGTGTGCAAGCGCTGTAATATGCTTAAAATGCAGGTAGACGTCAAATCTGACAATAAAGTATATGAAACCACCATACTAATCATACTTTGAAAGTAGCCTCTTTGATTTATTATCATTTTTCTGCAGGGAAGTTTCCATTTTTTGCTAGGAAATGTTTGTAGACATAATTAGATGTTAAAATGAGCAATCAGAAATCTAATGCGATGTCAATATATGAGCCTCATACATGTATAGAGAGAAGGTATTTTTGACTGCTCATAAAAGGGCCAAAACTACTGATTTCGGGGTTGGTCTCGGAACAAAAGATGTTGGTATTGACGAGTTCTTCGATGCCCTATCAACAAATTATTACATTTCACGCAAAAAAGTATGCCGGGTATTTACCCGTATCTACCCGTTGTATGGAAACATACAAATTGACACGTCTAAGTTTAAATTTTTTGCTAGCAAATGATTGTAGACCTAATTAGATGTTAAAATGAGCAATCAGACATCAAAAGCGATGTCAATATATGAGCACCCTCATACATATGTCAGTAAATATATTTGACTGCTCATACAAGAGCCAACACTACTGATTTCGGGGTTGGTCTCGGAACAAAAGATATTCGTTTAGACGAGTTCTTCGATCCCCCATCAACTTGTTATAACATTTCCCACAAAATAGTATGCCGGGTATTTACCCGTATCTACCTGTTGTATGGCAACATACAAATTGACAGGTCTAAGTTAACATTTTTTGCTAGCAAATGTTGAAAGACCTAATTAGATGTTAAAATGAGCAATCAGACATCAAATGCGATGTCAATATACGAGCAGCCTCATACATATATAGAGAGTGGGTATCTTTGACTGCTCATACAAGAGCCAAAACTACTGATTTCGGGGTTGGTCTCGAACAAAAGATATTCGTATCGACAAGTTCTTCGATCCTCCATTAAATTATTATAACATTTCCCGTAAAATAGTATGCCGGGTATTTACCCGTATCTACCCGTTGTATGGAGCCATACAAATTGACACGTTTAAGTTTAAATTTTTTGCAAGGAAATGTTTGTAGACATAATAAGATGTTAAAATGAGCAATCAGAAATCTAATGCGATGTCAATATATGAGCACCCTCTTACATATATAGAGAGTAGGTATCTTTGACTGCTTATAAAAGGGCCAAAACTACTGATTTCGGGGTTGGTCCCGGAACAAAAGATGTTGGTATTGACAAGTTCTTCGATCCCCTATCAACTAATTATTACATTTCCCGCAAAAAAGTATGCCGGGTATTTACCCGTATCTACCCGTTGTATGGAAACATACAAATTAACAGGTCTAAGTTCATATTTTTTGCTGGCAAATGTTTGTAGACCTAATTATATAGTAAAATAAGCAATCAAACATCAAATGCGATGTCAATATACGAGCACTCTCATATATATAGAGAGTAGGTATCTTTGACTGCTCATAAAAGAGCCAAAACTACTGATTTCGGGGTGGGCCTCGGAACAAAAGATATTCATATCAATGAGTTCTTTGATTCCCCATCAACTTATTATAACATTTCCCGCAAAATAGTATGCCGGGTATTTACCTGTATCTACCCGTTGTATGGGAACATACAAATTAACAGGTCTAAGTTTATATTTTTTGCTGGCAAATGTTTTAAGACCTAATTATATAGTAAAATAAGCAATCAGACATCAAATGCGATGTCAATATACGAGCACTCTCATACATATAAAGAGAGTAGATATTTTTGACTGCTCATATAAAAGCCAAAACTACTGATTTTTGGGTTGGTCCCAGAACAAAAGATATTCGTATCAATGAGTTCTTTGATTTCCCATCAACTTATTATAACATTTCCCGCAAAATAGTATGCCGGGTATTTACCTGTATCTACCCGTTGTATGGGAACATACAAATTAACAGGTCTAAGTTTATATTTTTTGCTGGCAAATGTTTTAAGACCTAATTATATACTAAAATAAGCAATCAGATAGCAAATGCGATGTCAATATACGAGCACTCTCATACATATAAAGAGAGTAGATATTTTTGACTGCTCATATAAAAGCCAAAACTACTGATTTTTGGGTTGGTCCCAGAACAAAAGATATTCGTGTCAATGAGTTCTTTGATTTCCCATCAACTTATTATAACATTTCCCGCAAAATAGTATGCCGGGTATTTACCCGTATCTACCCGTTGTATGGGAACATACAAATTAACAGGTCTAAGTTTATATTTATTGCTGTCAAATATTTGTAGACCTAACTAGATGTTAAAATAAGAAGTCAGACATCAAATGCGATGTCAATATACGAGCACTCTCATACATATAAAGAGAGTAGATATCTTTGACTGCTCATATGAAAGTCAAAACTACTGATTTTGGGGTTGGTCCCGGAACAAAAGATATTCGTATAGATGAGTTCTTCGATACCCTATCATTGTGTTATAATATTTCCCGCAAAATAGTGTGCCGGGTATTTACCTGTATCTACCCGTTGTATGGGAACATACAAATTAACAGGACTAAGTTTATATTTTTTGCTGGCAAATGTTTGTAGACCTAATTATATAGTAAAATAAGCAATCAGACATCAAATGCGATGTCAATATACGAGCACCCTCATACATGTATATAAATTAGGTATCTTTGACTGCTAATTCAAGAGCCTAAACTACTGAGTTCGGGGTTGGTCTCGGAACAAAAGATATTCGTTTAGACAAGTTCTTCGATCCCCCATCAACTTGTCATAACATTTCCCACAAAATAGTATGCCGGGTATTTACCCGTATCTACCCGTTGTATGGAAACATACAAATTAACAGGTCTAAGATTACACTTTTTGCTGGCAAACGTAAGTAGACCTAATAAGATGTTAAAATGAGCAATCAGACATCAAATGCGATGTCAATATACGAGCACCCTCATACATGTATAGAGAGTAGGTATCTTGGACTGCTTATCCAAGAGCCAAAACTACTGATTTCGGGGTTGGTCTCGGAACAAAAGATATTCGTATAGATGAGTTCTTCGATCCCCCATCAACTTGTCATAACATTTCCCGCAAAATAGTATGCCGGGTATTTACCCGTATCTACCCGTTGTATGGGAACATACAAATTAACAGGTCTAAGTTTATATTTTTTGCTGGCAAATGTTTGTAGACCTAATTATATAGTAAAATAAGCAATCAGACATCAAATGCGATGTCAATATACGAGCACTCTCATACATATAAAGAGAGTAGATATTTTTGACTGCTCATATAAAAGCCAAAACTACTGATTTTTGGGTTGGTCCCAGAACAAAAGATATTCGTATCAATGAGTTCTTTGATTTTCCATCAACTTATTATAACATTTCCCGCAAAATAGTATGCCGGGTATTTACCCGTATCTACCCGTTGTATGGGAACATACAAATTAACAGGTCTAAGTTTATATTTTTTTGCTGTCAAATATTTGTAGACCTAACTAGATGTTAAAATAAGAAGTCAGACATCAAATGCGATGTCAATATACGAGCACTCTCATACATATAAAGAGAGTAGATATCTTTGACTGCTCATATGAAAGTCAAAACTACTGATTTTGGGGTTGGTCCCGGAACAAAAGATATTCGTATAGATGAGTTCTTCGATACCCTATCATTGTGTAATAATATTTCCAGCAAAATAGTATGCCGGGTATTTACCTGTATCTACCCGTTGTATGGGAACATACAAATTAACAGGTCTAAGTTTATATTTTTTGCTGGCAAATGTTTGTAGACCTAATTATATAGTAAAATAAGCAATCAGACATCAAATGCGATGTCAATATACGAGCACCCTCATACATGTATATAAATTAGGTATCTTTGACTGCTAATTCAAGAGCCTAAACTACTGAGTTCGGGGTTGGTCTCGGAACAAAAGATATTCGTTTAGACAAGTTCTTCGATCCCCCATCAACTTGTCATAACATTTCCCACAAAATAGTATGCCGGGTATTTACCCGTATCTACCCGTTGTATGGAAACATACAAATTAACAGGTCTAAGATTACACTTTTTGCTGGCAAACGTAAGTAGACCTAATAAGATGTTAAAATGAGCAATCAGACATCAAATGCGATGTCAATATACGAGCACCCTCATACATGTATAGAGAGTAGGTATCTTGGACTGCTTATCCAAGAGCCAAAACTACTGATTTCGGGGTTGGTCTCGGAACAAAAGATATTCGTATAGATGAGTTCTTCGATCCCCCATCAACTTGTCATAACATTTCCCGCAAAATAGTATGCCGGGTATTTACCCGTATCTACCCGTTGTATGGAAACATACAAATTAACAGGTCTAAGATTACACTTTTTGCTGGCAAACGTAAGAAGACCTAATAAGATGTGAAAATGAGCAATCAGACATCAAATGCGATGTCAATATACGAGCACCCTCATACATGTTGGAGCGTAGTCGATGCTGTGGGGTTCCATAATTGATACGAGCAGAGTTTCTAAGAGGTGTTTATTCTTCGAAAGTTGCGAACAGAATGAATCAAAGACGGACTGTGCGTCGTATTTATAGGCCGATCAAAACAAGTTGCCGGTGACGTAATCAAGTGCACGTGTTCCCGGCCACGTGTTGTTTTGTTCGCCCTTAGATCACAATATTTATCTTATCTAACAAAAATACAGTAATAATTAATATAATAATGATTAATAAAATTTAAATAAGTTAAAATGGAAATAATTGATTCAAACTATTTGTAAATAATCAAATAAAAATAATTAGATTTAGGCTAAGAAGCAAAATTAACAAAATACTGTAATAATGAGATACGTAATCAAAAATGATTCAAACTTTTTGAAAATAATCAAATTAAAATAATTAGGCTAAGACATAGGCGCTATTACGGCCGTCCTGATAAGCAGCTCGTGCTCTGAGCTTGCGATTTATTCTGAAAAAAAAATAAAAAAATAAATAATGGTTGGTAGTCAAGTTCTAAGTCTATGTAAGTACTCACGTTGTTTAGCCTAGTTGTGTGTCTATATCGAACAAACGATATGATCGCACAAGTGGCGAATTATATTATTGCATCGTCAAGCCCAGTTGTAAGTCTGCATCAACCAATTGATACGATCCTACAAGTGGCAAACTCAATTAAATATCTGTTTCCAATTATGACCCAGTTGTAAGTCTTATACCCTTTGATATGATCTTATAAGTGGTAAACTCAACCAAGTATCTGTTTCAATTTATTGCCCAGTTGTAAGTCTATACCTTTCGGTATGATCTTACAAGTGGCAAATTCAACTGATAATTCTCATAAGTACTTTCACTATTTCGCCCAGTTGTGAGTCTACATCGACCAAGTCGATGTGATCACACAAGTGGCATTAAGTCAACATCATGTTAACTGTCACTTTCGCTATTATGGTCATCCGTATGTCTTAGATTTGGTCTTGGCATTGCTCTCACGTGTTCGTGGGCAACGACAGTTGTCATTGTGTTTGTAAGATTTTTTACTTTGTAACGGTTGTTTTCGAGTACTTGAATGATTTGAAATGGGCCTAAGTATTTTGGACCTAATTTGTTATTGGACCATTGAGTGTCCTTACACAATACATAATCGTTTAGTTTAAATGGAATTATTTGAGCACACTTTGAATTAAACTGTGTTTTATTTTTTTGAGACTGCTCGGCCATTCTTTCTTCGGCTTTATTGCGTATGTCGGATCTGTCTATGTCTGTGTCTGTGTCTAATAAGCATAATTGTTCGATTTGGGGTGGAGAGCACAATTTTCCTATAAGGAGTTCTAGAGGTGAATAGCCTGTGGCTTTTGATTTTGTGCAGTTAATGGCTAACTGGAGATCTCCGAGTTTGGTTGCCCAAACCCTTTTATATGTTTGGGCTACTGCACTAAGGTGGTCTTTAATAGTTCTCATTAGGCGTTCTGCTTGACCATTTGCTCTAGGGACACCTTTTGCAATAGCATGATGTTCTATTCCTGAATTTGTAAAGAAGTCTTGAATATCTTTGCCCATGATTGCTGACTCCCGATCGGTAATTACTCTTTTCGGTGTGCCAAAAAGATTGATAACTTCTTTGAAGGATTTTAGGATTAGTCCAGATGATTTGTCTCTAAGTGGGAGAATCATGACATATTTTGTGAAGGCGTCAATTACTACAAAGGCGTAGGCTTTTTGAGAGCAACCAGTCAAATTACCTATTAGATCTACGTGTATAGTATGAAAGGGGCAGTTAACTTTTTCTATTGGGTGCAAATCGATTTGTTTCTTTCCGGATGCGGTTTTACCTATTTTACAGTTGAGGCAGTTATCGCAAAATGTCCTTACTCTTTTGGACATGTTTTTAAACCAGAATTGTTCCCTAATTTTCTCGAGAGTTCGTTCCCAACCGGCATGTAAAAGAGAGTCATGGTATTGATTTATCAAATTATTAACAAGAGCGTCTGGGACTATAGTTCTAGTTCGAGATCTGCCTTGGTTGTCTTGAATTGTAATCAACAGGAGATCATTTTTCAGGCTGTACTTCCTATCGTATTCTTCCCTATTTAATATCGCTTCTTTGAGTTGTTTTAGACTGGGGTCCCGATCTTGTTCTACAATGATCCATGCAGCGTCTTTTGTAATTATGTTGATTTGGGGGTTTCGGCTTAGATAATCCACGTGGGACATGTCTGTACCTTTTCTATACATTATATCGAATTCAAAACCCTGCAGGTACGCCCACCATCGATGTACACGTGGGGTAAGTTCTTTCTTTGTTCTACTAGCTTTAAGAGCATTGCAGTCTGTAACTACAGTAAATTTTCTTCCAAATAAGAAATGTCTGTAGTTGTTGGGAAACCAACATGTCTTTATTTAATAAATAATATAAAATGTAAAATGTAAACTTGCAAAATGCCTAGAATCTAAAAATTGTATATCTTTTTAATTTAGCCTTATTTATGGCAACACTGGTTTTTTGTACTCTCTTCTTCCGTGTACTTGATTGGGAATAGACGTGTTGAAAGTTGTTCGCTGTTTTTATTGGATCAGCCCCTACATCCTACAAACATACATACAGTCCTCTCCAGCTCTGGGCATATCGACTAGACTACCTAGACCTTTATACATGGTCCTACGTATGGTGCAGCGTGCAAGTTCTTCAAAATCGCGCGCCGAAATTCCCTACCGAAGTGGAGCCAACAAATCGTCGTGATCTGGTGAAGTATCGTCATTGCGTCATCAAAAAAAGTGATAATAAGATTAATAAGCCTTGCAAGAAGTAATAAAGTGTTAGTTTCAACCATTGCATTTCTCATCGTTTCCCGCCGGAGTCCCCAAGGCGCCAAACAGTCTGATTCGTGCATTCTTATCTGCCCGCGGAAATCACCACAGCGCCAAACAGTCTGATTTGCAAGTTCAAATTAGCGCGCCTACAGGAGTTTCAAGCCGAGAGCCAATACGAAGACGGGGATTCTGAAGCCACAAGATTACTTGCTCGCTATTGGCCAGATTGTTTCGAGAAGTTACCATCGCAGCGCTGCTCGTTGCGGCCTCCGAGAACTTAGCGTTTCGCGGTTCAAGTCAGCGCTTCTGATTGGACGATCAAGTTTTTTCGCAGAGCTGCCACTACGCCGCGGCGACAAAACCACGCCGGTCATCGTTTGCAGGCCTCCAATTCTCCTCCATCTTGTTTGCGCTTTCGTAATATTTCGTACACGCTGTGAATACCGGTTGCAGAATTTGTAAATTTTTGGACTTTTTGGATTGTTTTCTAAAGTAAAGTTGTTAGTGAATAATCAGTCAATATGTCTGAAGTGGAAAAGGCGTTGCAGAGGAAAAGGGCTGCGCTGAAAGGCGCTCTAACTAAATATTTCAATTATTTCGGCGACATTGAAAATGTGGACAGTAGTCGTGAATCGCTCCTTGTGAAAGAAGAACGCCTACGGGCCACATTCGAGAAATTCGAGGCTATAAACCTCGAAATTTGCGCGTCTGACCCAGGTGCCGCCGACACCGAAGTCGAGTCGAAGTACATGGAAGTACTTGTAGTCATTAAAAAGTTGCTGTCCAAACAAGAACAAGGTCAATCATCGCAGTCCCAGACCTCTGCTAAACAATGTAAATTGCCACAAATTTCTGTTCCAATATTTCAAGGTCAGTACTCACAATACAGAACATTCATTAATCTTTTTGATGCTTTAATAGATAAAAATCCTTCTTTAGAGAATGTTCAAAGGCTATTCTATTTACGTAGTTTCTTGCAAGGAGAGCCTTTAGAGCTGATAAAAAATTTACCTCTCGTATCGGAGAGTTATGTTGAGGCCAAAACAATAATCGACGAACGATACAATAACTCTTATAAAATCACGAACGATCATGTGTCTATTTTGCTAGATATGCCTCCCATACACAAGTCCACTGCTGTCAATATTCGTCAGTTTCTTTCCACTGTGAAACAGCAGTTGGCTGCCCTCAAAAATTTAGGGCACAATATAGATTCATGGGATCCTCTTGTTGTCTGCATTTTGACACGAAAACTTGATATTATATGTAATAGAGAGTTCCAATTGTCTAGAGATCAAACTCCAACTATCAATTGTTTATTGGAATTTTTAGACAAAAGAGCACTTGCGCTTGAGAATGCAGAGCGACAACAGCCTTCAACTAGCGCCAAGGCTGCAAACCTGGTAAATGTAAAGAGGTCGCCGTCGCCTGCTGCCTGCATCTTATGTAAGTTGCCCCACAAATTATTTAACTGTTTACAATTCAAAGCTAAGTCACCTAGTGAGCGTTTGAAATATGTCACTGACAATAAAATTTGCCACATATGTTTAAACAGTCACAGCAAAAAGTGCAGATACTTTTTTAAATGCGAGACTTGTAAGCAAAAGCATAACACCTTGCTGCATCAGGACAACAATCAATCTCCAATTACATTGTTCTTAAAGTCCAACTCTGAGCAGGTACTCTTGCCCACCGCCAGGGTAAAGATTGTGGCAAGTGATGGCACTATATACCACGTCAAGGCACTGCTTGACAGCGGATCACAGATTTCCTTTGCTACTAGTGAACTTGTGAACCTTTTAAAAGTTAAAACCAAGCAAATACAAGCTCCCATTGTAGGTATTGGCAATACCACAAGCCATATTAGAGAAAGTGTCAATTTACAGCTACATTCTCTCATTAATGACTTTCACATCAATGTAAAATGTTACAAATTAGACAACATCACTTCCAAGTTACCGCAAACTCCAATTAACTTAAATAATCTCCATTTACCACCAAACATCCCACTCGCAGACAAAGACTTTAACGTGCCAAGTGTTATCCATGTCTTACTGGGTGCTGACGTGTTCTTTCAGGTCTTGCTGCCGCCTGAGCATGCTGACATCAGCGGCCCTGTGCAGCATCATGCCGACACCAACACGCCTACATCACTACCAGTACTTCACACACAGTTTGGTTATGTTATAGCGGGATCTGTGCCTACAGCTTTGCATGCCTATCCGGTAACATCTTTATTTTGCAATAAATGTGACAATTCTTTGAATGACACTCTCACTCAGTTTTGGAAAACCGAAAGCATTCCAGATTTTTTCCCGGAAAGTTTGCCAGAACATGAGGCTTGTGAAAAATTGTTTTGCGACACGGTCAGTCTAGATACAAAAATAAATAAATTTCAAGTGGCCTTACCTCTTAAGTTGCCTTTGGAGTCAATCAATCATACTCTTGGTAATTCATATAATTTAGCACTTAAAAGATTTTACAATTTAGAGATAAGATTCCAAAAAGATTCAATTCTTCATCAACTTTATTCAGAATTTATTCACGACTACATTCAACAAGGCCATGGCACTATCATCAATATCAACCAATACAATCTTCATGCTGATCCTGTATACTTTTTGCCTCACCATGCCGTCCTTCGACTAGACAAGAAAACTACAAAGTGTCGGGTGGTCTTTGATGGCTCCATGAAGACAAACTTAAAGGTTTCTTTAAATGACTTGCTATTAAATGGTAATGTAGTTCAAAAAGAACTGGTTGACATTTTGTTGTTATTCAGAGTTGATGAATTTTTCTTTATAACAGATATTAAAGGTATGTTTCGAGAAGTTTTGTTGGATCCAAAATATAGATGTTTACAAAATATCCTTTGGAGGGACAGCCCCAAGGACAATATTCAATGCATACAGTTGAATACTGTAACATATGGCCTAAAAAGTTCTTCATATTTAGCCACACGTTGCTTAAAAGAGTTAGCAGACAGATATGAAAAGGAATTTCCCTTAGCTGCTTTCATTATAGAAAATTCAATGTATGTTGACGATGCCCTTGTTTCACAAAATAGTTTAGAGCTTTTAATGGAATCAAAGAGACAACTATGTCAGCTCCTTGAAATAGGTGGTTTTCATCTTCATAAATGGTACTCAAATTGCCCTGAGTTGTTAGCAGAAATTCCAAAATCACTTCAACATTTTGACAATATAGAATTAGAAAAAGATAATGCTAGTTTAAAAACTCTAGGGATTAATTTTGATATTCAAACCGATTCATTCATGCTTTCATCTCCCAACACAAATGCTAACTTGCCTGCTTCCAAGCGTGAAATATTAAGCTTTATAGGAAAATTTTATGATCCATTAGGATTAGCAGGGCCTGTCATTGTAAAGGCTAAGGTCATTATGCAAAGGCTTTGGCAAGCGCAAATTGATTGGGACGAAAAGCCTAATGACGATTTATTAAACGCATGGAGTGAGTTTTATAACAGCTTAAATGCTATGTCACCAATAGCCATACCACGTTATGTGAATTTAAGCACTGCAAGCGCCATCCAAATTATAGGGTATGCAGACGCGGCGAGCTGTGCTGCCTACGGTTGCTGTGTTTATCTCAGAGTCGTCGATCAGTCAGGTAATGTGAGAGTATCTTTGCTTGGTTCACGCTCACGAGTAAATCCGTCAAAACAGCGACTCACAGTACCTAGACTCGAGCTTAATTCAGCACTGCTGCTTGCCAGGCTAGTCACGCGAATACATAACACCTTGCAACTCAAGCTAAAAGTTGATGAAGTAATTTTATACTCTGATTCACAAATTGTTCTTGCCTGGATTCAGACCAACATAGCTAAGCTTAATACATATGTGGCGAACCGAGTAAGGGTAATTTCACAATTAACGCATTCCTTTACATGGCTATATGTAAGCTCAGATGAAAACCCTGCAGATTGCTTGAGCAGAGGCATCTTGCCCAAGGAACTACACACACACCCTTTGTGGTGGCGAGGTCCAGGCGTTATTAACACCCGTGAGTATAGTCCAGGTAATGTCCCACAGCTTCCTATTCCTTGTAATCTACCTGAGGTTAAAGTTGACTCTGCATTCTCAAGTGCAATGCTCTGTACGGTATCCACTGAACAATTGTTGTGCTTAGATTTTCTTAATAAATATTCTAGTGTTGCAAAAATGCAGAGAATATTAGCATATATACAGCGTTTTGTTTATAATGTAAGAAACAAGAGTAACAAAAATATGTTAAACTATTTAACAAGCGAGGAATTAAATAACGCTTTGTTATTGATTATTAAATATGAGCAACAAATTCACTTTAAAAATGACATTAATGATATTAAATGTAAAGAAAAGATTGTTAAGGGTAACTTAAAGCCATTATGCCCATTTATTGATGCCAGAGGGTTGATTAGGGTAGGTGGTAGATTGGAGAATTCTTCTGTGCCGTATTCCCAGAAACACCCTGTTATCCTACCTCGAGATTCTCGCGTGACAAAGCTAATTATTGAATACGAGCATGTAAGAAATCTTCATGCAGGCCCACGATTATTATTGTCAACAATAAATCAAAAGTTTTGGATCATTCATGCCATGAGAGAAATTAAAAAGGTAGTGCATAAATGTATAACATGTTTTAAGTTAAAGGGTGCTGTGTCTAAACAGCTGATGGGTTCACTACCTTATGATAGGACAAATATTTGCCGTCCTTATGAAAAAATAAGTATCGATTTTGCTGGCCCAATAATAATTAAGCAAAGTAGAATTAGAAAGGCTTTAGAATCAAAAGCATATGTTTGTGTTATTGTGTGTTTTGTTACCAAAGCAATACATTTGGAATTAACGTCGGATTTGAAAACTGACACATTTATAGCTTGTTTAAAAAGGTTTATTTCTCGCAGGGGCTTGCCCACTGATATTTATTGTGATAACGCTTCAACTTTTAAATGTGCAAGCAGTCAGTTACATGATTTGTATAAATTGCAAAGGTCTAAGGAACATCAAAAGGAAATTCATGCTTTTGCGGCTCAGAACAACATTAGATACCATTTTCTTCCGTGGTATTCGCCTACGTTCGCAGGATTGGCTGAAAGCGGCGTAAAAAGCATGAAGTTTCATTTGAAAAGAGTAGTTCAAAAAGCCTTGTTAACCTATGAAGAACTAAATACTGTACTTTGTCAGATAGAGGCTGTTTTAAATAGCAGACCGCTCATGGCCTTGTCTTCAGATGTTAATGATTTCTCTTGTTTGACACCAGGTCATTTTATCATAGGCTCTGCCTTAAACAGTTACCCAGAACCTCATGAACCTGTTACACACGCAAATCATTTAAAATTTTGGAAATTATGTAGTAGTATTAAGAATTCTTTCTGGAAAGTTTGGAGCAAAAATTATTTAAATAGTTTACAGTCTCGTCCTAAATGGACAGATCCTCAACCTAATGTAAAAGTAGGCTCATTAGTTATATTGAAAGATGATAATACTGCACCCATGTATTGGCCTATGGCCAGAGTCATTGAGGTACACCCTGGCTCCGATAACAAGGTCAGAGTAGTTACAGTAAAAACTGTTAATGGTCATACTCATAAACGTTCAGTCGTAAAAATATGTGTCTTACCCTTTGAGACTGATAGTGAGGTATAATATAACAACATTCTGATTTGTTTTTAAGTTTTCTAACAGAAATAATATTTGTTAAATAACCTCATGTAAAATATATGTGTACTCCTAGTAAGTAAATAAATAATTAGTTAAGCTTCACTGCGCATTTGAAGTTTATTTTAATTTTGTTGCACATGTGACAACAATAGTTCTTTGAATAAGTTGCAAGTGTATAGTTAGTTATGTACCATTTATATGTACTTGTGTCACAGCTGTAACTTAGTAGATATTTATTAACCTCATGTAAAATTTTTTTGCTTTCTAAATTAGTTCATTGCAATTTCAAAATTTTTTTATTGTGTACACTTAATAAGTTTTAAAAACTTCAATTGAATTCTTTTCTCTCGGGCAGTATGTTGGGAAACCAACATGTCTTTATTTAATAAATAATATAAAATGTAAAATGTAAACTTGCAAAATGCCTAGAATCTAAAAATTGTATATCTTTTTAATTTAGCCTTATTTATGGCAACACTGGTTTTTTGTACTCTCTTCTTCCGTGTACTTGATTGGGAATAGACGTGTTGAAAGTTGTTCGCTGTTTTTATTGGATCAGCCCCTACATCCTACAAACATACATACAGTCCTCTCCAGCTCTGGGCATATCGACTAGACTACCTAGACCTTTATACAGTAGTGCTTTAAAGCTTTAACTACTGCAAGTGTTTCTAATTCATATGAATGATATTTTGATTCGGCGTCAGTTGTACGCATGCTAAAATAACTAATTACTTGTCGGCGATTGTTTTTGATTTGAATGAGTATTGCTCCGTATCCCAAGGAACTAGCATCGGTGTGAACCTCAACTGGAAGGTCGGGGTCAAAAATAGCTAATATTGGTTCGGATGTGAGGTAAGATATAATTTTTTGTCTGACCGTCTCATGTTCTGCTGTCCATGCCCAGGTTACATTTTTCTTTGTCAGTTGGTAAAGTGGGGCCATTTGTTGTGAAAAATTTGGTATAAAACGGCGAAAATAGGTAGCTAAACCATTGAATTGTCTTAGTTGTTTAATGGAAGTTGGAGGTTTTGAGTTTTTTAATGCACTAACTTTTTGAGGACTGGGCCTAAGTTGACCGTTTTCTATCATGTTTCCCAAATATTCAATAGATAGTTTTAGAAATTTACATTTAGCTATATTTACTGAGAACCCTGCAATAGAAAGCTTTTCAAGGACGAGATCTAATCGTTGAATACCTTCTTCTTCATTTTCTGAGGGAATAAGGACATCGTCCATGTAAACTAGCGCTATAGAATCTTTGTATTCTCCCAAGGCTTTATTAATTGCTCGTTGGTATACGGAGGGAGCATTGCAAAGACCAAAAGGCATTGTAAGGTATTCAAATTGTCCATCAGGTGTTACGAAAGCGGTTTTTTCGATTGATTCATCATCTATTGGTATTTGGTGAAAACCTGATTCCATGTCAAGGGTTGTAAAGTACTTAGCTTTCCCTAATTTATCGAGTTGGTCTTGGATAAGAGGTAACGGGTAGTGGTCTCTTACAGTATTCATATTAAGCTCTCTATAGTCTACACAAAGCCGGTCATCTCCATTTTTCTTTTTGACTAGGAGTATGGGACTAGCAAATGGAGAGCAACTATTTCTAACTATGCCTTTATCTTTTAAATTTTGGACAATTTCTTTTACTTTTTCTCTTTCAGAGGGAGCGAGTCGGTATGGTCTTCTTTCTACTACACGGTTTGGATCTTTGAGCCTGATGGATAGAGTACCAGTGGTTATTTTTTGTACCGGGGTCTTCATTCCAAAAATATTTTTATGTTTTTGTAAAATTTGATTAAGTTTTGAGGTGTCAGTCAAGTCAGAGTCAATATGGTCTAGAGAATGTGGGGTAGTGATATAGGAAACTTTGCATTCTCTATTAACGACAACACCTTTAGTTGAAATTAAAATATTAAGACCAGGTGTTTTCAATGTGTCTATGCCAAATATTACGTCGTATGGTAAAGTCTGAACAACGTGCAGGTTAACGTCAAATGCTACCTCATTTAAAACAGCAATAGTGGAAATAGCTTCAGTAGATGCCATTGGTTGGCCCGTTATACTGCGCAGAGTCAATATCTCCGTAAATCGTTTGCCAGGTATTGACCCAGCGGCCTTTTGTGAAATGAGGGAGCACTCGGCGCCGGTGTCGATTAAACAAGTAAGTTTTACATTACCAATTGTGCACCAAGTGTCGCTAGGAGTTTCTCTTTGAATAGTATTGGCTTTCCTTTCTTCCTTTGGCTTGGATCTGCAGTCAGCTGAAGTGTGTCCTGTGCGTTTGCAGTGCTCGCAGAAATTAGTACCGCTGGTCCCAGGTTTTGATCGACAATCAGCTATAGTGTGACCTGTGCGTTTACAGAAGTTGCAATAAACAGCCCTACAGTCTCTCAATCGATGTCCAGGTTTCCCGCACTGGTAGCAGTTAATTTCTAATCGTGGATGCTTTCTTTTTACTTCAACGTTGTCTCCGTTCTCAGTTATTGTTATTTGCCGCTTGCGGTAGTTGTGTAAGGCGGCCACTAGTTCGGCTTGAGTTTTTGGCGTAGATCTGAGTAATTCTGATTGAATGAACTTTGGACGAATGCCGGATATGACAGCTTCAACCAAAAGCTCATTTGTTGCATTAGGAGATATACGAGAAAACAATCTCCATGCTTCGGCAACATATTCGGCGTAGCTGTCTGCATCATTGGATGTATAGTCTCGGAATTTATTGATAAAATGGATGTAACGAGACTCTGCACCAAATTGGACCTGTAGTTCAGTTTTTAGATCAGTCCATGTCGCCAAGGAATGCGCATTGGCATCTGCCCATAATTTAGCACGTCCTCGTAGGCAAGATAACGCTTTCATCATAGCAGTTGATGAAGGAAATCCACGAACATTGATAAGTGAATCCACTTGTTTGCACCATTCAGCGATAGTCAATTTTAGCTCGTCTGGGTTGAAGTCCGGTAGGTAGATTTCAGCAAGTTTCTGGCTTGAGTAAGGCTGCTGTTGTCTGAAGACGAGCTGTTCTAAAAGTTCCACTTGCTGGCGGAGCAGACGTACTTCATCGGATGGCCGGGGTAAATGCGGAGTAGGTCTCAGCACGGGTGAGTATCTTGATGGGCTGACATCTCCTGCATCCGTAGTGTTATGGTCTTCGGGCAGAGTGGCGTGGTGATATTCATCTCGCGCTTCTGATGTTGGAGCGTAGTCGATGCGGTGGGGATCCATAATTGATACGAGCAGAGTTTCTAAGAGGTGTTTATTCTTCGAAAGTTGCGAACAGAATGAATCAAAGACGGACTGTGCGTCGTATTTATAGGCCGATCAAAACAAGTTGCCGGTGACGTAATCAAGTGCACGTGTTCCCGGCCACGTGTTGTTTTGTTCGCCCTTAGATCACAATATTTATCTTATCTAACAAAAATACAGTAATAATTAATATAATAATGATTAATAAAATTTAAATAAGTTAAAATGGAAATAATTGATTCAAACTATTTGTAAATAATCAAATAAAAATAATTAGATTTAGGCTAAGAAGCAAAATTAACAAAATACTGTAATAATGAGATACGTAATCAAAAATGATTCAAACTTTTTGAAAATAATCAAATTAAAATAATTAGGCTAAGACATAGGCGCTATTATACATGTATATAGATTAGGTATCTTTGACTGCTAATTCAAGAGCCTAAACTACTGAGTTCGGGGTTGGTCTCGGAACAAAAGATATTCGTTTAGACAAGTTCTTCGCTCCCCCATCAACTTGTCATAACATTTCCTACAAAATAGTATGCCGGGTATGTACCCGTATCTACCCGTTGTATGGGAACATACAAATTGACAGGTCTAACTTTATATTTTTTGCTGGCAAATATTTGTAGACCTAACTAGATGTTAAAATATGCAATCAGACATCAAATGCGATGTCAATATACGAGCACCCTCATACATGTATAGAGATTAGGTATCTTTGACTGCTAATTTAAGAGCCAAAACTACTGATTTCGGGGTTGGCCTCGGAACAAAAGATATTCGTATAGACGAATTCTTCGATCCCCCATCAACTTGTAATAACATTTCCCACAAAATAGTATGCCGGGTATTTACCTGTATCTACCCGTTTTATGGGAACATACAAATTAACAGGTCTAAGTTTATATTTTTTGCTGGCAAATGTTTGTAGACCTAATTATATAGTAAAATAAGCAATCAGACATCAAATGCGATGTCAATATACGAGCACCCTCATACGTGTATATAAATTAGGTATCTTTGACTGCTAATTCAAGAGCCTAAACTACTGAGTTCGGGGTTGAACTCGGAACAAAAGATATTCGTTTAGACAAGTTCTTCGATCCCCCATCAACTTGTCATAACATTTCCCACAAAATAGTATGCCGGGTATTTACCCGTATCTACCCGTTGTATGGAAACATACAAATTAACAGGTCTAAGATTACACTTTTTGCTGGCAAACGTAAGTAGACCTAATAAGATGTTAAAATGAGCAATCAGACATCAAATGCGATGTCAATATACGAGCACCCTCATACATGTATAGAGAGTAGGTATCTTGGACTGCTTATCCAAGAGCCAAAACTACTGATTTCGGGGTTGGTCTCGGAACAAAAGATATTCGTATAGATGAGTTCTTCGATCCCCCATCAACTTGTCATAACATTTCCCGCAAAATAGTATGCCGGGTATTTACCCGTATCTACCCGTTGTATGGAAACATACAAATTAACAGGTCTAAGATTACACTTTTTGCTGGCAAACGTAAGAAGACCTAATAAGATGTGAAAATGAGCAATCAGACATCAAATGCGATGTCAATATACGAGCACCCTCATACATGTATATAGATTAGGTATCTTTGACTGCTAATTCAAGAGCCTAAACTACTGAGTTCGGGGTTGGTCTCGGAACAAAAGATATTCGTTTAGACAAGTTCTTCGCTCCCCCATCAACTTGTCATAACATTTCCTACAAAATAGTATGCCGGGTATGTACCCGTATCTACCCGTTGTATGGGAACATACAAATTGACAGGTCTAACTTTATATTTTTTGCTGGCAAATATTTTAAGACCTAATTAGATGTTAAAATGTGCAATCAGACATCAAATGCGATGTCAATATACGAGCACCCTCATTCATGTATAGAGATAAGGTATCTTTGGCTGCTAATTTAAGAGCCAAAACTACTGATTTCGGGGTTGGTCTCGGAACAAAAGATATTCGTTTAGACGAGTTCTTCGATCCCCCATCAACTTGTCATAACATTTCCCACAAAATAGTATGCCGGGTATTTACCCGTACCGTATCTACCCGTTGTATGGGAACATACAAAATTGACAGGTCTAACTTTATATTTTTTGCTGGCAAATATTTTAAGACCTAACTAGATGTTAAAATGTGCAATCAGACATCAAATGCGATGTCAATATACGAGCACCCTCATTCATGTATAGAGATAAGGTATCTTTGGCTGCTAATTTAAGAGCCAAAACTACTGATTTCGGGGTTGGTCTCGGAACAAAAGATATTCGTATAGATGAGTTCTTCGATCCCCCATCAACTTGTCATAACATTTCCCGCAAAATAGTATGCCGGGTATTTACCCGTATCTACCCGTTGTATGTTTTGCTGGCAAACGTAAGAAGACCTAATAAGATGTGAAAATGAGTAATCAGACATCAAATGCGATGTCAATATACGAGCACCCTCATACATGTATATAGATTAGGTATCTTTGACTGCTAATTCAAGAGCCTAAACTACTGAGTTCGGGGTGGGTCTCGGAACAAAAGATATTCGTTTAGACAAGTTCTTCGCTCCCCGATCAACTTGTCATAACATTTCCTACAAAATAGTATGCCGGGTATGTACCCGTATCTACCCGTTGTATGGGAACATACAAATTGACAGGTCTTACTTTATATTTTTTGCTGGCAAATATTTTAAGACCTAACTAGATGTTAAAATGTGCAATCAGAAATCAAATGCGATGTCAATATACCAGCACCCTCATACATGTATAGAGATAAGGTATCTTTGGCTGCTAATTTAAGAGCCAAAACTACTGATTTCGGGGTTGGTCTCGGAACAAAAGATATTCGTTTAGACGAGTTCTTCGATCCTCCATCAACTTGTCATAACATTTCCCACAAAATAGTATGCCGGGTATTTACCCGTATCTACCCGTTGTATGGGAAAATACAAATTGACAGGTCTAACGTTATATTTTTTGCTGGCAAATATTAGTAGACCTAACTAGATGTTAAAATGTGCAATCAGACATCAAATGCGATGTCAATATACGAGCACCCTCATACATTTATAGAGATTAGGTATCTTTGACTGCTAATTTAAGAGCCAAAACTACTGATTTCGGGGTTGGTCTCGGAACAAAAGATATTCGTTTAGACGAGTTCTTCGATCCCCCATCAACTTGTCATAACATTTCCCACAAAATAGTATGCCGGGTATTTACCCGTATCTACCCGTTGTATGGAAACATACAAATTAACAGGTCTAAGATTACACTTTTTGCTGGCAAACGTAAGTAGACCTAATAAGATGTTAAAATGAGCAATCAGACATCAAATGCGATGTCAATATACGAGCACCCTCATACATGTATAGAGAGTAGGTATCTTGGACTGCTTATCCAAGAGCCAAAACTACTGATTTCGGGGTTGGTCTCGGAACAAAAGATATTCGTATAGATGAGTTCTTCGATCCCCCATCAACTTGTCATATTATTTCCCGCAAAATAGTATGCCGGGTATTTACCCGTATCTACCCGTTGTATGGAAACATACAAATTAACAGGTCTAAGATTACACTTTTTGCTGGCAAACGTAAGAAGACTTAATAAGATGTGAAAATGAGCAATCAGACATCAAATGCGATGTCAATATACGAGCACCCTCATACATGTATATAGATTAGGTATCTTTGACTGCTAATTCAAGAGCCTAAACTACTGAGTTCGGGGTTGGTCTCGGAACAAAAGATATTCGTTTAGACAAGTTCTTCGCTCCCCCATCAACTTGTCATAACATTTCCTACAAAATAGTATGCCGGGTATGTACCCGTATCTACCCGTTGTATGGGAACATACAAATTGACAGGTCTAACTTTATATTTTTTGCTGGCAAATATTTGTAGACCTAACTAGATGTTAAAATGTGCAATCAGACATCAAATGCGATGTCAATATACGAGCACCCTCATACATGTATAGAGATTAGGTATCTTTGACTGCTAATTTAAGAGCCAAAACTACTGATTTCGGGGTTGGTCTCGGAACAAAAGATATTCGTTTAGACGAATTCTTCGATCCCCCATCAACTTGTCATAACATTTCCCACAAAATAGTATGCCGGGTATTTACCCGTATCTACCCGTTGTATGGGAACATACAAATTGACAGGTCTAACTTTATATTTTTTGCTGGCAAATATTTTAAGACCTAACTAGATGTTAAAATGTGCAATCAGACATCAAATGCGATGTCAATATACGAGCACCCTCATTCATGTATAGAGATAAGGTATCTTTGGCTGCTAATTTAAGAGCCAAAACTACTGATTTCGGGGTTGGTCTCGGAACAAAAGATATTCGTTTAGACGAGTTCTTCGATCCCCCATCAACTTGTCATAACATTTCCCACAAAATAGTATGCCGGGTATTTACCCGTATCTACCCGTTGTATGGGAACATACAAAATTGACAGGTCTAACTTTATATTTTTTGCTGGCAAATATTTTAAGACCTAACAAGATGTTAAAATGTGCAATCAGACATCAAATGCGATGTCAATATACGAGCACCCTCATTCATGTATAGAGATAAGGTATCTTTGGCTGCTAATTTAAGAGCCAAAACTACTGATTTCGGGGTTGGTCTCGGAACAAAAGATATTCGTATAGATGAGTTCTTCGATCCCCCATCAACTTGTCATAACATTTCCCACAAAATAGTATGCCGGGTATTTACCCGTATCTACCCGTTGTATGGAAACATACAAATTAACAGGTCTAAGATTACACTTTTTGCTGGCAAACGTAAGTAGACCTAATAAGATGTTAAAATGAGCAATCAGACATCAAATGCGATGTCAATATACGAGCACCCTCATACATGTATAGAGAGTAGGTATCTTGGACTGCTTATCCAAGAGCCAAAACTACTGATTTCGGGGTTGGTCTCGGAACAAAAGATATTCGTATAGATGAGTTCTTCGATCCCCCATCAACTTGTCATATTATTTCCCGCAAAATAGTATGCCGGGTATTTACCCGTATCTACCCGTTGTATGGAAACATACAAATTAACAGGTCTAAGATTACACTTTTTGCTGGCAAACGTAAGAAGACCTAATAAGATGTGAAAATGAGCAATCAGACATCAAATGCGATGTCAATATACGAGCACCCTCATACATGTATATAGATTAGGTATCTTTGACTGCTAATTCAAGAGCCTAAACTACTGAGTTCGGGGTTGGTCTCGGAACAAAAGATATTCGTTTAGACAAGTTCTTCGCTCCCCCATCAACTTGTCATAACATTTCCTACAAAATAGTATGCCGGGTATTTACCCGTATCTACCCGTTGTATGGGAACATACAAATTGACAGGTCTAACTTTATATTTTTTGCTGGCAAATATTTGTAGACCTAACTAGATGTTAAAATGTGCAATCAGACATCAAATGCGATGTCAATATACGAGCACCCTCATACATGTATAGAGATTAGGTATCTTTGACTGCTAATTTAAGAGCCAAAACTACTGATTTCGGGGTTGGTCTCGGAACAAAAGATATTCGTTTAGACGAATTCTTCGATCCCCCATCAACTTGTCATAACATTTCCCACAAAATAGTATGCCGGGTATTTACCCGTATCTACCCGTTGTATGGGAACATACAAATTGACAGGTCTAACTTTATATTTTTTGCTGGCAAATATTTTAAGACCTAACTAGATGTTAAAATGTGCAATCAGACATCAAATGCGATGTCAATATACGAGCACCCTCATTCATGTATAGAGATAAGGTATCTTTGGCTGCTAATTTAAGAGCCAAAACTACTGATTTCGGGGTTGGTCTCGGAACAAAAGATATTCGTTTAGACGAGTTCTTCGATCCCCCATCAACTTGTCATAACATTTCCCACAAAATAGTATGCCGGGTATTTACCCGTATCTACCCGTTGTATGGGAACATACAAAATTGACAGGTCTAACTTTATATTTTTTGCTGGCAAATATTTTAAGACCTAACTAGATGTTAAAATGTGCAATCAGACATCAAATGCGATGTCAATATACGAGCACCCTCATTCATGTATAGAGATAAGGTATCTTTGGCTGCTAATTTAAGAGCCAAAACTACTGATTTCGGGGTTGTTCTCGGAACAAAAGATATTCGTATAGATGAGTTCTTCGATCCCCCATCAACTTGTCATAACATTTCCCGCAAAATAGTATGCCGGGTATTTACCCGTATCTACCCGTTGTATGGAAACATACAAATTAACAGGTCTAAGATTACACTTTTTGCTGGCAAACGTAAGAAGACCTAATAAGATGTGAAAATGAGCAATCAGACATCAAATGCGATGTCAATATACGAGCACCCTCATACATGTATAGAGATTAGGTATCTTTGACTGCTAATATTAGAGCCAAAACTAAGGATTTCGGGGTTGGCCTCGGAACAAAAGATATTCGTATAGACGAGTTCTTCGATCCCCCATCAACTTGTCATAACATTTCCCACAAAATAGTATGCCGGGTATTTACCCGTATCTACCCGTTGTATGGAAACATACAAATTGACAGGTCTAACTTTATATTTTTTGCTGGCAAATATTTGTAGACCTAATTATATGTTAAAATAAGTAATCAGATAACAAATACGATGGCATCTGTATATTTAATATGGAAAGCATCAGTGATTTTAATCTTTGATATTTTTTTCTTTTAGAGATATTCGTTGTTTTATACATTATATAACCTTTTTGTTCATTTCTACACATAAATAGTGGACTCACACAAATTTTTAAATAAATATTCCAATCTACCCACCCAAACGGGTAGATACGGGTATATACCCGGTGCATATCGGGTAAATACCCAAGCGTGGGTAAATACCCGGGTAGATGCCCATCTCTAGCCACAACACTAGTGCATTAATTTTATGTCAGTAGTGTTGCCGAACTATAGATAGTTTGGCTATCGATAGTTGACCTCGGAATCATCTATAATATCGATTAAGCCTATCGATAGTAATTTCGATATTGAGCTTCAATACTATCGATACTATCGATAGTATTGCTGTGTGTCGATCATGAAAGTCAAGACATTCACCTAAATAACAACAAAAATGACCTCAAGTAACATCTGTTTTCCAACGGGATGGCCAACGTAACGATAACGATTGATATTATCCCATTGACGGCCAGTAAGAATTTGAGTACCAGTTTAAATTGTCTGTATGACAAGAATTATAAATTAAAATTGATAAAAAACATTGACTTAAACGATTGTCATGCAAGTGTTTGCTTATTAATTGAAATAATAAAGATTTATGAAGGACTACCTGCCTAGGCTTTCAATTTTTTTCCCCCTATTTTTGAATTATTCTTAAAAGCATGCAATTTTGCAATCCAAATTTTAGTGTCAAATCATGTCAAATAATTTTTACTGCAGAATGGCGGATGTTTACATTTACTTCGCAAGTTTGTTTTTAATTTTTGGAAGAATCCAGAGGCTAGTATCGGCACTATCGATAGTATCGATTTCCCCTATCGATACTATTGTTTTTGCCCAACTACCGATAGTTTATCGATAGACTATCGATAGTAGACTATCGAGCGGCAACTCTATATGTCAGTGTCAGTGAGTTCTTATCAGCTGAGTGCCTGAGCAATGCAATTTTTAATGAAATGTTATCAGTAAAATAGGGCATTGCGGTCTTTTATTTTTATTTAGATAACCGCATGAAGTAAGATAATGATTCCCACAATTGCCACTTGAACTTCATTTATAAATAGGTACAAGTTATCCTATTTCAACTCAGTTTCATATATGTTTTGTAAAGCGCCAGAAGATAATTATTATTAGTTATTTATTACCTACGTTTTTATATACTATTTATTCTTATTACGAAAAATGAAGTTTTGTGCGAATCTTAGTTTTATGTTTACTGAAGGCAAAAGTATAATAGAGCGGTATGCCTTAGCCAAGGAAGCCGGTTTTAAAGCTGTAGAGTCTGGGTTTCCATTTGGGCACACTCTGAGTGAAGTGATGCAAGCAAAGGAAAATGCTGGTCTCCAGCAAGTATTGATTAATATCAAAACAGGTGAGTACTTTTCTATGTTTTTAACAGATATTCCCCTCCAATGATTGAGTGACGCAATGTGACCAATTCCTTTTGTTTTCTATTGTACAGATTGTACTAGTCAAAGGGTTTATAAAACGTAAACTCTAGGTAGAACTTGCCTATGAAGTTAAAATAGCAAATCAACAAAGTACAAGTAGCGGCACATAAGTTTAGCGCTGCACACTGTTCCAAAAACCCTTCGCACCTGACATTTTGAACTAAGCTCAGAATGTGACGCGTTTCGTTATTCTAAACGATAAGCAAAAACTCCCGTGTGGCAATTCCTTATAGTTTTGGAGAAAACTTAAACTAAAGTTGTTCGATTTTTTTAACTTAGAAAGTAAAATATATTTTTTCCTACCAGAACAATTACTTTGTTTGCCCAAATTTTCACATCAATTTATTGGGCGTTTAAAACTGTATTTTATTATTGCTACCCCTAGTCGAAAATGTAAGCCTAAAGCGAAATAATAATATTTTTCAATAAAACGGTTTTATTTTAATATCTATAATAATTCGAGCTATTAGCACCCAAATATCTATTTAAAATGTAGAGAATTAGGCTGTTTATCTTTGTATAAAAAAGCAGCTGCTAATTCCGTGGGATCTCGGCGAAATTCGATTCTAAATATTTCCTGACTCCGAACCCCTGAAACTTAGAAATAGCAATATTTCATATACGCATTTGCTATGAACTTTTAGTATGGTCTAAATCTAAAAATACATTGGATTGAACGATTCTTATTGTATTATATTTTTTAGATCTACTAAAGAGCGGAAATTTTCCTTAACATTAGCAAATGTGGCAAAATATTATATTTAGTAGGAAATTTTTTTCTTTTATATTTCAATTGAAATTAAAAAGTATTGTTGGTCACTGTTTTAGTATTTATCTTTTTCTTGCAAAATTATCGATTGTGAACTGTGACGTCGTCAGATTTAAATCCATATTAGATTGCAAGCATAAGTATTTTGTTATTCGTCTTCTAATACCTATATCAGGTTATACCATTTAATTAATTTGATGAAGGGCTAGGTGCGGCGTGGGAAGGGGTCCACCCTCGTTAGGCGTTAGCTAAAACCCCACGTCAATACATCTAGCCTAGAGAAATGGAGGCAACGCGTCATGGAGCCGTTTCAGACCCATGCCGCCGCCTGCGATGCTGTGGATAGTGCATAGCCGGCACCTTTCCTTCTCCGAAGGTGAAACAAATTCGATGGAACAAACTCGCGATAAACTGCCAAACGCAAACTACGAAAGAGATAGTACTTCCACTACTCATTTCCGAAGAAGCTTCGATTTTTCCAGAGCTAATTTCTCCTAGTGTACTTGCGGTCATCTCCCACCCTTCCCACGCCACACCTTCATCGAATTAATTAAATGATATAACTTATATAGGTGCTAGAAGACGTATAACAAAAAACTTATACTTACAACCTAATATAGATTAATCTGACGTCACAGTTCACTATCGATAATTTTGCAAGAAAAAGACAAATACTAAAACGGTGACCAACAATACTTTTTAATTTAAATTGAAATATAAAAGAAAAAAAAACCTATTAAATATAATATTTTGCCACATTTGCTAATGTTAAGGAAAAGGACCTTGCGACATTTTGGTCCAACCCCTCAACAACGTTGAAAGTTATACCAAATGAAAGGTTTTGGAATACACTTTATTTTATATTATGACGGCTAAGTCGATATCTAGCGCGAACATGGAGTTTCGATGCATTTTTGATTCCAAGAAAGCATACATTCCTAAAATCATAAACCGTAAACAAAAGCAATTTTCTATTCTTTGTGTACCTTCGCGTACGCTACCTTTTCTACCGCACCCCGCCGCTATGCACATTCCTTTTCTCTCCCCTCTCCTATACCCCGCCCGCCATTGGGTAACTATGTAATGACGGTTTTTTATTAAAAGATATACCCTTTTGCTCCACTGGAACCCTAAAAATAATGTAATATACCAATAGTCTCAAGAATATCATCGCTAGGTGAAACTCCGATCAAAAATACTTGACATTTTTAATAAGTAAGTACATTTTTATAGGTAATAAATGAAACAAGTCATGGTAAAAAAACACCATGTTGGCGCTCGATTTCGGCTTGGTGCTAATAGAATGAAATGATCTACACTTCAAATGCTTTCATTTGGCATAGTTTTTATCACTGTTGAGCAAAGTTATTGGTATTTGGACCAGGGTCCATACATTTTTGCGCATGGTCCTTTCCGCTCTTTACTAGATTAAAAAATATAATACAATAAAAATCGTTCAATCCAATGTATTTTTAGATTTAGACCATACTAAAAGTTCATAGCAAATGCGTATATGAAATATTGCTATTTCTAAGTTTCAGGGGTTCGGAGTCAGGAAATATTTAGAATCGAATTTCGCCGAGATCCCACGGAATTAGCAGCTGCTTTTTTATACAAAGATAAACAGCCTAATTCTCTACATTTTAAATAGATATTTGGGTGCTAATAGCTCGAATTATTATAGATATTAAAATAAAACCGTTTTATTGAAAAATATTATTATTTCGCTTTAGGCTTACATTTTCGACTAGGGGTAGCAATAATAAAATACGGTTTTAAAAGCCCAATAAATTGATGTGAAAATTTGGGCAAATAAAGTAATAGTTCTGGTAGAAAAAAATATATTTTACTTTCTAAGTTAAAAAAATCGAACAACTTTAGTTTAAGTTTTCTCCAAAACTATAAGGAATTGCCACACGGGAGTTTTTGCTTATCGTTTAGAATAACGAAACGCGTCAACTTCTGAGCTTAGTTTAAAATGTCAGGTCCGAAGGGTTTTTGGAACAGTGTGCGCTGAGTGGAGTGTAGAGGGGATACTGCGCACGGGTACAGTATTACTTTTTGACTTCTGCGCAGCCAAGGTCAGCGCTAGAGTTTCGTGCCGCTACCTGTATCACCACCCACCTAGACAAATTTATATAATCATCATCATCATCATTTCAGCCACACAACGTCCACAAAAACAACCGATCCAGAGCGGCCTGCATCCAGCGCCTTCCAGCGACCCTGGTTAGGTCGTCAGACCACCTTGTGGGTGGGTTTAGATTTATATAATAAGTTCTTGAAACTCATTTTAAATGTTGGAAATTAATGTTAACATTTTTTTTGCAGGAGATCTTAGCAAAGGAGAGTTGGGAGTAACAGCAGTCCCAGGTATGGAGTCTAAATTCAGAGATATGTTGAAAGAAACCATTGAGTATGCAACAGCCCTTAACGCAAAGAAAGTCCACATAATGGCTGGCAAACTTGACAGTGTGAGTGCGAAGAACTGGGAGACTTATGAGAGCAATCTGAAGTATGCTGCTGAGGAATTAGCCAAAGCCAACCTTGTAGGAGTCATAGAGCCAATCAATCAACACTCCGTACCCCAGTACTTTTTGAGTGATTTTGGAAAAGGTAAGAATATTTAAAATTAAATATTTTAAATGATACATACTGCATGGATAGTCTTCTGTTTCCTTTAATAGGAATTCTGATAAACTCAAGGAAAAAAACATTTTTTTTAAATATTTAGAATAGATGAATTATTTTGAATAGATGAATGTTCCTAAATACAATATAATAAAGTTAATTCACTCACTTATTTTATTTACCAAAACTTTTTCCTTCTAGCTGTGGATATAATAAAGAGGATCAACAGTCCACACCTGAAGCTGCAGCTGGACATCTTCCACCTGCAGCACATCTGTGGAGACCTCTCTTACAACATCAAGAATTTGATGCCTTATGTTGGACATGTCCAGGTATGATTTGATTCATTCCATATAGATTTAATTCAGATAACTGGCAGGTACACCCATCATTGCCTTGATAGAAGAAAAATCTCCTATATTTTCTTTTAAATTATTTAAATTAATAGCTTATAAACCAGCATCAAAAGCGAAATGCTTGTCTATCGAAGATGTAAGAGGTTTTAACTCCTTCTCCAATAAAAAATATTTATTTTGATTTTTTAGATAGCACAAGTACCAAACCGTAACGAGCCTGATACTCCAGGGGAGATAAACTATCCATATGTGCTACAGTTGTTAAAGGACAGCGGTTACAATGACTGGGTTGGACTAGAGTACAAGCCAAAAGGAAACTCTAAAGAAGGATTGGAATGGATCAAAAAGTACGGATACAGTCTGTGATACAGAAATATTTAAATGTAAATCTCAAAATGATGATATGTTATGTTATGTAATTTTAAACTTGTTATACATAAAAGTAATTGCCTATTGAAATGTTTTTTTGCCTACAATCACAGAAAATATAATAATACTGGCTTTATGAAACTGGACGCAAAGAAAAAAATCATATCCACATTGAGGTAGGCTTGAAACCTACCACAGTAATTTTCTCACCATTAGATTCCTTCATCGACATCCTGGTAGGTTTATCGAGGTACTAGGGAGCTAGCTAGGTATCTACAACAAAAGTTGCTTTGTGTGCATTTATCTAGTTATTTTAAAAATTATAAAAATCTGCCATCTACTTTTCGTTAAGATTAACAATAAAAAGTCAGCTATTCGATAATAGATGGCGTTATTAGAGTTGAATACACTGTCATCTATTTTTCGTCAAGACAACTAATTAGTTAAACATTAAGAGATATTCAACAATAGATGGCGCTTTTAATAAACTTACGTCATTTCTTGATTATTATCCTGAAAAGGTTGTCCGCTATCAACAAGACAATAGGAATATTTGGTAGAATAGGAATTAGACGATCAGCCACACCAACATTAAGCCGCCCTAGGTCCTAGGCCCAACAAACCGTATAAGAATCCGGTCCCTGGTTATGGAGCGTTAAACCGCGTGCTACTTACAAAAATAAAAATGCGCGCTATGGGTTCCGTTCCATTGTCTATAAAAAGTTGCGTTTGTTATATGGGAGCTCACCTAATTATTTATTTTATACTCTTTTTAGTAGGTATTTGTTGAAACAGCGGCAGCAGAAATACATGCTGTGAAAATTTTAACTGTCTAGCTATTGTTAAATTACTATTAGCACATGGAATACTCCATATTCCTAATAAATATTAATAAATCCAGTTTATAAAACAACCATTCTTTTCTAGTTTTTATTTCAAGATAACAAAACCACGGTTGCCTAGATACATAAGCAATAGACTAAACAAAGACACAGAAATACAACCTCATCATCCCCCCTCAATTCTAATTTTGTATTAAAAATAAGAATTGCAAGAATATTATAACAATTAATGCAAACATAGTCTTTAAAAATTGCAAACTAACAAACCTACAAACTTACAGAAAATAAAAAATAATTCCCCACAATTTTGTAACAAAAATACAGATTTTACAAAACAATAAAATATAACTACTTATTGAGTCTAATATATATTTCAAATTAAACAACAAAAACAAATTATTTGTCTTGTAACATTACCTAGCACTCAGTATATCTAAAAATACTAAAGTTATTTAAATTATCAATTAAAACCAAGTTTTTCCATGAAATAATTATGTTTTAGTTTGCCTAAAGCTTTAGTTAAAATATCTGCCACATTTTCATTTGTGTTCACATATTTTACAATAATTTCTTTTTTATTAACCAAATCTTTAACATAATGATATTTTATATCAATATGCTTTGATCTCTTGCTATTTTCATTAGATTCCATCAGTTTGATAGCACTTTGATTATCAACATTTAAAATTGAATCTGATGGACATGTAAAGTCCTGTAATAAACCTTTTAAATAAACTAACTTTGTTGAAGCAAAAGCAGCAGCTATATATTCAGCTTCGGCTGTTGATAAGGCGACAACATTTTGTTTCTTACAGAACCAGGACAATAAATTATTTTTGTAATAGACTAATGCTCCACTTACACTTTTTCTATCCATTTTATCCCCAGCCCAGTCAGCATCAGTATAACCAACTAACAGACAATTATTACCATCACGTTTATATATTAGAGATTTTGATTTCGTTTGTTTTAAGTAACGTAATACACGCTTAGCAGCTTTCCACAGAGATATAGTAGGTTTATCCAAATATCTACTTAAAAATGACACTGAAAAACAAATATCCGGTCTGCTGGAAGTAGCTAAATATAATAAACAACCTATAAGTTCACGATAAGGTACATCTAAGACAATTGGTTCCATGTCATTATTTGTGAAATTTACTTCCATTGGTGTTTCAGCACCTTTGCAATCTGTCATATTAAATTTTTCAAGCAACCTATCTATTGCCGATTCCTGATTAATTAAAACTTGTTCTTTGGTCCTCACAATATTAAGTCCTAAATATGTACTTACTTCCCCAAGATCCTTCACATTAAATTCATTTTTTAAAAGTTTATACACTTCATTCAAGTTTGAAATATCTTTTGACATTAAAATAATATCGTCAACGTAAACTAGTAAAAATACACCCTCCGAAATATACAAACAAAAATCATGCTTTGATTGAACAAATCCTTTTTCAACCAAAAAGGTATGAAATCTTTCATTCCAGCACTTTGGGGCTTGTTTTAACCCATAGAGGGATCTTTTTAGCTTCAGTACAAAGCCTTTTTCAATATCAACACCTTGAGGTGGTTTTATGTATACATCTTCTTTAAGAAAGCCATTTAGAAATGCCGTTGGTACATCCAGTTGTTTCATATACATTTCATTTTGTACTGCTTGACTCAGCATCATACGAATTGTAGGCATACGAGCTACTGGCGAATATACATTAAATAGAGTTTCTTCTTGAAATCCCTTTGCCACCAACCTAGCCTTTTTTGTCCCATCTTTCTTTGTAGTAAATACCCATTTTGTATCTATAGCTTTTTTGTCCTTTGGTAACACTGTCTTTTCCCATGTTTCCAAACATTTCAAGGAATTTAATTCTTTAGTTATTGCTTCTTGCCATTTTTGACCCCTTTCGACTGCCTCTTTATAAGAACCTGGATCACCTGTACATAAACAGTAAGCTACGTGTGTTTCATAGTCTTCTAACCTTTTCGGGGGCCTAACTATTCTTCCACTTCTCGTTCTTATAACGTTTTCATTTATAGTATCATTTCCTTCAATTATATCTTCATTAGTACAATCTTCAAATATTTCTTCGGGTTCCATCACATTATCTTCAAAGTTTGTATTATCAACTACAATCTCTCTTCTAATATCTTCATTGTTATTGCCTGTTTCTGCATTAAGCTCATTATTTATACTTGTTTCTAAAATTATAACTCTTTGCGCGTCATATATCATTTTGTTGCTTTCATTATATATAATATCATTTTCATCAAATCTTACATCTCGTGACACAATTATTTTATTTTCCTTAGGATCCCATAAATTATATCCAGTCCTTGCATATCCTACCATTCTGCACTGACAAGCTCTTTCTGAAAATTTATCTGATTTTGGTAAAATATAAGCCCACGCTTTTGCACCAAATGCACGAAGTTTGCTTAAATCTCTTGTCCCATAGAGCACTTCACACGGAGTTTTAAAGTTGATAGCTGCAGATGTACAACGATTAAGCTGATAAGCCGCACATTTTATAGCTTCACCCCACAAATTCTTTGGTAGTTTAGTTTCAATAAGCATAACCCTTGCCTTATTATATAAACTCCTATTCATTCGTTCTGCAACACCATTGCTAGCTGGCGAATACGGTAAACTATATTCTATTACTATACCTTTCATTTCGCAAAACTGCTTCAATTGATTGCAACTATATTCACCACCATTATCACACCTAATCCGTTTCACAGATTTTTCTAATTCATTCTCATATCGTTGAATATATTTAATTATATTTTCAGCTGCTTCAGCTTTACGCTTTAACAAGAAGACTACACAAAAGTGAGAGTAATCATCAATTATTGTTTGAAAGTAAATTTCACCCTGTATTGTTGAAATATTGGATGGACCCGCTATATCACTATGTATAAGTTCTAAAACTTGGTGTGACCTCGGTTGTTCTAGTGATTTAAATGGTAACCTGGTTGCCTTACCTTTCATACATACATCACATATTTTATTGTAAGCTGGTAGCTGTAGTCTTTGCAATGTTTTACTACTAGTATGGCCTAAACGTCTGTGCCATAACTTGCCAACATCTGAATATAAAGCTGCATCTTCATTAACTGCTATAATTTTACCCTCTAAAATATACAATTTCTCATTATTGTACGCCCATATAACAGAACCTTCAAAAAATGTTATCTTTGCGTATCCTCTTTTAAATACTATTTCGTTCGGGTTTTCTAGTAGCTTTCTCACAGAAAGTAAATTATAAACTAAATTCGGTACAATGAGTCCTTGAATAGTTATCTTAGTATTTCCAAATTTGACCAATAACTTTCCACTATGGTAAGCAATTAACTTGTCACCATTAGCTGTGTTTATTTTTATAGGATATTCTAATTTCGTTACGTTTGTCATAAAATGTACATAAACATCTGAAATAAAGTTTTGTGATGCACCTGAGTCTACCACAAAAGAAATTGAACGATCAAAAATCTCCTTACAATTTAAACTGAATTCTTCATCAATCATACAACCCATTTCATCCTTTGTTGCTTCTTCGTCACCTATTATTGCGTTATCCCTTGATGTCGTTGCTCTAAAGATACCACCACGACCACGGCTTTGAAATCTGCCTCGACCACGTCTATGAAATTCACTGCCTCGTATGGGAATTTCTCGCTGGAGATTATAATCCTGCCTATTAGGAAAAGTTTTGCGACAATATATAGATTTGTGTCCCTTTTCTTTGCAATTCCAACATTCTAAATTGAATGCATTTTCACGTTTTTCTAAAACCAAGGTATCCAATCTTATTTCTGCATCAAGAAATGTCCTTTTCGTTTTCTCTAGAGTTAAATCTTCATTCATTGCTTCTAAAGCTGTTGTAACATTGTCAAACTTTTCTGGTAAAGCTAGTAATAAATGGATAACTTTATCAGATTCATCCATTCTTAAAATATTTTCATTGTCGTTTATTAACTTGTCAAATTTCAAGAAAAAATCTTGTAATTTTTCGTTACTGTCACATTTCAAATTAATCAACTTCTTTTTTAAATTATATTTATTCATAACACTTTTCCTCACGAATGTGTTTTCTAGTGCATTCATCATTTCCATCGCACTTTTGCATTCCCTAACAGCACTCAAATACCTGTCTCCTATGCACTGCACAACAATTGAACGAACTTCCGCATCTCTTCTTTTATTTTCATCTTTTATCTCAGAAATTTTCAATATATCACTGAGACCCTTGGCCTCCAAAAATAACTCGACCCGAAATTTCCAATTATGAAAATTATCTCCTTCTTCCAACTTAGCTATCATTTCCTGAACCTTCATTAGAGCCATTTTGCTTTTTATTGTAAGCTATAAAAACAAATCTTAAACCGAAAAAAGGAATATGGGGCGGCCCATAACCTGTTAAATTACTATTAGCACATGGAATACTCCATATTCCTAATAAATATTAATAAATCCAGTTTATAAAACAACCATTCTTTTCTAGTTTTTATTTCAAGATAACAAAACCACGGTTGCCTAGATACATAAGCAATAGACTAAACAAAGACACAGAAATACAACCTCATCAGCTATCACGGTTCATGAGATATGGCCTGGTGAAAGACAAACAAACAGACGGACAGCGGAGTCTTAGTAATAGGGCCCCGTTTTTACCCTTTGGATACAGAACTCTAACTAACGATACCAAGTAGGCTTCATGAGAGGTGTACATACAGACACTAACTGCAGGTAGCTAAGTACCTACTTGTAGGAGTTTTACGCTGGCTTATCATTTCCTTTATTTGCATTGATCGTTAAAAATAATACCACATTAACTGACTTTAATTTACATAATTAAGATTAGGTTTTATCGTATTTTTTATAAGTTTTATAACGTTCCAAGTTACACTTGGTGCGAAAGTCACGGAATGGTAGCGAATTAACGATAAAAAGTAATGTCATTACCTACATGGAAAGAAACCACTACACAACACAAGAGAACCGATATAAAAATCGAAACGTCCAAGCTAGATGAAAGTAAGTGTATACTTCATTGCATTTAACGAGATATTTGTGAGTATGAGTAGTTTTTATTGTTCTTTGAAAGAAAGAAGGAAAGAAAGAGGAAGAAAATATGTTTATTTGGTAGAAATATAAATAACAAAACATATTAAACACAGTGAGATCATCAAATTTCACCAAAATGGTCTCCGCTCAGCATATGTGGTAGCGTTGTCCCTCAAATTGTTACAGCTAGGTATCTAGAATAGGCCTATTAATAACTTGAAATCTTTCTTACACCCAAAATAAGATTAGCTTCAAATGTGTCTTCATACAGCATTGTATTTTAGCAGACGACCTGTGCAAAGCTGTAGGAAGGCGCTAGATACTTCCGAATGATTGTTTTGGAAATCCTTGGGAGAGGCCTATGTCCAGCAGTTGACTTCGTATGGCTTATATGAAGATAATGATGATGTGTCTTTATTTAGACCTAGCTGCGCCCTGCGGTGTTACCCGCGCCTAAATTGTGTCAACTTCCTGCATAACAAATTTTATCAAAATTGGTCCAGCCGTTTGCGCGTAAAGAAGTTACAAACATACACACAGACACACAAACTTTTGCCTTTATAATATTAGTGTGATAGACTACGCTTAAACCTAAATATTGTTTTCCTATAGGTACCTACATATTTAAATTCCTACTAATAAAAACTTGAGAGGTGTCAAGGGACACCCCGATGGAACGAAGTTTCTTTTGATCAATTAGTGAAGGAATTGTAATAAAATTTTATTTAAGTTATATATAATAATATTTTATTATTTATTATGTACAAAAAGCCTGTATACACTTAACAAAAATAATCGTCGCGACACCACAAGGTTCAATGCGAAATAGAAAGACGAAACAAAAATAACTGGCTTGCTTTCTATGAGAGAGAGAGAGACAGAGAAGCACGCGCACCCCGCACGGCTTACAACTATAGCAAAAAGTGTCGTTACAACTTTTGGTCTTAATTTTTTCCGTCTAGCCCCCTTTCGAAACGCGCGATAAGGAACTACGTTCCAATATTCCGAAAAAGGCCACTGATGGTCGATGTGTTAACTATGGGACCCTACCAGACTGTACATACCAACTAAGTATACCTACTTACTTACATAGATCGTAAGTGGTACCTAAGTAATTAGTAAACAGACCGATCTATCGGTATCTAGGTATGTAAGTACATATACTTGTGCCATTATGATACAACCTATATTAAGCAGTGCGAAATATTCGATTGAGACCTTATTTACAAACTATAATGTCTTATTGTTTCGTGCAAATAAAATTAAAAGGTTTCCTTGTACGGTTCTAAAGGACACTTGTAAGTGCTTTTATAAAAGTACCATTTAAGTACCTACCGTTTCCCAGTTGGATAATTTTATTTATATTGTTTTTGATTTAAATTTATTTATTTATTATTTTCTAAATTAGGCCTTGTTTTACTTTTTAGCTTTCGTACAACTAAATTGATAAAGAGTCATACGTCATACGGCATACGGTCACTTTATGATAAGTGGTTATACCTTATCAATATGGTACTTTACGTATGCACGTATACGTATGTACACCTCACCTACCTATTTATGCTTCTGAAGGCACGTTAAGCCATTGGTCCCGACTCTCATCGTTGTATGGCAGTCGTCAAACTATGTCAGATGCCATTAGGCAGCTTGAAATGAAAGCTAGGTCTGACACCAGCGTTGGCTACTCACACACGAAAAACAAACAAACAATTTATAATGTATAACTATATATTTCCCTTAATTGATTTTTCGATATGTGTAGGTAAAATCAGAATCAGCATTGGCATCCTACGTTTTTTCTTGCCTCCTAAACCAGCAGTGAAGCGGAAGAATAGACTTCCGAAAAAAAATGCTTTTTAACAAAATGTAAGACCTTGAGGCAATACTTCCTGACTGCAAATAGGCCAGCGAAACGTGAAGAAGACCGTCTATAAGTTCTTAACTATATGTTCTCATACAAAAGTAGGTAATGTTCCGTTGGTTCCTAATATAGAACAATTACTTAATAATAAGTGTATGCAACTAATAGGTAGTAGTTTGATAGCATTGAATTGGTATCTAATCACCTACCTATATGTATAGTATGAGAACTTACTGTCCTTTATGCCCGTGAAGTATTATTATCATCAGAGATCTCTGTCATTAATGATCTTGCGGATTAGCTGATGACATCATGATTTTGCCGAATTAATTGTCTGTTGATTACGCGCTGCCTGTCAGCCCACATAGGTAACAGTTTACAATCAACCGTCGCTCGGAAGCTTGAGGCTTTGGCCACCTCCATTGCCGGTCCGTTCACGCACCAGCAAACACGCCTACAAATCTTGCTCACTTACCTTTTTTATTTATTACTTATCTGTGCTAACTATGAAGTGGTTTACGACTATTTGGTGTATATTTGGGCTGAAAAATGTTTGGGCGTTCCAGACGAATACACCGCTTATTAAGAATGTAAGTACATTGTTATTTTGTCCTTTCTCTTTTAAGTATGAACAAAATATTGGTACATAAAGAAAGAAGTAGGTTATCAAAACAATCTCTATTAGCTAATACCTACTTAAGTACTCACCATCAAGCAATCAATATCTTATAATAATCGTTACAAACTTTTCGTAAGCTCTTTGCTTCTGTGCTTACTTAATAGTAAAACTAAAAATACCTATGTCAATAACTAGGTATTTAGTATATGTATGTACATAATAGGTAATTACATGTGGTGAATGAAGGTACAGTGAATTACAATTACTTATTCATCTCCCTTTCAGCAGTATATAGCGTCCTCATATAGGTACAGCGAACACCAATCCGTCTGCCCAAGGTGGTGATAATGATCAAACCCTCCCGTATAGAAAGAGGCCTTTAGTTGTAGTACTACCTAAAAAGGTTCTACGGGCATGTTTGGTCCGCGACTAAATACATATCTATGCCCAAAGATATCTACTTATAATACTTTTCAAGAGCATGTACCCATCAGTGTGATTTGTTCCTATATATTTATTTATTTTATATGTACCCATCAGTGTGATTTGTTTCTATATATTTATTTATTTTATATGTACCCATCAGTGTAATTTGTCATTTTTTTTATTATTTTATTTATCTCACTACTATTGTTCCTGATCTATGTTTTAGATATTCCGCAGCAACGGTCATTTAGAAGGGCCCACGTGGTCTACTACAGAAAATGCCCTCTATTTCGTGGACATCACAGGGCAGAAGGTGCACCGACTGGACGGATTTTTAGGAAACGTCACCACTAGAGACATCAGTAAGTCACCACTCCTATTGTATTTTTCCATTCTCATGTTTTATCCCTTACATTTACATTTGGACAACGGCCGAGAAAGCCAAAGGCCATGCTTAGCAAGGTAGAGGGCCTACTAACCCTAACATGGAAAAAATATTCGGTCGGTCTATTGGGACATACGAATTTAAGGGACGCAATTTAGAATCTCGCTAGCGAACGGTTTTTATCACATACCTACCTCTTTTTAAATTAGTTACAACAGTTTTTATGAATGATATTGATCTTAATTAACCAGTCAAGTGTAAGTGGGACCAACCAGGGCCTTAGCCAGAGAGGTTTTGGGGGCACAAACCCCCTTGAAATCTCAAAGCCAATCGTTCGTCTGTCTGTATGTCACCAGGCTGTATCTCATGAACTCCATGATGTATTTCTGTTGCCGCTATGACAACAAATACTAAAAACCGAATAAAATAAATATTTATGTGGGGCTCCCATACAACAAGTACGGAACCCTTAGTGCGGGAGTTCGACTGGCAATTGCGGCCGGTTATTTTGTGTGTGTAAAGAAAACGCTCCTCTGCATATATTGTCTTATCTGTAATTATTTTATAATATATTGTATTTATTATAAAAATAGAATCGCTGAGTGTGACGAAACCCCACCGACAAGAGCACCGCTCTGAAATTATGATGAGTTACTGACATAACACAAGTTTAATACTTATTTTATTTGGGGCTAGCTCAATCTTTGTCGGTGATTTGTCCCTATCTATTCATATAATAAAACAGTAAAAGAAATGTTGGTACATTTAATGTATAAAACAATTTTTTTTGCGGCGACGGAATTGAATTTAAAAAAAAAGTCTTTGTTTGTCTATTTATCTGTTTGTCGATTTATCTGTTTATCTGTTTGTACATGCTAATCTCCGGAAATACTGGACGGATTCAAATGTAACTTTATTGTTATATAGCTCTGTTAAGCCTGGTATATAGGGTATAATTGTTTTGGAAAATGAAACACCAGATGCAGAACCAAAATGGTCCAGTTAAACTATAAGAAATATAAAAATGACGCGTTAGCAAAAGTTGTTCAGCCTGATGAGCATTTGCCGGAGTCATGAAGTCCACGCGAACGAAGTCGCGGGCTTCGGCTAGTTTATAATATATATTTTGATAAGGAGGTACCTACATACAATCGTTAAACACTGCCGGAGTGATATGATTTGCATACTATCACCCTGACCTTACTTAGTATGCAAGGATCTATATATAGGAATCGGTAATTAGGTATATCATGAATATAATGTAAACTAGACCTAATTGCTAGGTGTAGGTCATGAAAATAGAAACAAGTATCGAAGAATAGACGACCTCGGTGGCATAAAAGAATAGTAGGTAGGTACCTATTGATAGTATATGAGGGTTGTTCCTAGTTTCCATTTCTCGGAAGCGGAAGTATATATAAATAGTTTCAAAGAAGTTGGAATTGATCTTCCTTTTTATGTGTGTACTTAAATTGTATACAACTTACGATTGCTAGTCTTAGAGATAAACGTATGATATTAACTTTTATTCTTTTTCTCGTTCGATTTCTATTGTAACATGGCGTAAATATTTTTTTTACAAAAAGTTAACCTCAAATTATTTTATTACATCTAGGTACGTACTTACCTCTCCCCGTGCCCATAAAATGTTGACCATATACAGAGAACAAAGATAGTTTTCGTAGATATATAAAATTCTAAATTTATTATTGAAACTCCAGGCTACGGTCCCGTATCACTGGTGGTGCCCGTGGCAGAATTCCCGAAATTGGTGCTGGTGTCGGCGAAGAGGTCCCTCTTCTTTCTGCCATGGGAGAGCACGGAGGGAGACAAGTCTCTGTCGCTGCTCAGCACTGTGGACCACGGGCTGCCGGACAATAGGATCAACGATGGGAAGGTGGACGCTAGAGGCAGACTTTGGTTTGGTAAGCACCTAACAATTTTCCCTCTAGGTAACCTACACAACTCACAGTTCTTCTGTAAATTAAATTTACACATCTATTTTGTCTATTTTCTATTTCAAATTTTCTTTTTGCTCAGGAAAAGGACGGTTTTAAATTGTGAGGTACATTCTTACCCGAGATGTGTGATGATGTGATATCTATTACTTAACTAGTTATTTTTTCATGCACAAATGATGGTATGTACTTAGTTGAATTATACTACCACAGATACTACCTAATAATATTAATAAAACCAACGTTAGATAATACTTACTTAACTGTACTTCGATATTTTAACACGGTTTTACTCAATCATTGTAATCGTCTTAAGTTGAAATTAGTCGTTATTAATATTTTTAGTATTACGGGACTTTTTTCGCCAGATATTTCGACCCCTTCTGACGTCATGGTAATCGCGTCAAGTCCCGGAATAAATAACAGTAATTGTGATTTCGAAACTCTAAATAATCGTTATTGTCCGATACTACACTATTTACGCGAGTAAAACCGTATTAACATACCTAGTTACTGACCTAACTAACTTTCAGGAACCATTGGCAAAGAAGAAAATGGAGTAGTGGACCTAGACAGAGCATCTCTGTACATGCTCGACGAGCACAACTTTGCCAACCCCGAGATCAAGGTGCGGCCCGTCTCGGTCTCCAACGGCATAGCCTGGACCTCGGACAACAAGTACATGTTCTTCATCGACTCGGAGACCAGGAACGTGGACGTGTTTGACTTCGAACTTGACTCTGCTACTTTACGTTAGTGTTGCCAGTCATCATCATTTAGAGGTCTTTATGTCTCTACTACAGGAGCACGACTACTACCCGAGCCATACTTGGCTAGAAAAGCCAGAGGATTTGGCCTACACTCGCCATGCTGGCCAGACAGGTTGCAGAGGTCTCATGATGTTTATAAGCTTTGTTTAGCTTGTATTTCCTAAGTCGCCTTTTACGACATCCACGGGATGACTTCGAGTGACCGGAACTGTCAAAAACCAACACGGCTGTATACATTACATTCAGTTATTACTTTTAGTTATATAAGGTCGGTCTAAAGATCAGCGTTAATAAGACGGAGGTCCCTGGACACGGTCATGTAACACTGTCCATAAATCTTGGTGAGGATGTGCTGAAGCAGGTGGATAAGTTTCGTTATCTGGGGAGCACTATAACATCAAGTGTGATCTTGATGCTGAGATTAATAGCAGGGTCGGTGCTGCAGCTGCAGCATTTGGAAAGCTGTATTCCAAGGTCTTCTGCTCACATGACCTTAAAAGTTAGCCACTAAAATTTCGGTGTATACGGCAATTGTTCTGCCGAACCTCCTATATTCATCTGAGACATGGTGTTGTATACCGGCGTCACATTCGTGCTCTACTAGATCGATTCCACCTAAGATGCCTTCGTAAAAGCTGAGGTGAATAACGTGCAAACTCATATGCTCAGGTAACCGAAGGACGCTGTTTAGCTTCCAAGCCAACAACGTGACCGGAGTGCCAGACGGCATGACCATAGACACGGACGAGAACCTCTGGGTGGCCTGCTTCAAAGGAGGAAAGGTAAACTAAACACATATTAATAGAAGTGAGGAAAAGTACTACAGGAGACTGGGTAATAACATCTAGTTAAGTATCACACTAATAATTATAAAGGCGAAAGTTTGTGAGTGTGTGGCATGTTTGTAGCTTCGTCAATTTTGTTTTTCGTTCAATTTTGATAAAACTTGGTATGCAGTAAGCTGATCCAGCCGTTTGCGCGTGAAGAATTACAAACACATTTACACTCACACACTTCCCCTTTCAGCATAATATTAATGTGACTCCAAGGTTACATATGTTAACGTTACGGGCAAGGACAGGTTCTTGAGGTTCTGACCAGGTTTTGACACTTCCCATAAGAAAAATAAACGTAACAAACGTAAACTTAAAAAATACTTTTGGGTAAATACCTATCTTCTTTTGACAAGGATTGGAGAGATGTAGCTAGCTAGAAGTCGGTAGAACAAACAAGCGATTAGTTTTTTTTAAGACTAAATCTAATAATAAAGTAAAAAGGTGGAAGAGAAAAATCAATCATGGACACCTGGGAAGGGAGACCCAGGTAGTGCCGGACTCTTACCGATTAAAAACTTCTTCCGCCACTGCGTCTCAGCTTGTGCACTTTACGTTGTTTTCTTGTGTTGTTCTTTTGGCTCTATTTAGTTATTTATTTGTGAGTACTGTTTGTTTTCCGCTAATGGATAAAATATTTGTACTTAATTAAAATGGACATTGTATGATTCTACAATGTCCATTTTAATTAAGTTCAAATGTTTTAAGAGGTGATTCAGTCCATTATACCTAACAACTTCTATATCTATACATATAATAAAAAAAAACAGTAAAAAAAAGTGTGTCTGTACATTAAATATATTTCCAAAAAAAATATTGGGGGCGATGGAGATATAGTAATAGAGTAAGAATTAAAAAAAAATGTCTGTCTGTTTGTCTGTTTGTACACGCTAATCTCGGAAAATACTGGACGGATTCGAATGCAACTTTTTCTGTTATATAGCTATTAAGCCTTGGCAACATAAATGGTAGGGGAAAATGGAACGCCTGATGCAGAACCATAATGGTTCAGCTAAACTATAAGAGATATAAAAATGCCGCCTTAGTAAAAGTTGTTCAGCCTGATGAGCATTTTCCAGAGACATTAAGTCCACGCGAACGAAGTCGCGAGCTTCGGCTAGTTTCCCAATAAACGTATATCTAAATACGAAAAAAAAATTTCATTTTCCATAGTAATAAATCACGTGACTACTTCGATTTGTATGAGAACCTAATTTTTTTTTTCGTATTTCTATGTGCATTTATCAGGAAAATTTGTTCAAAATGATGGACTGAACCACCCCTTAAAATATTTGTACTTAATTAAAAAGGACATTGTATATTTATAGGTCATCAAGATAGACGGGCGAGCAGGTAAGTTGATGGAGCAGCACAAGATCGAGGCGAGCCAGGTGACGTCGGTGATGTGGGGCGGCAGCGACCTGTCCACGCTGTACGTCACCACGAGCCGCCGCGACCTGTCGCCCGCGCAGCTGGCCGACGAACCAGAAGCTGGCTCGCTTTTCGCCATCCAGGGGACCGGCGCTAAGGGGCTGCCGCAATACCAACTCAAGTTTACGGATGCTACAAGATATACTGTTGGATTTACTCCTCAAAAAGTTTGATGTTATTTTAATTTATTGATGTGATGTTGGGATTTGGGAATGAACTTCAGACTTAGTTTTAAGCCATTATTCATCCAATGATATTGAAATGATTTGGGCGCTTTAGCCGTTACCACAAGTCAGCGTGATCTTACATCAGCGCAATCAGCGCTTGACAACATTATAGTCATTTTCATTGAACAACTTTAAATGTAAATAATATAGCTTTAAATATTTTCCACTTTGTTTCAATTTTATCTTATCGTGTCTAAACCTAAAAAGGCAAAATGCAAAACGCGTATCTGCGATATAATCATTTTGCAACTGCTATTATTATGGTCGGTAACAGGTTCTTATTTATCTAACTTTATTACAAAAATTGTAACAGGCGGACTTAAGGCCCAGGGCCTTTTCTACCAGTCAACCTACAGGTGATGCCGAAAAAAGCTAATTTTGGACGACAAGACACATTCTAATTAAATCTATTTAACTAAGTATAATTTTAGTTCTTAGCCCTATAATTTAATCATAAAGTAGAAAGATATTAAAAGAAAGTAAGGGATCATCTAAACGAATATGGACACAGGATATATGATATGAAATAACGCGATTATATTAGTTAACCTTAAACCTTTATTTGGTTTGAGATGTTCCACTAAAATAACATTAACTTACGATAAAAATCGCACGAACAAAAGACATCAACGAACTGGTAAACAAAAGAACACTAATAAATATACTATAATTGTAAATCTACACGATTTCACTTAATGCCGAGATAGTTTTCTGCCAGCCCGAAGTAGTAGACCGTCTGCGCGATGCCGAACAGCGGCGCGATCACCATCACTCGACAGGCGCCGCCTTTGAACAGCGCTTTGAAGCCTTCGTTCTTTACTGTGCTCCTAAAAAATAAATCCTCGTTAGCAGCGTCGTAATTTATAAAAAAAATAACTAGTTTTTTGTGCTAATAACGTGAAAGTCTAACCCTACTTAAAAAAAAAACATATCAGCCACTAATAAGTCTACTGCTAGAGTTCTTAAACAAACGATTGAAAGTAGCCCGCATCCGTCTGTTTTCGGCAACATTGCGTCGTCTGTCAGATTAAATACCTATTTGTAGGGTTTTTACATGGACAATTTAAATTTATATATAAACAAGCCCGGTCAATAATCGTCAACTGTGAAATGTATATCGGCAAAGTTTCAGGAAATAGAAAGGGAGGAGAAAGATATCATTCGTTGCTACGAAACATTCAAAACGGACGGGGACACTTATTTATCTAAGTATGTATTTATTTATTTTTATTTATTTAACTTTATTACAAAAATTGTAACAGGCGGACTTAAGGCCCAGGGCCTTTTCTACCAGTCAACCTACAGGTGATGCCGAAAAAAAAAAGCTAATATTGGACGACAAGACACATTCTAATTTTTATAATTGTACCGAAAACAATCCTTTCTATAATTTTATTTATATATACCTATATGTATTCATAAATACATGTAAATAATACACACATATGGCATAAAACATAAAGGCTACATAGACTACATAAATATTTATAACACTCTATGACAGTTGGTGAAGATAATGAGCACGCACAGCACTCTTAAACGCTTGGCGACTAGGGGCTTTCAGAATATGGGAAGGGCTTTCCATAGCATAACGGCTTGTTTGGCGAATGAATGTTAAAAAAACCCACTGCGGCTGCGAGGCACATCAAGAAGAAGATTGTTGGAAGAACGAAGAACTCTGAGATGGGTATCACCCAGGAAAGTGAACTTGTTTTTAAGATACATCGGAGTTTTTGGGTCGAAGAGTATAGAGAATAGAGTCGTGAGAACATGCAAATTGCGACGTTGACGAATGGGTAACCATTTGAGTTTAGAACGGTAAGCAGACACATGGTCATACTTCCGTAGGCCGAATATAAATCTCAAACAATTATTCTGGAGTCTATCAAGTTTGTTAAGGAAGTTAGAATTCAGATCTGAGCAACATACATCCGCGTAATCTAAAATTAGGAAAATTAGAGAGTATACCAACATAGTTTTAATATTAATAGGGAGAAAGTTCTTTAACCTGTACAAAGAGCGAAGACACGGGCGAAGAGCCCCCGTTACCTTTCCAGATACCTCTGTAATATGTCGATTAGACATATATAAATAATATTTCCGCTTACGTTAAACAATCATGGATGGAGTGGTACTGTTTTTCTCCTGCGCCTTTGGTGAGGGTCTGCATCCTGGTTTTGATGACGTCCACGGGAGTGACGCTGAACGCGGCAATGGCGCCGGCGCCGAGGCCCGCTATGAATGAACTCCTGCGGATTATGGGAAGGGTGTCAAGGCTTATGCAATGTCACAGAATTAATATAAGTATTACATACAGAGCGGAATATCCTAAGGTCCCGGGCAATATGCGTCCCTTGTAGAGGTGACTGTAGACCGCACAAGGCGAGAACGGGGGAGAGGTGCGGGAATGGGGAACTGGGACGCATATTGCGCGGTACCCTAGGAGTTTCCGTTCTGTATGTAATACCAAGGATACTTACTATTCATTTCGTCGTTGAAATATAAAGGTACAAGCGTAATAGATACTTTAGCACGAACAAACGGTAATGCAGCCTGATTCATATCTACATTTAGGTATACCAAATAATAACACAGTACCTGGGCGACCGAGCTTTGCTTGGTTACATCTCAAACATTAACTAAATTTTTTAAACTTGTCTAAAAACAATGCAAAATAAAAAATTATATATAAACTTAAACATAAAAAAAAACAAAAGTAGGTCACCGAGTGGGATTCGAACCCGTAACACTCTTTCTAGCGGTCGGTATCCTTAACCGTTGAGCTAAAAACAAGGCGGTCGGCGCGACGAAATTAGCGACCATATTCTGCGTGGAAAGAAAAAAGCATGAAAACTCGAAAACACGCGTTTTCCCAAACATAAAACTAATCTAGATCGATTGTTTACCCCCGAAAACCCCCATATACAAATTTTGAGCGAATTCGTTAGAGCCGTTTTCGAGATCACAGAAATTTATAAATAAATATACAAGAATTGCTCGTAAAGGTATAAGATAAGATACGTCATATACGAAGACTTGCTACATGTCATTTTCATCGCTATATCTTTTGCTCTTGGGAGTGTGACCGCTCACCGTTGTTATATTGTTTGTTGCTGTAGGCTATGGTAATCTTAGTCTTTTTACACAGTAAATAAAATCTAGGTCTATTGTTTAATGTCTCATCTGTGAGTAGATCGAAATCCGGTCGACGTGCATTGTTTTACTATTGTGCCTGGTGTTTAGCACAGACAATAGGTTATCTTGTGGAACTGCTGCCATTGACCAATTACCAGAACGGCGGGGCCCTCTTTGGGTTGGGGTTGGTGGCCTGGTTGAACAGGGCGAACAGCGGGAAGTAGATGAGGCAAAAGGCCAGCTCCCGCAGCGTTGTGGCGCCCACACCCTTGTACAGCCCGAAGATGCCGCGCTCCTTGATCAGATTGCTGGTCACCGACATCGCCGTGATCTTTGGACGGGGCTTGCCCTCTACAATAAATCACAAAAATACAGTCAGTTCGAAAGGGATAAATGAAGGAAACGGAAGACCTTTATGATTGGTCATCTGTCAGCACGGAACGGAACTTTAGCATGCTGCTATGCTTTTCTGTAGCTCAGAACCGTGATTAAGAAGAGCGAGAGAGAGCGTCGGAACGGAACGCTTTAGCACCGGCCGTGCTGAAGGGTTCCGTCCTGTGGTTCCGTCGCTCTACAGTAGACAGTGGTTCTTGAGAGCTGACGATGAACGATGATGTATGCAGGGTGGAATTGAATTCGTTGGCAATATTTTAGGTATCTACTATACCCATGATACACGATGTATCATATTCAAGAAAACCACTAAACATGCGTCGGACTCTTTGATAGATACCCTTACTGCAATTATACTTACATACAAAAACTAATCGTCATTAAACTTATGAAAAATAAATTAATTATAATAGTATTAATTTCGTTGCGTCGTGGTACCCTAACATTCGTTCCTACTTTAAACGTACCTATTATCCTGAAGCGTTCGTGTGACACGACCCGTCCCCACTCGACTTTAAACCTTATTAACGTAAATTAAAGTCTACTTTTGTATGCCGGTCGGTCGCGCCGTTTGGCTGTATACGTCCAAGGTCTTTGACCTTGCGGCACGTAGGTATCAGTACGCGCACGACTTATTCATTTCTTTTAAATTAGTGAATTAATTGCAATGTTGTTACCATACAAAATATCCTTAATATGAGTATGATAAGTTCAATTATTTTTAATGATTTCATTTGCACCCTGTATTATGTTAGAAGGTAATGTAGTGTAGTTAGATAGGCTAATGTAGCTAATGTTAATATCTTCCCAAACGTAGCCTTCAATTTAACAGCTTTTTTGGCTTTCGCCATTAAGGCCATACCCAAATTTTCCGGGGTCCAGTGGCGCCGCCATTTAAAATAAATCATTTAAAAGGAAACGGAGATATCATTTAACATTGTCTTGGTCAAGTTCTAGATACCCATTCAAAGTATTTTTTAAACTACTTTTTGTAGTTTAAAGTAAGAACGTGAAGCTTTTCTACGCACATTTGCGAAAAACGGCCACTTTTAGCTAATGTGCGTAGAAAAGCTTCACGTTCGCACTTTAAATTATAAACAGTAGTTTATAAAATAGTTTTAAGGGTTATCTAGGGCTTGACCAAGACACAATTTTGAATGATATCTCCGTTTCCTTTTAAATTATTTATTTCAAATGGCGGCGCCACTGGACCCCGGAAAATTTGGGTATGGCCTTAAGGTTAAAAACTCAACCTTTAGCCGCTTGTGCAGCGACACGGCCTGCATCTTGCAGCTGAATCTTGAGCAGTTCCATGGGTGTAGTGAAGGTCAGGCCCGCCGCTATGCCCGCCAATCCACCGGCTATTATTTGACGATATATTGGTAAGGTTCTGCGGAATAATAAATCAAGTAAAATAGACCTTTGTTCATAAGATACATATACTTACGAGTACGGTATTTTGATGAAATAGTACTTAAGTAGTTTTGTCCGAGTAAGTGTAAAGTACCTGGGCGACCGAGCTTTGCTCGGTTACATCTCAAACATTAACAATTTTTTTTAAACTTGTCTAAAAACAATGCAAAATAATAAAAAAATATAAACTTAAACATAAAAAAAAAACAAAATTAACACTTTCTAGCGGTCGCTATCCTTAACCGCTGAGCTAAATCAAGGCGGTCGCGGCGCGACGAAATTAGCGACCATATTCTGCGTGGAAAGAAAAACGCATGAAAACTCGAAAACACGCGTTTTCCCAAACATAAAACTAATCTAGATCGATTGTTTACCCTTACTAGTACTTGAAAAATCCAGCGTTTGCATGTTTGTGCGTCGATAACTAGAGAATCTTTCATAGGAACCTTATGGAAATTAAGTAGGTAGTAGACGAGTTTTAAAGTTCGAATATGAGGCAAATCCTTCATGGGGTTGCTAAGTGCTGACATCCGACGTTGTAAAGATGGCGTGAGTTCACGTGCGGGTCAAACTACGATTGTAAGGAGAAACCGCAATTACCCGTCGGGAAGTGTCAAGTAGTGGCGGAACAAGTCGTTGGAGGCCAGTTTGATGGCCTTCTCCGGCGAGACGAGCAGGATGTTGACCGCAGACCCCCTGTACATGCCGAAGTAGCCCTCTGCAGCATACGACTTCCGGAAGCAGTCGATTCTACATGTAGATATATTGTAATTCAGTTTTCATGCCCCCTGAGTGTGGGTAAACCTTTATCTTCGCTCAGGGGCGATTCTCAGAGCTTATAGAAGATAGTGATCGTGTGGTTTCCGGCCCAAAATAGGACTGTAACGATGTTGCAATAAGCACCATCCCTCATGCTCTTGCCCACCTCTTTAAAAAAAAGACTGCGTCTCAGATGTTGTAAGACATGATTTGGTAACAAAGCACATCTTGGGCAACAACTGCAATCTGCATTCAACACTCAAGAATGTTCGAGAGGCAGACGTTTGGGCGGGCTTAGTGAAACCATAGATAAATCGTTTAAATTGTTTCAGCTTTTGCTTCTTCACTTCGGTCTTCGGCATTATTGGGTGACCATTGATACTTACGCATATTATCTTTGGGGAATAAAATTGTAGAAAGGGAATGAATGCTCTGAATACCGGTAACACGCTTAAATGAGAAGAACCAGATAACCATTGATTTATATATTACTAGCTGATCATTTTACCTTATATATTTTAAGGTTAGGTATTTTATGTACATAGGTGGAGATAAACTGGTCTTTTATTATTAATTTAGGTATGTTTATTCTTCTACAGCCTAAGGCCTTAGATACATATTTAAATAGACATTCTACTCTTACATGTTTTTGTATTGCTTTGTGCCATCGGGAAAGGTAGTTTGATTTTGCAGTCGAGTTTTCACTAAGTCTACGGGAAAAACCACAGATACGCCGACGATCCCCGCAATTCCACCATTTATGACTTTTGGCAAAACACTGTAGGAAAACAGAATTAATATAAGTAAAAAATAGATGGAAAAATAAAATGTGACGACGCAATGAATAATAATTAAAGCGCTAGATGCAGGCCGTTTTAGATCGGTCATTTTGGAAATCATTGGGAGAGGCTTATGCTTTGGCCAAGTAAGGCTCTGGTAGTACAGAGAGTCGTGCTCCTGCAGTGAAGACAAAATATCTGATGATGATGATGAGACAGATATACTCGCCGATCTTTTGCCTCATAATGGAACACCATAGGCTAATAAAATAAAAAAGCCATTCTATCTACGACTCCTTTGCTAGGTATCTTATTCATGAAAAAAATACTAACGAAAATGTTTTAGCCGGCGGCAATGTCTTCGGAGTTCCTTCACTAAAACAAAGTTTTAGGCATAATAATCACTAAGCAATATCATTAGGCAAAAAGTTTTGGGCATAATCATCACTAAGAATATTGCTTTTGCCTATTTATGGATGTTTATGCTTTTAGTGTTCTGTGTGCGACATCTAGTGGAGGGCTATAGCCTCTGCCTATCCCTGTGGGAAACATGCGTGATAATATGTAAGTATGTATGTATCTGAGGGATCATTGCAATAGGCTACCGTCACCGTCACCATCTCTTTACGTGAATGTAGCCTTGAGTCCTACGGCCCAAGGTACTGTCTATCACGGTGTAGACAAGTGGTAAGGAATAAATTTGATATGCATTATTACTTTGTTTGAGCCTAAAACACATGCTTAACAAGTTTATAGCTAATGAAAATGATACTTAGTGACATTATGCCTAAAAACTTTTATGCCTTTCGATAAGGACCCGCTTTCTTCTTATCGGAAAACTACACTAGCAGCTTGGCCCCTAAAATAAATAAAAGAACTTATAATTACGTATATTATTTTCAATTTGTAGGCCTACCCCGCATTGCGGTGATATTTATTTTACTAATTATAATATCTTTGGTGATGTTTTAATTTAAATGTGAAATATAATAAATACCACCAGAACACACACTCACGTTACTGTTTGATAGGTATCTTCTTTGTATCCTTTTTCTTAACTTATCGGGGATCGGGTCTTGTACATTTTAGCTTATTTTTAGTTATTTACCTACTATCATATCACGTTTCTAAAATGCTAGGTGAACTTAAACACAGACATATTCAACATAAACATTCATACATGCACTATCATGTATTTATCCCCAATGGGGCAGACATATTCAATAATCAAAACCATAGAACATTATATTAAAACAAAGTTAATACCGGTATGTATATATAGCCATATTTATTTATTTCTACAAAAATAATTCGGAAAGTTTAGAACTGCTTGGGAATCTACCATTTAGATCTGACATGCCATGGCAGAAGGATGACAGCCAAAAACTAAGCGAAAACATATGAAAAAGATCGTATAATGATACATTTTGTCTATGAATCTCGATTTGTTCCACCTATCGAAATTGCCCAGGTGATTTATATATTAATCTGAAAATGTATATTTAGCAAGACTTCATTAAAATCTTTCTGAATACTTATAGATTTTCATGTAATTATTATTTTGAGTTTAAGAGAAATTTCAAGATATACGTCAAGGGCCGGCCCAAGTATCTCGCTGGCCGACTGTACGTACAACGATACTTATTAACGAAGTGTTTTAAAAAAACTGCAATTGTCAACGATTTTTCTTTTAGTTCTTCGGGTTTCATAACTCTACTCGTACTCTAACACGCTCATCAAACATAAATGTAAAAACAATAAATTCTCTGTCTGGCGTCAGGGTAAGATGTCACATTGCATAATTCCTATATTATTTAAGAGCTTAGTGGTTCTTGTAGATTCTCGATCTTAGCCTTATTGTTAAGAAAAAAATCTAGGTCATACGACATGAGTAAGGTCCTGGCATTCATTACAATTTTAACCTTAAAAAGATTTGTATCTACATAATAAAACATGTAATCGGTTTTTATCTAGGGACATTTATTTTAACATCTAGACCTATTTAACAAACACTTGTTATTTCATAAACACTCACAGATAAACACATTTCTCTCCATTAGCCGAGGTAACCGACAGGGATTACATTGATTTTGCTAAATAATTGACTTTGCACCAAAGTGAATATACAATACACATTAACATTCACAAGCTGAGGAAGTACTGTGGAGTATTTTTATTATTGTCTCGAAACATGAAACATTAAAAATGTATGATTACATGATTTTATAAGATACCAATCTACTTGTTTGTATTCTAAATCTTTGACTTGTTTCGTTGATAATGCTTCCATACTGAGTACTATTTTTATGTTCTTATGTAAAGGAACTTAATTATGAATGAAATATATGTGAGTATATTTTTTCATCAGCATCAATGTCACCAAACTTTTATCAATTGTCTACAGAATTGACAAAGCTGAGTCAAGGTCTGTTTTGCTTTAATAAACCTAATAAAACTTTATTACCTTTCAGACATTTATAGAATGACCGAGAACTAATTTAGGAGAATTAAAAGAAACGAAATGTTTCAGTATGTAATATACATTAGTTCTCATTTTTTTATATTTTTTTAAAGTATATATATATATATTTATATGATGTAAAATATACGGTCATGATAAAATGTAGTTTTAACCGATAAATGCTTGTATCAAAGGTTTGTTTTAATGTAACAAACGATATTGGACTTTATGTACATAGTTTCCTTCTTTGTACCTAATTTCATATCTGTGATTGAGTTCCTTGCACTCTAACAATTCGAAATTTAACAAGTTATTATATCGTTATTGCTCTATCTATTTAAACCACATCGTCACACGGAAATTAAAAAAAGAAGGATTTTATGTACGGACAATAATAAATTTCACGATAACGTTGAACATACGTTAGAAATACATCTAACAAAATATACTGAAACTATTTCAAGACTAAATCTACCAGTCCATGATAACAATTTTCCCTATATTGAAAAATTAAAAAAATCTCGGATCAGTTAATTGTTAAACTTTTATAGGAGACCAAAAATTATTTTTCAAATTTCAATGTGTTTCGTGGGCAAGTTGTGAATAATTCCATTCAGTCTTAGATTCAATATATTCTATTTGAACCTGTATATAAGATCTAATAAAATATACTGAAACTATTTTAAGGGTGAATTCGGTTCAAATTACTCGGAATGGGAAAAGTTTTTCAGTATCATTCTGAATTCGCCTCTAAAATAGTTTTTAGTATATTTTGTTAGACCTTATCTTTCATACATAAGTATCATCTCAAGCATTTATAGCGTATATATATCTTCAGGTTTTTATTTCATAATGCAAAATAAATAGTCACATTAATTTTCAGTAGGTAAAATATTCGTGAGTCTCCAGATTTAAGTCAAACCCTAGAGGGATAAAACAGATCAGAACTGATACAATTTGATTGGCAGTTCTCTGTCGCATTTATGAGAGTATACTATTATTAGTTCAAACATAACAAGTATTTAAATTGACATTTATATTTCATTACAACGCTATCTATAATTCTCAATTTCCATATGTAGTTATTGTCATTATATTAATTGAATAACATCAACGTCTATCCGCATACATTTTATAAGCTAGCTAAAACTTAATTAAAAATGCTTTGCACATATAAAAAACAAGCTGTAATACTATCCTATACGTGAATTAGAAAGTGACGCATATATATTCCCAAGGTAGTATTTCGTTAATTCTGAATTATATATGTAGTTATACAAAAAAATTGTCACAATTTTTAAACAGAAATTCACGTACAATAAAATGTTAACAATAAATTTAATAAAAAGAATTCGATCGCGATGTAAAATAAACGTCCTGATTTACTAGCAAGTGTGTAATATCGTTTAATGCAATATCTTAATAATTTACGTACTAATAAAAATGGCAACAATAATTAAAAATAACCAACAAAATACATAATATCACTTCAAACTATCTCACTTAAATTATAATATTTGAGCTAAGTTTTATAAAGATGTAGGACATTGTTTGAAAATGTACTCCGTGCCTTAAATATTGCCCGCAATCAAATTGCGTAACATCTACACAATAACTAAGATATGTTTGAGAAAAAAATGCATTGCTATTCAATTCAATAATCGTACCAACTCATTTACTTTGATAAAATAAGATTTTAAAAATTTAATTCATACTTAATAAATCTTATTTCCATTAGTTGCCTAATGAAATTGATTTACACTTTCAGAAATTTTGTTGGAAGCGCAATTGTAACTGCGGAAAAAGATAAAAAACATTTAATACAAATTGGCTACTTAACCAATAAAAATTATAATACAAGTAATAAAAATAAATAAGATTATATAAAAATAAATTATTTTCAGACATAATGACTACACAAATATACATTGCATTCAAAATTGCATTCAAAGAAGACAGCAACCTTGTTAGGATCTTTCCACACGTGTACGCCGAAAAGTTACCTACAATAATACTTTTTTATTCTACCCATCCAGTATTCTGTATTTCATAAAGCGCGATAACGGCGTCTTTACATAAATCACAGAAAACACATCGAAAGCAGTTGAATGACTGACATCGCGTAACTATCTATCCGGTACAGCAGTGGAAATGCAAAAAGTATTACGAGCAAGTTGGTCAAAAGTTTATGCTCTGAAAGTTTTGCTCATGTGGCGAGACCCTTAGGATTTTAAGACACATTTGTTCTCATTACTTGGGACTACATTATCCTATATTTCTGAGAGGTTATTCCGTCAAGTCCGTAATTACCTAGTCTACATATCTGGTAAACAGAACAGTATAGTTTTAGCAAACAAAAACTACAAATATTTCATACCACTTCGCAGCTAAGTCATAGACGCTTGGCAAGACGTTCACTTGAGACCCAGGAGTCGTTCTGCGATACCCAGGTAGTAGACGGTCTGCGCGATGCCGAACAGCGGAGCGATGACCATCATACGGCAAGCCCCGCCTTTGAAGAAAGCTGTCACCCCTTCGTGCTTAAATGTTTGGCTGGAAAAGGCAAGACGATGGAAGATTAATTTACCGTGCATGTTATGTATGTGAATATGTATTATGTGAACAAGTACTATGTAAATAATGCAAATTAATAGCAGATTATTAACCAAGCGGATAAAGCAGTGTCTTCTGTCGCAGATAACGACTTAATCGTAAATCGCTTTATTTTTTCGCAAATGGTACGCATGGTATGGTGCGCAAAGTAGAGTATTTTCCTCGGTGATAAAGCTGTCTTAGTCTTGAGTGAACTTAAATCCGTCGCTACATTTAGGATTCGTCCTCGCTTCGCTCGTAATTCAAGTATTTAACACCCTCGCTCCGCTCGGGAGTAAACCTCAACTCCTTCGTTGCGCTCACGATTTAAGTCGTCATCCACGACAGAAGACACTGCTTTATCCCCTTGGTTAATAATCTACTACTTCAGTGTTATTTTTTATTTTTTGTAAAATATTAACCAAAAACATACACAGTAAACTAGTCTAAAGACGATCTCTACTAGATATGAAATAAACAGAGACTTACACAATACAATCCATAATGGAGGAGTACTGGCGCTCGCCGCTGCCCTTGGTGATCGTCTGCATGCGCGTCTTGACCACATCCATGGGGTTAACGAAAAGCGCCGCCGCCGAGCCGGCGATGCATCCCGCCCCGAACGACCACCTGCAAGTATCAAGACCTCCCGTGTATATTCATCATCATCAAGTATTTTTGGTACCCGCTCTGTACTACTAAAGCCATGCTTGGACGGAGCACCCAGAAGATTTGGCCTTCACTCTCCGCGCTGGTAAAGATAATTAATTGCTAACGTGACAAATACCCTCCGCCATAGAAACTATTGGAAGGCCCGCCTGTAGGCAAAACTGAAGACGCGGGTAGGTATACAGAGATGGCAGCACACACGATTAGCAAAAAAGTGACAAAAAGCGTTGAATATACTTCAAAATAAAGTTTAAAAAGCCTCACCAAAAGGGTGTTGGTCCACCGGGCGTTTCTTTTGGCCCGAGGTCGTTCAGCGTGGCGAACAGCGGAAAGTAGACGACGCTGAAGGTTACGTCCCTGGCGCCCGTAGCGGTAACGCCCTTGTATAATCCGAGGATACCGCGTTCTTTCATAAGTTTTCTTGTCAACTCCATGGCGGTGACGCGTTGGATTTTTCTACCCTCTGTAACAAGAAAATGTGTGGTTTGCTGTAATTACTTTCGAACTATCGTGTTGCATTATCATTTTTACCAAAATTAGCGTTTTGGGACAAAATAATACTAATTTTGAAAGAAGAAAAGAAATTTTATAAAAATTGTGTTGAAAATTAAACAATAAATATTATTTACGATTTAGACAAAAACATCGTAAATTCTTCCTTAATAAATGTCCTTATGAATCATAATATGGGCCACAACACAATTTATAGAAGTTTATTTCCCCCTCTTTTTGATATTTATGTCTAATTTATATATATTGTTCCTGCCATTGTCATGCTGTATAAATCAATGACATTACACTCCTTTGTATTTAAGATTATGTTTGAGTATAAGTTTGAAAAACTAAAATCCGACTACGGGAAAATTGTAACAATTCACTGACACAGCCTAGTGGATTAGCTCGTAGAAACAGCAGTCAGCGGGACACATACTGCGACGAACCGATGGTCGATGGGGAAAAAAGGTTATCCGGCCAACACGTGCTGGCAAGCGAAGCGTAGGACACTCATCCCGCTCAGGCCGCTCTGGACAGTCATTTTGGAAATTCTTGGGAGTCTATGTCCAGCAGTGGGCGTTATGTGGCTGAAATGATGATGATGATAGGAGAAAGAGGGGCTAGTACCAGCTTTGGCCTGCGCGGCGACGCGGCCCGCGTCCTGCATCTGTATCTTGAGCAGCTCCATGGGCGTCGTCACGATGATCTGGCACGCACCCGCGCTGCCGCCCGCCACCATCTGCCGCACTATCGGCAGCGACCTACACACGTACCTCTACTTACTAATTATATTCCAGATTCAGGTATATCACTTAAAGCATCTTAATCGTGAAGGACCCCCTAACCAAGACTTTTCCATACAAACGTTTTAAAGAAATTGCATATAATATACAGACATACAACTAGTTTTTAAAATGTGCACTGGAAAGAAAATACAAGGGTGTAGAAGTTTTCCATATTGGTGGTCAAAAAATAATGGTCAACTATAATTTTTTTTCAAGTAAGTACACTTTAAAATTACAAAATTTTGCCAAAATCTGACATGTCATTTCAAAATACAAACTAGAATATGTTTGTGTGGAAAAGTCAATGTGAATGATGTGCAAAGAAAAGCTTAACGTTTTCACTTTAAACTGTAAACAGTAGTTCATAAAATAGTTTGAAGGGCTTAGTCAAGACAACATTTTGAAAACATCGTTTCCTTTCAAATAATTTATTTCAAATGAGGGCAGCACCGGGCTTCGAAAAATTACAGAATCCTGTAAGTGATATATCATATTCTAGAGCTATATTCAAACCAATCTATCGGAATGTGGATTTCAATCAGGTGCAGGTAACCATGTAGATGTTGATTCCTATCACTGCTTATCTTCCAGTCCTAGATAAAGCAGTGGCACAATGCGATTGAAAATGTTTTCCCCCGCGTAATGAGCAATGTATACCACCCAGCCGCAGGTCTTACGAAAATTCAAAAGTAATGTGTTGTGTTTGTAAACGTACCCGTCTGGTAGGGTGAGGTAGTGACGGAACATGTCGTTGGCGGTGAGTTTGATGGCCTTTTCCGGCGTGACGAGGATGATGTTGACCGCTGATCCGCGGTACATGCCGAAGTAGCCCTCCGCTGCGTACGTTTTCTTGAAGCAGTCCAGCCTGGAAATGTTATGTTCTGTTAGTTACTCGCTGTGGCTAAGCTCTGTTCCAAATAAATATAGAGGTAATTTCAGCCTTTTCGGCTCAATAAGAAGAGTTACATAAGTTTTTCCAAAACATAAGTTTGTCGAATAGTTTTTCGAAAAAAAATAATTTTTGTACAAGCTTTTATTGTGAGGCCAAATCATAAGACAAATGAAATAAGCCCAAACTCGATGGTGTTACGTCGTTTTATTACTGAGTTCCATCGAATATCTCCCGGCTCTAGCTTAAGTACAGCTCATTGAGTACATCATATTGTATTGTCATCCGACTTACAAAATGCAAAATTTTAGCTAAATCGGTTGAGGAAACTGGTTGAAAATTGAGTTGCAAGATTTGACCTAAACAAACATTCGTACATACATACAAGATTTTGCATAAATAAAAGCTTATATTCTTCGTTGAAAATGTTGAAATTCCTCGAATTTTATATTTACATTGTAATGTAGAGTGTAATGATAATTTACTGCAAATCATATTAATTCCGCGGCGGCACTACTGACTGAAAGCGCAACACAAATTAAAATAGAACACAACCTTGTAGCATAGATAAATATAAAAAGGATATTCTTATATTTATCTATGCTTGTAGCGACGTCCGTAGCGTAGTGGTCACCATGCTAGTCCGCCATCCAGAGGTTCCGGGTTCGGTTCCCGGTCAGGGCAAGTTGGAAAATGGCCTTTTTCAAAACTATCCTGGGTCTTGGATGTTTATCTGTATATGTATTTGTTATAAAATATAGTATCGTTGTTCGTATCCCATAACACAAGCCTCGAACATACATACTTTGGGGCTAGCTCCATCTGTGTAATTTGTCCTTATATCTTATACCTTTAAACGAGCAATTCTTGTATGTATGTATATATATATATTTATTTATAAATTTCTGTGATCTCGAAAACGGCTCTAACGATTTCGCTGAAAATTTGTATATGGGGGTTTTCGGGGGTAAACAATCGATCTAGATTGGTTTTATGTTTGGGAAAACGCGTGTTTTCGAGTTTTCATGCGCTTTTCTTTCCACGCAAAATATGGTCGCTAATTTCGTCGCGCCGCGACCGCCTTGATTTAGCTCAGCGGTTAAGGATAGCGACCGCTAAAAAGAGTGTTACGGGTTCGAATCCCACTCGGTGACTTACTTTTGTTTTTTTTTATGTTTAAGTTTATATTTTTTTATTATTTTGCATTGTTTTTAGACAAGTTTAAAAAAAAATTGTTAATGTTTGAGATGTAACCGAGCAAAGCTCGGTCGCCCGGGTACTATATTATTATATTCACAACATGTACAAATAAGTAAATCATTGAATACATGTATGTATTTAGTATAGTGCCGCCCGCCACAAGAAAGCCTGCCCAAAGGATAAAAAAGCAGTGTCGTCTAATAGCGATCATTGACTGTTCTTATCGTGTGTGTTAGTGACTAACACTAGTGTCAGAGTTTTTAAACCGCCTTAAAGGCCTCTGACATGGTTTTTGGTTACGACCAATGTCAAAGACAGTGACCGGGACCGACGGCTTAACGTGCCCTCCGAAGCACGGATCATCTTACTTATCAGACAATCAGGTGATCAGCCTGCAATGTCCTAACCAAACTAGGACAACAACACAAAGTCGTTGCCCCGCCGGGAATCGAACCCGCGACCTCCGGGTATGAGCCGAACGCTCTAACCACTACACCACAGAGGCAGTTAATTGACTGTTGACTGAAGTGTACGTAATGTCTCCATTGTCAGCAAGCAACAAGATAAGCGCCAAGGTGATCACATGCAAGTGCAGTTACATTACAGCTTACTTTGCATGCAGATTATCACTTACATATATTTACATAAGAATGTAATAATTACGAAATATTTTCTTGACGACATACTAGGATGTATTGCGGTATTTTACTGCCAGTGTATCGATCATAATTTGTAGATACGCAAACTTCCGTTTAGTTCGCCAACTATATAATGTATGTACTTACGCGAAATAGGTAAATTCGATTAGTGTCCCAAGTTCCGCTAGTAATTTTACCAATGAAATAGGCTTACTGAAATCAATGTTCCACCGAAAACGTGCGAATTACGCGTTTATCCTCAACTCATTTAGTTAAAATCATTTCCGAACCTTCTTTTTTTAAGCAACTGCTGAGCCTATATCAAAATCTCTACAAACAGGTAGGTAGAAACTTTAATACTAAGCATATAAAGATGTTTTTGTAAATACTATATGATGTACCTTCCTTCACATATTCATTGTAAGGTTCCAAAGCCCATTAGGCAGTGTAGGAAAGGGACGTATACAAAACCGGCGTATCTTGTAAAAATAGAATAAGTGGAGAAACAAATAAATATTCCCAGTAGGAATCCTTAGTAAAAATAATTTAAAAAATTGAGTCGTCAAAAGGATGGCAAGGATAGAGATGTAAAAAATACTCCTCCAACACGTCAAGAATTAAATTCTTAAATCATTATAGATGCATCTTCAAACGATTCCAAATAATCTACGACGATGATCAAGATCACTTTGTATTACTGTCTTCCAAATTTTATCACGATCAAAGGCTATCATCACGCCTATCACATATTTTGTTTTAAAATATATGAATCATATCAATCAAAAGCATTTTGATATCTTGCTTGGTAACAATTTTGACAAATATTTTCATACAAATTTAGGGAAGAAATTTGTTTTTATTATCCTTTCTAAGACACTGAGGTCGGCCTGGACGCGTAAAGAAAAAGTGATCGCGAGCGATGATGTGGCTGATAATGACGTTGATTACCCCCACAATGGAAATAAGAAACTGATAAGATTTATTCCCTTTGACATCTACAACGACGATAAATAATCTCTACGGAATGATTGATACGTAATGTAATGTGTTACGCACCGACGTTACGCAAACAGAGATGGGCCAGGATTGGTTAGATTCCGGACTCAAAAATAAATGAAAATAAAATATGTCAATTTTCATTGATCCATTTTGAAAAACATTTAAAGAATGAGTATGTAGTAGTTATGAAATTAAGAATATTTGACTTCAAGGAACTTGTCATCAATAATACTTGCTATTACGTACAAATCCGAAATGTTTGTTTTGACCTCCAAACAAAGTACTTATTTGATTTGTTACTAACAATCGATACCTACGGTTGGATGACATCGTCGAGGCAAGCCGTAAGGAATCGTGATGATCTTTGCTTCGATGCTTTTCAGAAAGTTTGTTCGGGTTGTCGGGTCGAAGGGCACAGTGTAAAGATATATATTAGTATAGTAAAAAAATATTAAGATATTTTACATTATTCTTAACAATGGTCGGCGTCAGTTATATTGCTACTTACATGCTTTTATACTGCCTCTCGCCCTTCGGCCCCACGGTCTGGTTTTGCAGACGGGTCTTGACGAGATCTATCGGGAACACCACCGACACACCCACGATGCCTGCGATGCCGCCATTTATGATCTTCGGCACGAGTCTGAAAGGTTTAATATATCTATAATATATATAGCGGTAGTGTGCAGAGCGCCAGCAGGCGTTCTAAGCTTCCTGCAGGAGCTGGGCTGGTTCGAGAACTGAGGCCGGCGTCAGCTCCTCACGCAAAACGGAACCGGCAAATTCGGGCTTAATTGCAGAAATTGTCTTCGAGGAAAGTATACCTATAATATAAAGCTATTTAATTTACGCATATCGCCGTACTTTGGCCAGTTTATGTACGCCGCTACGTCATGTTGTAAGACACGGGCTATTAGAGAATGAGTGCGCTTCCTAAATCCGTGTCTTTGTCAAATCTCATCAGGCTAAGCTAGGAGGTTTTATGGACAAAGGATGCATTTATAAGATGTTAAAGCTATGTGAAATATTAAAATATCCGTCTCAGGCGACTAGAAATTTGATGTACTTGTCGACGCCGATCCAAGATACTCGTATTTATCCTATAGCAAAGTCATCAGAACACACATTATCGATTAGTACTAATACATCATAATGTATGCGTTTATGTAAAAATATCATTACTTGATTACGAAAAACGATTAACTTATTGTTTTGAATCCAAGGATCAGCATAGAAAAGTTAAAAATTACTCAGCATGGCCATTTGTTACGCCACGTAAAATAAAACGACAGTGCTGAACGATTGAGCAAGGCCACGAGAGAACGAAATTGATTCTGAATGCCAGTCCACTGTCAGTGACGTCGCAGCGTAATAGCATTCATAGTAAAGGAAATAAGTATTTTTAAGTAGGTACCTATAATAACTTCATACAGAAAGAAGTACGTGAAGATTCTTGCTGAAAACGTTTATTCAGTGAATGTAAGCACAGCATAGAGAAACAGCTAGTAATGTATTTATTTTTGAAATGTGCTAATTGAGCCCTTTCATTTAATACGAGAGGCCTATGTCCAGCAGTGGACGTTGTGCGGCTGAAATGATGATGATGATCCTTACCAGGGTCTCATGTGCACTTTGTAAACTAAATTTAAGATTTACAATTGTATGTGCATGAAAACATGAAATAAATGAATTAAATTAAATTAAATTAATACGTCATTTTGGAAATCCTTGGGAGAGGTCTATGGCCAGCAGTGGACGTTATGCGGCTGAAATGATGATGATTTAATATGCTACACAGTAAGATTCGATAATTAGGGTTCCGTAGCCAAATGGCAAAAACGGAACCCTTATAGATTCGTCATGTCTGTCTGTCTGTCCGTCCGTATTTTTAATTACTTTTTGGCCTATATAGAGCGCCATATTAAATTTATTGTGACTTCACAATATCTAATTTGTTAGGATACCATGGATATCATAGACGATACGAGGAAATATATGAACATTCATACGTAACGGCGAAGCGAAACACAACATAACCCTTCTTTTGGCTTCGCTATAGTCGGGTAAAAATATGGGTCGGATCGAACCGCCACCTAACAATACTGTACACGGTGATTTTGCATTGGTTTTGGAGCCGAAAGCCACTTTAAAGAATCGTTAGTAAAACCTAATTAACTAGTGAAAATAAAAATTCAAAACCAAAACATGATACCGTCGTAGTTCATCGAGGTCACGTGGCTGTTTTGGACGGGCTTAACTACGTGTTCTCGATCGAAAATCATTTTTGCAACTTTTTTATCTTATGTCAAATACAACTTTGGATTACGTATATCGATAAAGGAATTTATTTACTATACGACATTTTTTTCCAAAACCAATGAAAAGTCAGCGTATATTCACTAGTCATGCATGTCATTAGTTTCGTTTAAACAAATTAACACAGTATGTAAGTACATAATAGCTCGTTGTTATATAGGGCATGTCCTGTTATGAAACAAAAAATATGCAGTGATAATTTAAGCACTTAGCCAAATACTTGTTCGTCATCTTTGGGTCTTTTTTGTCTTCACTGCAGAAGTACAACCCTCTCTATACTGCCAGACATGCTTGGCCAGAGTATAAAGAGGATTTGGCCTACTCTCTCCACACTGGGTAAACAAGCTCATAATGACGTTCATAAGCTTTGTTTAGCTTGTTTTCCTAAGTCGCCTTCTACGACATCTATGTGATTATTTGGAGTGGTCCTATTCTACGCTGCCAGAAACCACATGGCCAAATATAAGTTATGACTCCAGGGCAGCAGCATCTGAACCATGGATGTTAAATTACCCTGGGCTTCATTCACGCTTATATTGTTGACCACAAGACACATTAATTTAGATGAATGGATATCGATAAAGAGTCAGACCAAAAAAGAGACAAATGCATGATGGCAGAAAGTCATATTTTTGTATAATCATAGGAATAATGTGTAATAAAGTTGACAGGCAAAACAAAGTAAATTGCTACTTGTTCTCTGGTAGTAATCCCGGGTATTTGTATTAATTATCTCTCTCTAAGGGCTGGATGCAAGCTGCTCTTAACCCCTTCGCAACCGCCAATACCAGACACAAAAGAAAGACAATGAACGTGGGCATTTATAAATGCCGTCGGGTCTTTACGGGTTAATCGGTCATTTTGGAAATCTTTGGGTGAGGCCTATGTCCAGCAGTGGATGTTGTGCGGCTGAAATGAAGATGATGATCTCTCTCTTTCTCTCCCTCTCCCTCTCTCATACTAATGCATTTATTTTATCCTTCACTGTGATACTTTTGAAACCCCAGGGCCACACTGCATACTCCTAACAAAATAATAAAATGATAAACTTACGCAAATTGTTGAGGAGGTGTGACTGGCTGTTTTTTTGTACTCATTTTTATGTGGTATTAGGACCTGCATAAACAAATAACAAACAAAATTATTGGATAGGTACTTCACCTAGATACAGGTAAATAATGCAATAATTTACTTTACATGATCACACAGTTTATTTCACTTAGCTCCTATTCACACTACTCAAGGACCTAGGGACATAGTAAATTTAATATTTTGCAAAAATGGTGTATCTTTAAAATGTAGTATTGACGTATTTAATAACTTGGTATCATTAGGTACAGAAATGAAGGATAATGCACTTGGCAACTATTTGAAGTGACTGTGCACACAATTTAAATTAACGAATGAAAATCCTTCATCTATCTAATAATAACAGAGACATGTAACTGTACAGAGATGAGTTCTGGACTGTTATTGTTAGAATTTATATAGGTATGTTAGTTGGCAACTAAACAACAAGCTAATAATAGGAAAGTATCTAACATGTAGTAAAATGATTATTAATGAAAGTGATCCAATTATATCATTATAACCTTTAAAAAAATTGACAAACACATTTTCTTTACCTTTGGGCTTGGCAGAATCATGGATTAGATACATGAATAACAGAACTCGAAGTCAGTGCTTCAGAACATCTGCTGAAACGGTCTGTTTCTTATTGATTTTCCTACTGAAAAGTATGATTGCTTTGATTTGAATCTAATGCTTGGGTTGAAACTATCAAAGAAGAATAGATTTTAAGGGTAAGCTATGTGAGCAGAAGTATTATTATAAATTCAGTAAAAAATTAATAATTACAACAAAACTAAAGGTCGATAGATACATATTTACACAGTTTTATAAAAAACTAAGATCTGAATATGTACTTACTTGACAGTGGTAGAAATCCGGATTGCAGACAGGATTTTTTACTATTATAAGATAAATTTAGAGCATTTTAATGTGATAAGAAATGAAAGCCCCAGATTACATACTGAGAATAGAAATGAAAGCGCGACTGAGAGTTTGTTGAAAACCAACTTGAATGAAATAAAATCGATCGGTAGGTAGGTAGGTAGCTAGGTACCTTACCTACTGATTGATTGACACTGACATTGACACAACACAGCTGACATTTTCTTTTAAATTATTTACGGGTTTGGATACGAGTCCTTTTAGAGTTTTTTTTATTTCTTCGTTTCTTTGTTCTATTCTAATAACCTGATTAAAATCACACCCAGTCTAGTACAGAGTGTTTATTTTTCGTGTAAGTGGCGAACACTGATGTCAGAATTTTCAAGCTGCTTAAAGGCATTGCTTGCAACTACCATACAATAATCGATAGTTGAGGCTCGAATCCACGGTCAGCATCAAAGTGACTCTCTTTCAAAGTGGATTTCATAGCCTATTGATTTCAGCTAGCACACAGGCTTTTTAACCGAATTAAAAAAAAAAGGGATATTATGAATTCGTCGTATTTTTTATTTTGTATGTTCACCGATTATTATATTTTAAAACGCCTGAAGTGCCAATTTTTTATCGCGGAGTCACCTAAACAAATGGTTTTTCTACACAAAAAACCGTTCGTTTAGTTATTCCGCCTTTGAACAATAGCACCTCTGAACTGATGTGAAAAACTTTATCTTTTTAAAGGGTATCTTCAGTCGGATGTTGTCCCATAGATTTTATTAAAACCGGTTGTGTTGTTTGGGGGTAAAGTCGGTTCTAGAAAATGGCGCCCCTCAGCCTAGTGCTCGGTGAGTGTACACAGGGTTCTAAAATACGAGCCGAGCGAGCGCCGAGAGCGTTTCGCTCTCTCACCTGCCAAATCTCTAACGAGATCTCTTTTAGATAAAATTGTCTTACTTCTTATTGGAGCATTCTCTCACTAGAAGATTCTCTCACAAGATAAACTAATAAGAGAAACTCAAACCAAATAGCTTTAAATTCAAAGAAGTCCCGAAAAAATGTGACTATCATATAAACTACTATACTGTAAATTACAGTATGTATTTACCTTGGTAATTATATTATCTTTGACAGTAGGTACTAAACAGCAAACAAGTTTTTATGAAAAATTATGCACCGATGCAAATAAGTAAGTAGGTTTGTTCTTAATTAATTTGATAAAAAAATATGGTAAAAACATTTCTAAGTATTATATAGATATTTATTGTAAAGATATTGCAGTGGTAAAAGGATCAATTATGTAAGATGTACTTAGCCACCTCAGGTTATGACGTATGGATAGGTTTTGGGGCAACAGAGGTGGCCCTTAGCCGCCAACACTCCAACAGGTGTTCGTTCATGCACATGCAGAGTCATAAAGACCACCCAGGTTATGGTAAGGCGGAGGTGGTCACATATCTTAGTTATTATTGTGTGACTACGCCTGAATTTGCTTAACCTTGGAAAGCAAGGTCAGTCATTCGTCCTATTAGATAGGTACAAGATAAAATCCATTAAAACCGTTTTAGACGTCTGGCCTCCAGACCTCCAGCTAGTGAGCGTGCCACGGAAATAGGTAAACATAGTGCCTACGTGTAAGTATAGTATATTCGAAAAGCATAACTGTGGCATGCATACCGCATGCATAATAAATAAATATATAGGGACAAATTACACTGATTGCTGTTTCATACATTTCCTTGTCCCAGTACCTATTTGCTTTTAGTCGCACGACGCAGTCGCACACGCTTTACCCGATCGCTCATATTTGTGGCCGACTGGCCGAGCGGTGCCGCTGCCGCCGGTGCGACTTTATTCCATAAAGTTAAATAAGAACATTTGTTAGATATATAGTATTTATAGTCCTTAGCAAACAAAAACGAATACAAACATTTCATACCACATCATAATTTAGTCATAGACGCTTAGAAAGACATTTACTTGAGACCTAGAGACCAAAGAGCCGTTCAGCGATGCCCACGTAATAGATGGCCTGGGCGATACCAAACAGCGGCGCGATGACGATCATACGGCAAGCCCCGCCTTTGAAGAAAGCTGTTGGCCCCTCGTACTTTAATGTTTGTCTGAAAACGATAAGATGATGAATATTGCACCGTGGACATTTTTTAGGAGGGACCAAATCTCAAACGGCAAGCCGCCCAGAGGTGCTTCTTTTCAAATGCGGAGTCACTAAACGAACGATTTTTTTAAAAACCATTCGTTTATGTGACTCCGCGTTTCAAAAATAGCACTTCAGGCCCTAGTTTTATAACTAGGGCCTGAAGTAGGCCCTAGTTCTATAACTAGGGCCTGAAGTAGGCCCTAGTTCTATAACTAGGGCCTGAAGTGCTATTTTTGAAACAAAAGCAACTTGATAGGCGACTGGGGTCTAAATTAGGTGAAAATTAAGGGTGCAAATGTTTGAAGAATTTGGTGCTCCATGAAACTGGCGCTCCAGGCTCCAGTTTGCCCACCGTCTAGATCCCGGCCTGAGAAATATGTACTCAGAGTAAAATGCAAATAGGCACCACTCCTCCAGTGGGATGAGTGTTGCCTAGATACCTACCCTGGTTTCGTAAGAAGTGACTAAAGGAAGTATCTATAGGCAACAGGTAGAAAATGGGTAGCGTCCTCGATTTTAATCTCTTACTGCAATCACCAAACCGCCTGTCTAGCGCAGTGACTATGGGCTAATCCTTCTTTATTGGGATTTGGTAGAGAGGTGTGAGGAGTGGACTGATGCAGTTTGCGTAGATAGATCAATAAAACGTACGTTTTGTTCTTATACGCTTGGTTAGATATTTGAATCCAAACAATCTACCAAAAAACAATACTTGGAAATGAAGTACAGCTGCATTGTTTCCAATTTAAATTATTATAATTATGTAGAAAATCTATGAATCATACAAGTGGCGTCAAGTTGTAAATTTTTAAGTAAATTTTTCGGATTAGTAGACATCGTCTAGCCCGCACCTACTACACAAATTTTGATCATTTCAATGTATATGTCGCAGTTGGATTGCATAATCCGCTGTTCGACAAAAACTCTAGGTGTTTGCTCTTACAGCTCGGTTTTGTAAAACAGCTGAAAATCGTTCAGGTAGATCGTCCGATGTGTTACGTTTAACAAAATAGCTAACGTAAGATTGTAAATTTTAGTTCTGAATTCTGCCAGTTGAGAAGAATAAAGTAGATTTTTAGCTTGGTTCCCATATTGTCATTTCGACGCCCACCTTCCGGCTAAATGAAAAATTGAGTTGTCGTGTTTATAAAATTTCGATATCATATCATACAGCGCATATAAATTGCGCGTGACGTCACAGCTGGATACGATTCCCATTTCAAAACTTTGACGCTCCGTATCTTTGTGAATTTTAACTTTTTTGGTAAACTGAAAAATACGGGTCCATTATTTTTGGATAATCTAAAAGACGGACTAATTACAATCATACTTTTCGGACCCTTTCATCACCCCTATTGCATCGATCTGATTATCATTCTTCATTGGTGTGGTGTTAGAGACTATAAGATTACATCGTAAGGAGATCTTATTTCTATGCCACGAGAAATAAAAAAATAATAAAGAACAACTATTGCCCCCTCATATATAAATTTATTTGGCAACACAGTTTTATTTAATAATGGTATGGTAACCTAACTTGTGATCTAAACGTTAGCTGTTTTATTAAACGTAATTTCGTAACTCATTAACAAATCCAGCTGAACGATTTTCAGCTGTTTTACAAAACCGAGCTGTAATGCCAAACAGCTAGAAGTTTTGTCAAACAACGTATTATGCAATCTAACTGCAACATATATAAAGTCTAATAAAATAACTTTGCTTTTGAGCGTAAACGGAGGAATGGGACAATTTACGTAACGTACGAGTTTTAAATGAGACGAACTCTACTAGATATGAAATAAACAGAGACTTACATAATACAATCGGTGATGGAGGAGTACTGGCGCTCGCCGCTGCCCTTGGTGATCGTCTGCATGCGCGTCTTTATCACGTCCAATGGGGTCACGCTCAACGCCGCCACCGAGCCGGCCGTCAAGCCCGATACGAACGACCACCTGAACATAATTGTACATTTCATTATTGTACATCAATCGTTTTTAAGGTTCGTTAGAATTCACAGCTACAATAATATACAATATAATGTACTTAGTTCAAAGGAAAACTGTCAGAGCTAAGTAAGGTTTACAAATCTTATACCTTTAAACGAGCAATTCTTGTATGTATATATATATATTTATAAATTTCTGTGATCTCAAAAACGGCTCGGCTTGTATATGGGGGTTTTCGGGGGTAAATAATCGATCTAGATTAGTTTTATGTTTGGGAAAACGCGTGTTTTCGAGTTTTCATGCGTTTTTCTTTCCACGCAGAATATGGTCGCTAATTTCGCGCGCTGACCGCCTTGATTTTAGTTCAGTGGTTAAGGATACCGACCGCTAGAAAAAGTGTTACGGGTTCGAATCCCTCTCGGTGACTTACTTTTATTTTTATTTTATGTTTAAGTTTATATATAATTTTTTATTTGGCATTGATTTTAGACAAGTTTAAAAAAAATAGTTAATGTTTGAGATGTTAACGAGCAAAGCTCGGTCGCCCAGGTACTTAAAAAGTTATAAGCGATTAATTTAAAAAATGTACTCGGAAAAGGAAAATTTCATACAATTTCAATAGATAATTAGTTTTTAGACGTTTTTAGTGGCATGAACTCAAAGTTGGTATTCGCAACTACAGAACCCTACACTGCCTTTGGCCCTGGCCACTGCACTGGTCTTTTGAACCTTCTCGTAAAATTTAACGAGAATAAGGCCCAACGCAGACGACAGACTATCCGTGACGCACTTTTTAGTCTGTGATAGTCTGTGAAAATAGAACCTATGGAATCATACGCAGTAACGCACACGACGCGCGACGGACTTTTTGCGCATCGTGTGCGTTACTTATTGTGATTCCATGGGTTCTATTTTCACAGACTAAAAAGTGCGGCAGGGGTTTAGTCTGTCGTTTGCGTTGGGCTTAAGTTGTCGACCAGACAAGAAAAGACGGACAAAAGCATTTTTGGCCTATCTCGAAACTGAGACGCGGCGGTTCATAAAAAACTTTAAGAAATCTTACCAAAAGGGTGTTGGTCCACCGGGCTTTTCCTTGGGCCCGAGGTCGTTGAGCGTGGCGAACAGCGGAAAGTAGATAACACTAAAGGATATGTCCCTGGCGCCCGTGGCGGTAATGCCCCTGTATAATCCGAAGATACCGCGTTCTTTCAGCAGTCTTTTTGTCAAGTCCATGGCGGTGAGTTTTTGGATTTTTTTACCCTCTGTTGATAAGAAAAATTTTACTGTACGTACTGTAACTGCTTTTAAACTATCACTTCGCACTATAATTTTTACCAAAATATAGGTTTTCGAACAAATAAAGTAATTTTATCTTATCTTATACCTTTAAACGAGCAATTCTTGAATACATTTATTCTCTGGTTCTATAAGTCTCTTGCTCTCCGACTTTTCTAAATTTCATGTGGGAACACACCATTACTAGCTGGCAGGTGGAGTTCCCACATTGGCGCCCAACGTGGGGTTAACACATTAACATTACAAGGGGTTAGTACCAGCTTTGGCCTGCGCGGCGATGCGGCCCGCGTCCTGCATCTGGATCTTGAGCAGTTCCATGGGCGTGGTGATGATGATCTGACAAGCGCCCGCGGCGCCGCCCGCAAACATCTGCCGCACTATCGGCAGGGACCTACAGACGACCTTCTAAATAATATTCCAGATTCAGCACTCTTACTCCGAAAGCGGCACGGCCAGTACGGCTGACGGCCGTGGTCACAGAATAAGTACTCACGTACAGAAGTCTTATTCAGCTAAGGAATTCAAAGAAATATCTACTCAATGTTGTTAGGTATATGGTTTAATTTAGCTCGCGTCAGAACTAAGCAAAGCACCTTTTCGTTAAGATACCTAGAAGTGCATTGCAAGCCAATTTCATTCTTATTACTCTAGATATACGTTTCATGTCACTGAATTTACCACTCCGGGGTGGTCGCCGCGTGCATAGTAATAATGTAGGTTTATTTTCGATACCTAAATGGGGAGAGACATAGGCCTGCTTGCCACGGCAGACGGCGTCGACGTGTCCGCGTTTCTATGTCAAGGAACGTTGAACGTTTCAAAATGATGTGTTCCAATTTAGTTTGACATAGAGAATAGGTCAAAGAGGACGATAATATCGGACGTTTATCGTATCATTTATTGGAGTAACGGTCTAGGTGGTATATTACTAAACAGTTGAGAAAGTATCTCAATTGTTAGGGACGCCCTCACCTAACTTTACCATACAAACGTAATCTAGCTTTTATTTGCTTACAATGCTTTATAATGTTTGTTATTTTATTACTTGGGGACTGTGCATTATATCTTGTACCTTTAAACGAGCAATTCTTGTATATTTATATATTTATAAATTTCTGTGATCTCGAAAACGGCTCTAACGATTTCGAGAAAATTGGTATATCGTTTTCGGAGGTAAACAATAGATCAAGATTAGTCTTATATTTGGGAAAACGCGTGTTTTCGAGTTTTCATGCGTTTTTCTTTAAACGCAGAATATGGTCGCTAATTTCGTTGTTCGAATTCGAACGAGAAAATTCGGGTTCGAATCTCACTCGGTGACTTACTTTTGTTTTTTTTTTATATTCAAATTTATATGTATTATTTAATTTTTTATTTTGTATTGTTTTTAGACAAGTTTAAAAAAAAATCTATTACCATTTTCTATTTTGAAACGAAATTTCTGAATATAGCAAAATTTTGTAATTTTAAAAACACTGAATACTTTATTTCTAGACATAACTGGATTTCAAAATATGAAATGAAAAGAAAATATAAAGGTGTAGAAGCTTTTCACCCGGTCATTTGAGAGGCTTGCATTGGGATATAGATCCAACACGTAGAGGCCCTTTGGATAAGTTGTTGTTTTGTGACACTCCCGTCAAACCCATTCTTACACCATACGTGTATATACCATTATTTCATTACACCAATGAAAGGTGTTTTGAAATAATGATGTTTTAAGGAAAAAGTTTCGGTAGGAGAAAGATCTATTGCGAGAAATGTGAAAGGTTTGGGTTATGAAATTAGGTTGGGTCGGGTATGTTGAGATGGAAGGATGTTGGGCTATTGCAATAGAAACAATACTACTTGCCATTATCATGATTAGTTGTTATATAGATTGTTGGCTTACTGCCAAAAATAAATTAATTTATTATAATTTTCTAGTCGTTTAGGTCCTGAAAAGTTGCGCAAAGGCCTCCCCTTGTTTCTTTTCCAGTTACTTCGAATTTAAGCTATTTCTCACCAATCCTTGTCAAAAGCAGATAGGTTATTTAAAGCCCAACCTGCAGGCTTGCCGTGCTCAGATCTTGGAGCACCTATGTAAGTTCAAAGGAGGATGATGCAAATGGGACAATATCCTCGGCAAAGCGTAGATTTATTAATCTGCTTTCGCCGACGATAATGCCCTTTTCCATCTAGAGGTCAGTAAGTGGAATACCTCCTGTAAAGTAGGTACATAGCAGTAAACAGTTTGGGCGATAGCGGATCACCTTGCTTCGCTACCCGCTTCGTAAGACACTATCAAAAGTGTTGGAGTAATCAACAAAGCCAAATATAGTTGTTTACCGAATGTTCCTCTGTTTTTTGGTTAATAGTTTGGAGATGATCAGTATTATGTTAGAATGGCACAAATCTTGCTTGGACCGCCAGTTTTATGTCTAGACATGTGCAATTCCCATAACATTACCGAAATCCGACATGTCATATCAAAATAAAAGCTAAAATACGTTTGTTTGTATGGAAAATGGGTAAATAAGGGTGTTCTGTATTATTTTCCAGAGCTATAGTCTGTCTCTTATCTATCGGATAGGAATGTGGATTTCAACAGAAGCAGGTAACCTTGTAGATATTGACTCCTATTACTGCTCATCTTTCAGTTCTAGATATAATAAAGCAGTAGCAGACTGTGACTGAAAATGTTTTCCCCCGCGTAATAAGCAATGTATACCACCCAGCCGCAGGTCTTACGAAAATTCAAAAGTAATGGTGTTTATAAACGTACCCGTCTGGTAGGGTGAGGTAGTGACGGAACATGTCGTTGGCGGTGAGTTTGATGGCCTTTTCTGGCGTGACGAGGATGATGTTGACCGCTGATCCGCGATACATGCCGAAGTAGCCCTCCGCTGCGTATGTTTTCTTGAAGCAGTCAAACCTGGAAGAGTCGTGTTCTATTAGTTACAACAAGCTACCTACAACAAGCAAACCTCACAAACATTTTCTGATTGAAGACTAGATATATAGGTTTTATAGTAGGCTAATTAATTGGTGTATAAAGATTGTACCACAGATTACTAATAAGATTGTACTCTAATTTAGTGTTGATTCGCTTAGTCTATTAATTCCGCTGGAGCATCATTGATTTTCCGAAGTTATATTTGTTACGAACATGGCCGGATTGGTGGTCTTTTGCCAACCCAATCGTGCAAGTAAGATCGTCCCCTCTACCACAAATTTACTAAGTACCTGTGCGCTCGTGATTCTAGTGTTAGAATCCTGAGCGTCGCGAGGGCGAGATTCATGGCCCTCGATGTAAATCTGTTTTAATCAAGAGTTGCGTGCTTTATACCATGGCTACGAGAAAAAAGCAATTCTTACATGTTTTTATACTGCTTCTCGCCTTTTGGCCCCACGGTCTGGTTTTGCAGCCGAGTCTTGACGAGATCCAGCGGGAACACCACCGACACTCCCACGATACCTGCGATGCCGCCATTTATGACCTTTGGCAGAAGTCTGAAATGTTTTATTACACCTATAACATAATGCTATTTAATTTACACACGTATCGGTGTGCTTCGGATACCTAGCCCATCTACCTACGCTGATGGGCACTGTCTATTATTATTAGGGAATGAGTGCGATGGCTTTCTAAACGGCCTTCGCCAGATCTCATGACGCTGGATCTAATAGGTTTTATAGAGAACTGCTGCACTTTTCTATGATGTCCTAAATCCATGTGATATTAGATTCTTAGTCAATGATATTTATCCTAATAGCTAAGTCATTACAACATACATTACCGATTTTTATGTACCTACGTATTGATGGTAAAATATCGTCACTTAATTACTAGAAAGCTACATTCACCCTGAGTAACATAGGCTATATTTATTGCTAAAAAAGATTAGGGATCCTCATTAAAACTTTAGTATTGTAACACAAGGTGTAAAAAAATGCCATAAAACATCTTTCGTCGCATGGGCTGCGAAAACTATTTAGAATCAAAGTATCAATAACTACAAAAAACTTCGCGATACTATATGTCCAACTAAAATTATCTTTATGTCACAATAACCACTTTTTACATTTTAAAAGTTGATAGAAATACCGACCAAAATAGACCATGTTATTCATACTTCTGTTTAAGGGCTGCTAGTAGTGAATAAAATAATATGTAAGCAAAGATAATATAATTACTTACGTAAATGTAAGTAATATCTTACACAGAGAAAAGTACGATATCAATATTACTTCTATATTGGAAAAATTTAGTAAATTAAGTCTGAATTGACCCTATAATTTGTTTCCCATAATTTAATATCTATATGTATATATAAAAGGAGAAGTTCCCACTGACTGACTGACTGACATAAGCCGCACGCACAGCCGTAACCGTGAAATTTGGACAGTTGTTTTAGTTTAAAATGCGGACGCACACTAAGAAGGGACTTTTAAACATTTTAACTTTAAAGGGGGAAGTAGGGGGTTAAAGTTTGTATGGAAAATTCTTTAAACCTGCATCGATTTTGATAAAAATTGAGATACATTCTCTTAAAAATATTTAATTGAACACGTGTTTCATGATTTATTAGAATTCAGCCCCTAAGGAAGCAAAATAGGGGTTGAAAGTTTGTATGGAAAAATCTTTAAATGTGCATCGATTTTGACAAAAAATTAGATTTATGCTTTTAAAAACATTTCATGAAATACCTGTTTCACGGTTTATTAGAATTCAACCCTTAAGGGTGAAAAATGGGAATTGAAAGATTAAATTGGGGGGTGAAGTTTTTATGAAAAAATTTAAAATCTTTACTGATTTACTTAAAAAGTTGAAACTTGCCATAAATGTTTTAACACAAAAGCAATCAACACGTGTTTCAGCTTTTTTTAAATTCCACCTTTATGGGGGTATAAAGGGGAATAAAAGGCCACAAATTTGAACGTAGTCTCAATCACTGACTAGGCCTAGAGTCTCCAAAAGTACATATAGGTTCCTTATGAGGTCTATGAGTGTACTAAGAAATGGTTTTTCAAAACTCACCCCCTAAGGGGATGATACGAGGATCATTTTATTAGGCCATGCTGAAGCATTTCTCTCACGCTAGCAAATGAAGGAAACGGAAAAGGGAATGGGAACAGGAACGAGAAAAAAATAAACTGACTGACTGACATATTAACGCATAGCCCAAACCGCTGGGTTAAGAGACTCCAAATTTGGCACATAGGTTTCTTATGAGTCTAAGGGTGCACTAAGAAAGGATTTTTCAAAACTCACCTCTTAAGGGCGCCCAACCCGCCTTACTTTTCATGCAAACGCTCGTACGTTATTATGGCGTTGTAACAAAACTTTCTTAGAAACTTTTGAACTAACATGAATCTTGTGCGCTATTTCTAAGTTTCCATCGAAATTAAAAATAAGCGGCCAAGTGCGAGTCGGATTCGCCCATGAAGGGTTCCGTAGTAGCAAATAACATAATATAAAAGTCTTGTAGTATGTTTTTTTAAATTTTTATATTTGAGTTGATTGAATAAAAGGTAAATTGCCGTTTATGATTTATGACGTATTAAAAAAAATTACTTGCTAGATCTCGTTCAAACTAATTTTCACTGGTAGTTTTCATGGTAATAAACATCATATTTTTTTTTTTGTTTTATAATTCTCTTATTTTAAAGCAAAGTATTCGGTTTAGAAAAAAATTATATTAAAAACCTCAATATCATTTTCGAAGACCTATCCATAGATACCCCACACGTATGGGTTTGATGAAAAATAATTTTTTGAGTTTCAGTTCTAAGTATGGGGAACCCCAAAATTTGTTGTTTTTTTTCTATTTTTGTGTCAAAACCTTAATGCGGTTCACATATTACATCTTTTTACCAAGTTTCAACAGTATAGGTCTTATAGTTTCGGAAAAAAGTGGCTGTGACATACGGACGGACAGACAGACAGACAGACATGACGAATCTATAAGGGTTCCGTTTTTGCCATTTGGCTACGGAACCCTAATTAAAATTTGGAAAAACAAATTCAGTATAAGTCTCCAAAAATCTGCTTTTTTGTACAAATTTTACTACTCATGAATTGTAAAAGTAAAGAAAATATTTGCATATAAACCTTGCAAATGTAATGAAGATTCTAAATGAAAATCATTTATTTCACACACTCGTAAGGCTTACTGAAAAACACGTATCACCTGGAACAAGTTTTATGAAATTTTCGCACCCTATGAAAAGTTAATATTCGTTCAATGCATAGTTAATAATAATACTAATTTCGTACAATAGAATGCAAACTGAGCGCTCAGGTGTTATCTCTCTCTTTTCACTTTGCTTTTTTTTCTATCATTGCGCTGGATGAAACAACAAGCATTTCCAACCATGCTCGCGTTACCGATAGACGGACCGGGAAGGGCCCTCTTAACGGGGTAAATCGGGGGCTTAAAGTTTGTACGGAGGAGTAGTTAGACCATTTTATTCGAAACTTCGCAGGAGTAATCCTGGCGGTAAATGAGCAAGTACGTGTTTCAGGATTTACAAAATTCAACCCCTAGAGAGATTGGGTGCGCATTGTCTTACATAACTTTTTAACTCATATCATCGGAAGTCCGTAAATGTTTTTCATACAATTTTAAATCATAATGATCATTCTTCATAAAAAATTGAAATACTAATGATTTTAAACTATAATCATTGGAATTCATATTATAACCAATCATACACTTCGTTTTCAATAATATTTGTTTTCATATATTTGTTTATTTATACTAATGATCTAAACTCCTAATCATTCGAATTAATAACTATTATATTCATACATTTGATTTTTCTAATACTTTTAAAAATTTCTTAATCATAAGTATTTTATCCATATTATTGAAAATGATAATAATATCTATAATCAAACATTTGTTTTATACTAATATATTCACTTTCATACAGTTATCTAAATTAAAATAATCATAAGTGTAAATGAAATGGAATAGGTAACAATCATTCATTAAATGAAAGTAGACAGACGCACTGATAGGTAACTCAAAGTTATAAAACTTTGTTGATAGAAAAGTAGATAGACACACTGACAGATAAGTCAAACTTATAAAACCCCTATCATTTTTGGTCGAGGGTTAAAAGTAATGGATTTACTTTTATTGTTTAATAAAACTAATCGCTGCCAGAAAAGTAGGTTAGGTTAGGTTAGAACTGTGACCCTAACAGCGCGCGAGCCGAGCGAGCGAAACGAGTGTGCCGCGGTAGCGGCCGGCGAAGCGCGAAAAACTATTTTTTTTTAGAAAAGTAAACAGACACACCGACAGATAAGACAATCTTATAAAACTAGAGTTAAATCGTTTAATAAACCAATTGCTGTCAAAAAAGTAGGTTAGGTTAGGTTAGAACTGTGACCCCAACAGCGCGCGAGCCGAGCGAGCGAAGCGAGCGTGCCGCGGCAGCGGCCGGCGAAGCGCCAGAAACTAATGTTTGTTTGAAAAATAGACAGACACACTGACAAATACGTCAAACTTATAAAACCCATCTTATTTTTGGTCGAAGTCATCCATTTCTATACGTTACAAAGACAAATCCATGTTAAAATATTTTTTTAAATATTGCTTTTATTAATACAAAAATTATGATACTTGTCCTTGATAAAGTAAACTATTCAACAAACAACGACGATGTAGAATGTTATTAGTAACAACATTATTAATAAAAACAATATGACAATTGAAAGCTATGAAGAAAAAAAATATGAATTTAAACTTGTTCTTGGTAGCAACAGTATTAATAAAAAAATTATGATCACTAAATGTTATGAGCTCCGATGATAGTAATAAAAAAGTATGAATAAAATTATGAAGAGTGATGATTATAAACACAAATCGGTAGCGAGATAAAGAATATGATTTAGAATTTTATGAGAGCCAATATGGACCCAGAGAGATCAAATACTACCTAGGCCATGCTGAAGTGTTCCGTCGCGTCGCTTAGGTCAAGTCGTCGGAAAAGGGAAAGTCAATCATATTAACATAATAATTCATATGTTATAACAAAAAACTAATAAAAATCCTATAAGAACCATTTTTGACTTTTACGCGGACGAAGTCGCTGGTTACTGCTAATTATATATATTTATGCATAAGTTAATCGCTTTCAAAATACAAAATAAATTAAACCGAGTCCATCCAACAAACTGATACCACCATTGTGTTGTATATTACGGGGAAATTGAGGGGAAACTCTCTTGGGCAATTTTTATTTTTTATCTAACTATGTTTCCACATTACTCGAAGGTGTCTGGACCAATCCAAAAATTCTTTATTTGTTTTAAGGGCATAAAACACAAACATTATAGTCCGATCAACGAGGAGAATCGTATAAACGCTCACACTTTTTTGACCCACAGCGAAAAAGAGGGTTGTTATAAGTATGACGTGTCTGTGTGACTGTCTGTGGCGCCTAAACGAATGAACCGATTTAGATGCGTTTTTTTTTGTTAAAAAGCTAACTTGATCGAGATGGATCTTTACTATGTTTGATGGAAATCAGCGGTTTGAAAGTAATGGGTATCTTTAACGAAATTCGGTTAAGCCATTTAGAAGTTTTTGGGGGTATTGAAAGTCGGTTGTTTTTTAATTTGCCTGGCAAATAAACTTGTTACAAATACACAAACACTCACACTTAGCTTATTTTTAACCGACTTCCAGAAAAGGAGCAGGTTATCAATGCGTCGCGATCTTTTTTATGTACCTACGTTCACTGATTAATCGAAGACAATTGGACCGATTTGGAAAATCCTTTTTTTGTTTATAAGGGTATACTTGTCAAATAGTCCAACAGATTTTTTATCAAAATCAACCGATTTTGATAAAAATTGTGTAGTTTGAGTGTGAATGAAGACGGTTTTTAGGTTTTAAAAAATATTAAATTGAAAAAAAAAATCTATAATCTAATACTGTTCGTAAAAATCTGTACGTTTTTTGAATAAATAAATAACTAAATAATAAACTTACGCAAACTTTTGAGGTGGAGGAGGTGCTGCGGGCTGCTTTTTCGAACTCATTTTTTATGTTGTCATTAGGAATTTAGGAACTGCATAAACAAATAAAAATAAAATTATTGAATTATACTGGGATACTATACTGCGACCAATAAAAAAATGTAGAATTTTTACATGACCACATACCTATCTTCTTTATTTCCAATAGAATTCCCTAGACTTTTCCATACAAAAGTGTCTACGTTTTATTTTAAAAACACATGTCAGATTTTGGTAAAATTAGTAATTTTAAAGAAATTGCAGTGACCTAGGGTTATACTTTGTTTTACAGTAAAATTATGAACTGGAAAGAAAATATAAGGATGAAGAAATTTCCAACACTGATGGTCAAAAATTATATAACACACTATATTCTTTTTCAAGTTCATATTTTGGCTTTAAAATCTAGTTATTATGCCTAGATATTTGCAATATCTTTGAAAGTACGAAATTTTGCCGAAATCGGGCATGTCGTTTCGAAATAAAACGTAGACTACGTTTTTATGGAAAAGTGCAGTTTGTTCTAGGGTAACGGGACTCATTCAACATTCGCTCTATTTAGGAACCTAGAACCTAGATTTTAATATTTTGAAACAATATCATAGAATGAATATAAACAATTGTGTAACAGTAAGATTGAACGGCCATCCAACACTGATGTAGGTACCTATGTAAATTACCTTTGAAATGTAGAATTGATATTGAACTAGCATCATTCATCACTGAAATGGAGGCTAATGAATTTGAATGCACTTGACAACTACTTATATAAAGTGACTGCATACAATTTACATCCTTTTCTTCAAAGTATCTAAGGTTTATTTTACAGTTTAATTTAGTTAGTGAGGTTTTTATTTACCTGATTTTGATGCAAAGCCCCCTAGGTGGGGGAGAGGGCTTCAACAGTTTTAACAGTGTTTATCGCGTTTTTGATGGAATAATAAATATTATTTTTGGCACATTTGCGATAAAAGGCCAATTGGCAAATGTGCATAGAAAAGCTTCACGTTTTCAAACTGTAAACAGTAGTTCATATTATAGTTTGAAGAAACAACATTTTAAATGATACGATATCTCCGTTTCCATTTAAATAATTTATTTCAAATGGGGAGAGCCAGCACTGGACCCAGAAAAATTCATGTATATATGTATATGTATGTTCATGTAACTTATTAAATACTTTAAATTTTTACGTTAGCTTCAAAATTATACTTACTTACCTTCTGGTAAGTATAATTTTGTAAAATAAATGTTTTTTAAAATTCATGTATCCACTTATTAAAAACTTTAAATTTTTACGTTAGCTTCAAAATTATACTTACCTTCTGGTAAGTATAATTTTGTAAAAATGAATGTTTTTTTCAACATAACTGTATGGATCGATAAGTATGTAAGAACCGTTCTATATTCGTGTAATAATCATAGGGTCAGTTCAGACAGAGAGGAAAAATGCTCGACCACTCCAAGTCTTCCCGTGGATGTCGTAGAAGGCGACTTAGGATATACTAGCGAAACAAAGCATAATATATAAACATGAGACCTCTCCAACCCGTCTGGCCAACGTGGAGAGTGCAGGCCAAATCCTCTGGCTGCTCTGACCAAATATGGATATAGTAGCACAGAGATGGTCGTGCTCTTGCAGTGGAGAAAAAACGACCTAATGATGATGATAAAAGTGTACACGTGTTACAATGACAAAATGCGCATCTTGCACTATGTGCCAATAGTTTAAATTTTAAACTATTGGCATATAGTGCCAGTTTAAAATCCTCTCTGCTGCGCTTTTCTCTGTCTGACTGAACTGACCCGTACTGAATATGTACTTACTTTGACTGAGGTGGAAATTATACAAAAAAAAACCTGTTTCAGTTTTTTTTTTCTATTATGTGACAAATTTAGAGCATTTTTTATTGTGATAATAAATTAAAGCCCGGCGTAATTTAGATATCTAAAATAATAATACTAAAATTTTAAATCATAATACGAAAATTTTCTCTATGTTGACATAATCATCACGGTGACACCAACCGATTCGAGGCCGCGTCGTTGAAACTGACGTAAACGTCACTTTGAGTGACGCTGTCTAAAAAAGAACGAGTCGGAGACGATAATACCACTTTATGTGGCGAGTAACGGCTGTTGGTGAGTAACGAGAACGACACCACGGACCAGAGTGCTTTCGAGACTTCGTCCCCGTCTTCATCGGTCAGGGTGGAGACCCAACCCAAGAGCTAGCTCTGCATTTCTTTAATTGGCCGTGCAGAGAGTGTTATGGAACTTCACGCCGCGAGTAACTTCGGAGAAAGTACAAAACACCTCTCGACACCCTGCACCGGTGTTGCCCCTTTTTGCATACTATTGTCGGCGCATTTGAGAGGCCCACCTAGTGGGTGGCGCGAGCCACCTCCTGCCGACTATAGACATAAGCATGATTACGGCAGGTTGTATATTCTAAATCTTGGAAGGCAGGCGACATTATTTCTATTGCAATATCACAGGATCAGTCCATCCTAACTTCATTCCTAATATAAACGTTTCCCTGTGTCTTGCAATAGACTTTTCTTCTGCCGAAACCTATTCATGCGTTCACCTTTTATAGATATACTTATCCTTCTCCGTATGGGCTGATAGAATATAAAAAACAAATAAACCATCGACACAAGGTACTTCCTGCAATGGGTCTTGATGGGGGAAGCTCTTTTCATCCATTTTGGGAACAAAATTAAGACGTATATTGTAACGAATAAAATTTTGGCTTCAACTCAAAATGTTACTACAGATAAAGATAATATAATAAGTATAGATATTATAGCGATTACTATCTATATTCTGTTCTAAGTAGCACAAACGGTAGGTTTGTTTGAAATCAAATGCAGCAGAAATTTTTCAACTCATTTTCAGCAGCATAAATTACGCTTGTTTGGTATCACCCAAATAAATAAATAATTAGCATGGAGGATAGTAGGTAGGTAGGTATAGGTATGTGTATGTGACGAAAGAAGACGAGAGCTTACTGCAACCATCCTGCAACTTATCTTCTTTGCGATGCAAAAATATTACATACCTACATAGGTACCTACTTAGACCATGCTGGTCTGGGACTCCCATGCTGGTCTGAGAGAAATAAATAAAACCTAGAATGTACCAGCTGCTTCTCTTCCCACGCAGATCGTAAAAGCCGATCGAGGGAATGGGCAAAAATGCAAAACATGTTAACAGGCGATGCGGCTAGCAACCCATCACTGTATTGATTGCTTTTCCATCTTCTCGCCCACCATGACGCCAAAAGTGGCTTTTGGGTCTTGCGGCCCTGGGCTCTGCATAGAACCGCAAGACCCAAAATGCTCTGTCTGCCCCATTAGGGATAAAGAGGTGATAGTATGTATAGGTACTTAGAACCTACCTTCAAACTTATTACGATAAATTTTATAGAGGTTACACATACCTAAATGGTTTCTTTTCTTTTGCAATAGCAAAGTATACGAAACACAATATTTAAGATTGAAAGTTCCTTGGCTCACACTAACTAAACTATACCTACGCCCATCGAAAGTGATTGTGATCTATATTTTACGAGATAGTTTGAAGAATACTTCGACCTGTTTGTTCCAACAAAATTACTGCATCATTGGCCATTACACCGATCCCTTTCTATGTAGGAACTAGTATTTCCGTGTTCAAACCATATAAAATGTTCAGTGAGCTGATATCACATCATAGTTTGATTTGAGATCATACAGTCAAGAAGCAAGTGTAAAGATGAGCCTTAAAGTTTTTGTAAGTAAAATATCTATCATACTTGTGTCTTATCACCTCACATGATCCCATCACCAAAGACATCACTAATCCTAACAGGAATACAACAGGATTCATCCAAAAATGACAAACCTCTCCCGATTCATAAATCAGTCCTGACAAAATCCACGCTCATGAGGGTTCGTTTACACAGGTCAGCTGGGAAGCTGAATATTTTCCATCATTGTATAATTTTAATTTAATCTGCTCATAAGTTTCACAAAAAATATATTTTGATGTGTTGAAAAGCGGTAGATAGCTTCTAGGCGGTTTTTAAGATGAATTATTGGTTGTTATGGTTAGCACTCTTCTCAGGTTGCCCTGGTGCTAGTAGCCTGTGCTGCCGCTGTCAGCAAGCCTGACAAAAGGAGCGTGGGCTGGGAGCCGGCTGTTTGGCCACCTGTGCCGATCGCGTGGGCACCACTGGCTCACGGACCAGGTAAGTTACCCAAAGGCCAAAGTTCGCCAAAGGCCAAAGGGGCTGATAAGTTTATTGGACTCATATGCAGTGTGATTGTTTTTTTTTTTTGTTGTTTTTCGTGTGTGTAAGTGGCCATCACTGTCAGATTTTTCAGGCTGCCTAAAGGCATCTGACATAGCTTGACGACTGCCATACAATGATGACAGCCTGGACCAACGGCTTATACGTGTCTTCCGAAGCACGGAGGGGCGCGAGAAATTATTATGCCACTTATGGTCACCCATCCAAGTGCGGACCACGCCCGGTCGCTTTTCTTGCGAAAGCGCTGTAATGCGCTCTTCCGCCGGGCCACCGAGCTCCTCAGGCAGTGTGATGTAGGTAAATACATTACTGAAAACATTCCCTTCTTCTTAAAACAAAATCTTTTTTCCAATTTTTGTAATTTATGTTGTAGTAATATTATTTAAACTAACGTGAGATGACATAACTAAACAATTCAAACACGGCTTTACTCACGTAGTGTAGTCGGAAAAGGCCGACTAGTTTCGGTTAGATCGGTTTAGACAATTATCCTCAGGGCGAGTGTGAGTTTAGCCGAAGCTGATGACGATGACACGATGGTTTCTACAGCTACAAGAGTATCACCAACTGCAACTGCAGCGGTGATACTCTTGTATAGTCTAGTACACGATGAACATAGAGTAGTTCATCGTGTACTAGACGCTCTATATTGACCTAAATATATGTACAATCCGGGATCGCACAATACTGCTATGATGATAAAATTATAGATAAACTAATAGGTACCGAAAGAATTGATTGATACAGTTTTTGCCACTGGGTCAGTAAACCAGTGGACTTTGTACAGCGTAGCTCGTACAGTATAAGCTAGTATTTATTTTGTGGTATAAGTACCTTATCACCACAAGGCTTTTTAAACGTTTATTCTGTTAGTGCAGGTATTTGAAATAAATTAGCTACAGGTTGGTCTTCAGACTCCAACTCGGACGTGGCGGGCGCGGTGGCGGCGGCTAAGGCGGCCGCAGCAGCGGTGATGGCCGCCCAGCACGAGGTGGCGGCGGCCAAACACGCGGCTCTGGAGCAGCAGGGCATCGCCAGCGCTAAAGAAGCCGCGGCTGCTCATGCTGCTCATAAAAGGTAACATATCTTACAAAGGCATTTACATTTAGTTTACTTTTTCATGACTTTTATCTAAAACGATTGATATAAAAATTTTCCGCTTGATGCAATGGTAGACCGGAAGAGAATGACATACGGGATTAGGTCCGCCACTTGTACGTTTTATACTATGCATCCATTGGTAAGCATCGGGAATGCCGGGAGAGTGAGCGGGCAACTAAAAACAAGACTTTTGTGCAACGAGGATTACAAACAAGTAAAAAAAAATTGAGCACATTGTTGAAACGCATGTGTACTACAAGGGTGTAACATTGGCCCAAAATTTTGGACAATTAGTTCACGCTACAGCTTTAGATTCAAGACTTGTTAGATTTTATTGATCCAGTTTTTTTGACTTAATAACAGCGAAGAAGCAGCGCGTCACGCTCGAGCGCACGCTCTTGAAGCCGCCCAAGCAGCAGTGCAGGCGCAAGCCCAGCTGGCAGCGGCCAAGGCGCGCGCAGCGGTCGCGCAGAAGATCGCCGCAGCCAGGGAAGCTGCCGCAGCGAAGGCTATTCACCGTGCGGCGCACAACCAGGCGGCCAGGCTGCAAAATGCTGGTATGAAATAAAACCTTATTCAAATTAAACCTTATTTCAAGGTGACTGCAAGAGATAAGTCCGCCTTTATACTGTTTTCTACTTCTAACTTGTATTTTTGTGTCTTGTGTTTATGTACAGTATAGATTTAACAAACATACAAACAAACCAACCTTCATATTAGCTGCACGCGGCCACATACTATGTAGGTCGCGTGTCAGCTGTTTTTACTTTACGTTTTAAATCTACTTATAACAAAAATTGAGATACTATCGAACAGCGATCGAGAAAGGACCCGTCACACCCAACTACAACATGTAACATAACCACAATAAACAGTTTCTACGTGACGTGGTCTTGTGTCTCCACACCAACATCTTACAACCTCAACATCATCATCTCTTTGTGTATGGCGCGGGCCTAGGTGACAACCGAAGCCTGCGCCGTACAATGATTCTGGATGGCCAGTTAAACAGTGAAATCATCATTATCATTTCAGCCACATAACTGTTGTTGTTAAAAGGCCTCTCCCAAGGATTTCCAAAATGACCGATCTCGAGCGATTTGCATCCAGCGGTTCCCACCGGCCTTAGTCAGGTCGTCAGACCACCTTGTGGGTGGGTGTCCTACGTCCTACGTTTCGCTTGCCAGTACGTGGTCGCCGCTATTCGAGAACCTTTTTGCCCCATCGCCCATCGGAAAAGTGAAATGATGGTGCATCACGTCTTCCGCTCCGTATAAAGCAGCGTTTGAAGTGGGGTGCACTGTTTGGTAGAGGCACTTCATAAGTAGGATAATCAATCTTGGCTTGGATCAGCGAGCCATTGGCTACGTGTGATATTTTAAAACAGGTTGTTTTGTCCCCAGACATAGAATCTCTGAAGTTGTCAGTGATACAGAGTTCAGGCGCGGCAGGAGCTGCCGGCGCCGCTCACCACGCCGCCACCGCCGCCGCGGCCGCGCTCCGCCCCGCCGGCTCCGCCTGGACCCCCGAGCCCGCTTGGCCCAAGCCGTGGCCAGCCTGGTCCCCCGCTTCTTCACCTTGGGGATGGGCCTGACTTGTTTAATCATTGAGCACTGGTTATATGATTTTTTTAAGCTTTATAAAGTTGAAATTAGGTAATTAGAACTTTTTATAGAATGCTATCTAGAATTAAAGTAAAATGACGAATAATATCTACCTACTACTCATCATCAGTATGCTACAAATGAGTTTTTTTGGGTATTTGGATGTTAATATGTACCTAAATGTTACGAACTTCGACTACAATTTTAGTAAGTAGGGAAGTAGGTACTTTTTACGTACTACGAATATAAAAGATTCATATGCTATTCTATGTAAGAATTACTACTATATGTTACTGTATGTGGATAATTTTTCTTTAAGTAGGTATGCCGTACTCTACGGATAAATATCTAATCTGTGAGATTGTCTTGAAACGAAAACCTATCAAACTTTGATTGACTCAAGAATTATCTTTAGTTGCCAAGAGGTTTATAAATATGTATCTAATATTTTGTACGATTTTTATGGAATAAAAAGATTTTAAAAACTATTTGGTTACTTTTCCTTCATTCCGTGCCCAATCCAGACGGAATTGTTATCCCGATTGATTTACTCAGCACGCCTGCGCGTTTCATCCGCCTGGAGATGAGCTCCATCTATCGTCTTCACCCAGCATCCCAATCATCTGATACTCCCAAATCATATTTTTGCAAGAAACATTTAAATTAGGAATTCTGATCGAAAGTACAAACAAATGGTGTGAACACACGGTAAGCGTAGATTTTCATTATGTATGTATGTAGTGAATGTGCTAAGCCTGCCCTCGTGCAGGGAGTCCGAAGGGTGTGACTTAAATATTCATACACAATTATAAGTTAGGCTATATAAAGTACGCATGAATCCTGTTCTAAATAAATCCATGGACCGGGCATTTAGTTAGAACATTATTTCTGCTATAAATGCCAAAAAAGGGGATTATTTTACTATATGCTGGAAAATCAATTCTGAAAAGCATGAAGTTAATTTTACCTGCATAGATTGTAACTTCATTGCTTAGAATATTTTTTGACTAAGTGTAGGTACTGTTTATATTTTTTCAAAATAAAAACAACGATTGGGTTGCGATTCTTAGCTTAATTCACAAATTATCAATATTGTACTAGGTATGCATGTTGAATTTGTAATATGTAAGTTGCTTATGTAATATGTAAGCAGTATTGAGAAAAACCAAAATTTCAAAAATAGGACGAACCAATATCGGCTTGCACTTTCCTTGTTCTAAACTTTTACTACGTTACAGGTACGTAGAAAAAGTTGAGAATACCTCCTATTGGATTTATTATTATTTTTAAGTATACCTAATACCTACATAATTACACATAATATAAAAATTAAATGCATAATTTAAATTTAATTGTATAATTTAAATGTATTTATAACATGTGTAAATCTGTATTGTAATTGTAACACAGCCCGTCAGACTGGATAGGGACCAATTACGGAACTGGGTTCCTTTCGGTGTAATCTTTCCAGCGATGGTCATTACGAAACGCTGTAATTTTTAACTTTTGCACTAAAATAATATTTAAAAAAATTTACCTTCAATAAGGTATAAATTTATCCTAAATTAAATTTAAAAAAAATACTTGACTTTCCCACTGCACGTTCTCCTGTTGATGTCGTAAAAGTGCGACTTAGGAAATACAAGCATAATAAAGCTCATAAACATCTATGAGACCTCAGAGAGAGAGAATGAGACCAGGAGTTTTTGCTATATTTCCAAAGTTCTTCATCATGACTTCACCAAATTAATATGGGCCAACTTGGTAGTAAAGGCTTTCAAATAAAAAAAATCATCAAGATCAGCCCTCGGTTGACGAAGATATCGTGTCATAAACATACAAAAAAAACATGCACTCGAATCGACAACCTCCTCCTTTTTTGAAATCGGATAAAAAGAGGCAAAAACCTTTCCTAAGACGGGAAGAGCGTTGAAAAGTTTGATGGCTCTGCCGTGTACAATGTGTATGTAGAGCCATCGTTTAGCAGCCTTAGAAAGCCGAAAAGAAGATCGTTTCAATAGTGTAGGCATAAATGAGTATACACAGAATAGTAGTTTATTATACAAGTGTGGTAAATTGTTCAATAACAGTCGAGGCGGGTTGACAAACAAGCGGGCAAAGCCCGCGCGTTTGTCTATGGAGCCGAGACCTGTGTGAGGACCAGGACCTGTGTGACCTGTGCAGGGACCGGAACCGCTTACCTTTTTTCGTTTTTTTGTTTTTTTTTCGGTTTTTCGTTCGGGTTTTTGATCGACTGGTTTTCGTAAACCCTAACAATTTGTTAACCATATCATTTGCTTACCCTGACAAAAGGCTTACTAATACGATACAGTTAATTCAACTAAGCACTAACTAATATCGCAAAACCCTATGATAGGCTTACCCTATCAATATTATTTATACGGCCTCAAGCAATTTAATCTTTATTTGAATGGCATACAACACAAAACTGCTTGTGCAAAAAGTTTATAGGGTTAGCGAGACGACGCATCGGGCTAGAAAAAGAAGGCAGGCTTTGTGGATGTCCAAACAGCCACTTAATAATTATACTAATTGCATTCACATAAGACTTATATCACATTGTTTACAGTCGTTTCTATGAGTTTGGAAGTAGTAGACAAGACTGTAGAACAAAGAGGGGGAAAGGGTAACCAACTTAATGCTAACAGGTATAATCGGAACTTTAAGGTTACTGGTAAGTCCAGTTACCATTAGTTAACTGATTCAAAGGAGTTACCATAACGTTAGGGTAAGTCAATGGATATGCTAACTGTAACAAAGGGTAAGCTTATGATGGAGTTACTCCATCGATAGACTTAATCAAATAAAGGGGTTTTCCGGTCCCTGGACCTGTGAGTCAAACCCGCGCTCGCTTGTAATGAACAACTTACAACACTTGTAACATAAATTACTATTATGAAAACTTATAAGATTTTCACCACAAAGTAATCGACAGTTTTTCAAAAAACCCCCGAAGATTATGTTTTAATCAATAAATAATAGATATATGAAGAACCAGCCGAAGCCCGCGACTTCGTTCGTGTGGACTTTATGACTCCTGAAAATGCTCATTAGGCTGAATAACTTTTGCTAAGTAGTCATTTTTATATTTCTTATAGTTTAGCTGGACCACTATAGTTCTGCATCAGGTGTTCCATTTTCCATATTAAATTATACCCTATATGTTGCCCAGGCTTAACAGCAGTTTTCTCGATTGTACATACTTTTCCCATCCTCTACACTTCTGCTAGCTAGCTCCACTTGATCATCGGGTGACGATGCTCTTATGAACCCTTCAATCGTTCCCTTTTCTCTCGATATCGAAATAAATTGAGTCTCTCTTTCTCTAAAGTCTTGACGATGTGGTGGCTGCTGGCCCTCGCGCTGGGCGCGGCCCGGGTGGCTGCCGACGACAGGTCCGCCGACAGGAGGCGGTCGTTCTCTAACCCCACCTACTACAACGTGGGGGGAGTGCTGTCCAGCAACGAGTCTATCGCGTTCTTCAAGGATACCATCTCTGTGAGTTTCAAGACTTTCCATGTTAGTACATTACTACTTACGTAATGTGCCGGATGATGAGGATTCTCTCTCAATGCCCATACCTACACGAAAAGCACACGTTTACTATTGAAAAACACCACGTGTCAAAAAAGGGTAAACACAAACGTATATGGTATACGGGACATTTATTTTGAATGATTTTAATATCTAATTGTCGTTTATTCTAATCGATCGAAACGTGACTTTACTATCAACGACTTTACAATCACACTAATATTATAAAGGCGAAAGTTTGTGAGTGTGTGTGCATGTTTGTTACTTCTTCGTGCGTAAACGACTGAACTAATTTGATAAAATTTGGTATGCAGTAAGCTGACACCCTGGATTAACACATGGCTACTTTAACCGCGGGTAACACTGCAGGGCGCAGCTAGTACTGAATAAGTATACAAAATGTCATCAAAAGTTTCAATTTTTCAGAACCTTAACTTCAAGGACCAATACGTGCCTCGCGGCGTCACCTACCATGACTACTCCATTCTTATGGACCCCAACCCCATAAAGACGGCTATGAACGTCTGTAAGGACCTTATTGCACACAGAGTGAGTACAGTTCACTACCCAGAAATTATAACAGCCAATGATGATGAAGAATTCGATATCCTCGATGGAGATTACCTATGCTTGTTTTCTATCCAAAACTATATATATTAAAATTTAAACTAGTAGTTCGCCACGAACTTAGACCTCGCGATTATATCTTCTACTACTAAGCAAAGCAAGCAAGCAATCCAATACACGACAATTGAACACAATTAACCGACTAAACAAATTAAACAAAACTTTTTAGCAAAATAATAAAAAATTGTACTTTGGAAATATCCTATGCGACGGAGGCCAAAACCGCTTGGTCAGAGGCATCCCAAAATTCAAAATTTCCCGAACACCCTTCCTCGCAGAGACAGTGGGACGAGCCGCTTTGCAGACTTGTACAGAGTAATCTCTTACAATCTTCTGACAACAACTCTGTAGAGCGCGCTCGTCTCATTGCAACTGCTGAGTGGGAGTCTGGCTTGTGGTTGCAGGTTCTGCCTTCCTGGAACATTGGGACTTTCCTGGATGACCACACCTTTCGTTTGGCGACATGCTTACGTTTAGGAGCAAAGACAAACGTTCCACATCTTTGCCCTTGCGGTAACACTGTCGACCAGTTCGGTCACCACGGACTCTCGTGCACGAAGAGCGCCGGCCGAATGGCACGTCATGCTAATTTAAATAATATAGTACACCGCGCTCTTGTCACCATCGGGTTGCCAGCAATTTTAGAACCAAATGGTTTGGCCCGCGATGATGGCAAGAGACCGGATGGTATGACGCTTGTGCCGTGGAGGTTGGGAAAGCCGTTGGTGTGGGACGCTACGTGTGTCGACACTCTGGCGGCCTCCCATCTTCACGGCACAAGCTCTAAGGCTGGCGCAGCTGCAGCCGCTGCGGAAACCCTAAAACGGCGCAAATATGAATGCTTAGGGAATGGCTTCATATTTGAGCCGTTTGGGGTTGAGACTTTAGGTCCGTGGGGACCATCAACTCACAAACTTTTTAAATTTTTTAACAAAAAATTAGTCGAGGTGTCGGGTGACCCAAGGGCTGGCAATTATTTCGCCCAACGAATAAGCATTGCCATCCAACGTGGCAATGCTGCCAGCCTTTTGGGCACTCTACCGCAGGGCAATGATCTGGAAGACGTTTTCTATTTGTAAGGTTTTTCTTTTTTATTATTATTATTTGTTTAGTTTAATTTAGAGTATAATTTAGATTTTAATTTAGTTTTTAATTTAGTTTTTAATTTAGTTGTTAATTAAGAATATTAAACTGTTATTTTAATTTTATTGAAGTAATAAAAAAATAAAAAAAATAAAAAAAAACTTTAAACTAGTAGTTCGCCACGAACTTAGACCTCGCGATTATTATTTCAGAATAATGTAACTGATTTGGATGAATTTTATTATCGGTCGGTGCAGGTTTACCGATATGCGAATTCATGGTTGTGACCAAATTTCCAAAATAGTTGCCAATCACAGCCCTTTCTTCAAATGACTTTCGATCTAGCTCTGAAATGTCAGGAGCACCTTCCAACCATACAATCCCATGGATATGACGTATGGTCATGGTCTACCGTGATGCTGAAATTCAGTTCTGTACCAAAAATGACCCATCATTTTTCAAATGACAAAGTCAGCTCGTTGATGGAAAAACCAGGTTTAAATGTTTATTTGTCTTGCCATGGCTCTATGCCGCTGCTCATTGGTTGCTTACTTTCTTCGTAAAGCTACTTCGCGGGCTTTGATTGCTGTTGATCTCTTGTTAGTTCGTAGCATAATTACTAATTCTACTACAAAAGCACAGACAAGCAGCGATAGCGATTGAACGAAAGTTCGCTCAACAAAATTGCTAAATTTAATAAACAAGTCAACAATCAATCAAAATAAGCAAAAACTGAAAAAAAAACTAATCGTAAAATTAGCAAAACCCTTTTATTTTAAGTCGGTTAAATATGATAAAATTTATAGAACTACTTATGAAACTCAATATAATAACCATAATAGTTATTCAGAGAAATTACTTCGTGGACCCCAGGGAAGATATGTATTTTTAAGAAAGCTGTTCAGTAGCCGGGACTGGATTCACCGTTAAATAGTTTGAGCATATTTTGTAAGAGGATTTGTATTGTATATTCGTCACGGCTTAGTCAGCTAGACTTCGCGAGTCACCCTAAATCCGTTTAAGCATAACGTATAAAAAAGTTGTTCAGACAAAAAAGTTGTTCAAAAAAAAAAATCGTTTTCATAATGGCAACAAAAAAGTCTAATGACATTATTGAAAATATTTTGAAATGGCGGATATATGACAGTTTTAAAATTTTAAACCCCCATATTTCCGCCATTTTGAAAAAATTCGAAAAACTGGCTCGACAAAAAAATTCTATTTAGTTGCTGAACCTGCTTACAAAATTTCATGAGAATCGGTTAAGAAATGCGACCTGTAGGCGAGAACAGACAGACAGACAGACAGACAGACAGACAGACAGACAGACGGACAAAAGAATTTTTGGCTAATCTCGAAACTGAGACGCTTCGCTCGCTCGGTCAATAAGAACTAAAACTAAAACAAATACAAATTATAAAAGACAGAAGAAATAAATTTAAATAAATTGTGGGCTTGAGGACCTCATGGTTTATATCCTTCAGTATCGAGCCTTTAAAATTCGCACACACTATGCATGGTGACAAAGTGCAGCTGACAATTATAGTTAGTCTGGGGAAAACGAGCCCTAGCTGCGAGAGCCCAATGGTAAAAAGGTAGGTAGCCCAATTTAGATCATCGAATACTTTACGAAGTGATTATAACAGTAGGCCGCTATATTTACATCATTGTATCTAGGTACTGAAATATGAGTTTTTCAGGTATATGCAGTCGTCGTATCTCACCCCCTAACGGGCGACCTATCGCCCGCCGCGGTGTCGTACACCAGCGGCTTCTACCACATCCCGGTCATCGGCATCTCGTCCCGGGACTCCGCCTTCTCTGACAAGAACATTCACGTGTCCTTCCTGAGGACTGTGCCGCCGTACTCACACCAAGCGGACGTATGGGTGGATGTGCTGAAGCATTTCAACTACATGAAAGTGATCGTCATCCACAGCTCTGACACCGATGGACGCGCTATCTTAGGCCGGTGGGTGTGCCCATATAAACATGTTAGTCGCAGAAAGTTGTATCCCATCAAAAACAATACTTGTCAAAAAAACCAAGTCTCGCAACTCAGTTGTTCTGCGGTAAAAAGTTGTGAGATCCATGTAATACCAAGTCGGTTATTAATTTATTCAGTCTCTACTTAAGCGACTTTCTGTCTTAATACGTCCAGTCTCTAAGACCACGATCGTGGTCCATAACAATTGAAAATCAATTGTGTCTGGAATCTCCGTACTCGAAGCATTAAGTTGTTACGTAATAATAAACAGCATCTTATAGTGACGCATATCAATATTAAAATTCTTTAATGTTTTATATAAATATATCGAGACTTGGCCATCGCACTAAATAATTGAATTTACATGTGTTTTCAGGCGATTGAATTTACACGTGTTTTCAGGCGATGGCCAAGTCTCAATATATTTATATAAAACATTAAAGAATTTTAATATTGATATGCGTCACTATAAGATGCTGTTAATTATTACGTAACAACTTAATGCTTCGAGTACGGAGATTCCAGACACATTTGATTTTCAATTGTTATGGACCACGATCGTGGTCTTAGAGACTGGACGTATTAAGACAGAAAGTCGCTTAAGTAGAGACTGAATAAATTAATAACCGACTTGGTATTACATGGATCTCACAACTTTTTACCGCAGAACAACTGAGTTGCGAGACTTGGTTTTTTTGACAAGTATTGTTTTTGATGGGATCTCATTTCTTTTTGTATTTTGTAGACAGTTCTACTTTATAAATACTTAGGTACTTAAAGTATCAATATTTAATTTAAATTATTTATCCGAACAACGTCCAAATTGTAAGCAAATAATATCAGTAAACCAATGAGAGTAGCCTTTAGTCGTCAAACTAATATAGCAATCGAAATTATCAATGAAAATCGCAAACTTATAGGTAAGAATTCTGGGCACATCCGAACCGCGCGCCCCGCCACTGTCCCCGCCCCGCGCCCTCGCGCTAGCACCGCGCAGCGCGTAGTAACGGCCCGCGCTCACTCGCTAGCATCACAGCGCGTGGTATAATAATTAATTTACAACCTTACGCACTCGTAATAAGTACGAATACGCACGTAGGTACGTTTTTTGCATTAAATAATTTAATTTACACGTGTTTTCATGACGGGAATACCCATTTTTTGCTCGATTTGGCAGGGGCACTACCATGCGCCTATATTTATATGGGACTAGCTTAAACCCGCGGCTTCGCACGCAATAATAATAACTGCCGTAAAACATCGTTACGAATAAAGCCAATATTGAAAAATTTAACTGAAGACTTGGCTGTATGGGCTTAATTTTCTTTGCGGTCTTTTCTAGATTTTTTAGTTTTACCTTGATTCATACACCAAACACTACTTATATTCCAAATTTGAAGCTTCTAGGTCTGCTAGAAGTGCCTTAGAATTTTGATGATCGGTGAGTCAGTGAGTGACAAAATTAAGAAATTTGACCCGTTATAATTCTTAAAATACTGGTTCAAATTGAATGAAATTTTAAATATACCGTGTCTTTACAATGCCTGCATGGTTACTGAAAATTTCAGTCTTCTAGTTTTATCCACAACGAAGTTACAGGGGGTCGAAAATGGTCTGAATTGCTTCGAGAAAAGGATGGTACGGCCGTGACGCTTTTTTGCTCGACTTGGTGGGGGCACTGCCGTGCCCCCAGAAAAACAATTTTTATTCGTAATAGGCAAATTAAACAAACAAAAAAAAAAAAACTAGTAATACCTACATAAATATATTAATATCGTATCGTCATCTATAATTTGTCAAATAAATTAGAAAACCCTGAATTTAAAAAGTGAACCGATTTTTATCAAATATGGCTAAGAACCACTGCAAGGGAAGTTACTTTCACGTAAAACACTGTATCGAAATTGGTCCATACGTTCAAGCGCTATGGTGCCACAGACAGACAGCAGACACTAGCGTAGCGTAAACTTATAACACCCCTCTTTTTTGTTTGGGTTTAAAATAACACACAGTATGTCCTTTCTGGGAATGGTTAGCTTCAGTGCTTTTTATGTGGTTTCTTTATGAGGCTAGCTGTTCATGGAACCGGCCAAGTTAGCCACGGTAAGTCTGTTAAAACTACACGCAACCCGCCGAGTTTGGGCTTTATGGTTTATCCTGATAAGTTTTCTGGTCTTAGGATATATCGTTATGTCTGATGGATCATGCAGCTGGAAGGTTGCTCATATAGTTTAGCTGGTACAAATTTGATATTTTTTAAATAAATTCGTTTACTTTGAACTCGTTTTCAGATTTCAAACAACCTCGCAGAGCGTTGACGATGACGTGGATCGTAAAGTGGTCGTGGAGCAGGTGATCGAGTTCGAACCCGGCCTGGACTCGTTCAGCGACAAGCTGATTGAAGTCAGGAGCGCCACGGCCAGGGTCTTCCTCATGTACGCCAGGTAATACTAGATAATGTTAACTATACTGTTACATTGGTAGATCATACTCATAGAACCCCTGAGCCTCGCCACCTGGAGGCGGCCAATAATTATACAAACAGCATCGTGTTCTTTGAACAAGTTCCTCGCTCTACAACTAGGTCTAACAATGAGGGCATTTTACGTAAGTATCTACTTACATCAAGCCGGAATAGGTAAAATGTGCTTATTTATTTATTAAAACTTTATTGACCAACAATTAAAATTGTTTACTATTGGCGGACTTAACGCTAATGTATTTCTTAAATTTGTAACTAAAAAATTTACAAAAATAGCAACAACGTTATTTATTTTGATAGTGTTGGTGTGGTTTTTTGTTTGTTTTCCGTGTGTGTATAAAAGTGGCCAACAATGGTGTCAGATTTTTCAGACTGCCTAAAGGTATCTGACATAGCTTGACTACTGCCATATAATGATGACAGCCGGGACCAACGGTTTAAACGTGCCTTCCGAAGCACGGTTTGGCAAAAAACCCTCAACAACTTTCGGATCGTTGTACCCTTTTGTTGTAATCATGGGCATAGATGTTTGTTTTTTAATTGTAAGAAGGGTACCGAAATATGAATTATATGTTTCAGCAAAACCGACGCCGAGATAATCTTCCGCGACGCGATGTCCCTGAACATGACGGCGGCGGGCTACGTGTGGGTGGTGACCGAGCAAGCGCTGGACGCCGCCAACGCGCCTGAAGGGCTGCTCGGGCTGAGGCTCGTCAACGCGACCAACGAACGCGCGCACATCCAGGATTCCATGTGAGTACCTAATTGTCGTTTAATTAGCACCAGTGGGTGGATAGCACTTTAACCTTTTTATATATTCCGTGGTCACCAGACTCTTAGGTTATGCATTTTCAAAAAAGAGAAAAACCATGCCCTTTTAGTCAGAATCTAGAGCAATCTTGCTCCATGCTGATCTGGGTGTATCTGGGTGTATGATGGGTGTGAGAAATTTAGAATGTACCAGCTGCTTCACTTCCCGCGCAGATCGTAGAAGCCGATCGAGGGACTGGGCGAAAATGCTAATCATTTTAGGAGGCGAAGCGGCTAACAACCTCCCAAGCTCTGTCTACCCCATTAGGGTCGATAAAGACGTGATATGTGTATTTGATGAACCAAAGTATACTTTCGGGATATAAGGCCGTAGTGACATAGGCATGGCACTCAGAAGATATTGTTAGTATAGCAGCTGGTGCAGTGCAGAGAGTTTGCAGCAGAAGACACAATACATGTTTGCATAGGTATCAAAACTTATACACTTAGATGTTCAAACCTATCTCTTTGTCAACAGCTACGTCCTAGCGTCAGCTATCCGCGACATGAACACCTCAGAAGAGATCTATGCTCCGCCGTCAGACTGCGACAACTCCGGCTCCATTTGGACCACTGGGCGGGTCCTTTTCGACTACATTCGGAGGCAGCAGCTGGAGAACGGAGCTACGGGCCATGTGGCTTTTGACGACCATGGCGACAGGGTTCATGCGGAGTATGACATGGTCAACGTGCGCGCGCAGGGCGAGCATGTGGCTGTTGGGAAATATTTCTACTCAAATGTGAGTTTATTGTAGGCGGAAGCAGTGTAAAGTGTTCCTTGGGCAAGTCAAGGTACTATAATCCTACTATCCTACTAATATTATGAATGCGAAAGTGAGTTTGTATATTTGTTTGTTTGTTTGTTACCTCTTCACGCTTAAAATACTAAACCGATTTGGATGAAATTTGGTATGGACATAGTTTGAGACTCGGGAAAGGACATAGGGTACTCTTTATACTGAAATTCCCACGGGGAGCGAAGCCCGCGCGGGTACAGCTGTTAATTACTAAAAAGCGAATCATAACATAACCCGAGGAATTAGGCAGGCAGTATACCTACAGAAAAAAAACCGAGCTAGACTAGCTAGCGGGACTAGAGGCATACATTGTTCATACTGTTAAAGAGAGAGCAAGGATGGATGGAGGGAATGGTAGTGCAATGTCTACAGAGGATTTACTGGCTGGATTATGCAAATGAGTTTGGTTTAAGCATTGTGGTAGTTATGATGTGGTAGTCTACTAGAAGGTCTTTTTGTTAAATTGGTTTCCAATCAGTTAAATTTCGTTTTTAGGAAACGCAGAAAATGCGGTTGGAGTTAAAAGAGCATGAAATTATATGGATGGGACGCAGTCTTTCGAAACCAGAGGGATTTATGATACCAACTCACCTGAAGGTAGGTAATATTTTAAACAAAAAAGATTAAATATTTAACGTATTTACTACATAATTTTGTACAATTCCTAGGTATTGACAATAGAAGAAAAGCCATTCGTGTATGCTCGAAAAATAGATGATGAAAGGGATTGTAACGAGGAGGAAATTTTATGCCCTCATTATAACTCCAGCAATAGTACAGGTAAGAACCAAATTGGTGGCTTTAATGAACCGGGTTTTATTTTTACACTAGTTGAAGCCCGCGACTTCGTTCGCGTGGACGTGATGTCTCTGGAAAATGTTCATCATTCTGAACCACTTTTACTAAGGCGGCATTTTTATATCTCTTATAGTTTAGCTGGACCATTATGGTTCTGCATCAGGCGTTCCATTTTTCAAAATCATTTATACCCTATATGTTGCCCAGGCTTAATAGCTATATAACAAAAAAAGTTTCATTCAAATCCGTCCAGTATTTCCGGAGATTAGCGTGTACAAACAGACAAACAGACAAACAGACAAACAGACAGACATTTTTAAAAAAATTCTTACTCTATTACTACGTCTTCATCGCCCCCAATATTTTTTTTGGAAATATATTTAATGTACAGACACACTTTTTTTACTGTTTTATTATATGTGATAGATATTATATGTAATAGATTTCGCCAGTTCGGCGAAAAAATAAATAATCTGTTTTTTTAGTATCAATTGTAAGAAAAGATACTCAGCAGTAGGTAGATGACGCTGTATAAAGTTTTAATTTTCACTTTCAACTATAGAGGACACTGCAATACATTTTTCATAACAATGCCATAATCAATAGTCCCACTGGACACAAGAACTAAGTTCGTCAAACTACAACAAAAATATGTGACGCTGTATACATTAAAAGTACACCTTTTAACCATAGAGGGTTCTGCAAAAGATCGCGCCATCGACAGGCTAAAATTACAACACAGAATTTTTTATCCACTTTCTTCCAGGCCAACTATATTGCTGCAAAGGATTTTGTATTGACCTTCTGAAGCAGTTGTCCAAAGTAATAAACTTCACATATTCCCTGGCTCTCTCTCCGGACGGCCAATTCGGCAATTACATCATCAAAAATTTATCTGCACCTGGAGCCAAGAAGGAATGGACAGGTCTAATCGGTAAGTTTAATAATTAATTTTCATTATAAGTTAACGCCTGTTATCCGCCATATTTAAATACAAATCCCTTATGCACTGTTGGTCCCTAATGCTGCTAGAAACACGGCCAACATGCGCAATTAATCCAGCTTGTTTTTCTATGGATCCATCATTTCTAATTCGACTATGTAGGTATCCACTTAGGTACATAGTCAAATTAGAAATGAGAAACAAAAAGCACCAGTAAAAAATTTAAAAACTTACTCTTTTCCATTTTTTTGATTTCGACTTCAATGAGCGATGCTCTACAGCATTCCTTTCAATTTTCTTATTACAGGAGAACTGGTATATGAACGAGCTGATATGATCGTGGCTCCCCTAACTATTAACCCTGAAAGAGCAGAGTTTATTGAATTCAGCAAGCCATTTAAATATCAGGGAATTACCATTTTGGAAAAGAAGGTAAGATTCAAATTGTAAGTAATTGTTTTTGGTATAGATAGGAACTTTCACGTAGATTCCTAGATAACCATCAACAACTAAAATAGAACCTCCATTTCTCTGCTCGGCAAATACCACAAATCACCACAGAATCACACTAATTATAGGTACTTATATTATAAAGGCGAAAGTTTGTGGGTGTGTGTGTATGTTTGTTACATCACGCACAAACGACTGGACCAATTTTGATAAAATTTCGTATGCAGGAAGCTTACACCCTGGATTAACACATAGGCTACTTTTGGCGCGGGTAGCACCGCGGGACGCTGATAGTACCTAATAAACAATATCTACTGGCATGGTGCCACCTTAATTTACGTAACGTGACATTTATGTTCAAAGTTGGATACTGGTAGCGGTACGAAACTCTAGCGCTGACTGTTATTGCGCAGACAGAAGTCAAAACTTAATACTGTACCCCTGCGTAGTATCCCCTCTACATTTCATTCAGCGCAAAACTTACATGGCGCTACTTGTATTTACAGTAACTTGCCGCCGAAATATTCCAAAATTAGGTACCTTTGCTTAGACTATACTCACTCTGCATACAACTTATTTTCTTGCAGCCATCAAGGTCTTCAACGCTCGTATCTTTCCTGCAACCGTTCTCCAACACGCTGTGGATCCTGGTGATGGTGTCGGTGCACGTGGTGGCGCTAGTGTTGTACCTACTGGATCGGTTCTCGCCCTTCGGGAGGTTCAAGCTCGCGAATATCGATGGCACGGAAGAGGACGCGCTGAATCTCTCCAGCGCTATCTGGTTCGCTTGGGGCGTGCTGCTGAACAGTGGTATTGGTGAAGGTAAAAAAATGTTCCTCAATCCTATGTTTGAACACGCTTGTCTGCCTCTCTAACATAAACATCTCTCACAGGCCTACTGGAAGAAATCTCTTTTGAGATAAGTAGTTCTTATATACAAATATTTGATGTATTACTCTGTACGAGTATATTTTCAGTGTACACAAATTGGTAAATAAATAAATAAAATGAAAAATGGGTAATATAAAATCCAAGGATTCACCTTTAAAGCATATTATATTCGTCAATGCCTATGTTGACTTGGATGGGTGACCACAGTGGCATAACATTTTTTCAAGCTATGTCAGATGCCTTTAGGCAGCCTGAAAAACTGACGCCAGTTTTGGCCACTTACACACACGAAAAACAAACAATGCCTATGTTCGGCAGTGGTGGCGATTCTAATTAGGCGATGTAATTGATGTAAAGCATCACCACTAAAGTAAATGAACCACTAGGGAAATTGCCTATTCTTATCGAGTCTTGAACGGTACGTAACGTAGCCAAAATGTACATTTTGCTGAGATTTTTGAGCCCGGACACTAAGACCCGAAACTCCATTCGAAATCATGTTCCCTCATGCATCTACTCAAAAGTACTGTGGTACCTATATACTTACCTTTACCGTTTCTGTTTGTTTTAGGCACTCCTCGCAGTTTCTCAGCGCGTGTTCTGGGCATGGTGTGGGCTGGGTTCGCGATGATCATCGTAGCCTCGTACACCGCCAACCTGGCCGCCTTTCTCGTGCTCGAGCGCCCGAAGACCAAACTCACCGGCATCAACGACGCAAGAGTATTTATCTACTTCACTTTCTTTTTTTAGGGTTCCGTACCCAAAGGGTAAAAACGGGACTCTATTACTGAGACGTCGCTGTCTGTCCGTCTGTCTGTCACCAGGCTGTATCTCAAGAACCGCGATAGCAACAAATACTAAAAACAAAATAAAATAAATATTTAAGGTTATTTAAGGCTCATACAACAAACCCGATTTTTATAGATAATGGTACGGAACCCTCATTGCGCGAATCCGATTCGCACTTGGCCGGTTATTCTTTCTTTGTGTGTGTAATTGTACAGTATTGTATGTACAGATTTTTCAGGTGGTTTACTCCACTGGTAAAATATGACACAAGTACGAGTATTTTAGGATAAATACGCCCTCAATTAGAACAGCTTTTACGACGAGATAAATTTAAATTAAAAATTGCAAAAAATATTCTGCTTTTCTTGCTCTTTATACTCAGACCTAAGATAGTGCTTAGATAGTTATTAATATACAGTCTGTATAGGTTTAAAGGAACCTACCGAATTACTAACCCAGAATACACGAAATTATAAACACCGAACAATGGGACATTCTCTGAAAATAGTTAAGTAACTAACTACTAGCACTACGCCCTACGGTAGTTGCCCTTACGTAACATAATAATAGAGTGATCGTGATCACAGGTAATCTCTCCAAATAATATTGTACGTACATACACTCGGACTTTATACGTAACGATGGGCACACTGTAGTTGATTATCGACTATAGTTGCCAATGTTATTATATAATGTCCTTTTTTATTAAGTACTAATATTTTAAGGGGTGATTCAGTCCATCATTTAGAACAACTTTTCCCAAAAAATGTAATCACCCCTTAAAATATTTGTACTTAATGAAAAGGGACATTGTATATGTTATTTTCTTTTAGTCCTTCAAAGATTTAAAATAACTTTAAACTTTATATTGCTAGTCTGCTTGGCTCCTAGTGGGGAGAGGCTGGTGTACTGAGATACAGGCTCTACTTAGTTCAGACACACCAGTCTCGCACAATCTTATTATTAAACTTTGAAATTAACTTTTACTATAGTTTTTAGGGTACCCAAAGGGTAAAAACGGGACCCTATTACTAAGACTTCGCTGTCTGTTCGTCTGTCTGTCACCAGGCTGTATCTCAAGAACCGCGATAGCTAGACAGTTGAAATTTTTACAAATGATGTATTTCTGTTGCCGCTATAACAATAAATACTGAAAACAAAATAAAATAAATATTTAAGGGACATACAACAAACGCATTTTTTTATAGATTATGGTACCGAAAACCTTAGTGAGCGAATCCGATTCGCACTTGGCCGGTTATTAAATAAATATAAGACAAGATTGCGGAGAAATTAATATATATTTTTTAAATTAAAAAAAGTAAACACTTCCCGTTGATTAGTAATTACTCCAGTAATTGTTATCTCACTGGGCAGTTACGCAACACGATGGAGAACCTGACGTGCGCCACGGTGAAGGGCTCCGCCGTGGACATGTACTTCCGGCGGCAGGTGGAGCTGTCCAACATGTACCGCACCATGGAGGCCAACAACTACGACAATGCTGAGCAGGCCATCGAGGATGTTAAACATGGGTCAGTCATAGTTGGACATATCTTTTGACCTACTATAAAAATAGAACCGCATGCCGTTCCATTTTTTTCTATTGCAATGCCCTTTTAGGGTTCATGTTGTACCTACTAATTTAAGAAGTGACTATGTAGTAAAGTGTAATATGTGTACAAAGTGAAAGAATTGAATTGAAAAGGGGTGACGACAGGGTCCGAAAAGTATGATTGTACTTAGTCCGTATTTTAGATTATCCAAAAATAATGGAACCGTATTTTTCAGTTTACCAAAAAAGTAAAAATTCACAAAGATACGGAGCGTCAAAGTTCCGGGCTTGCTAAATTTCAATGCGCTGTCGCATCTTGCGTGAATGCGCTGATCTTTGTTATTTTTGGTTTCTCAGAGAAAAGAAAAAATACGTGTACAATATTTTTTTATAGTCTTACCTTTTTACCCACCAGTTTAAAGTTTTGGAGCAAGTTCAGTCCGTGATACTGAACTATTTTCAAAAAAAAGTGATAAAAACCCATAAAAGAAAATGTCCTCCTAAACAAAATCCGTTTGGCCGACCGCTGATTTATAGGAAAAGTCGTGCTATTTATTGCAAAATTAAACGCCTCGGCTGCTGAAAGCCAGCGCTATTTCAACCGTGAATACTTAGGTAATGTAGGTACGTAGGTAATTGTGAGATGTAACCTGCAATCTACGTACTTATTTATAACTTAATCTCCAGGAAACTGATGGCTTTCATCTGGGACTCCTCGCGGCTGGAGTTCGAGGCAGCCCAAGACTGCGAGCTGGTGACGGCCGGCGAGCTGTTCGGCCGCTCGGGCTACGGCGTCGGCCTGCAGAAGGGCTCGCCCTGGGCCGACCTCGTCACGCTGGCTATACTCGACTTCCATGAAAGTAAGGCCAATTTAGTACATCAACTGTTGCCCCTGTGGTGTTGTGTAATCGTTGCATCTTCAATATTAAAAGAATTATATACCGTATTAGTACTTATTCTGCGCCTATTCTCATGGTAGGTTCCTAAATATTTTCTTTGGCTTAGTAATATCAGGTACAAGGGTCAACGCAATTAATAATCTAGGTATACATATTATAAAACAGTAAAGTGTCTGTTTGTACACGCTAATCTCCGCGGAAACATACGATTCAAATGAAACTTTTTTGTTACATAGCTTTTAAGCCTGGACGACATATAGGGTATAATTAATTTTGGAAGATGGAACACATGATGTAAAACCATAATGGTAAAGCTAAACTACCTATGAAATATAAAAATGACGTCTTAGCAAAAGTTCTTCAGCCTGATGAGCATTTTCCGGAGTCATAAAGTCTACGCGAATGGAGAGAATATTTTGAGTTATGGTTGCTCTACATGTATGTTGAGCCGTTCAAGACTAACAAATTGTAACTCCTATTCAAGAACTATGTACTTAAAGTATTGAATACTTACTCTTAAGTTTCTTTGTCAGGTGGCATAATGGACAGCCTCGACAACGAGTGGATACTGCGGAACAACCTGTTGAACTGCGAGGAGAACGAAAAAACTCCGAACACTTTAGGCTTGAAAAACATGGCGGGCGTGTTCATACTGGTGTTGGCGGGCATCATCGGGGGCATAGTGCTCATCGTCATCGAGGTGGTGTACAAGCGGCACCAGATCCGGAAGCAGAAGCGCATGGAAATCGCGCGCCACGCCGCCGACCGCTGGCGCGGAGCCGTGGAGGTAAACAAGGCCAAACACCAGCCCTTTCCGGACCACTACGTCATCAAACACCACATAGAAAGCAAAATATAAGGACTCAGGCGAACCGATGACTATGATTAATGAAATAAACACATTCATGTTCATTTAGATTCTTTTATATCACAAAGTTGACCCTGCTGCTTGTTTGTGGAGCACAGCTGGACGTTTAGAGTCGATGTCGTAAGTAGATTTTACCTCGTAGCCCGTCTCGATTGGCTATTCACGGCCATAGCTTTTCCGTTTCAGTGTACCTGATAATGTTTGCTCATAAATTTTGCCTTTATTGAAAATCAGGGGCACAACTTATAAGCATAAATATAGATTCAAAATAAGGAAGGCATGACTTAGAAACAAAACTGATAGAGGTAGCAGGTATTCCCCATTCCCCAAAGCTTGGATCAATTAAAAAATTTAAATGTCTGTTTATTCATTGTTTTATAAAAGTCTCATTCATAATGCCTGTAACTTCCCCCTAGATAGAAATCTATCACCCTAGATTTAATACTTAGTAAACCTATTTTGAATTTCCTATAGATATCATAGAATATAGAATAGAATATACCAACAGTTGACATCAAAATCCATTCATAGATTTAGGTAGGTCCCTAAAACACCAAATAAGGGTACTTATCTTCTTTAGTGGAAAACGCTTGCAAAGAGCTTTGTAAACAGTTACTAAGACTCAGTCCTTGCCAGCCTTTACCACCGTGACTCCCTAGAGACCTATTCTGTCGCTTCGCTCCCGCCTGCACCTAGCGACTTGCATGCCTGTTCTCGTCATCAGTGCAGTCACTAACACGCCTCTAATTTCAGAAACGGAAATCGATGCGCGCTTCTCTGCTGCCCTCGCAGCGGCGGGTGAAATCCAACGGCGTCAAAGAAGCCGGGAGCATCAGCTTGGCGGTGGACCGAGGAGCTCGAAGACGTGATGAGCCAAGGGTTCCTAGATACCTCCCCGCCTACACCCCGGATGTGTCGCACTTGGTTGTCTAAATACGCCCCTATTAACTGATCCGAGTGTCACGAATTTACTGTTGTTTAGATGTACAACTCGGTCGAGCAAACTGCGCACCTCGCGTCGATGTGACGTCACGGCCGCCAGGTACGCAGTTAACTCGACCGGGTTAGGACAAGTTTTATCGCTTTGCTGAGTCTTTCTTGAATTGTCAAAACTTGAAATTTCTAAACTTTTCTGGTAATGACTGTCAGCAATTGTAATAAAACTGGTAAGGTAGGTATTTGATGGTGGTTATTTCAGTAGATACTTATTCTATACAACAGATAAAGTTACGTTTTACAAGTTTATGTCCTCCGTCCTGTACCGTAAAATGAAATCATCAGATGTCTTTTTTGCAATCGAATGCTAGTGTGCATCTAAATATTATTTAGATTTTTATTGGCATCAGGTAAAAACCTTGCAAAGGCAGGGGCCTTTGCAAGGTTTTTACCTAATTAGTAAATAAATAGGTATTTCAAAAAGAACATCTATAATTTGAAATGAACGTCGTGGATGCTCATGCGGTGCGGGTGTTCCTCGCGAGGCTGGCGCGATCACCGCTTGAACAGAAAATTCAATCATGATTTTTCAGCTTATCCGATCCTTCTATGCTTTACAAACTGCCTACTAGCAGCAAGTCTTTTTTTTATCTGTTCCTGTGGGTCAGTTAAGACCGAGAGGAGCGCAGTAAAGAGATTTTTTATATGCCAGTCAAAAATAAACTTGGTATAAAGTGCAAGACGCGAGCGAGCTTGGGTTTCAAAGCCTCAAAACTGCGCGGGCTTTTGTGATAATTTACGCACTTTATAGAATAGGTACCATGCAAAAGTTTACTTTCGAGTACCTAGGTTATGAAACCACGGAACGGAACTTTCGCATTCTGCTATCCTTTTCTGTCACTTAGAACCGTCATTTGCAGAAAGGGCGACGGAACGCCACGGAACATAGCCAGCATAGGAAAGTGCTGTTCCGTGCTGTGCTGATAGATAAGTCCCAATCTTATAAAATCCTCTCCGCTGCGCTTCTTGCATTCCGAAACTATGAACTGACCCTAGTGGTGTAACAAAATAGATTGCAATTCATAATTGAAATAAGAAAGGTCTAGCTTCTAACTACACAAAAACTTCCAATGTCATTTGATTACTTTTCCTAAAACTCAACCAAAGTGTAAAGTCAATTTGGAATATTCTTAGGTATTAACATGAGGTACTAAATAGGTACGGAACACCATAGTCGAGTCTGCTCTAATCTAAATTAAGAAATTTAGAATTTAATGTTCACAGTAACACAGCCTTTGCTTATTTTAGATATTATGTATTAAGTTAAAAAAAAAATGTTGTTCTAAATTAATAAAAATATAAAACAATAACTAAGAATTTTTATTATTATTTAAAATTATAACTATTCCGGATTGTGTAGGGATAGTTTTTGTGTCTGAATAAAACACGGATTTCAACACATCTATATATTAATTACATAAGATTTTTAACAGTGTCATAATGGGAAATACATTATCCTAATTAAAGAGCTATGTGTGCTCTGTAAATATAATATTACTTGCCATAAACAAGCAAAGGTGAAACATTGCCAGGAAGGTGGATATAGGAATGTATTGTTCAGTTGCAAGGCTGCTCTTTGACACCACACTGCGCCCAGTCAAATAACATGCATTTAAGTGGACACAGCATGGGATGCTGCCGTCAAAGAGTAGCCTTACAACCTACCAATATTCCTATTGTCAATGATAATATGAAGCGAATGAAATGGTGATATTTTGATTACATTTCAACATAAGTAAAAGAACAAAACAGAAAAACAAAAAGCAAACTAGTTGTAAACAAAAATAGCGATGCTGCCTTCTTATTTAACATCTCTAAAGAAAAAGAGACACAATGATTTGTCTCCTTACACGCGTTTTGACCGTCGCCAGTGCCAGTGAATCTAATACTGTGAAACGAAATACGACTTACCAATAACAGTATCGAATACTCGGCATTACCTAGTAAAGTGGTAACATTGACTTAATTAATTGTTCCAAATCTAAAACTACGTCCTCTAAATAGAACACGTTATGAATGAATTGCTATAATAAAATATGTAGAATTATTTTAGCAGGCGAAACTATCGTACAGTTAGATTAGATTACCATATAGATGTGCGTTGCCAGACATCAAATGATGGTAACATTTCTGGCGATTAATATCAGTATATAGGTACATTCTAAACAGCGATAAATTGTACGCATTATTACATTATAATTAATTAGGCAAAGGAAAACACTTACAGTATTTTATGACTAAATATTACGAAATTTTTAAATATTGTTAGTAGTAACAAGTGCTTTGCCGGGGCTTAGTCGGTGAATTTACGGTTGGGGTTGCGCCCGAACAGGGCGGTACGGATCTCCGGCAGCAGCTGCTGCGCGATCAGCTCCAGGCGCGACTCCAGGGTGTTGTTGATCTGGAACCAATGGCTTGTCTCTGATTGTGGAACTTAAATGATTTTTCCCTTTCAAAATGAACATTGTTTTTGTTTTTTCGTGTGTGTAAGTGGTCAAAACTGGTGACAGATTTTTCAGATTGCACTCCAGAGAATGTTACTAATCCGAAACAAACAGGTTAGTTGGCAGGTTTGCTTTAATTTTTTTGTGAAATTTAATAATACAGTTACTTTTTTTACTGTATCTGGCTAGTCACAACCTTCTAATGTTGAATGAAATAAATTCCATAAATTAGATTAAATTGGCGTTATTTTATTATATTTAGTAAATAAATGAAAAATTTACCAACAGTGTAATCAAAATCGAAAACCAAAGCTTTAAATAAATCTGCAACCATAATTTATGTCAACATTTTTTTTATTATTATTAAAATATGTGGAATATTTCAAATTTGTATAGCAGACAAGACGCCGTTTATCCGGCAGAAACTGGTAAGGGGTAAAGAAATGATAAATGAATAGGATCTAATTGTCATAACCGAACAGATTAAATTATTCATCATAAAAAAATACAGCTACAATAGGTAGAATGCTAATGCATTCCCTCCCTGTCAACTATTTCAACTATCAACGCGAATGAAAAATAAAATCAACACATCAAAATGTCAACTGTTAGCGGGCTGATTTCGCATCGTCGTGCCAAACAATGACCGGCGGTCACGCACGGCGGCCGCCCGCCGCACACCAACCGAGGTGCTAATTACACGGCTTGTGATACTCGTGATATAATATTTTTACGCCATTTTTTTTTTTACTTCTACAGAGATTATGTCAGACATGAGGGTTAGACCCGCCGTATTCATGCATAAACTCCCCGTTTAAATCAGTCATATAGCGAGTAATCTACCAATTTAAGGAGTAAAGATTTTTTATGAATATCGCGGTAATTACTCTTGGGATAAATTACTTAGATTACAACTAATTAAAGTTCATTTATACTTGGAGTGCTAAGCATTTAAAGTAACAAACGATAGCAAATTGAAATTAACTAAAACATCTTCTCTACTATTATTTTTTTTGTATTTAGTTTTTATACAGCGGGAGTTAAAAATTGAAGGTCTGTCTATTTACATACATAATAGTAATATTCATCATCATCAGTATCAGTTCGATTACTTAGCGAAACTTAGTGGCAGTGGGCGGGATACATAGCGCGACGAACAGATGGCCCGATGAGGCAAAAAGGTTCTCGAATGGCGACCGCATACTGGCAAGCATAGGGTAGGACATCCACCCACATGGTGGACAGATGACCTGACTAGAGTCGCTTGGAAGCGCTGAATGCAGGCCGCTCTTTATCGGTCATTTTAGAAATGTGTGGGAGAGGCCTATGTCCAGTAGCAGTGGACGTTATGCGGCTGAAATGATAATGTTGATGAATTAGCGGAACTAAATGTGTAATACTAGTATAATACATTATCTTGAGCGCCGCCAAAAATTACTCGTAAAAGGAGATATGCGTAGGCTATTCCAATTCTGTAGTAGGGCTGAAATATTTTTGGCACAGCTCCCTAAGCATACATTCCAAGATTTTATATACATTATGTTTAAGAAATTGTTACTATTCTTATTAGTCAGTGAAATTGGAGCTCGATGGCCCACGGGGCGTACGCATTTTTAGCGATCGCGTATTTAACCCAGATGTAATCCGTTTTTAACCGTCTTACAAAAAGGAGGATGTTATTAATTCAACGCAATCTTTTTTTTTCTACTCTTGTACTTTTATCTGTCTTTTTAATGGTTCTGAACACTAATATAAGAACATTGATAATATGATTGCAGAAAAAAGTCTATACTCTATTACGTATAATATAGCACATGTGTCGTTATTGCGTTAAAAAGATACCCCTAGCCATAGACCTAGAATTTTTTTTAAATAAATTTACAGTACTGCCAACATGAGAAAAAATGTTTTTTTAACATAGTCACGTCAAAGTCGTCGATTTAAAAAAAGATTTACCATAGATACCATATAGATCAGTACTTTTATATTCTAAATTTGATTTACCAAACATACCTCAAACATTTTCATATTTTTCTTTGTTTTTGTATTTTATTTAGTAAATATAGTCGTAGAAAAAGTATTGTAGTCAAAAAATGCTCGATGGCGTCTCCTTACGATGCTTGCCACTCGCATTTTTGGACCGTTCTTATACAACTGTTGCATAAAATACTATTATGCATGTTCACAGATTATTCGAAGACACCTGGAACGGTTTGAAAAAAAAAACTTTTTGCTTGATGAAAAGAGCATACTTGTCAAGTGGTCCCATAGAAACTTTATCAAATTCGGTTATGTAGTTCCGGGGTAAAGCCGGTATTTATTTTTCAAAATTATTAAAAAAAAAAACCGTCATTTTTTGGATTTAGTCTTGCTGTGTGCATACTAAATGGCATTCTAGTAAACTTATACATGCCAAACGAGTGATAGCTGCCGTCTTTCAACCTACCTTGATGCGGCCCTTGGCAGCGATGAGCTCAATGCCGCCACAGCACTCCGCGGGCAGAAAGTTCGTGGGGTCCACCTTGAGCTGGACGTCCTTCTTGATCTTGGCTTTGTAGTCTTGTTGGGCGCGGGGAAGAACGGACTCCACAAGGCTCTTGTCTGCCTGGCGCACATGGAGGGTTACTTGGGATTCCATCAACTGAAAGGAGATTTCGATTTATTGTTACCTTCACATTCCTTGATATATCATCATCCTCAGAGTGTAGATATGTATGTGTTGTTTTATTCAAGTATTTTGCGCCGCAACCAAATCTTTGTTTATCCTTATGGTTGACTGGGAGAGAACGCTTTTAGTATAGATAGTTTTCGCTACCCACAATTTATACATGCTTTCCGAAATACGGGATCATCTTTCTTTTTGAATAATCAGGTCACATGACTTAATATTGGGCTGTTACTATATAGTGATATTAAAGAAAAGTATCGCAAAATTATGCCAAGGCCATGATAATCTTTTTGCCTTCTTCAAATAAGTTTATATGGGTCATTTATTTTTGACTCTTATTAACTTTTATAAGTACTTACAAAAATGGAAAATATGTGATAGTTATACTCTCACCACCTATTTCCACCTCATTTGAATTGATGAAAAGGAATGCAAAATTAAAGAAATATAGAGTAAATACATACCTGGAACAGAGCTTGCACGATGAGTGTGACAAGCAAGTCTGAGTATAGTTTGGTGTCTTTCGGCACTTCACACAGGCGCTTGCGGGCCTCGTCCAGTACGTTACGTACGTGGTCTTCACGTACTTTAAGTACCTTTAGACGAGCTTGGTTCAGCATGTTCGAAGATTGACTGTCGATAAACGAACATTTATATGTATTTCATAAAAAAATTGATTATGTGCTTCGGAAGGCGCGTTAAGCCGTTGGTCTCACCAATCATCATTGTATGGCAGTTGTTAAGCTATGTCAGATGCCTTTAGGCAACTTGAAAAATCTGTCAAAAGTGTTGCCCACTTACACGCCATGAAAATAAGCAGTAAAAACGTTAGATTTTTTTATAAAGAAAATCGTGAAATGTTATACAATTTTGATTGGGAGACAGAATTGTAGTGACATAATAGATTTGTAGCTTATCTTGTAAGATACTGTAAGATAACCTCTTATCAAAAAACTATTCAAACAGGATTGGAAGTGTTTAAAAATGTGGGAATGAAAAATGCAGCAGAATTATATTATATGTATGTGTTTTTTTAAAAGTAAAAAGTAATTTATTTCCTCCATACAATATTGTTTTTAAATACATGGATGTTGGACGAAAAATTTTCAGAGAGCGGTTGGCAATAATACATATTGGAGGCTGGAGCCTTTTGAAGGAGGACACGTGTGTTACAGTGCTCCAGTACTGTCTGTGCTCTCCTGCTGTAGAAGCTAGGTACCCAATAACATACACATCACAATGGGCAATATTTTTTTTTTCATTTTCATATGTATTTTGTCCATGGCTGGGGGGCCACTTCATAGTTTAACTTGAAAAATACTGATTTTGAGAGAATGAATTCAATGAGATTGAACATTGACTTTAATTTGATATAGCTACTAAGTTTTAATTGTTAACCTAATTTGAACACGCAGATTTATAATTAAGATCAAACAAATATTCCTTTATTCAGACACACCTGCATTTCTTTGTATGTCTTGACTACATTTGATTGGAATATGTCATATAGTCTTGTGGATGGCATGAGTAGAACATTGCCAGTTTTAATGTGAAGCAAAGCCTAATTCATGGCAAACAACTCATATCAAGAACAGTTTTACACCTTCTATTTCGACAAATCAGTTGTTCTTATTTATCAATTTACTAACCCTATGCACCCGATCTCTTGTTTAAGTTACTTCACTCCCAATGCAATGCCTAGTGAAAATAGTACAATTTGGACAACTTTAGTTGTCTATGGTAGCTCAGTCACAGGAGCGTTTTGTAACTAAATTGGTCAAAGGAGCTCATAAAGTTGATTGTGTCATCTACGTGGAGACAGATTGACACAATAGAGCCATGGTTCACAGACTGCCAGACCTTTACTTGCAATAGGCTCTTAACAACAATTGCTTTACTCAAAGTAAATTTGAGATATGAAAGTCAGATTTTCACAGAACAAATTCTGACAAATAGTTTTACCACTTCAGTCAAAACTATCTCTTTTTATTAGTGACAGTTACGTGCCTATCTCACTTAACCTGAAAAAAAATACTTGAAAGAGACCTACATCTTTTTCTGGAGTTCAACCTGTTTTTCTTTCTTCTCGTAGTATTCCATGATCTTGAGCCGCTGCTGTTGGACCAGACGGCCCTTCTCAATATTGAACTCCTCCTCTGCCTTAGCATCGATTTCCTCAGCCTTTTCATTGGCCTCTTGTTCGATGAAGGCCATCATATGCTTGATCTGGAAAAAAAAGCATGATAATTTAATTTGTGATCAAAAAGAATACGATGAAAAACATCATGCATCGTTTATCGTAGAGGTAAGCAGCAAACTGAAAATTTGTAAGTGCTGCCTGGATCAATCATCTCGACAAATTTCATGTCGTGTGCAATTCGCTAATCAAGTAAATTTTTCATTCGTACCTGTTTTTGAACATCTGCGTCGCTGAGCGCCATGGCTGATAGTTATTATTTAACACCACTAACACGTAAAACAACCGATAAAGAGCCAGAAAATAAAAAACTGGCTGAAAGAAGTAAGACGACGCCTATCAGACGTGCTCCTTCAATGAACAATCATATGATTCCAGAGTTGCCATAACGATTAGAATTTTTCCCCGAAATTTTCATAGACAATCACTCTATTATGTTTCAATGCTAGGAAGTTTGTAGCATACAAAGATTGAAAATAAAAATTAAAGAGCTGAAAAATTTTTCAGCGCAAAGTATATTTCCACCTTGAATTGATAAATATTCGTCTCAGACTAGCGTCTGTCGCTTGATTATCGTAAACTGTATGGTGACCGTTACTTGTCTTCTTCTTTCGCCCCGTTTGCGTGGTACGAGGCACGCAGTTGATATCAATCGCTAGTACCGCGACCCGATAGGGTGAGCGGACGCGGCGGCCATCTATTGTCATTTCGTTCTGGAATTCACTTCAAATTAGTCGTTTTGTTGTTTGCAAGTTGGTTTTTGTTTTATGTTTAAAATTGTAAAAGTTTTTAACTAATTAGCGGACCGCAATTGGGTAGTCAACTAAAATATATAAAAGTGTTAAAGTTGTCTTCAATCGAAAATATAGACAATTTTAAGAAACTAATTTAAATAAAGAAAACCTACGTGTTCTTAGGATTTTTTATTTAATTTTAAACATAACACCGGAAGTGACGACACACATCGATCGAAATTTACATTTTTCCTATGCCTGCAGTAAAAAAAAACAGTATCATCTGTCAACTGTCAATGTCTACTGTTAAAATTACAGTCGTTATGTTGGTTGTTGTCAATTTGTTGTGTTGGGAGATGACAGTGACAGTAACATATAATACAGTGGTGCCATTTTTGAACCGTGAAGTCACTAAACGAACGGTTTTTGTATGGAAAAACAAGTCACCGCGACAGGTGACACCGCGTTTCAAAAATGGCGCTTCAGTACAGTACTGAAAGTGGAAATTGCCAACATTACTCAAAAAAACCTTCATTCTGACATCACTTCCTCAAATAAGCTTGACCTTGCTTGAAAATGTAGGTCAATGGGAATTTTTTTGGGACCAATGGGACCTTATTTTAAAATCGGATTTGATAAAGCTTCTACTAGAGGCTATTCCTCGAAAAGAATTGCGAATCAGATCTTTTTAAAAATACTTGACAACCCAATTCGTAATGAGTTATATCAGTGACCAAAGAGAATATATGAAACATACTTTAATTAGCTTTTTTTATTTGTTATTTTCTTTGTTATAAGTTGACTTATAAAATGTTTGGTGTATAGAGATGGGCGGTGGGTAAATACCCAATCTACCCATTTAAGAATATACCCGGTAGATTAGGTAAATACCCGATATATACCCGTATCTACCCATTTGGTTTGGTGGGTAGATTGAATTTTATGAGTAATTACTTCGCAATTTGTGTCCGAAAGTGTGTGCAAACGCTGTAATATGCTTAAAATGCAGGTAGACGTCAAATCTGACATTAAAGTATATGAAACCACCATACTAATCATACTTTGATAATAGGCTTTTTTGATTTATCATCATTTTTTTGTTGGGAGGTGCGCAAAGACATACTTAAAAGTGGTTAAATGAGTAAGAAGATATAAAATGCGATGTAAATATATGGGCACCCTCATACATATATAGAGAGTAGGTATCTTTGACTGCTCATCCAAGAGCCAAAACTACTGATTTTGGGGTTGGTCTCGGAACAAAAGATATTCGTATTGACTAGTTCTTTGGTCTTCCATCAACTTGTTATAACATTTCCCACAAAATAGTATGCCAAGTATTTACCCGTATCTACCCGTTGTATGGAAACATACAAATTGACAGGTCTTACTTTACACTTTTTGTTGGCAAACGTAAGTAGACCTAATAAGATGTTAAAATGAGCAATCAGACATCAAATGCGATGTCAATATACGAGAACCCTCATACATGTATAGAGAGTAGGTGTCTTTGACTGCTCATTCAAGAGCCAAAACTACTGATTTTTGGGTTGGTCTCGGAACAAAAGATATTCGTATTTATTAGTTCTTTGATCCTTCACCAATTTGTTATAACATTTCCCACAAAATAGTATGCCGGGTATTTACCCGTATCTACCCGTTGTTCGGGAACATATAAATTGACAAGTCTAAGTTTATATTTTTTGCTGGCAAACGTAAGTAGACCTAATTATATGTTAAAATAAGCAATCAGATAACAAATAAGATGGCATCTGTATATTTAATATGGATAGCATCAGTGATTTTAATCTTTGTTATTTTTTATTTTAGAGATATTCATTGTTTCATACATTATATAACCTTTTTTTGTACATTTCTACACATAAATAGTGGACTCACACTAATTTTTAAATAAATATTCCAATCTACCCACCCAAACGGGTAGATACGGGTATATACAATATACCCGGTGCATATCGGGTAAATACCTAAGCGTGGGTAAATACCCGGGTAGATGCCCATCTCTAGGTGTAATTCATTGCTGGATAAAGATTTTCCTATTCTATTCTTCTATTCTAAAGAAACCCCGTTCCGATTTACGCTGCTTATTCATGGTAAAATTTTTAGAAACACCATTGACATTACTTTCGACATTTTCTGCATAACACAATATTGTTTTTCGCTGACACGATGGTTTCAAAAATACGGCCAAATGGTATTTTTTGCGAGCGAGCGGTGACTTGGAAAACAACACGTTTTGTTGTGTTTCGGTGAATCCCTCAGTAAAGAATAGTCACTAAACGAACGGTTTTTTAATATATTTTATTTTTATTATGCCATTTGCTTAGATGATTCCGCGTTCCAAAAATGGCACTTTAAGTCACTACTCGAGTTTTATAAATTATAATAACATAATTTCTTTGAAATTTGCAAATTTATTGATTTATAATGTGTATATTTCAATAAAAAGACACGTCAATATTGTTTACATTTATTTAAATACCTAACCAAATGGAGTATAACTTGTTGAGGGTATATCGGTAAAATAAAATTGATAATTATCAACAAAACTTACGGGTAAATAAAAATTATTCATACAATGTGTCTTTTGACAGTTACTCTTTTACGAGTGAAATAATTCAATAAGTGAAATATCAATAAATAAAAATGCATTATGAGAAAACGGACTACCAGTAAAAATTCACCTCAACGCCCACAGCATCGACCTCAAGTCAGTAAAGTTCAACCTCTAGTTATTATGAATATAACATTTATACAATCACTTTGATAAAATTACATTAAACTTAAAGCTATGTACTCTATAAATTAAACAAAAAGACCTTTAGTCATTAATATTTAAATAATTCAACTAGATTTATTCTCAGCTGAAAAATTAATTTATTTTAAGAATAAGGGAAATACTTTCACTTTTTTATTTCTAAATATCTAAAAAAAGTCTTTAGATTACAATTTATGGAGGTATTTTGATATATTCTTTACCCTTAAATCTACGGATTTTTTTTTATAATGGTAATTTATTTTTCAAGTCATGAAAAGTCAACGGAATGTCCAAATTAATAAATTTCCCAATGAAAATAGAAAAAAAAATTATAAACTCATAACAAAGTCATTTCAAAAATATACTCATACATTTTTAGCCTAAAATATTTAGTTGGGGATCTCTATTTAATTTTCTACTCTTATACGTTTTTTATGTGATTTTTCTTGCAAATTTCCGCTTTCAACAATATGGCCGCCAGTTGTTTAGGGTAATGTGGCGTTCGACAAAACTGAGTGAAATTGTTAAAATATTTATTAGTGACGTAAAGATGTATAAAGTCTTCATCGTTTTATAGCAGTGTTTCATGACAGAGACGGTCTAATGTATTATCTTAGTTCGTGTGTAAAAATTTGAACGCATTAAATTGTATTCCAAATTGAACAGTCAACAAACTTTTGTTTATTTCATTGGAGTGAATTGATTTGTTTCTGCGGATAATACTCGATTATGAACCATCCATACGTGTCTTGAAATAGTGGAATAAGGACTGACGTCGACACATTAGGTAAATATTGAGTATTTTTTTCCAGAACCTAGTGAAATTACTAGTCGCCATTGTTTGACAGGGTACGATAATCCATCGCAAAATAATGTTATAGTAGGTATTAACTCTTATCCTGTTTGTTGTTATTAAATCACCGTTATCTTGATTATAACATAACATTGTATCCTAATATATGAACTTCGTATGTTATGCACATGACCCCTCAATACTTTCTGTCAAAGCATTTCACGATGTAATTATTGAAATATTTAAGACGATGAGTGGACTTTCTGACTTTGTTCTCATCACATTGAATTGACCCAACTTCTCGATGAAAAAACTCGCCTGTGAACTTTATTAGAGGCTCTTTTCTTGCCCTAGAAAATTTGTTTACCTTGTATTGCTTTCTGTGATGTCAGAATGAAGGTCTGTTACTTTTCATGTAAATAAGTAGGTATTTGTACGTGTTTGATCCTAGTGACTGTTGCTATGAAAACAAAGACTTTATTTTCTCTTACATTAAAATTCATCATTTATATTATGTGAAGGTTACATACTTTAACCGCTGTTGCTTGTTTGCTTAGTGTGAATAAATGAACTACAGAACTGAGTGCAACCTACCCATGCTCTTTCAAGAAGTTCAAGATTTGCTTTCAAATTGTGAAACTACAAGCGTTGATATAACATTAATTTGGCTGTATGAAATGTTAGTATTACCTTTATTGTGTTAGAAACTGTAGTTGTTGTCATACATAAATAATCAAGTAGATTGCGAAAAATGTTTTGTATGTATGTAAGCATGCACCTTGTAACTTTTGTTTTTATACATAGAATGTTTGATGAAGAAAAGAGGTCACCTGCATTATTGTTCATATGCTTGTGTGATGATGGCAGAGTAGGCTCTCTTTCCGGTGTTGTGAAAGCGAACTAAGGGAGGTATCAGTTACATGAAATGGGCAACAGAATCCTCTGTAAAAAGACATAACATTTCTTTGCCTTCATTGCTTTCATAGGTTTACTAAAAATATCTATGATCTGATCACCAACTGCCTGCGTGTTTATTATAGGCATATTCTCTCTTTATTGGAAGCCTTTAGTCGAGCAGTGGACTGATAAAGGCTGAAAGCATTCTTCATTCCAATGATAATTTTTGTCACTGTAGCTGTTAGATGTAAGTAATTTTTGCAATTTAGTTTTTGTACTTTGCAACTTTACAAAATTCCTTAGCTTGGCAAATATAGTTGAATGAATCAATGATATTGGTTGTTGGCTTAAAACCACTGACTGAGACATGATCAGTAATGTAATAGTTAATAAATTAAATAAATAAATAAATATACAGGGACAAATGAACACAGGGACACTATATTTTACATATACATAATCTATAAGTTTATGTAAAATATAGCGTCATTGAGTTACTATCCCATATCACAAGTCCCAAATTTACTTTGGTGCTAGCCCAGGTCAATCTGATAAAGATCAATTTTCATCTTGACCTGACTGGGGATCGAGACTGGGATCTTAATGTGACAGCCTGGCAAGATAATCACTAGATCTCAGAGGCCAAATATCTACTTATAGTACCTTCTTTCTGTTTAAAATGCACAATTTAGTTTGAAAAAAACCCAACTATGGGAATCTTCTTACTAAAATGTATGTTTATCCAGTTATTGCAAGATCTTTATTAAATCTTGTTAGATTTAGTGCAGAATATAACTTTGCCACAGTCCAACTCTCAAACTTGTACATGAATATCTCATAAATGTCTGATTCACTCACAAAGGGTCCCGTACCTACCATTGTATATAAAGTATGGAACCCCACTTAAATATTTATTTTATTCTGTTGTTAGGGTTCCGTACCCAAAGGGTAAAAACGGGTCCCTATTACTCAGAATTCGTTGTCCGTCCATCCGTCTGTCTGTCACCAGGCTCTATCTGAAGAACCACAATAGCAAGACAGTTGAAATTTTCACAAATTATGCATTTCTGCTGCCGCTTTAACAGCAACTAAAAACAAAATAAAATTAATATTTAAGGCTCTCATACAAAAAAACGCGATTTTTATAGATAGTGGTATGGAACCCTTAGTGCCCGAATCCGATTCTCACTTGGCCGGTTATTAGTATTTGTTGTTATAGTGGCAAATAAAAAATACATCTTCTGTGAAAATTCCAACTGTCTAGCTATCATGATTTATGAAATCCAGCATGGTGACAGACAGATATATGGACAGACAGACTGACAGGCAGATGGCCAGCAGAGTCCCAGTAATAGGGTACCATTTTGACCTTTTGGAATGGGAACCCTTAAAACCTCAACCAATGAATGAAATATTCAGCATACTTATAATAATAATAATATAGCCTTTATTCAGACAGTTTTTTTACATTTCCAACTTAAATGCCATAGGTTGGCAAAAGCCTCAGTGCACTTATCCCCAGCCAGGGCAAGTTGGAAAATGGCCTTTTTCAATTTTTCCTGGGTCTTGGATTTTTATCTATATATGTATTTGTTATACAATATAGTATCGTTGAGTTAGTATCCTATAACACAAGTCTCGAACTTACCTTAGGGCTAGCTCAATCAGTGTAATTTGCCCTATATATATATATATATTTATTTATTTATTTATTTACTTATAAAAAACTATAAAAAATATATTTTAACAGTGTGAAATGTATTGTTTTACAGGTTATGGCAAACTTGAATTTCCAACAAGCACCAAGAAGCCTAGCTAGCGGCGGTGTGGGTGGTCGCGTGAGCTCAGGACTGGTGGGGGGTGTGTCGGGGCATGTGACGCCCACGTTCGGCGGCGCGCTGTCGCCGGGCCGGGGCTCCACGGCCATGCCCGGCGGCGCTCCGCCCTCCATGGCGTCGCGAGCGACTCTCTTCGGTCAACGAGCGTTCGCCGACAGGAGGGTGCCTATGCCCACGACACTGTCACAGCAACCCAACTCTAATTCCATGGTGAGCTTTATGCACATCAAGTACTTTATGACCAAGTCTTGCACATCTGCTCGCAGCTACCAGGTTAAAGAAACCAAAGTATGAGAATGTAGTTTGCTATAACTGTTTTGTTGCTGCGACTATTTCACGGAGTCCACTGTCTTAATATTACAAAAAGTTTGCAAAATAGTTTATCTGATGTTACCAATTACAATAAGTGCATATCAAGAAATGTCACAATTCCTGATAAAGAAAAAAACTACCAATTGCCTTTAACAATATGTGTAGTATCACACTTTTGTGCCCTGAGTTCAACTGAACTGGTTCAATTGATGGTTTGGCTTAACTAACTTACATTTGTTGTTTATCTTCCACAGTCGAGTATGGGCAACCTATCTCGATTCAACGCCGGCAGCAACTACCATTCGGTATTTGGCGAAGGAGGAGATACGTCGACGCCGCCCCTACTGGACCTCAGCGAATTCCCGTCCCTGACGGCGCGGGGAGCCGGCGACCAGGCGCCCGCCGCCGCGCCGCCGCCGCCAGGCTCTAAACCTTACGGTGAGACAGCTCTCACTCACTTCTGCAGAATATGTCACACTGTGGGTCCAGCCAGTTCCCGTCATTGACGAGGGAGGGGCCACAGCAAACGACCTCCGTGGCGTAGTCGTCACCATGCTATTCCGCCACCCAGAGGTCCCGTGTTCGATCCCCTATCAGGGCAAGTTTTGATGTTTATCTATATATGCATTTGCTATAAAATGTAGTATCGTTGATTGAGTATCCCATAACACAAGTCTCGAACTTACTTTGGGGCTAGCTCAATCTGTGTGATTCATACCTATTCATACCATAAAAAAAGAAACTATATTCGGAAGAATTACGCGCCGCATAATAGGATCACAACATCTCGTACCTACAACAACTGCATTCTTATGTAGGATTAGGACAGGATTGACGTCAGGTGGAGTCAGTTTTTCGTTGGTTTAAATACAGACATAGGTAGTCTTGGCTGATATTTTTGTTTACACAGGCTGAGCGAAAAATTGTCTTATCAGACATTTGCATGCGGATATATTAATCGCGTATTATTTATACTCATGTGATTAACACTTTATTTATAATAACAATAACAATGGCTGCAAACTAATATTGCCATATTGTTCGAAGTTTATTCATGAGAATACGTTTAGTGGTTCCCAAACTAGGTACCATAGTTTTATGATCGCTAGAAATGTCGGTTGTAAACGAGCTATGTTGTCGAGTTTCAAGAAACGTTTCAGGAACAATAAATAAAATAGCTCAAGCTTTTCTTGTAACAAATGAATAATATTTGTTATCTATGTTAAGTGCTCCAGCGGACTACACAAAAACACACACTGGAATAAACAGAAATTTACAAATCTGCACTTGCACTCAAATTGTTGTTTTTGTCTTCTTCTTTTAAAGCCACATCATACCACTAGGGTGTTTCTATTGTTAGAAATTTGTGGAAGATTGAAATTTGATAGAATTATGATGAACTTGTTTTCGATCCAATTGTGTATAAAAAATTCCCACAGGATGTGATGTGAGAATGACGAGCTATATTTTTGATAATATTTTTTATTTAATGTTCTGGGTAAAAACGTAAAAAGGTGGATGGCATGCGTTAAGTAGGTACGATATGGATAAAAAGAAAGTGGCAAATGCCTTGACAAAGGATAGAGCGACATGAAAAAGACTTACATGCTGTCCTGACCCCACTCAGGTGGGATAAGGTGAGGAGGAAGAAGTCAAAGTCAAAATCATTTATTTATCTTTGGATATTTGTATCACGTGATAATTGACATTTTTTTTCTTTCTTATAAGGTTTACTAAGCGCAAGTACAGAAGAAACATAAGAAGAAGTTATAACGTGGTGTTCTGTGTTTACAGTGGGTATGGTGAAGCAGCCGACGTCTGAGCAGTCGGAGTTCACGATGTCGTCGGAGGACTTCCCGGCGCTGCCGGGCACGTCGAGCGCGGGCGGCGCGGCGCAGGCGGGGCCGGCGCCCGCGCAGGTCGCGCTCGACTACACCAACCACAGCCAGGACAAGCCCCGGAAGGGCGGCATACAGACCTCGCCTGATGGTAAGCACCACTTAGTAACAAACCCACTTCCCAACCCCGTAGTAAGGCACCGTGGATGAACGCAGATAGAATTTATCGCGCGATGGACTAATGCCGTCCCGCACGTTGCTATGTAGAGTGAAATAGTTATATAGACGACTAGCTGCGCCACGCGGTGTTATCTGTGTCGGAGATAATATAATTACGAACGTAACTGATACCCAACGCCATAGAAACTATTGGAGAGAATGTAGGCAAAACTGGAGTTGCAGGTAGGCACAGAAATGGCAGCATTCATAATTAGCAAAAAAGTAAACGTCGAATTAAAAAAAAAAATTGCGTTTAATTTATATCATATTTAATTAGAGTACTACTTTATTTAAATAATAGGAATAAAAGATTTTAATGTTTTAATTATTACCATAAAGCGCCATCTAGTGACAAGGAAGAGAAATAAAATCGTGCGATGGACTAATGCCAACCCGCTCGTTGCTATGTAGAGTGAAATAGAATTACATGGATGATAGTGCTCGATCAATACTGTCGTAGGTGTCATGCTACGGGGGCCAGGGGCGGATGTAAATTTAATACCATGGGTGGTGATAAAGCATCATTTTCTATCCTACATCAGCCATGGTGTTTGATGTATCTACTATTGTCAAATAAAGGGTATGTTGTACTTTGTATCACTCCAATCCATCTTGTACAACATGACGCAGCGCAGGCTCTTTACCTAGTAGTTTATTAATTGTTGTCCTAAATCTTTACCCTTTTACTCGCATATATGTCGCCCGCTATAACCCTATATGTTAACTTACACCCAAAAAGTACCTACGAATAATAGGTCCGCCCGAGAATGATATTATTGTTGCGATTTGACGTCTCCTTTTATTTTATTTTCTCATCATATTCATTTGTTGCTATTTGTGTGGAGCATTTGTTTGTATGGAATGTACAGTCGCTTACAATATCCAAATAAAACATTATTCAACTGCTCTTTTCAAAAAAATTTAAAACTACATAACTACAATGCAAATATGTTAGAAATCAAAACCTTAATTTTAAACTATCACAAAAATATTTTTGTTTGTGATTTTATTGCCATAGCCCACTTGATGTCAACATTGGAGGGATAGTTTTAGCGTATCATATTTACTAAACATGTACAATAGATTATTTTCAATATATCAACATGAAACGCGATGTTTTAATGTAGATTGAAATCTGAAAACTTCTAGTACTAATTTATACGAAAATATTAAAAACATGGAGTGAATCTACGTAAACACGTTGCAAAATAAGATTGGTGTACTAGCTATGCATGCACGTCATTTAAACCTGTGTAGTATAGTTTCATTACATGAATCTGACCCGTTTTTTTTCTCCCACAAGTTGTCAGTCAAGGATCACATACGGAATTCTATGGTGTGTATACTAGGTTTAGGATGGATATATGTTAAAGTGGCTTGTATTTTGCCGTGATTTTTCCTTTTTTGGTTATAGTGGTATCATCTATTTGGGTAACGACTAGACCTAACTTAATATAGAATCATCCATATACAGCATATAGTTCTTAAAGAAAAACTGCAGTGTGCATGTTTTACTATTAGCTTTTTGAGCATAAGATTTGGTCTTACACGGTTGTTTTAGGACTCTTTGTCCATACCAATATTTTGCGGGATTTAGGTTTTAAGGGGTTCCGTACTAAACATGGAGTCCTGATAGTTTCGCCATGTCTGTCTGTTTGTCCGTCCGCTTTTTAACTCAGAGTCGTATAGGTACTAGATAGCTGTAATTTGGCTTGGGTATGTATATTAATCATCAAAAAGTGGTAAAATAACATCTTATTTCTTTTGTCTAGGTTAGCTCTCATATAATTAAAGTAAGAGTCGTTAAATAGGTCTTTAAGAATATTTTGAGCTTGTGAACACCATATTTCGATTTAGTGATCTGTTACATATATAAAGTAAAACTATCGGTGCTAAGTAGGGTTTCAAAATTTAAAAGTTATAGGCGACCAACTTTCAATTGTACTCGGAAAAGGAAAATTTCATGTAAATGATAGAAAATTAGTTTTTAGACGTTATTACTGTCATGAACTCAAAGTCGGCATTCGCAACAACGAAACCCTACACTGCGCGTGGCCCAATACGCACTTGGCTGGTTATTTTTAAATGTACCCCATTCAATTATGGATGTTTCTTTATTAATATATGAAGCCAAAAAATAATTATTGCAATGCAAAGCAGCTTTAATATATTGCCCACAGCATATAGTTTTTCAAATAGTTTCGTTTGTTGAGGTTTTAACCATTTGTTCTGTTTTTAGGTAAAGTAACGAACATACCAGAGACGATGATACCCAACCAGTTCGGTATCGTGGGACTATTGACATTCATACGGGCAGCAGAGTCGGATCCGAGCTTAGTGTCGCTGGCACTAGGGCAGGATCTCACTGCACTAGGGCTTAACTTAAATTCGCCTGACAATCTGTATCTCACCTTCGCTGGACCATGGGCGGATACGCCCTGCAGGTAACTATCTCACTTTGTTATTTTTAAATATAATCCTTTTTTGCCTCATTTTTTTGCTTTATTAAAAACAAAAGCATAATACAATCTTATCAACACCAAAATATCTAATTTCTACATTTATGTTCTAGACTGTACTCCAAAATTATGTGTTTACAGCATGTTTTTACATAGTTGCTTTATTTCATTTTTATATGTACCTTATTGATATGAAGATTGAATACACTAATAATTGCATTGAATACTACATGAACATTTCGAGTTAATAACACTATCCATACATAAATAAATAAATTCATTGAAAAACTACTGCTGTCATTGCTTAAAAATCCCTGAAGGACCCAGAAAATATCTAAATTCTAGGTTTCTAAGGAAAAGGAAGGATCTTGAATGAAATTGTCTTCATTTGGCTTATAATCCAAGTGTATATCCTAGTGCTATGTCCCAAAGGTGAACTGTTAGGCAGTTTGATAATCTACTATCTTTTCTGCTACGTCCCAAAAGGTGAACTGTTAAGTTGTACCTTTTGTATTTTAATCTTAAGATTTTAAGTGCAATAAATCAAATAATCAGATGTTCATACTTTTCTTTTTTCTCTGCCAGGATTGATTGTATACTGAATACTTGTATAAAGTTGCAGTAACAAACATTTTTATTTTGTGCTTTCAGACCACAAGACTTGGACTACCACGTGCCTCCCGAATATCTGATAAACGGTTCTATTAGAGAAAAGCTGGCGCCGCTACGACTGAGTCGATATAAGGAAGACCTATTGTTCTATTTGTTCTACTGTTTCGTGGGCGACGTGCTGCAGATAGCCGCCGCCGCCGAGCTGTGAGTACTACTCTGAACTACTACAACGTTAGGCAACGTTTGTGTCCGATTGGTCAAGCTGCCTAATGGCATCTTACGTAGATTAAATAAATATTAATAGCAATAGCAACCGGGATTAACTGAAAGTGCATTCTTCTTTGCAAATATCCTATGAAGTGAAATGGCAACAGGGTTTTGTATTTTTGCCAGCTTGTAAAAATTGGTAAAAAAAAAATTCATCACTTTAATTCGAATAAAAAATATAACTAAGCACGGGATAACTCCGCCGTTGTCAATTTATTCTATTGTTTTTGTATGTAATTGTGTTTTTTCATAGTACAAAATAAAGTTATTACAAACAAACAAACCATTGTTGCTAGAGTTATGATCGTTTTAATTTATCTTTTTTAGACAAGATTCCACCACAAATCTGGTTATTTAATAAAATGGAACAGTTTCTCAGACACCATACATTCTACTGCCAATACGAACAACATTAAAATAACATATAACAACAAGGATTTTAATCCATTGCTGTACCATAAAGGCCATCAAAGGAAAATGTGAGTTGAATTTAGTGAAAGATAATATCATTTCTAATGCAAGATGTACGGTTTCAGATATAACCGCGAATGGCGGTATCACATGGAGGAGAAGGTGTGGATCTCGCAAGCGCCCGGCATGCCCATGGTGGAGAAAACGTCCACCTACGAGCGCGGCACCTACTACTTCTTTGATGCGCACAATTGGCGCAAGGTAACATCCTCCTTTGTTTAACCCTTTCACCCCCATTTACCAAATCTAAATCTAAAATACCTATCTACAACCAAAAACGGATATGGATACGTAAGTTATATGCCATACGAGCATTTTTTGTCGCAAATATCTGACCTTCTCGCAATGGGCCCGACAATGTTTGTCGCATATATCCGACGCTCGCGTTTAAAGGTTTAACTTACTATTATTTTGCAAGTCTGCTTGCAGGCTGAATACAGTGAGTATAATTCCACCGGACACCTATTTTATAACGTATTCTGGCAAATTTCTGATTTAAAAGAAAATTATAAATTATACATAATAGAAGAGGTTTCGGATCTGCCAGTTTGGAAATCCTTGGGAGAGGCCTATGTCCAGTCGACGTTATGCGGCTGAATAGAGGGAAAATATTGGACCTTTCACTACTTGATGCCCATTTTAAAACTAAGAGGCTGTTTTTTTTAATACATTGTACTAGATCTTATTGTGAGCAAAGTACTTGTCAAAACAAATCAAATAAGCCCAAATTCCTTGGTTTTAATACAGGGTTCTCATGGCCACCTTCCGGCTCTGTCATCAGATCACAAATAATAGTATGTATCAATCATCCATCCTGGTCTGGGAGAAAAGAAAAACGTTACTCAACTTCCTGCGCATATTGTAGAAGCCGATCGAGGGATATGGCAAATATGTGAATCATGTCAATAGGGGAAGTGGGTAGCATAGCAATCCATTACCATTTACATCACGCTAAAAGTGGCCTTTGGGTCTTGTGGCCCTGGGTTTAGTCTGCTAAGAGTCGCAAGACCCAAAAGTCTGCCCCATTAGGGATAAAGAGGTGATAAAAATAAAAAAGTAATTAATTAAAGTAATTATTTTTCTTTCTTTCTTTCTTTTTTTCTAAAAGTAAATGCATGCAAGTCAGAGTTAATATAAGTATTACACAAAAAAAAGCGCCCCTCTCCCCCGATTCCGCATCTCCCCGTTCTCGCCTTGTGGAGGAGTTGAGTGGTCGGTTTCGGGCGCCTCGACAAGGCGAGAACCGGGGAGAGGTGCAGAGACGGGGAACGGGGACGCATATTGCGTTGACCTTAGGAGATTCCGTTCTGTGTGTAATACTATAGAATAAATACCAGGCACGTGCTTTCCATAGAGACTCAAAGACTTTGTCTACCCGGAGGTTCCCTAATATATGCACATTTTTTTATTTCAAAATAAATTATAATAGACTAATATTTTCAAATAAACGCGCGCTTTCCTGTCCATCGCGCCATATGCTGGCTACGTACTCGCTTACTTAGTGTAGGTATACGTATATATATACGCAGTACTCTAGGCAGCTACCTAGAAGACAATTCTCCATAGTGTCTCGATTTACACACATTGACAGTGCACGGATAGGAATTTGCATGTGTAGTGTGATCGTCTACGTATTTCATCGACGCACACACACGCGAAATATCCGCACACACAACCAATATCTAAGACAAGAGCTTATGCCAGCCATTTTTAAAACGCGTCAGTTATACAAAGCTAATTTTTGTATGGAAAAAACCATTAGGTTAGTGAAATACTGAGTTTCAAAAATGGCCCTTATCTTTAAGCTAGTTCTATCTGAATAATCAACGTTTTTTATCTCTTTTCACTTTTGACCAATAAGGAATGATATCGATTTCGAGCCTTTTTATTTGTTCCTTGAAGCACTCCGTGATGAAAAGTAGAAAGTTATTGGTTCTCGCTTGTGTTACGCTACCAATTTAAATACGCGGAATATGTTCGAGGATAAAATGAAATTACGTAAACTTTTGTGTCAGTCGTATATATTTGATATTTTTTCTTGTCCAATGATAATTATTTGCATTGTCGCATTACAAATTACAAGTAAAGTGATTACGATCTGCTCTGAACTTTGTTTGCTATCGCAAATAGATTAGGAGGAAAACTTTATTACCGCTTTATAACAACGCTTTAATGCAATGGAAAGATTTTCATGTAAAAGTTGTGCACCAGGTGTTTGTTCTAACTTTTGAGGACAAAAGAGCAATAATCATAAATGGCCGATGCCAGCCTATTTTGGATTTCATTCAAACAAGCGGTAAGCTAAAAATAACATTTAATAGTATTAAACAATATGACGCGTATTATAAGTGGCTCTCGGGATGTAAACACACTAATAGGGTCAGTTCAGTCAGAGAGTTTTTTTTGTCCCACTGCTGGGCAAAGGCCCCACAATTAGTCTATCCTGCAATAATCGGTGATGCACGTCCCTGATAAATACTCACGTACGTAGAAGTCTCACTCAGCTAAGGAATTTAAAGAAATATCTACTCAATGTCGTTAGCGATATAAACCATATCGCTAACGACATTGAGCTCGCGTCAGAGCTCGACATCTCTTCGTTTAGATACCTAGAAGTGCATTGCGAGCCAATTTCATTCTTATAACTCTAGACATACGATTCACGTCACTGAATTTGCCACTTCGTAGTGGTCGCCGCGCGCATAGCAATAATGTAGGTATATTTTCGATACCTAAACGGGGAGTGACACAGCCCTGAAGTCGCCTTTAGGTATTAGGCCCTGGTGCTAAGAGTAGCAAGACCCAAAATACTCCGTCTGCCCCATTAGGAATAAAGATTGATGCATGTACATGCTATCAATCTTTATCCCTAAATTGGGCAGACATGTATGTATGTACTTACATAAAATCTGAACTTGCACAACAGAATTAATTAAGCTTGCACTGTGAAAGTAAAGTGGTGTTGCATTTGCAGGTGGCGAAGGAGTTCCACCTGGACTACAGCAAGCTGGAGGGCCGGCCGCAGCTGCCGCCGCACGTGCTCACGTAGCGGCCCACCGCCCGCCCACACATACCTATTGTAGTTTTGTTATATAAAAAGTACAAGTTTAAAAATTACTCTTTTTTATTTCTCTCTGCATAATTAACCTTAGAGGTCGGTCCGCTTTGAGAGGTGTTCATTTTTATGACAAAGTTTGTGGAAAAAACAGAGGGGAGGCGGCTTAGCCCGACAATGGGTCACTAAAACCACAGAATACATAATAGTACAAGTACAGAAGATTCACTCGAAAAAATCAATTAAAGGAATAGCGACTCTCGCTACACAATTAAGTTCAATTCAGATCGCACAACGCTAATACAGTTATATTCACCTAGACGTTCCATCTCTTTCTATCGCGTAACGCTTACCTTTTCTGCCGCACATTATTGGAATATTAGTTGAATTAATACATTAAAGATTGGAATTAGTCAGAACTTGTAACATAACATAAAACTCGTCCAATAGACCGATTCAAAATCATGATGTCAGTAGAACAATTTTTTTGTTGTATCTTTTTTAATACTTACTCTATTACAAACGTACTGTCCCAGATGTTGGAGGCATTTTTAATACATATATTGACATTTAACTTTTTCCCTATGTCCCCTAATTAAGCCACTAGAACCAAAATACCTACTTTTATGTTTATATTTATTATTCGTAAGTGGTTGTGTTTTTTTGGATTCTGTTATTACAGATGTTATAAACAAATTAATAGCAATATTTGTAAAAAAAATCAGGACTGTATTTCAAGCCGTTTGTGAGATCCAGCAAAAGGCCAAACATTTCCCCAGCGGAATTTTGAATAACTTCGGAGGCCTATGACATAAAAAGTCCATTTGTACATAAACATTTGCCTCTTATGATACATTTATTGCTCTACTAATTGAATTCTGGATTCCAGACAAAATTCCGCCAGAGAAACGTTTCCCTGGCGGAATATGTTTTTGACGAATTTCTCAAAAATTACTGAATACACAAATTTCATTTATCCATAAACATTTGAAGGCAGCTATTAACTAAAGCTAGTATACTCAACAATTATTATTCGATACTTTTCCGCGGGGGACAAACACACGGAGTGAGACAGGCCAGCTAAAACGTAGTATTTAGGTATATTCTCTTTGGGGACAGTCATACTATGAATAATTTGAAATTTAAGTAAAATTTTAAAAACCAATGTTTTTTTTCTGTTACGATGCGCGGGCGCGGCCTTGTCTTCTGGTGGCTCGAACGCGCTCGCGCGTAGACGTGTACTGGACATGCTTCGCGCAATCTCGAGTCATTTTATGTATATTCAATTTTGAATTGTCTGTATTGTCATACCGCATTTACACTTGCGTGTTCGCCATTCGACGAAACATTCGTGTACTGCACTGTCTTTATGAGAATGTGTAAATGCGGCATCATAGTCAATCTATATTATTTAAGAGAGCTAATTCTCCATTTCTCATACTCCATTTTCGGAGAGGATTAGTGTGGTGGTTTCTCCACTTGCTTCCACAGAGATTAGTGTCAAGCAAACGCCTTCCAGAATTATTCTCCATGGCCTGTCCGCCAGTACTAGTGTTGCCACTGTCACAATAAAATATACTAGCCATTGCCAGCACTCAAGTCCTAAATTTAATATTTCAGGGTTGGCAAAAAATGCTCTGCTCTGTTCTGGTTGTGCGCTGCCGCTTATAAAATAAGAAGTGTCTTTTTGAAGTTATTATTATTTATTTTATTTCAAAATCTTAACAAGCAAAATTTTGTAGTATTTGTACATACGTTGAAAAATTGCATTTAGATTTTAGTTTTTTAAATGGAAATGCATTTAAAATAAATAGTAATGCATTTTCGAAGATATTAGTTTGTGAATTAGTATGTATAAATAAACAAAACTAAAAATATTGAATAAAGGCATTATGCTAATTACCTATAAAATAAAGTATACCTATTTTAAGTGACGACATCCTGGGAGAGCGAACGGTTACCCATAGTTGACCATACTGCATTACCACAGTGGGGACATCCCTTAGAATAGAATATTTTTTTTATTCCCAAACGCTATGAGGGGGCAGAATTAAAGGTGAATTACGAAAAGATCGAAATTCTCAAATACCATTCATTGCCACTGGAGACAAACAAAAATTAATTAAAGAAAATTAAATTGTTACTTTCTGTCCCATTGCTATTAAAGGCAGAGGAATGGGGTTGTTCCTGAATAGGGCATATGGCAGAACCTGATTATTCACAAAATATATTGATATAATGCTAGTTACACACTTAAGACAAGGCAATGCTCGTAAATAAAAGTTGTAATAACATCATAATTTTTTCCACCATAGATTTGATCAGTTGAAGTCCTAACATAAAAGTATCCTAATAACTCAGTTTCAAACTTTTTTCAAAGTTAACATTGAGAACTAAAGACATGGTAAATGCTCACAAGAATTTCAGTCTACATTGTCTGTGCTGACGGAGGGGGCAGTATTTGCTGCTTCAGAGGTGTTGGGCATACTGCCTCCTTCAGTAGTGTCTTCGTCATCATCGTTCTTGCCAGGCACCCAAAGGCCGGAGTCTATGCATCTCTTCATGTGGTAGATGGCTTCCTGTTCTGGCATTTTCGCAATAGTTGCTTGTAGCAGCGGTATGTCACGTTTTTCGAAACAATCCTTCAGCTCCTGAAATGTATTATTTAATTTTATTAAACAACATGAGCTGAGGCAGTGTTTTGTTCCACTTTTGGATACTAGCGCTCGAGATATTTATACAGTAATTATTTAAATATTTGGAGCTAGGTATTTATATATAGGAATTGGCTTTGGACAGAGAGTTGAAAGGGATTGGTTGCTCCACAGACAAGAGCTTAGGTATGTATTTGTTAGGTACCTGTCCCCCGAAACCAAAAATAATAACTAAAATTGTAACTAGAGCTTGGAACATGTGGAAATAAAAAGCTTATAATAATAACTGCGCCCCGCGGTGTTACCCGCGGATAAAGTAGCCTGTCCAGGGTATCAGCTTTCTGCATACTAAATTTTATTAAAATTGGCCCAGCCGTTTGCGCGTAAGGAAGTAAGAACCTCACACATCCATACTCACAAACTTTTGTCTTTATATTTTAGTGTGATTGAGGCCTCAGACAACACTGAAAGTGTCAACCTTCTGGAGGCAAAAAATCTAATTTTATTTTGAACTCGATTCAAGAAGATGTTTGATTGTAATGTGATTATATATACAGTACCTGGGTGACCGAGCTTTGCTCGGTCGGTTACATCTCAAACATTAACTACATTTTTTTAAACTTGTCTAAAAACAGTACAAAATAAAAAATTATATATAAACTTGAACATTAAAAAAAACAAAAGTAAGTCACAGTGGGATTCGAACCCGTAACACTCTTTCTAGCGGTCAGCATCCTTAACCACTGAGCTAAGCGGATGGCGGCCGACGCGAGGAAATTAGCGACCATATTCTGCGTGGAAAGAAAAACGAATGAAAATTCGAAAACACGCGTTTTCTCAAACATAAGACTAATCTAGATCGATTGTTTACCTCCAAAAACCCTCATATACCAATTTTCAGCAAAATCGTTAGAGCCGTTTTCGAGATCACAGAAATTTATAAATAAATATATATATAAATAAATATACAAGAATTGCTCGTTAAAAGGTATAAGATATTTCTATTCTCAGCTTAGCTCTAACTAAGGGCAACTTCAAGAGCCTTAGGTCTCTGTAGTGCATCTCACCTGTGGCAGAGTCTCCATAACCTCAAGTGGGTCCAGCCCGCCGGGCCCAAGCCTGGCCTTTCTCTCTTCTTCCTCTTGTTCGCGGATTGCCTCCTGTATCTTCTCCGCAGCTCGCTTCCTGATCCTGTTCTTGAATTGTTCCAGTTCATCATCAAAGGAGTCTTTGTAAGTTTTCTCTGCTTCTTGGATTCTAAAACAAATGTTTGAGCCTATTAAGAGTCCGGCGACCCTAGACTTCTCCATACAAACGTAGTACACGTTTAATTTTGAAACCACATGTCAGATTCCGGTAAAAATTAGTAATTGTAAAGAAATTGCAATTATCTAGGGTTATATTGGGTTTCCTATAGTAAAATTATGAACTGGAAAGAAAATATAACGATTTAGAAGTTTCCCATACTAATGGTCAAAAATGATATAAAACACTATATTCTATTTCAAGTTCATATTTTTACCGTCGGAAACTAAATATAAACCTAGATAATTGCAATATCTTTGAAATTACAAAATTTTGCCCAAATCGGACATGTCGTTTTGAAATAAAACGTAGACTACGTTTGTATGGAAAGTTGTATTTTGGTCTAGGGTCGGGGGACCCTTAACACATTGACTGTTGTAATTGTACACAATAGATTTATAATTGTGTCAGTTACCAGCATCATATTTTCACAAAATATTGTGAGTTGTTAAAGCGGCTTATACACGACACAACTTGCCATGCAACTTGCAGCTGCGGCATGTTGGAGTCGCGATCGGCTGTGCGCTGCACACACAACAATTGCGACAACGAGGGTCGCGATTACCTACCTACCATATTCTTTAGTAAGTAATTATAATCTTCTGGTTCTAAATAGAATATTAGTTATTTTTTTTTCTTAATTGTAGCCTTCTTTTGTCCAATATTTTCTTTTATTTCTCTTAGTAGACATTGTAGCTGTATATAGTAGGCCCAACTCAGACGACAGACTAATCCGTGGCGTACTTTTTAGGCCCAACTCAGACGACAGACTAAACCGTGCCGCACTTTTTAGTGAAAATAGAACCCATGGAATCACATGCAGTAACGCACACGACGCGCAAAAAGTCCGGCGAGCAACGTGTGCGTTACTGCGTATGATTCCATAGGTTCTTTTTTCACAGACTATCACAGACTAAAAAGAGCGTCACGGATAGTCTGTTGTCTGCGTTGGGCCTTAGTCTGACAAAATAGAACCTATGGAATCATACGCAGTAACGCATACGACGCGTACCGGACTTTTTGCGCGTCGTGTATCTATACTATCACAGACTAAAAATTGCGTCACGGATAATCTGTCGTCTGCGTTGGGCCTATATACAGCTACAATGGGGAAATAAAAGAAAATATTGGACAAAAGAAGGCTACAATTAAGAAAAAAATAACTAATATTCTATTTAGAACCAGAAGATTATAATTACTTACTAAAGAATATGTTTCATATTCATAATAAAATATAAGTTGACTTGTATTCATGTTGTTTAATTTATTTTTAAGAGTGTCTATTACTTCTTTGTCTACTTTACGGTAGATATATCAATTAAGTACAACATTAAAAGAGTCTCGTCTCATTGTCCTATTCATGTAATTTTTATTTTTCTTGTCCCACAAATGTGGCAAGTCTTTAAAAAGTCCTAAAATATTTTGCCACACACTTTTTCTTTGCTGTTTATATTTAACTAGCTGTAACCCGCGACTTCGTTCGCGTAGAAGTCGAAAATGGTTCTAATAGAATTTTTAATTGTTGACCCTGAGGTTTGGGCTTTGTGTTGGTATGTCAGTCAATCATCAATCAGTCAGTTTCTCCTTTTGCTGTCCCCGTGCGACGGAATGGTTCAACATGGCCTAGGTAGTAGGTCACCCCATTTTATCTCTCTAGGGGTTATATTTTAAAAATCCTGAAACACGTATTTATACGTTTACCGCCAGGAGTACTCCTGCGAAGTTTTGAATAAAATTAAATTTCTCCATACAAACATTGCACCACTAGACGTCATAAGGAACCCATGTGCCAAATTTGGAGTCTCTAAACCCAGCGGTTTGGACTGCGAGTTCATATTTCACTCAGTCACTAATAAGTCAGTTTCTTTTTTTTCCGCTCCCGTTCCCATTCCTTTTCCCGTTCCCATTCCTGTTCCCGTTCCTGTTCCCATTCTCGTTTCTATTCCCGTTTCCGTTTTCTTTTTCAATTCGAACCAGTAGTTCCTGAGATTAGCGCGTTCAAACAAACAAACAAACAAACAAACTCTTCAGCTTTATAATATTAGTATAGATTTTAAGTAACGTAGGTTACATAGGTACGCAATGAAAGTTTAAACCAAACACTAGGTACTTAGAGAATTGTAGCATAACGTATTGTCGTTTCAACGGTCTGCGCGCGACTGAGGCAAACTGCATCTAACATTCCAACCGCGCTACTCACGTTGCGACACGGATACAACTTGCTGTACAAAAGCGGTCGGATACAGCTGACACGCAATTTGCTGGGACACGCCCACAACACGTCTACACACATCACAATTTGCAGCACAGCACCAGATTGTTACTGCAGATTGTATTAAAAATTGTATTGTGTATAAGCGGCTTAACATTCAGCATTAAAAGCAGCTGAAACACACAAGCACACGAAAACCAAACAAACCAAACAACAACAGCATTAAAATATCTAGTTTTCTTTACTTTCTTTCAAAGTTGTTAAGAGCCCATATTGGTGGAAGATTTTTCAATTTACACAAAGTTATTTGACCACAGACGTTAAGGTGTGAAAACTAAAAAGAAGTTTGGTTACTTCACATTTCACACAAGAGAATAAATTGGTTGGCTGTTTAAGTAAGTAACGTTAAAGATAAAATCAATTTTTACTAGATGGACAACCAGCAGAATTCAGTGTCTGCCTTGAGAAGAATGATCCAACACAAACCTTGAGAAGAAAGATCCAACACAAGCTCGGGGATCCACATCAAGTTGTTTGGAAAGCTCCAGAATGTACTGCATGCAGATGACTTGGTGAGACACATGGGCCATGAGGTCATGTTTCTGTAAAAATTATATATTCAGTTTTTTTACCTTTGTTATAGGTAGTATATAAATATTCAACAATATTATTATCAGTGTCGTTTCATTTGTGCATCCTAGGTATGCCAGCTAAATGTGTCTCTTGATAGTTATTCCTGAAATAGAGTTCTTAACTCTTTGCACATTAGTACTTGTTACCATCATTTACTCCTGATGGCAATCCTAATAAAAAATAAAACAATGTACAGCCCATGATGTCACAGTTGCGTAACCATTTTAAGACTAAAGTGGTCAATGGCACTCAAAGGTTAACCAATTACACATCTAGTCAAAGGGCTTCATTTACAGCAAGATCAACTTTTAAGGACTTTTTGTAAATTGGATTGTAGACGGGGTAAAACACAATGGTTATAACATACTTAAATTATTACACACCTCTTCCATTTCCAAATTGATGCACCATATTACCAGATAGTTGGCAGTCTCTTCACAAACCAAGTGGTTATGGTCCTGTAGGAACTTCTTAGAGTCCTCATATCTTCGCAGCATGCCATACTGTTTGAGTAACTTCTCATTTTCTTTTATAAACTTCTTCATTTTGGCTTCTTTTTCCTCCTCTGTCAAGTTTTCATCCTTCCTCAATGGCTTGGTATTTATCACCGTTTTTGTGAAACCTGGTTCGCTGATAGTATCTACATTCCACGGAGTCAACCGCTCTTTCTTTTTCAAGTCATCCTCCTTTTTCTGGATTTCTTTTTGCTCTTTTTCAAGTTGGTCAAGTTCTTTTTTCAAACTTTCCAAATCAGGGCCATCAGCTGAATCAGCTATCTTTCTTTTGACTTCCGCGAGCCTCCTAAAGTTTTCGGTCTTTCTTTGCTCGTGTTCTTGTTTTTCTCGACGCCGCTCTTCCATGCGTTCAACGCGCGCCTGGTGTCTCCATCGGAATAAAGAGGGTGTGTCGATGTTTGGATGCGTCTCATCTTCATCGTCAGACAACTGAAAACACCGTATTATTTACTATCAAACCTCGTCAGCTAGTTTTAGTACAATACAAAAAATTATAGCCACATACCTCGATGTCTTTCCACTTGCTGTAGTCCACCATAATGAAAGTCTAGATATTTTCTGTTACTTATGATATGTAAACTTTCAATTCAACAAAGGTATGATGAGTAATCGTGCGAAATGTTTAATAGAAATCAGAAATGCCCAGAATATTCTTGAGGTTACGCTTTCAATTCGGATTGTTCCCCGGCCGCACAGAAAATACAAATTGTCACTATAAATCAGTGTCAATGTCAAGTCAACGTCATATTTGACAATCTTGTTTGTGTTCATTGAATTGAAGCAAAAAAGTACACAATATACAGCCAAAGTTTGATGTAGTTAAGACTTTTTTACCCGAGTTTCGATGCATAAATGTACGTTTTGTGTGTAAAGTAAGTGTTATGCACATATCTACGTGTTTGTAGAAAGTGTGTTTTTATATCCTCTATTTCAAAAGAAAGAGTATTTTTAAACGCCTGCATAAAAGAGGGGTGTAAGTTTGACGCTATAATGTCTGTCGTCTGTCGCCATCGTTGCTCTCGAACGGATGTTTTTTTACGTGAAAGCAAGTGCCCTGGCGGTGGTTCCTATAGGAGTTTCAAATAAACTGTACCTGAAAGGGTGTTTAACTTACGATAGATTGTACTTATAATTATAATAGTACCTGGGCGACCGAGCTTTGCTCGGTTACATCTCAAACATTAACTACATTTTTTTATACTTAAATTGTCAAAAAATTATACATTATAAAAATATTATACAAACTTATTAAAATTAAAATTAAAATTAAAACTAAAACTAAAAATTACAAATTATGTAGTCCCACTAAAATATTACCCCTCGGCAACGTGGCCAAAAGGCTGGCAGCATTGCCATACAATGTGGCAATCTTTGAGCCTTTCGATTCTTTGAGCCAGATTTGATCACGTTGCCGAGGGGTAATATTATAGTGGGACTACATAATTTGTAATTTTTAGTTTTTGTTTTAATTTAAATTTTAATAAGTTTGTATCGTTTAAATTTAATACATAATTAGATTACAAAATAATAAAAAGACTTTGAACCCATAAAAATTATATATAAACTTGAACATAAAAAAAACAAAAGTAATTCACCGAGTGGGATTCGAACCCGTAACACTCTTTCTAGCGGTCCGCATCCTGAACTGCTGAACGAAAACGGATAGCGGCCGGTGCGACGAAATTAGCGACCATATTCTGCGTGGAAAGAAAACGCATGAAAACTCGAAAACATGCGTTTTCCCAGGAGACGTATTTTTGAAATCACTTGTCACATTACGAAGGGTTTGCGCGAGCGTTTCTAAACGGGCGCTTTTTTGAATAGGTAGTTTGCGAAGGATTTGCAACGAGTGGACTTGACCACTCGTAATTTTGACATTTGTAGCGTAGGTATGTCATCGAAACCAATCATGGGAAATCCGTTCCATTTCACGTTGCTTTTTTATTCATGTTCGAATTTTTAGAAAAGTATAGACAAATTATTGGTGTTTTCTGCGTAAAACAATATTGTTTTCTGATGACACGACAGTTTCAAAAATACCTACGAAAGTTGCGTTTTGTGTTTCGCTAAGTCCCTCAATGAAAAATAGCACCGCAGACATAAGAATAATTTAGATCGATTGTTTACCCCCGAAAACACCCATATATCAATTTTTAGCGAAATCGTTAGAGCCGTTTTCGAGATCACAGAAATTTATAAATATACAAGAATTGCTCGTTTAAAGGTATAAGATAAGATCCCATCGTAATACTCTTATTAACAAATAAAAGATTTGATTTGGTGAGTTGTAAAAAGAAGGAGCTTTCCTCTCGATTATGCTACTGGGTAAGTACCTACCCTAGACCACCTACGCTTTGTAAACCTCCAAAACTTCATGGAGCGTAGGTGGTATTAAAAATTCATTACTGTGCAGACTTGTTGTAGGAATAATTTAAAATCGTTTTTATTAGATTGATTAGTATATTTCTAACTTATATACCTAACAATTATTCATATTGTTCAGACTCCCTATACGAGAATTTATAGTTACACAACAGTAACAACTTTTAGTACCCTATTCGAAAATAAACTTTTTCAGTATGTACTAAGTTTGTACTATAGGTAATTTACCTATTTAATTAATGCTACACCTAAATCATTCAAGTAACTACGCCATATATTTTTAATGCTTATTCTTTTTTTTCTTTGCCAATGTAGTTAGTATGGTGGTGATGGTTGTCGTCGTTGTGGTCATAGCTTCCGTCATTGCTGAAGTGACGTTAGTCACAGGCTCCTCATATTCGCTTTGCGGGCCCTGGGGCTGGGTTTCATCAGGGATACTGATTTGGAACTGCAGGAGCACCACCAAATACGTCACCATCGTTGCCATGAGCTGCGAAATAAAATATCTTCAAAAAAAAGTTTGGGAAAACTACCTATTGTAATACTGTGGTTTTTGAAAAAGAACGGTAGGTAAGTACAAGGGTACCATGTGTATATAGATCGGTACCTATAAAAGATTTGATTGGACAGACTATACAGATTTGTTCAGTATGATCGGTACCTATAGGTACCCAAGGCTTTCCCCGAGGAATACTTATACGTCGAAATGTGAAACAAAATGGTCTTCCCATACTAAAACGATCAGCTGATTAGCAATTTTGTAAGGGGGAACAATTTTTTCATATTTCGACCTCTGTTCCTTGGGGAAAGTTGTTCAGTATGATAGGTATAGGTATATCTGAGAATATGGCAAGGTTACAGATTTACATCTATGTAAGTTGAGATTAGAGGTACATACCTATATCAAATTTTAATAACGGTATTGCGATTTTAGTAACGGCGTTTTTGGAATAGCTCTATTTCTATAGCGCTATTTCATCAAATACGTGGGTGGATGTGTATACGTCATCCATATAGGTGGCACTTATTCGCATTCATATTAACAGAAAATTTGTCACTAACATGAAGTATGGATACATACAGATTTAAAAAGGGTTCTATTGACGTCGAAGAATCCTCCGAGGCTGATTTGTGAAGGGTTCATCTCAGTGGCTCTCAGGAACATGTTCACCTCGGTTTGAGCGTCCGCGTTCATCCAAGACAGTTCTACCATCAACAGCTTCTTTTGGAAGTTGGTGCGAACCTGTGAATAGATGTAAAAACATGTTCTCTAACGATGTGTAGGAAGTGTCTGGTTGTGACAAACCACTTTCCTCTTCCAGAGGTGTTGTAGAGGCGACTAATTAAGGTTACAAAGAATGGGTAGCAGCGTCTTCCATGCAATTTTTATGTCATCTAAGTACTGCGATAACTAAACCAGCATTGTGACTATGGGTAAATTCTCCCTATGTTGGGAGATGCAGTCCGGCAGTAGACTGATATATACTGTTAGAGAAAGAAAAAATATGACTGGTTAGTCATGTAGTATGCTTTGCAACAGCCGCATGTTGTTAGATATTCGTCTGGTAATATCGAAGCTGCATTTTTTTAGTTGTATTTTTTATTATAGACCCATGGAAGATGTACATATTTTATAAGATTTTGTATTATAGAAACGATACTATTTATTCATTAAGAAGTTCAACCTTCATAATAATATTTAAAAAAAAACTGAGTAGTATGATTAATGTTGCCTAAAAAAGTAGATACACTGATCTTACATTATGTGAAGCGTAGTGAGCCTCATCGCAAATGAAGAATAGCAAGAAAATGCTGCAGATGGCAGTGATAGCCAACCCGATGTCCTTAATGCCGAAGCCCTCAGAGATCTGGCTGAGCAGGCCATAAATGGAGAGCGTGATGATGAGGAACAGGTATAGGTTGACGAACGTGAAGGTATAGCAGTTGGAGATGCCAGTGTCACGCGCGATCTTGCTTAAGCGCAACCACAGGGCTCTGTACTCAGCCACTTTTCCGGCTGGGCCAATGTGACGCAAAGCCTGAAATTGTCATGACGATTAATAAATTGTAGATAACTACGCCGCGAAGTGATGGCAGAGTAGGTAGCTAGAGGCAACTAAGAGAAATAACTCCCTCCGTGGTCTACTAGGTCAAGGCATTCGCCTTGTGATCCGGAGGTCATGCGGCTTCGAATCCCACTGGGAAGGCTTGAATCACCTGACTGTCCTAAAAGAAAGATGATTCCGTTTCCGGAAGGCAAGTATAAACTGTGGGTCCTGAACGCCATCTAGCGTTTGATCATCAAACTACCCAAGGATTGGGTATGGTTTACCCGTTGAGTTGCGGAGGTTAGACGGCAGTCGCTCTGCGTAAAAACTAGTAACCTCGTCAAATCTCCGTGGTTAGGTAGCGGACCCCGGGCTCTTAAGCATCACTGCTGAGGGTGCAACCGGGAAAATACGCTCGGATGATAATGAGGCAACTAAGAGACGAGTAGATAACAGAGAACTGGCAGCAGAGTCCTCTGTGCAACGATTTTTATACCATCTACTGATTCTATTGCGATCAGCTGAACCCTCCTCCTTAGTATGGTGATTATGGGAAAATCCTTCCTGTATTGGCAATTAAATGCAATCGAGAAAGTCCATTCATAAAAAAGACTCGTGCAATTGCTTTTTTAAAACTAAAATATCTGGTATGGGCATGAAAATAGAATGAATGAAAAGAAAAAATCATTCTTTGCGAAATAGGAATCAGTGATAGTTAGATCATCAGGAAGGATGCAATTTGATAGGGAATTCCTGTCCTTTACAAGCTTTTACTTAGTTTTACCTGTCCCTTTGTCTGTCTGTCTATCTGTAATCAAATTTTGCAAGTTAAATTTGACCTAGGTACTTCTTAGTTTCCTGCTCTAAAATTTTGCACACATACGTATATCGCGTGACAATGCAATATTATGATGACATAGAGCTGATCTGATGAATAAAGATGGCCATATAAACTCTGTAATAAAACGAATCCCATCGGGTTTGGCCTGGTTTGATTCGTCTTGAGGAGCACTTTAAACTTTTAAGTTCATTGTTGTAGAGAAATTACAAAAGATTGTAATTAAAAAAAAAATATTTACTTGTGTTCTTCAAAATCTTAGAGTACCTACCTAGCCATTATTCATGTCATTCAGTCATTCAATCAGTAATTGCTTACCTACTTCCATTGTTTGTTATGTAACAGCTGCAGCTGCACCTATTGCTCTATGTTGTAGGTAACGCATTGTTGGTATTAAAGAAAGTAGTATTTTTTTTTACCTGTTGAAAATCTTCAGCGAGGATATTAGCCGAAGCGCTAAGAATCTCGCAGAGAAGATACCAGTACCCTCCGAGGATGTAAGTCAGTATGGCCAGGAAGATATACGGGATGATTTGTATGAGTTTGAAGTGCACCATAGTGACGTGGGTGATCATAACAGAGGTGGTGGACAGGATGGGGATGATGACAGCGATGGCCAAGGCTTTCTTGTATAGCTTTATAGGCAGTGGGCGATTCGACATCTGTCGGTACATGAGCTGAAAATATAAAGTGTAGCAATGGCTACATATTAGTTTTGTATGTATAATCTAACAACTTAAGTAATAAAAAAATGTATTTCACACATAACAATTAAAATCCTTCTTTTTTATACACTCCAATTTGGAACCTCTTTTTCATACATGACAAAAGCGAATGAAATTCTCATTAGATATATTTCCTTGGTAAGCTTTTAAATATCACGGAATAAGCTTGATAAAGCCGATCTAAAGCTCCTTAATAGTGGTCTGTTTAAGTGAGCAATTAATAATCCTTAATGATGCGTAGTTTGTTCACCAAGGATAGCAAATCCTATAATTTATGTACTTTTAAAATAGTCATATCCCCAAATGGTTTTTTCTATGCCAGTATTAAATAAATTATATGGGTAGGTATAAGTGCTTGCCAATTCGACTTACCTCAAAGTCCACCCACGAGTTCAAAACCCCCGCAATTTTCCTCGTCTCATACCAAAGAATAGGCACCGCGATCATGGGGAACAAGTACACGGTAAACAGGTACTCAATTACAGCCTCTTCAAATTTCCCCTCCGCGGTGCGCAAAATCTGAACCTTGTGCAGAGACAGGTATAAGACGTAGCTCACTAGTGAAATATAAACCATTGCAGAGTATATCATGGCGGGTGAGGCAATTATGAACTGACTAACGCCCGGTTTTGGTCGCGTTATAGGCAACACGCCCATAATCCTCAAAATACTAAACACGGGTTTGATATTCTCGTAGATGATATCTCTGCTGATCAACGGATTCACGAGGTTGTTTTTCATTGGCACTATAGCGTTAGGAGACGGCGGTTTCATGTTAGGCGTCCTAGCCGGGGTAACGTCAAGAAAAATCATTTTATTTTTCGGTTTGTCCTCCATTTGCGCGGCGATGCCATTCGGGATGGGTATAGTTGTAGTTGGGAAAAGGCTGCCGCTGGCGCCGGTGAAGTAAGACATTTTCGGTGCGTGTTCTCGACTTTGCCGTAAGACTCCGACTGGAGTGAGCTGTCTGTGCTGCTAATGGCGTTGGATGGCGTCGTCATATTTCAAAAGCTGACAGGTTGATTGCACCACGTAAGCATTTTGACGTCCTCGCGTTAATGTTTCAGTGCGCACTTCACCTTGAGCAGACCCTGAGTTATGACAGGCATACAAGTCATGATCTTAATGACGCCGCGTGCAAACACGCCGCCGGAAACAGATGACTCGTACTTAGCCTTGGATTTTAACCGACTTCCAAAAAAGGTGTAGGTTATCAATTAGTAGCGAGCTTTTTTTCAAGGCCGCTTTTTGACATCTGTTTTATGTATCTATTGCTCTAAAACTTTATGTTTTGGTGCAATAAAGATTTTAACTAACTATGTTCACCGATTATTCGAAGACGCCTGGACAGATTTCAAAAATTCTATTTTGTTACTTTCGAGGTAGTCCCATAAAAATTTATCAAAATCGGTTGGGTAGTTTGCGGGTGAAGACGGTTTTAAGTTCTGAAAAATTATCAACGTGCTTGCGACTATGTGTCACCGGTTAGTTAAGTCAGAGGTATAATTTAGAAAAAATCTTTTAAAACTAAACGCCCAATTTTTGTAAATAAAACTTATTATATTTACAAAAATTGCGGCGTTTGTTAATTCTTAAATCTCGGAAACGGATCTCGGTTTTTTTGTAAGTATGTAGAGGGTTTAGGGGGCTATTATTTGAGGTTGCTAGTTTTTAGTGAACCTCGCTTAGTGATTTTCAACGAGCGTACGTAGCTTGGTCGTATAATTTTAATTTTGATACTCTGCCAACCTCCACCTCAACGATCTTCAAATCCGGGTTGTAAACTAATTATATAGATAAAGTGCACATTTCGTAAATTTATAGCCCTTTTAATGTGTTTTCCGCGCTTAAGAACGTTTAAACAAGCACATTTTACGAGATTTAAGATGTTTTATTATATTTCTTCTTACATACCTAACATTTAAGGAAATATAAATTTATACCAAATGGAAAACAAAAATGTTAATATGTATATTTAAAAAAAAAACCAACCTACAACATAACACAGCATAAAAAAGTAATGACTATATAAAACAAACTAGGAAAAAATAGTAATATACTGCCGCTTGAGAATTCTTCTCTTGTTTAAAATAACATTGTTTTTTTATTACTATTACAAAATTTGTTTTGACATACAGTGATACGAGTAAAAGTAGCAGAAGTTTTATAAAGTACTAGAGGCAGCGCGCGACTTCGCCCGCGTTAACCACACGTGTGAAGTCGCGGGCGTGATGCAATATAGCCTATAGCCTTCCTCGATAAACGACCTATCTAATACCGAAAGAATTTTTTATCGGACCAGTGGTTCCTGAGATTAGCGCGTTCAAACAAACAAACAAACAAACTCTTTAGCTTTACATATAAGTATATATATATATATGGATTATGTTCAATACAAACATAATTACGACAATTTATAATAACATATCATTTGAACTTGAAGGGCAGAGATTCTTTTGACATAAAAGCTCAACAATTTTCGTAGAGGAGCTACAACTCTCGTAGAAGTAGTACGATTCTATCTGCTACGACATGCCTACGATTCTTCGTAGCGGTGCTACACTATGCCGACACACAACCGGTTTGATTTTATATCGCTACACGTAACAATATTATTTCAAGAAGTTTTTAAATTTTGATATAACAAAATCATATTTGCTTTATATTATACATGTATAAATTGGTTTATACATACTATCACGTCTTTATCCCTAATGGGGCAGACAGAGCATTTTGGGTCTTGCGGTTCTATGCAGAGCCCAGGGCCGCAAGACCCAAAAGCCACTTTTAGTGTCATGGTGGGCGAGAAGATGGAAAAGCAATCAATACAGTGACGGGTTGCTAGCCGCATCGCCTGTTAACATGATTTTCATTTTTGCCCATTCCCTCGATCGACTTTTACGATCTGCGTGGGAAGAGAAGCAGCTGGTACATCTAAGTTTTTTTTTATTTCTCCCAGACCAGCATGGGAGAGATAAATTGGTTTATAGATTGGCATTATTGGCTGCTCGTCGCTTCGCCTTGTTGAAATCTGGCGGTGTCCGGTCCACTTTCGAGGAGTATTTGATTCCAGAGTGAATGGGATCGAACTTGAAGGCTGAGATGGTATATCATCGATGTTATCGAGATTATACCTCTACATAGATTTATTAAAATAAAAGGGTGACCTTTTAATGAAGAAAGTTTATTTATCTAATTAAGGGTAATACCGTGCAGAAATGGCCCTCATTTGAAATAAATTGTTTAATCGTGAATACCGTGATGATTAACTATCTGCTAAAGGTCAGGCATTAAACATGTTTCTGCCAAAAGTGGCCACCTTAGCCATTTTAATATTATTTTATTTATTTAAAAAACAAACATGTGTTACAATAATATATCTTAACTACAATTTTTTTTCAAAAAGTTTAGTTTTTATTTCATCACAAAAAATATTTAAATTAATAAAATAAACAAGAAATTTAACTAACTGTTCAAACCCCGACGGTTCACATGTGAACCGCTAAACAATAGAAAATCTATTGTGTCTGCGATTCCGGTAGTTGAAGGATACTAAACTAATAACCTAAATTACTTATAAATAAAAAGCCCTGGCAAATCGATGCCCCGTGGTAACGTGCCCAGAAGACTGGCAGCATTGGCCCGTTGTATGGCAATGCTTATCTTTTGAGCCAGATAAAGGCCAGTCCTCTGGTCATGCGCGATTTCAGTAAATTTTCGGGCGACAGTGTTATATATTTTATGCACCGATGGTCCCCACGACCCCAACGTTTCAACCCCAAACGGCTAAAACAAGTAATTATTGCCAAGTATTTATAACTATAAGTTTAAAATAAACTTAAGGTACTTATATTGAAATTTATAATGTTCCGGTCAGTGAAATCTAAGATCAAGCGTAGATCGGTCTTCTATGTCCCTTATTGGAGCCCTGTGGTCTCGAAGTCGCGCTCAAGAGGGCTGTCAGCCGCACGCTCAGCTCTTTTGAGGCGGATTTCAATCCAATGCATACCATTGATCTGAGGGTCATAATAGTTTGCATCGTCGGTGTAGGTAGATCATTTTATTATCCTGTTGTCAGTGCAAAACACCAGACACAATAGTAAAACAATAAATGTTGACCGGATTCCGGTCTGTAAACAGATGAGACGTTATCTTACGTTATTTTTTAATTGTTAATGGAAAAACAAGTCATAATTTAACTAAAAAGTAAATGGAAATAAACTATTTTTTAGGTAATTTCAAATTGAATTTTGTGTTATTTTATAAAAAACTATCATTTCAGCTGCATAACGTCCACTGCTGGACATAGGCCTCTCCCAAAGATTTCCAAAATGACCGATCAAGAGCGGCCTGCATCCAGCGCTTTCCAGCGACCCTGGTCAGGTCATCTGACCACCTTGTAGGTGGGTGCCCTACGCTTTACTTGCCAGTACGCGGTCGCCATTCAAGAACCTTTTTGCTCCACCGGCCATCGGTTTGTCGCGCTATGTGTCCCGCCCACTGCCACTTCAACGAGCTAATCCGCTGGGCTATGGCAGTGACTTTTGTTCTCCTACGGATTTCCTCATTTCTGATTCGATCACGTAGGGAAACACCGAGCATAGCCCTCTCCATAGCTCGTTGAGCGACCTTGAGCCTTCTTATGAGACCCATAGTAAGGGACCACGTTTCAGAGCCATAAGTCATCACTGGTAACACAATAATTAATAAAGTATAAAAAACTAACGTGAGATGAATTCATTATTAATTAAACGTTTTACTCACGTAATAATTACAGCCAGTAAGGCCGATCATGTTTCTATCGATTCAGACGATCATTATCGGGATGAGTATACGGAGCCGACATTTTCAGTAAGTGTGCCTATAGAGTGCAGCGAAACCTGCGGACGCGCTTTTAACATTTCTATTGATTTTCTTGTAGGTTTCGGTCAGTGAGATCTGAGATTGAAAATAGATAGGTCTTGTAGTCGGCTTGTTGAAGTCTTGTGGTATTGGTGTCGCCCTCAAGTTTGTAAGCCACACTCACTCGAACTTAAGGGGTGTGTTTACACCTTAATGTCTATTTCTAAGGTGAAGTGTGCAAGCTGATTGAAAACACACACCTAAAATAGCATTTTATTCACAAATGTTCGCCATCAATTTTACCTTTTGAAACAATATATATATACTTTATTCATCATTTATGAATTTTATCAAAAGTTTCCCTGGTACCTTTTTCGTGTAGATTGTTGTTTTCAAATGATAAAAATAGATTTCGCTAAAACATTATCTAGTGTTTTAGCGAAATCTATGAGAGTTAGTGTTATGGTGAATGGAAGCTGTCATTATGAACGAATTTTTATAAGTTGTTAGAGCCTGTTTATATGTTTTATCTCCGAATTGCCCCCTGAAAACGTTTTTACGGCCAAAATTCTAAATTCATGTTGTCCACTCGAGGCAACTTGTGTTTTATTTATCGCTCGCGTAAAGCTTTATGAACCATAAAACGGCGTTTTCCGCTGTTCATTTGTTGTACAAGTGTCGTATCTAATGTCCTATTTTATGTATCGCAAAGCAGGTGTCCTAACAATGATGATATATTGTTTTAAATATCTCATAGGTCTGAACAACACTATGATCATATAAAAATAAATCTCATTACTAAAGATATGAACAATTGGACATTATTTACTTGATTATTTTTACATATACGTGTAGGAACAAAAAAAAATGATCTCACGTAGCTTTGAAGACCATTTAACGGTGTTTTGCTTTAAATATACTTTGTCTACTCGGGAGATAAATATAAGCGAGTGTAATCTCATATAATACAAAACTTCTCCTATTTTATTTTCAGCATGTATTTATGGTCAACTCAATTTTTAAAAGACAAAGTTTTTTAAGACGCCTTAACAGCTGCAATTATTAAATTTGATTTGTAAAATAGGAATCTGATATTTTAAAGACTCATTTCTAGTGAGTTTATGAATAAGGCTAAATACTCAAGATACTTGTAGAATATACAATTTCATCCGGTTCAGGGATGACGTTTAGGTATAATCAACTTGTAGCAAGTTATATTTTTAATTAGATTATTTTAGTTTATAGTTTTATAATTTAGGTAGGTTATTTAGTTTTTAGTTATATAATGATTGTATACCTATGTAAATATTTATTTTGTGCAATAAAGTGTATTATTTTTTTAGTTGACTTGTAGCAAGTTATACTTGCAAAAAAATCATGTAAATACTTTTAAAGAACCAGAAATAAAAATGTATCAAAAATTACAACATATTTTATTGATCTCAAAGATTTATTATATTATACAGAAATTAAAAATGCTTTTATTTTTATTCCTGGTGAATCTTATTCTACTCTTTTCATCATTGGTCCTATATAAAATATCATAATTTAAATTCGCGGGTGGGCAATAATTTTTTTATTTTATTAACTTTATGTTTGGGTAGCCGTTGTATAAAATTTTACGTTGAGATTTTACACTTAAATTTTCATTGACATTTTGTTACTCAATGGAGTAGCTAAATAGCAGATTTTGCAAGGGTAACATTTTTAAAGCGATTGCGCTGCTTTGAATCCTATGCGAAACTAAGGATTCAACAGCTGAATCACGAGTGTAGCGAGTGATATTACGTTGGAATCCAGAGTGGAGCGAAGGATTCATGTATATTGATTATTGGTCGAGGTAAAAATATTACCTTTCCTAAGCAGCACACTTTACTTTTCATTTTTATCTCTGAGAAAAACTAATAAATTAAAAAACAGACTATAAAGAAAAGTAGAACATCTAATCATAGTTCAACCGACCAGATACTATTTGGTGTCGTTTTCATTCAATAAATACTAAGAAATAATTTCTCGAAGATTTTTCGAACTTCTAATAAAATGTTTACTCATAACTTTGTTGGTGTAGTTCTTCATATCTTTTTATTTTTTAAGACCGTGACTACGTTCGCGTGGACTTTATGTCTCCGGAAATGCTTATTAAGCTGAACAACTTTTTCTAAGGCGTCATTTTTATAGTTCTTATAGTTTCGCTGGATCATTATGGTTCTGCTTCTAGTGTTCCATTTTCCAAAATCAATTATACCCTACATGTTGCCCAGGTTTAGCAGCTATATAACAAAAAAGTTTTATCCGAATCCGTCCAGTATTTCCGGAGACAAACAGACAAACAGACTGATATTTTTTTAAATTCCTACTCTATTACTATGTTCTTTTTGCCCCCAATATTTTTTTTGGAAATATATTTAATGTACAGACACACTTTTTTACTGTTTTATTATATGTAGGTATAGATAAGTAAACTTTATAATCACTATTGACCTAAACTTACGAAAAAATATTAATATTTTAACAAATAATTAAATGTCAATAAAATATCAAAGACAATATTTTGCGCTATTCACCCTCTAATTTCATGCTTATTTCTGTATTCGACGCGAAGAACAAAAAAAGGTTTACGGCGACGATATGTATTCCAAAAAAATTTACGATGCCTGTGCCATTCCTTTATTGTTTAAATACTAAATCCTTTTTTCTTGGACTGATAATATTATTTTTGATTATACTACTTCCGTTTTCGAATCGTTTTTAATTCCTAGAGATTTTCTTTTTCAATTTTAGTCCCGAGAGAATCATCAGTAACTTTAGGCTCCAAATATTTTGGGATGAGGATTAGAGATTTATTCAAATGAGATGAAAAATTGTTTTCTACTCCTGTTATCTATTTGTCTATTGAAGGGTCGCGAACACTAATATAAGAACATTGATAATATGATTTTAGAAAAATCTACACTATTCCTCATAACAGCACAGAAAACTACGCCTAGCCAATAGACCTAGATTTTTGCTTTAGATGCGCCTAGGAGGTAGGGAAGGAGATGGGAGAGACCTTTGGCCAACAATGGGACAAAACAGGTTAATGAAAAAAAATGTGCCTAACTGTTTTACTCGATCAATCGGTTCAACACTACCTTATATATTACAAGACTTTATCTACATCCATGAAATAAATAAAAAAATACATCATAGCGATTAAAAAAGAGGTCTAGCTATAATCTACATAATAAATTGACATCTAATATATAATCATATCTCCCATATTATCTATCTGTCTTATGAAAATCCCGAACATAATAACATTGATAATATTATTTCAGAAAAGTCTTAGTCTACACTCTATTCCTCATAACAGCACACGTGTCGTAATCTCGCCAAAAGGATACACCTAGCCTTAGACCTACATTTTTTATTTAGATATATGCGCCTAACTATTTTACTCGATCAACCGGTTCTACACTAACTAACACAATACAAGACTTTATTTACACCCATGACATGAATAAAAAATGACAATCGATTTTTTTTTATAAATATATATGGACAAATTACCAGATTGAGCTAGTCCCAAAACACAGATTACTAATAAATTACCCCAAAATAAGTTCGAGACTTGTGTTATGGGATACTAACTCAACGATACTATCAGTGCGATAAGATAACGGGGTCTAGCTGTAAACCTACATAACCAATTGACATCTAATATATAATCATATCTCCCAAGTTCGATCGCATCCTTGGATTGAACCCTTGAGAGCGCGTGCGGCTGACAGCTTCACTTGAGAGACGAGACTTCAACGAGCCGACAACGAGCCAATCTACATTTCTAATGCTCTCTCTGACCGTAACTTGTACGGTTTGGTAACACGTTTTGTTAGGCAGAACATTCACTTCATTACATGGTATTTTCTAGTAAAAAACGGAATGGTAAAAAGATAAGCAAACTATTTTTTTTAAACTTTATATAAAACAAATAATAAGAAATGATCTATTTTATTTAAAGCATGCTATCACTTAAACAACGTGGAAGGAATATACCCTTAATAAATCGAACGGGCTATACTAGATCACTATATTATAATGGAATTAGAATAAAAGTAAAAAAATAGGCACTTCCATACAAAAGTGTGCAGCCGCCTGGGCAATTTGTATGGAAATATTTTGTTTTTTGATTTCATTGTATTATAGTGAAGTAGCATAGCCCGTGGTTTGATTTATTGTTGTATAAATTTTATATTCAAATAACATTTGTTTAATCATTATCACATCGTATGTCATCACGAATTCTAAACATTTTTATACAAACAGTAAACCAACACGCGTCGTAGGCTATCGTAGCAGCTACCACAAGTCGTAGCATCAGGCGTAGGAGTGCTACGACTTGTGTTTTAGCATTATAACGAATGCATTTTTAGCAGTAGAGCAAAATAGTGACAGATGATAAACGCTGTCGCAGGTGACATGCAGTGGACTGAAGTAACTTTCTCACTCGACATTTAATTACCTGCCCTTGGCACCGTTGATAAACCCAAATAAAGATTATATCGCGGAATGGATAGTGCCATCCCGCTCGTTATTATACGTAGAGCAAGATAGTGATTGATGATAGCTCAATAAACGATGACGCCGGTGCTCTGATTCCCGTAAAAGATTACTCATCGCGGTGCCATTTTCTCATCAATGTAAATGTATCCGGTCAAATGTAATTTATTTACCGCGCGCGATGCACCTAATTGAATTGCGAGCGCGGCTTGGTCGCCCGCGGCGAACTTTTCTGCCTGATTGCCCTTTAATGGACTATCGCGTCTATCATGTTAGTTAACGTTACAGCGAGGGTAGGCTCAGTTTCTTTGCTGTAAATATAAATTGAGTAATGCTAATGCTCCTTTTATATTGCAGGTACCTTCTGTTAGTTTAGTTTAGACATAATTTAGTTTTAATTTATATTATACAATTATTATAGTTTAATCTTATGTATATTTATAGTTTAATATAGTTTAATTTAATATATATTAATTTTTAAACATGAATAAAGATTATAGTTCTTCTGTTACTTTTCCTTGAAGATATACTAGTATAAATTGTGTTAAGTCGTTGAAATTTCACTGGAACTTGAGCTGAACAGTCTTCAAAATTTATTTTACTCGTTTTTAAATGACCTCACTTTATAAAGAACCGAATAAATTTATCATCCTTAATTTTGTTAGCAAAAACGAGCACCATTTTAGGTTCATTAATTTCTAAAGTGAAGATTGAAAATATTTCTTAAGTCGATTTTCATGAGTCAATCGGGTTTTTTGTTGATTCCCCTCGTTATTGTTCGAGGAAAAGTTCGCTAATATTAGTCGCCGGGCATTCCTGTCGATATTATCGGGGTTTGGAGGTTTATCGGATCTGTAGCCGGCCGCAGCCGCCAATGAATGGGATAGTCATTATCGCCGACAGCTAGTGAAAAAGTGAAACTGATATATTTTTTTGAAAAATGAGAAAGCCATCTGTGATTATCTTTACGAAGGTAAAATAAGAAAACGACGCTTCTGAATATAATTCTGATCATAGATTTGTTTCTAGGTATATTGTAGTTTTTGTGTCCCGCAAGAAGTTAATATTTTGCGCTGTTTTTTTTAAAAGTACATTACTGCTGATTGTGGAAAGTAGAGTATTGCCGGACGAGTAGTTTTCAATAATTACGAGTCCGGCAATCCCATTCCCGCCGAGGCATGTGTGTATCGCTGCTTTTCTCAATAAATCATCATCCATCATCATTTTTGAATATTACTTGGCCAGAGCAGCCAGAGGACTTGGCCTACACTCTCGTCACTGGCCAGACTGGTTGGAGAAGTCTAATTGATGTTTATAAGCTTTGTTTAGCTTGTATTTCCTAAGTCACCTTCTACGACAAAAACCTAAAACTTCCCTGCCGGAAACCAAACGGCGTTTCTCAATAAATGTGAGGAAATAATAAAAAATAAATAACTAACTATGCAAATATTAAGCGGGAGCAATTTAAAATTTACGGCGAAGTAAATATTATTATTTTCCCGTGTTTGTTTTTCTTTTTTAATTTTAATGGTCAATTAGTGCAAAGAAAACGTATCTCATAATAACCCAGTCTTTTTTTAAGCAAAGTTTTTCCTCTCGCATCGAAAATAAGGCTTATTCTCGATGCGAAAAACAAAAGCGGCCCAGTTAAGGTTTTACGAAACCTTAAGTGCCATTATCCTTAAAAAATCACGTTTCTTGTATGGGCGGCCGACGTAAATATTATTTTTTATTCTGTTTTTATTAGTTGTATTTGTTGTTATGTTATAGCGGCAATAAAAATACATCATCTGTGAAAAATTTGACTTTACATAAAATGTGACAGACAGACAGGGGGACGGTCGGTGGTTTTTAGGGTTTCGTAGTAAACAAGGAACCCTTATAGTTTCGCCATGTCTGTCTGTCTGTCTGTTTGTCTGCCTGTCTGTCTGTCCGTCCGCGGTTTTACTCAGGGACTATAAGTACTAGAAAGCTGTAATTTAGTAAATAACTTATGCCGAAAAAGTGGTAAAAATAAAATACAATTTATAAAAAAAGTTTTTTAGGTTATCTTTCATACAAGTACAGTGGGAGTCAATTTATTTTTTCTTAAATAACATTAAAAAAAAATTCAACAATTTGAATAGGACTTTCAAAAATATTGTAAGCTTTCAAACACTTTTTTTCGATTTAGGGATCCGTTTCTGAAATACTTGGTGCAAATTTTTGTTAGAGTCAAGTGTTCCTCTATCTGCTTAACAGTTTAATGGACACCTCAAAAAACTCAAGAGTAACATATACCTAGTATATATAACGAAATTTAAAGGAGAACTATCAGACCTAAGTAGGGTTTATAAACTTAAAATTTATAGGCGGTTAGCTCATAAAATGTACTCGGGAAAGGAAAATTCATACAAATCAGTAGACAATTAGTTTTAGACGTTTTGAGTAAAAGGTAGTATTACTGAAATAACTAGGCCATTTCACATAGGTATATTGTTTATAAATAATCTAGGTATATAAAATTCTTTCGTTATGTAACATAATAACATAAGGGTTATAATTTTTTTTAAATTTAGAATCAAGCATACGATGGACATTGATACAGTAATTCCAGTATCAGATTTTCACAAAGTCTTCCACATCCGTTTGAAGGTAGGTAAAAGACGTGCTTTACGAATACAAAGTACATTCGTAAATGTTAGAACTGTTTTGTTTTGTTATGCATTGTTAAATCTAAATTGTTACTTGTAAATAAGGGTCGAGGGAAATGTAGGCTTCTCGCAGGCTGCGCCGGGCCGTGTCTGCTGGACATGTCTCCGGTTGCCGGAACAGGAACTGGCAATATCCGCCCCCCCCTACGCTACTGCCCCCACCCTGCGTCCAACCCTTACGGGATGATTAATCTTGTTCCATGATTCAAATTGTTACCGTAGCTAGTCGGTAACGGAGGCATGGAGTTTGCTTGGTAAATGGGTCTATTCATAGGTATAGGTGTCTATGGTTTAACTTTCGCTTTGAAATTTGCCAACTCACTGTAATGCCTTCAGTTACAGGGTCTAACTTCATGAATGCTTTACAGTGAAATAAAAATAATATGTATTAAATTTTAAATTATTTTATTTCTATGTATTTATAATTTCTAAGACATGTAATTATATTGTTCAAGAAAACAAAATTTAAATTGAAACAATTAGATATTTTCAAACTGTGCATGATTTTTCTTGTAAAAGTGCAGCCAGTTCGCATGTACTTTTAGTTCGATTTAAAAAGGTCAATTACGTTACTATCGGGTGAAGCCAAACCAGTGTTGTTGCAGAATTTCCTCTGCATTCGTTTTCATACAAAATCCTGTCTGACTTCGTAAATAATATCAATAGGAAATTTTACAAGCAGCTGTTGTGCTTTTGTAGCTTCCAAAATCAAATTTTTACGACTAGGTTCCAAAATCAAGTAAGAACTAGATCGGAGGACTTTTGTTGAAAAATAAGATTTAATACTTGTATAGTTTGTTTATGGCGCACGGAACGGATACGCCTGAAGCCACAAACTGACTTTAATTCAAAGTGTCGTTGTTTGGATTCGCGTGTTGTCTTTACGATGAACCGACAGCAAAATAAACGAATTAAAATCTGATGATCAATGTTGTCTTTTTTCATGGAATTTGAATTCTATTAACAAATATTTTTGTTAACCTGCCGTGTTTTTGCAGGTATTTTATATTTTTTAAAATTGAAGTAGTCACCAGCTATAGGGAGTGAAAAAACTAGTTCAATCACCATGTACCTATATGTACTAGTGTATTTCTCTTCCTTTTGTAAATATGTACAATACATATCTAAATAAATTATTGATCTTTATATAAAAATATAAGTTTAGTGAAAATAAACAATGACAAGATTGTTCTGCCGTCGGTTGCTGTGCATGATTTCGTCGCAGACGTTTCAGTAAGTACGTTCATTCGCTTGGAAAATTGATTCAAAGTTCGCAATAACATCGGCGCTGTTATTGTTTCTTACCAACAACACGGTTTCTAACTAGTTGTAAAAATTTAAGATGAATCGCTTGTCTGACTTCGAATAGGTAACAAGGTTGACTTCTAGATTTATGTAATGTCTTTCTTCAGTTTACCATTTATATGGGTCAAACTTGCATGTAAACAAAGTACTTAAAATAATAAATAAATAAGGACAAATCACACAGATTGAGCAAAGCCCCAAAGTAAACTTGTTTTATATGATACTAACTCAACTTTATTTTATTAAATACATATATAGATCAACACCCAAGATCTAGGACAATTTAATAAAGGCCATTTTCCGATTTGACCTGGCTGGGGATGGAACCCAGAACCTCTGGATTGACCATGTCGCCAAAGGTCGTCAAAAATGAAATCAAAGTATTTTTCTATTGAAAGGTAAATAAATCTGAAGTATTTCGTTTATTAACCTTTGTTTTAAACAATACTTTCTAATTTAAACGATTTTATTGCCAGATTGCGAAGTAAATTGATTCCCCTCACGTGTACCCTTATTTATAATAGCATATAATATAAGCAGGCCCGTCCGTAGAGAGCGACCCGTGGGCGAGAAATGTATCTCCGACAAAGAATTAAACGGAAAAACATTTGTTGCTGTGAAGACAGACCAAATGGGCTAATTATAATCATATTATCTTATTAATGTTAACGAGTTATACTTGCAAATATACATATATACTTAAGGGCGATCAAGGAAAAGGTTCAAACAATTTCTATGAAATTTTGAATTTCTTTGAATTATAGGGTTTCGGGAACAGAATATTGGTCTAGCTATGTTTTATTTTTAGAAAACCTCGTTTTCATATCATAGATAGTCAAACTACATGGACATACAGAACAAAAATTTTTTTTAACTTAACTGAGCGCACCTGGATATAGACTTTGTCGTTATTTCCCTTTTGTTTACAAAAAAATCCCGCGCGATATTTGCCTATTTTTATTTATTTATTTCTAATTTAAATAACAGCCAATAAGAAAAAGAATTAGCTGAACGCGATAGATAACGTTAAATAAATTGTAAAATAAAAGCCGGACTGATATTACGTGCATACCTATTATTGGTTGGCATTCTATCGGCGTGCCCACAAAGAGGCATCGGCTTTTTAAAGACACGGCCTTTGTGACGCACTGACGGCATACTCGCCATTTTAACAAACGAACTATATAATCCTCTTCTCGTTCCATTAATCGGATTTAATGATTTGCGAGGAAAGAGAAGCGACTGGTACCTACATCTTTCTATAATTTTTTTACTACATCAGGCTTAATAAAAATATAATACTTACTGACATTTCTAATATATCAAAAACATCTAGTAAAAGACTAAGGTATACATCTGGAGTATTGCGTTATAAGGCTGCGAGACGTGGACATAAACGAAGAAAAAATAAACATATTAGAAGATTCAAGATGTGGAGCTGGAGAAGGATGAAAAAAAATAGCTGAAGGGATAGGATTACAAACAAAGAAGTATTCGACAGCGCAGGCGAAAGGAGACAGTTAATAAAAACTATCAGAAATAGGCGAGGAAATATGTTGGGACACTTGGTACGGCACGACGTATTTATAAATACATAGAAGGCAAAATAGAAGAAAGAAAGAGAGAGGAAAACCCAGACACAGTTTTATGAAGCAAATAAAGGAGAAAGTAGGAGTGGTGTCGTACCAAGACGTCAAAAGGCTGGCTGAAGAAAGACAGGAATGGAAGAAACTCCACAGACGCAAGAGCTACGCTCTTATAGTATTTTATGCAACAGTATAAGGAAGGTCAAAAAACGCGAGTGGCGCTGGTAAGAAGACGCAATCGAGCATTTTTCGACGTACTTATACAACGTTGCATACAATACTTTTTCTACGACTATATTTACCAAATAAAATAAACAAAGAAAAATATGAAAATGTTTTCCGTATGTACATACATATAATTTATGTTTGGTAAATAAAAGGTATCTGTGGTAAACTTTATTTTTTAAATTGACGTCTTCCTAGTGATTACATCTTGTAATAATAAAACGTTTTTCTTATGTCGTCGTTTCGTAGGTCTAAATAACGATACATGTGCTGTTACTGGAGAATAGAGTTTGTAGGTACAAAAATCCTAACTCTATGGTATAGACTTTCCTAAAATAATAAATTATGTATGTTCTTATATTAGTGTTCGTGACTATTTAAAAGACAAATAACAGTAGAGGAGTAGAAAATATAATAAAAAAGAACAGAATTATGTAGTACCCATGGTAGTACCTATCCCATGGAATTGTAGGTACTTTCGTGACCTATACTAACGTATTGGAAGAAAATGTTTACAAAGATGGCGACAGAATGTCATTGGCCTTATTCCCAAGCGATGCCCATAAAAACTTAACATACATATAACGAAAAGGTGTCACTAACTTACTATCTTAGCAAACGCCGACTTTACCTCCGCATTACGCACATTGTGGGCGATCTTTTTAATCCCTTACAAAGGGACATCAGATATCGTCTTACACTTTTCCTGAAGCTTTTGTCTTGGCCGTTTGACTTTGTTCTTTGCCATTCAGATGTTTAATCTAGATAGTGGGAAACTTAGTCCGGTACTCTAGATATTCTTTGTTCTCTATTGCTATATAGGCTGTGGGGTATCGTTTTTATGTGAAGTCAAGATATAATACTGATTTTATACGAACCTATATTTTTATCGTATTATTGTGACAAAGGAAAAATATAGGTTTATTAATTAAATGTTTGCGCTTAAGAAAACTGGATCTTCATGTCTTAGTTACTTTAGGATCCTCAGACATGCTGCTTAGGAGCCCAAAGTGTTTTTAAAGACTGTTGCTCTTCAAAGATTTGTATGTAAGTGGTCACAAGAGTGCCGAAGGTTGAGTCACACTTGACAGTTCACTCCACTGAGAGGAAAACGAAAGGCTGTTTTATAATCCGCCGCCTGCCTAACGTCAACCTTTCTTGGAATAAATTGGATAATTCATTCAGCAGTTGAAATTAAACCTTAAAGATTTTGGCCAACTTTGGCTAGCGTGTGGCCCCATTAGTTCATGTTAAGTGTGCCGTTTCAGCAAATCCTAGTTTATGGTGGCAAGCAGGATACGCGTGCGGTGATAAAACCAACCACCATTATTTGGCATGCAACCAATATTTAGTACGGCATAAATTCCATCTAATAGCGAACATGCAAATCAGAACGAAGATGATATGACGTTACTTTTATGACGTCAAATTAGCTTGCTACATAACATATAATAACCTTTGCATTAAATGCATAGTGTGTCAATACGACAACTTTATTTATATACCTTTGGTATATGTAGGTATATCGTTTACGGCTTATTCTTCTCGATAGCTAATCTTGAACAGATACCCGGAGATTGATGAATTAATTGATGAACAAGGCTTACAATGGTTATTGTAATTAATGAAAAGTAACTATCCTATATTCTACCTGTCTGTGTACAGTACAGTAGCGTACCTACCTATCTACTGAGAAAATGCATATAGTACATTTTCGTTGCAAAGTTCTTGCAACGAGTTGTGGAGTTATCTAATTGAATACTTCAGTTACATTCGTTCGTCCGGCTTTCTCGCTTGTATTCAAGAATATGTATGTTCACGAAACCAATGTCAAATGTTGAGGTTAAAGTAATGGAAAGCAAGGATCGTGATCATTGTTCTGTGGAATGTAAGGACGCGGTCATAGAGCCAATTTTTCTAAAAATTGAGCTATAATAATTCTGGTTGGAACTATTTCAATTTATTTACCCTTTGCTATGCAATACCTAATTTTATATTTGTGATTTCATTTTTTTTTCGGTTTTACGACTTTGAAGGGACATACCCGTAATAAATCTCACCACGGGCTCGGCTCGGTACGGGCACAGAAATTAAAATAACAGTAAAAAAATTGACATTTTCAAACGATTCGTTAAATTTCGGTTAATTTGTACGGGAATGTCTTTTTTTTGTTTTTTGACTGTTGTTTTATTATCACTAGTGGTTCGCCGCGAACTTAGACCTCGCGATATTATTCCAAAACTAAACCAGTTTTAATGTCCAGTGAAACTGTGATTTAATGAAATTGTGATTTAATGAAACTGTGATACATTATTCACTACCAATTCGATACCGTTGCAGGAAACAGATTTTCCAACCTTCTTTCTTCTTCTATTTTGAGCTGCAAAAGTTTTTTTTTATAAATTTTTTTCAAACAATTTAAATCAAAACCTGGATCAAATTCAATATCCCAAGACATTTGAATCTTGAAAGAGCAACGTATGTACATCCAGCCGCCAACTATTTTACGCCTACGTTTTATCATCATCATCATCATTTCAGCCGCATAACGTCCACTGCTGGACTGGACATAGGCCTCTCCCAAAGATTTCCAAAATGACCGATCTAGAGCGGCTTCCAGCGACCTTGGTCAGGTCGATAAACCACCTTGCTGGTGGGTGTCCTATGCTTCGCTTGCCGGTACGTGGTCGCCATTCGAGTACCTTTTTGCCCCATCGGTCATCGGTTCGTCGCACTATGTGTCCGCCCACTGCCATTTCAACGAGCTAATCCGTTGGGCTATGTCAGTGACTTTAGTTCTCCTACAAATTTCCTCATTTCTGATTCGTCGTTGTCCATGTTCATTTTCAAGCTTATCAACATCATCATCATTTCAGCCGCGTAACATCCACTGCTGGACATAGGCCTCTCCTAAAGATTTCCAAAATGACTGATCTAGAATAGCTGGAAGGCGCTGGATGGAAGCCACTCTAGATCGGTCATTTTAAGGCTCACCTGTTGGGAAACTCGGTTTAGGTCTGCGAGCATAGTACATACATACTTAATGTCGCTGTCTGCCATCGATTCCGCCATGACAACGATATCATCGGTAAATCGAAGATGAGTTATATACTCGCCATTGATGTTAATGCCAAATCCTTCCCATTCCAGAAGCTTGATCTTCTATTGCAACAATGAACAGTTTCGAAGATATAACGTCTGGTTTACACCTCTATGTAGTGGAATTGCCGTTGTCCACTGCTCCTGTACTCGGACTGACATAGTGCGTTACTGTAAAAGCCTTTCAACACCTCGATATACCGATAGTCAATACAGCATCGCTGGAGACTGAAGCACGGCCCATGTTTCGATCGAATGGAAGGCTTTTTCATAGTCCACTGTCCCCAAGCATAACGGCCGGTTATACTCCCTCGTCTTCTCTATAACCTGCCGCAGCGTATAAATGTGGTTCATGGTGCTAAAGCCCTTGCGGAAACCGGCTTGTTCGGAAGGCTGGAAGGCATCAAACCTGTTTGCGGGATGATTCGTGTTGACTCTCGAAAACAACTTATATACATGACTAAGACACGTGATAGGCCTATAGTTCTTCAATAGAGTGTTATCTCCCTTATTGAAGAACAGGACCACAATGCCCCTGTTTCACGCTTCTGGCGTTACCCCCTAGAGCTGAATGGAATTAAAGAGCCTCTGAAGGACTTTCAGTAGCAGCGTTCCGCCCGCTTTCAGAAACTCTGGATGATTCCATCCTCGCCCGGCGCCTTTTTGTTTTTAAGCTGTTTAAGGGCCATCCCAACCTAGTACAGGCTGATGTCCGGGACATTTTCGGTATAGTGTCGGATTAGCTTGGCTCTTGGGCAAACGCCAACGTCTACGAATACTTTATTCAAAGTGAGTCCTTGCGATTTGTGCACATTTATTGCCCAGGCAAGCGACAGTGGAAATTGCGTTCGTGAGCATGACACTTGGCCAGTCTTCCACGATCGGGTCATGCGTGGGATGGGAACCGTGTTCTGGTAAGTTCTTGCCCTCGAATCTCCACAACCTGCTCACGCATTGAACGCTAGCGCTTTAAGCGTTTAGGGTATAGTTCCTGATTTCGTACTTCCCTTGCGTACTCACGCTGTGAACACAAGCGTTTGGAGCGTTCGGGCGAAGTTTTTTGCTGACAAAGCTCTTATTGGCATGAGAAGTACCTACTAGCATATTCCCTTAGTTGCGACTCTACGTAAAACTACTTCGCTGGCTTTGGTTGCCGTTAATCTCTTGTTAGTTTGTAGCATTATTACTAATACTACAACAGAAGCACAGACAAGTAGCGATATCGATTGTACCAAAGTTCGCTCAACAAAATTGCTAAATTTAGTAAACTACCTAGTTTGCCGCGAACTTAGACGTCGCGATTATTTTTCGCAATTCAGTTTCCTAAATATCCCCTAGATGGTGCTATCCAAAGTTAGAACGCGCTATGGTTTCGTTTGGTACACAATCGCGGACATTTTTATTAATATTTCAAAAACTACTGAACCGATTTTGATGCCCAACGAACTTGAAAATTCTATTGATATTTCCTACATGCCTACCAAATTTCATCAAAATCAAACCATCGGTTCGGCTGTTATCGCGGTACAAACATACATACATACATACATATATACATACATACATACATACATACATACATACATACATACATACATACATACAATGTGTTTTCGCCCCCAACTCGATTTAGAGACCTTCGCTCGCTTCGCTCGCTCGGTCAATTATTCATTATACTATTTATTCATTATACTATGTGATCTAGTGCAGCACGTAGTCCCATTTATTACGGGTACGTTCCTTTCTTAATAAAGTCTTTAGCATACTTTTGGTAGTTTGTTCTATCTAACAAAAGTGACAACACTCAATTTTATAAGAACACTGCTAGCTGCCCAACCGACTGCGCACGGATATAGGTAGGTACTTGAAATAGGTACACGTAAACTTCCCGCAAAAATCTTTTACATGTTAGTGCAGTGAATAAACATGGGCTTGCCATTTCAAAGTTAAACGAGCACAGACGTTTAGTCTGTGCTCGAAATATCAGTACCTGCTAGGTAAGTATGAATAATTAAGAGACAAGTGAAAAATAAAAAGCATTAGTAAAGTGTGGCCGCTTCCTACGTTCGTTAGTATTCCTGTGGTGCGCGGTTTGGAGGTCCTTCGTCAAGTCTCGGACACCAACGTGAGACAATTTTCCTCATTCCCTTAAATTCGACAGATTTTCAAAGTTATGTATGTAAAGGGGTTCTTTATGTTGGCGTGTGTATACGACGATGACGAGGTGGTCAGACCATCTGACCAAGGATGTTGTAAAACGTTGCATGCAACCCTCTTTCTGGTCGTTCAGACATTCATAAGGGAGACCTATGCAGCAACAGATATGATGAAGCTGAGATGATGTAAAAAAACCTTAGGCGCCTGATTGAATGCGATATTGTTTTCAATAACTATGAAGACAACTCTTTACTAAATACAGTGTATTCACTAAATTTACATTTAGGTACCTTTTGTTAAACGCGATCGGCCATACAGTGAGAATTTAGTAAATGCGTGAAGGATTTTTTTTTATTGTATATGACTCGTGTATAGGACTATGAATATTCCTAGGTCTATGTGAAAATATAGGAGCATATACATTCTAACTTTATGGATGCATACGGCTACTCTAGATTAAGCATGGAAATTGTACTTGACTTTCGTGATATGAAGTTGGATAGGTAGGGTAAGTATAGATCAATGTAATCAGAGATATGGGACTTAGTCCCATCCCATATCTCTGAATGTAATATATATTATACATAGATTTTTTTTTACTACATAGATAATATCAGTCAAACCATAGACAAAATGCCAAAGACAATAAATGAAAGGTCATACTTCCATAAAAAGAGTCATGTAACCACGAAGTTAGAGGGTAAAAGCATGTAACCCTTCAATATTCGGTGTGTCCGCAAACTTTGGTTTACTCTACCCTTTGTTACTCGATACACGATTTTCCTTTCATTGATGTCGAGCGTTCAATGGGCGGTACCTTTTTCCTTTTGTGTTTTAAAGAGATTTTGTCTGAAAATCTATACACGTGGTTTACCGAATCAATCGATGGGTTCTGGAAATTTACTAAAAATAAATTAGCCATGGGTGTTTGAAGAAGATAATAGTTGGTTGTTAATATTTTTCAGCATTGTTGTATGGCGTTCATGCAATGTATAAGAAAGCATGCAGAAATGATGGTCATCGACTGTAGAAGTATAGACACCGATATAACTAAATAAATACTACTACTAGTATACTATATCTATTACTATTATATCTTTATAGCAAAACTGGTGAGAGGAACGCGCTTCATTATACGATGTAGATTACTGCTGGTATAGATATTTTCACTTTGATCTCTAACTCTCAGCATATCACTCTACAATTGACGTCCCTATTAGATCTACTTATTGCGACTAATTTTTTCATCTTTCTAGTAATTGTCTTGGTCTAATATAAGAGGTGTCTGAATTAAACAAAGAGGTCCACTATGCTCTAAGTCTGTCCTAAGCCTCCATCTATAGTCTGGGAGCACAGCCCGTTTCGTAAGCTGCTACATTACACGCCAGCGTTGAACGTTACCCGGGGCTGATAAGGTCGTTTTACACTTACAACTGACTATTTTACTATATTTTTTTTGGCCGTTTAAAAATGGATCAAAACTAAATGGTTTGTCATATTCTAAGTTGCTAGTAGTACCTTCCTTAATATTCATAAATGATGGACGTCAGGTGGTGAATTGCCTTTAGTCAAACTAGCCAAGTGAGTAGAATAACCCAAACAATAATAAAAAAGTTCGCAAAAATCATATTTTCGACAAATGTAGGACAGAGATGTAAGTAGAACTTCCGAAACGCGCCCTGTTTTATCAAACATTTGTGCAATATTATAATAAATAAATAGTAATTAATAGAATAGCTATTTTTTGCTAGTAGGGTGTCTAGGTGCATACTCGTTAGCGGTTAGCGTAAGGCGTTCTCAAACTTTATAATGTCTTCAACCGCTATAAGCATGTTATCTCCAAAAATTTTATCAAATTGACTCCGTCTGAAGCGACAATTCAAAGTTAGAACATTCGTTTTGCTTTCCGTCCTTCAGTGGATACTATCCCTTACAGTCAATAGTCGCGTTGACCTCCTAGCTTGAACGAATCTTCTTAAAACAACCGTCGGGATTTGCATTTTTTTATTGCGTATTGAGCTCCTTATCTTGAAAATTGTACAGTACAAGTTATTTCAGTTTGTAAAAATCTTCGATTACAATAAGTTGTGGCTTCGTGAATTTGTGGATTGTAAAATAAATTGTTATTTTCATGAATATCGGGTTTCAGATTGTTTCAAAATAGTATTTAATGTTCATCAAATATTCACTCTTGTTTTGTTTTAAAATGGGTAAAATTTTAGATAATTGCTCATCTTTGACTGAAAGTACCTAGTCGTTTCGTCACAATCAATTATTTTGCTTGAATCATACCCCAAGTATTTAAAATAGGGTTTAAAGGTCATCATCGTAATTATTAGGCCTTTTAGTCACCACTGCAGGAGCACGTCCCTCTCTGTACTATCAAAGCCATACTTGGCCAGAGCAGCCAGAGGATTTAGCCTGCACTCTCTACGCCAGCCAGACGGATGGAGAGGTCTCATTGATGTTTTATAAGCTTTGTTTAGCATGTATTTCCTAAGTCGTCTTCTACGACATCCACGGGAGGACTTGGAGTGACCCTATTATACTCTGCCGGTTTAAAAGTAATTTTGTGTAAAACGTGACAATTTTGTGCTTAGCCAATGAATAGGTTACTATTATATTTACTTACTGTTCGTGCCATATCGCTCTTTTTATATCATATCCTCCTTCGTGCATCTCATTTTCATTTATAGCCTGCTTAGTGTCAAGAAAAGAAAAAAACTAAACTCGGTATCTTTACCTACCTAGACTAGATCGGATACATATTCCGCCATTCTTTAATAACAGGCAGAATAGTTTATCTACTATAACAAAAATTACAGCATTTTTCTTTCTTTCAATATGAATCAAAAAAACGTAGAAAAGGTTATAAGATAATATGATTGAATAAAGCCAGTAAAGAAAAATACATCTTTTGTTACCCGACACTGTTGCGACGAAACGTGCGCCGGAGATAGTCTTGATGTGATTATTTTCATGAAGGTTATTACATGTTGTCACGTATAGGTCTACGAACTAGGGATAGGGATATCAGCTTAATGTTATCTTGAAAATGTATAGGTATACTTAGTAGTTTATTAGATATAAACGCGGTATAGAAAAACACATCTTATGTAGCGGGGCATTGTCGAGACGGAACGTGGATGGGAGATAGTGTTGATGTGATTATTTTTATGTAATTACGTGTTGTCGCGTGGCTACAAACTAGGGACAGGGGTGTCAGCTAGAAGATGTTATTTAAAAATCCTTTCTCAGGGATATTACGTAATAATTCTCCAATAGTTCTTGTTACATTACACCCCTGGTGTTGCAGTTGTCCAAGGGCAGCGGTGGTCACTTACCATCAGGTGATCAGCTTGTTCCTTTGCCGCCCTATAACATAAAAAAATAAAAAAATGTTCGGAGCATTAACGACTGAAGGCTGTATTAATTGTAAAATTTTGGATAAAAGGTCTACAAACTTTATTCAACACGCAAAACATTATTTTTAAACTTTTAAGATAAGCTACTATTGATGTGATTATTTATAAGTAGGTTATTACGTGTATCGTGTCACGTAGACTAGAATTACCAGCTTGAGGTAATATGAATTATTTTGCTTTTACGTTATCATTTCACAGTTATTGGCAGCCCTTATACTAGTTAAGTGTCCTCAGGAGGCGCGCTCCTAAATTGTGTTACTCACAATTTGCTCTACAATATAATAAACACTAAAGAATATTACTTAGTATTGTGTAAACCTATACATATATAGGTACTACTATATTTACGACTGTATTTTATATACGAGAAAACTATTTTACGGGAGAATTCAGTCATCAAAAACCCAAGGGATATTTCTTAATATATAAAAGATAATTTATATCTCATCTTTTTGAAAATGTTTTCATCCCAAAACATTTGAAGCTAAAGTTACAACTGATCCTCGCGGGGCTGAAAAGTGAAAAAGAAAATCTGTAGCGATTAAAACAATTTGAAAACTGAACACGAATGTAATCTATGTAGAATCAAAAATAATGTTGGCAGCCCACAAAAAATTTAGAATTTTGTTTAAAACAATTGTTTGTGTATGAATAGTGTGTGAATAGTAATTGGATTAAACTAATTATTGTAATATGGATAGTTAAATTAATAAACAAACGATATTATTGGACGAGTTTTATACTATGTGACAAGTTGCAACTAATACCAATCGATTGGTGTTGGTCTATTGGTCGTCCAATAGACCGATTCGAAATCATGATATGCATTTTTTTCTGTAAAACGAACTCTAAATATTACAAAAATACTTTCCCAGATGTTGGACGCAGTTTTAATACACATATAAATCGTCGTTTAGGTAAACCTTTTCCCTGTCCCTTAGTTAAGCTACTAGAACGGAAATACCCACTTTTATATTTATTAATTGTTAGTGGTCGTGTTTTTTGTATTTTGTTTGTACAGACGTAAGTTGTTAAAAAAATGAAGACTGTATTTCAAAACGTTTATAAATATGAGATCCAATAATAAAAGATAGAAATTTTCCCCAGCGGCATTTTGAATAACTTCGGAGGCCTATGACTTATTTATGACCTACGAAGTCCATTTGTGTATAAAAATTCGTCTCTTATGATACACTAATTGCTCTACGAACTAAATTGTCTGAACTGACGAATTTCTCAAATTTGTCTGATACAATAGGTACACAAATTTCATTCATCGACAAACATTTAAAGGCAGCTTTCAACTAAAGATCTCGTAAAGTCAACATCTATTATTCGACACTTTTCCGCTGGGGAAATGCACACTCTAACTTGAGGAATTCGTTTCGCGCTGGATTCTAAGTAGTGCCCTCACCTTAAAATTATTATCTTATTTCTAAATTATTACTTACCTTACCTTAAAATTATTAGCAAGAGGTACTTGTAGTAGGGAGAATCCACTATTTCACCATCCCATTCAACTAGACCGATCAACTGATCCAGTATCTATTAAAAACATTATTTTTTTCGATTCCTGTCTCTTTTTGTCATTTATTTAGCCAGTTGAATACAATTTCCCTAAAAAAAACAGCTACGTAGAAAGCGAATCAAACTGCGGTTCATCAAACTCCGATTGAATTGAATGGAGTCGTTCATTCTGCACTTGAAAAGAGTCGGTATCGTTCGTCTGGCATCGATGGGGCTCATTTGTAAGGATCCGACCCTCCTGTATAATGAGGTAAATGAGATATGGCTGCGATTGCGATAGGTTTTAGAATCTACTTGTAAGTATTCTAAGTATATAGCGGAGTATAAATTTTTTTGCTATTAGATTTATTTGTAAAAATTTCTTCCGATCTCTCCTTGTAAAAAAATAGACTCGTTCATTCTGAACTTAAAAATAATTGGTATCATTCACCGGGCATCTATGGGCCCATTTGTAATGATCCCAGTTCTCCGTATGAGGTAAATGGGGTGTAGGTGATATTTACAGTATGAGCGAGAAAAACACCGGGCGGCCGATAAAAATATATATTTCGGAACTTAAAAACGAGTTTTATGTAGAATTATTATTAGAACACAGCGGAGAAAAACTTATTTGAGCGCGACGCTAACATGGGGTATGCCTTCGACAATCTTATGAATAATTACTCGTACCTTTATCCGCTAGTCTCTTAAATACGCATTTTAAGTTTACATGTCGACAACGAAAAAAAGTTTTATTGATTTTATTAAAAAAGGTCATAGAAAGAAATTTTGCACATGTTACAGACATATACCTAGTACTTATTAGATTGTTAAGCGATAAAAAAATCAGAGAAAAATGTTGAGACACGCGCTAATATCCTTGGTTTTTCACGCTTCCATAGACCACGGTAAAGGTTACCAGGTGGGCATGTTTGCCTACTTATTTGTGTAAAAAGGAAAGGTCGGAAGGAATGATACAAATGAGGCCAATTAGCGGTTTCTCTCTACGTTTGTGCCTCTATAGATACACAGCAAACGAATGGTACCGGTTCTTAAAGCGTGGAATGAATGAGTCATTCGGTTCAATGCGAATTTTAGGCAGTGAAAATCATGGTATCTTTAAAATTACTTAAATGTTAAAAAATTTGACATCAAAAATTCGGCAGAATAGATACAGACCGCGTTTGAGTACAGGCCTAGCTTTGCCTACTCGGCACGGAGTTGCATTATAATGTCGAAAACCTATGCCAAAAGATCCTCAAAAGCTCTAACATACTACCTGCTACCTAACAGAGGCCAAAAATGCATGATCATTGATATGTTTAAATTCTAGATTTTCTATGAAGAAGAATCAGAAGCATAAGCTATCATATGGGACTGACCGTTTTGCAGCTTAGGTCAGATTAAATTAATAGAAACATATAGTACTGTAGAGCGAGCCCGCTTTCTTGTCGTCGCGGAATGGAAATCTGCAATGGGTTTTGGCTACAAGCCTTTTATCACCCCACTTCGGTACCCTGCTTGACGACGAATATTTTCGGCTGGCGACGTCCCTGAAACTGGAAGCAATTTGCACTGAGGAACATTGTTGCTCCTTCGGCGACAGTGTTGATGATTTGAACCACCATGGCCTCTAGTCATATAAAAGCGCTGGGCGTTTAGGGCGTCATGCTGCCCTAAACAATTTGATTTACCGGGCTCTTGCTAGCATCCATATGCAGCTGTTCTAGAACTTAGCGGCCTGGTTAGGGATGACGGCAGGAGACCGGACGGGAGGACCCTTGTGCCGTGGAGATTGGGTCGGCTACTTGTGTGTTCAGAAAACCTCAAACGGCGCAAATATAGTAGCCGCGGTAATAATTATTTATTTGAGTCGTTTGGGGTAGAAAACGTCGGGGCCGTTGGGACCATCGGCGCATAAAATATATATAACACTGTCGCCCGAACACTGACTGAAATAACGCTTGACCAGACGGCACTGCCATACAACATGGTAGTGCTGCCAGCCTTCTGGGCACGTTACCTCGGGCAGCGATTTGCGGGACAGGGATTTTTTATTTATGAGTTATTTATTAATTTAGTTTCAATTAGTTTTCTTGTTTATTTTATTAATTTGTTCAAAATCGAAATTGAAGAAAGTTTGTAATAAAATTAAAATTATTCATATTATTATTTTTGATTTTAAAAACTATTGCTGATTAAAGTGACTTAAATATTTTAATAATAAAACTATTTGATAACTTACATGCTGGTCTGAAAGAAAAACTGAGAATAAAATATATAATATTTGATTATTGCTGAGTTTAAAACAGGTGATTAAATGAAGTGATCGGAATCATTACAAATAAGCCCGGTTCCTATCACTGAAAGTAAAACGAATGACACCTGTTTCCTCCAAGTATACACGGACTCCCTGTTTCATTTAATCCTAATTTGTTGAAGAGAAGACAGAATTTTATAATGACTAGGTACTACTTTTGAATAAAAAGTGTTCCTCAGACTAATTAATGATTAACCATCAGAAAGGTATTCCACTGACTCATCATCATCATCAGGTCTTTTGGTCTCCACTGCAGAAGCGCGACTATCTCTGTACTACCAGAGCCATACTTGGCTAGAGCAGCCAGAGGACTTGGCCTGCACTCTCCACGCTGGCCAGACGGGTTGGAGAGTAGGTGTTCCACTGACTAATGAGTGTTTAACCTGAGAGAATGAGATAAGTAAAAATAAAAAAAAATATTACCAGGTAGAAAAATGAGACCGCACAATGAGACTCTTTATTTTCAAGTGAAACTTCCGCATTAAATTCAATATACCTACATATACCACAGAATTAATATAAGTATCTTATACCTTTAAACGAGCAATTCCTGTATATTTATAAATTTCTGTGATCTCGAAAACGGCTCTAACGATTTCGCTGAAAATTGGTATATGGGGGTTTTCGGATATACAATCGATCTAGATAAGTCTTATGTTTGGGAAAACGCTTGTTTTCGAGTTTTCATTTGTTTTTCTTACCACGCAGAATATGGTCGCTAATTTCGTCGCGCCGGCCGCCATCCGCTTAGCTCAGCGGTTAGGGATGCTGCCCGCTAGAAAGAGTGTTACGGGTTCGAATCTCACTCGGTGACTTACTTTTGTTTTTTATGTCCAAGTTTATATATAATTTTTTATTTTGTACTGTTTTTAGACAAGTTTAAAAAAATGTAGTTAATGTGTGAGACGTAACCGACCGAGCAAAGCTCGGTCACCCTGGTACTCAAATATAAAACGCAATATGCGTCCCCGCTCCCGTCTCCGCCCCTCTCCCCCGTTCTCGCCTTGTGAAGGCGCATATTGCGCGCAGGACCTTAGGAGATTTCGTTCTGTGGTATGTATGTAACACTTATATTAATTCTGTGACTTCATTAATTAATAGACTCTATACATATAATGAGCCTGTCCCACACACGTTACTCCTCTTGAGTGTACCAGATATGTGAAGCATCTCACGTGTTCTTAATTAATTTTATAAAGGAACTGGTTATGATTAAGTTATTTCTAATATCTAAAAATAAAACAGCGAAGGTACAGACCGGTAGATACAGACACAGTTTCACGTTTATATCCCTGACGGGGTAGACAGAGCCCAGGGCCGCTAGGCCAAAATCCACGCTTAGCGTGGTGATGGTCATTAAGATGGAAAAGGAAACAAAATAGTGATGGGTTGCTAGCCGCATCGCCTATTACCATGATTCAAATCTCGCCCATTCCCTCGATTTTTCTTTTCTCCCAGACCAGCATGGAAGATAGCGGAGTTAAGTGTAAGTTATTATTATTTGCAATTAATTCTACTAAACCTAATTTTTAGCACATTTTTAATGCTATTGGGATTATAGACTGGCCACCACAGGAAAGCTGTATCCAAGTGCAATAAACAACTTTAGTAGATTAGGTCTTCAACTTAAGTTTTGAATAAGATTTGCCAAGTCGTGAAACTTCTACTTTAGACAGACGTAAACATTATTTGAACTAGTTAATAAGCAAAGTGATAGCTCAGACTTTCAAGAATATCTTACGCGTAGGTAAGTACCTATCTAAGAGTACCTACCTAATTAAATCGAACCTTACCAGTGGCTCTGCCGGCAAGACCCACTGGTGGGTCTACAGGTAATTATTTTTACCCGTAGACCCACTACACTACACTACAGGTGGGTCTACGGGTAATTGAAACAAAACCATGGCCCACCTCATTAACTAATCGCATTTGCTCAGACAAGCTTGAAAAATAGTTAGGGTTAAAGGTAAGGTTTCGACATCGATATAAATTTACGGCAAATGAAATAATTAAAATAATCAGCAAGTTTTTACTTACAATTTTTTTTAAACAGTATTTAAAATGTAGTGATTATATACTCTTTGACAGTATTCAGATGTCGGCACATTAGTATATTTTTGCTACCTCTAACATCTCATGTAAGCTGTCTATCTAGGAAAAGATATCACTGTAAAATTATTATTATTTGTAAAATATGCTAAACCTCCTGAAGATTAAATACATTAACCCTGGGAGGGTTGACCGATTTAAATAAATATGCAAAGCGAAACTCAACGGATCTCATTTAGGTTTCTCGCCATTCCCTCGCTATTATAACGAAATTTTATTGGATATTCAACAATGGAAAATAAAAGCGCAAAATGTATCGGGAGCCGACATAGAAAGATTACAAATGGGATTAGGTATTGGCGCATCGCTACCCTTTTAACGAGACAATAAAAAGATCCAAGTATTCGATGAATATAAAACGTTTCCTATGTAGCTGATAGCCAGCCGAAATGATGAGTTTATTGGATTTAGGTATGTGTCACATGTGTCACTAATAGTTACCTATGTTACATTACACGTCGTGTGTACATAAGGAAGTTTGGATGAATTTAAGATCAAATAAACTGATTAGTCTTGTGATTATGTACCTACTTATAGTTTTTAGGGGCGATTTTATTGTGTATTTATTTATTTTTTAATAGTTAAGTGTATGTTATAATAGGTATACTTAATGCAGAACAATCTGACAAATATAGGTTCTGTTTCTACCATACTGATTGGGATGTATTAGTTTCAAGAGACTAAAGCTAGTTACCTAGTACCACTGTGTGATTTGTCGCATGATTACATCACAAACACAAAATATGTCGCTAAATACTTATAGTTATGTATATAAATTGTCTTTTTAATGAAAAATGAACTGATAAGCCTTGTCACATAGGTAGATGTAGGTACCTACTTATCTACTTACTGTATTACAAGACGCTACAAAGTAATATTGGTGTCGCGATCACATTATTGTCTCGCGCCGTTACGTTATAGAGGCAATCTTCGCGTGCTAGTCGTAAATTGTCGGCCATGTGTAAAGCTTAGCCTAATCTCCGCGATTGTAATTTTTACCAGCTATACTTATATACTTGAGAGGTAATCTCCCATTTCTTTGAGCTCAACGTAATATTTAATAGGGGCTTAGACGTACCGTGAGCTGAACATATGCGAAATGATGATGAAGTACAGTCATATCCGGGATCAAATGTTTGCGTCTTATAAAATATTCAGCGATGTATAAATATAAGTATACCGTGATATTCAGCAGGTATCTAACTTCCTAGTTATAGGACACAGGGTGTTTTGTAACTTGTAACTATCGATAATAGGCCATAGTTAGGTATTAGGTAGTGCATTTTGTTAAAATGCCTGCGTCCTTTGAGGTAGGTAGTAGGAAAGTTTGGATTTTTTTGTTGAATCAGAATTCTCTCTCAGAATATATTATATGCTTATATTACATATACATACTATAAGGAAATTATTAATTAGAGAAAGTGGCGGGCATCGTACTTTACTGTCAAAACATCTTTCAACAACCTTTATTTATCAAATCACGTTTATAGTATGTATGGGAGCCCCCCTTAAATATTAATTTAATTTATGATTTATTTTTAAAGTTAATATACAGCTGAATATTCTAAGAATATTTCAAGCGTCTAAGTAGGTACCTGTTGCCGATAATAATATCAAGAAAAAAAATCACATTTAAATTCATAGAGATCAAACAAAGATTGGTGGCCTGTTTCACTTATAAACGTCTTTGCGTGAAACAAATTGTATTCGTAGGTACTCGTAACTGTCACTGTCACACTTCAAATATTTGACATTGATAATGTTATTATCAGCTGACTGATGTTGTGATTTGTTTACATTTTTTTATCAAGAATTATGAATACATTTCAATCATATTTCAATAAATAATACAAGGTTGCGTGTATTTACTCCAGTTAACAATATAGTAACATAATTTATAATGTGATAAAGTGAAAAGGCAAGCACAACATTTCTGTAAAAGGGCTTTTCCTCGTAAAAGTATTTTGTATTTTTCTTTTACTACAAATAAATAACTAAAAAGCTAAAGCAATATTAGTAAAATATTAAGCCAAAATGTCACAGATTTCTGAAGAATACATAAACAGTGTAGTAAACAACATTGCGATACAAAATAACCTAAAAGATTGCCAGTATTCACGAGTAAATTTCGACAGCATCGCTCAAAATTACTTCGGCGTTCTCGTTCCTGTCGTGCTAAACGCGAAAAAGGACAACGAAGCTGTGAAGGTGGATGTAGTCCTAAAATTAGCTCCAACGGACGAACGGTACAGGGTTAGCGGTGCTGTCACGCAGTTCTTTTTGCGCGAAATATATGTCTACTCCGTCGTATTGGAAAAATATCGAATATTACAGCAAGACTTTCCACAGCCACTACTGTACCTAATGCCTAAGTGTTATTATGTCTGTAAGGATTATTGTAATGAAGCTATTGCTATGGAAAATATGACTGTAGATGGCTATAAACCAAACATAACTCAAATATTCCTGGACTTTGATCATATCACTGTGGCTATAGAATCTCTGGCAAAATTTCACGCACTATCCTTTATATTTAGAGAAAGAGATCCAACTCTATATGAAGAGGCAATTAAAGTATGTTTACCATTAACAGAAGCTACCAATAAGAGGTTCATGGACATATTAAAAGATAGATTAGAAAAAGCCTTGCAGAACCTAGAAAATACACAATATGTGCCAATGTTACAAAATTTTAAAGAGAATTATGCAAAGTTAATTGAATCTGTATTTAAGATGGTACAAACGACTTGTATTTGTCATGGAGATATTTGGAAAGAAAATGTTCTTTTTAAATATGAGGTAAGTACTTACTTAAAGTTTTATTGTTATAGTTTGTCAGGCAAAAATGCAAAAAATAACAAAGCAAAATTGTTGAAAACAATATTTTTTTAGAAGACTTATTGAAATAGTTCAAATCAATGCTAAAAAAACAAAAAAGAAAGAAAAGCTTTATTGGGCAACCACAACCATTACATACAGCATATAGGTAACAAAAATAACTTTAGACAACAACATTCCACACAAAAAATTCTAATATATATTAATATGTTTTGTTTCAGGGTAGCAAACCAATATCTTCCTGCCTCATCGACTACCAAACAGCTCGAACAATAAGCCCAGCTTACGATGCCCTCTACCTTATTATCAGCAGTACCGACACAGAGCTACGACATAAACACTATGAAGAATTGTTAAATAAGTATTATGCGACTTTTTCTTCCGTTTTGAGAAAGGCAGGTTTGAGCCCAGACGTAATATACTCTTGGGATATGTTTAGATCTGATTTGAAGGTTGTTGGTCCGGCATGCTTTATAGTAGCAAACACTGCACTCTGGCTGTCAAACGGATTGCAGAAGGAGGGCCATGTTAGAAGTAAAAACGCCTGGACTACAGAAGAAGAGAAAAGAGAGGCTGTGAATAGGTATAAGAATGTTATAATAGGGATAATAGATGATTTTGTTGAGTATGGTTACTTGAATTTGTAGAGTGGTATGGATATTTTTATTATTTGTTATTTTATCATCATCATCATCTTCCTTGCCTGCTCCCTATTTGGGGTCGGCTCTGTATGTTAATTGCCTTCATAGTTTTCTATCATTTACCATATTTTTACTTTGTTAATTATTGCTGGTTATATAACTCAGATAAGTTTAATATACCTATTGTTGAATATTAGTTTTTAATTATTGGTTACGTACCTTTATCATTTAATAATTCTTAAACATTGGCATCTTGTGACCCTTGGCTTCATCTATCCTGTACGGGATAAAGACAAGATACTGTATGATTGGGTGGATGGGATTACTCACGACAATAATTCGTTGAAAAAGTGGCGCTACTGTCTATCCTGTAAATTTTGTTGTTATTACCATTTTAGGCTTCCGACTCCGCTGTACGTCTGTCTGTCTGTCACCAGGCTGTATCTCATAAACCATGATAGCTAGACAGTTGAAATTTTCACAGATATTTATTTCTGTTGCTGCTATAACAATAAATACTAAGAAGAGAATAAATATTTAAGGACTCCCATACAACAAACGCGATTTTTTTGCCGTTTTTGCTTGATAATAATAACGGCAACTGGTAGATGCTTGAAATATTCACAGAATATTCATTAGTATTTCACTTTAAAAGATCCTCCTTTGCAACAAACTTGATTTTTTATAGATAATGGTACTCGACTCGCACTTGGCCGGTTATTTATTTTACTTTGACTGCCAAAGTTTAGAGAGCATACACAGACTACTGCACAAAACTCAGAAACTACAAATCAGAATTTCCATACAGCTCTCAAAAGCGAAAACAACTTTTCTCGCCGCATTCGACACTAATTGCATGAACTAAAAAAAATACATTTTCGCCGGAAGCTCGGATGTTTAAAATCCAATTTGGCGAAGGCTGACCAGCTTATTCATTCTGTTACCGTTTCATTACGATGCGCCGACCGGCGATTTCAGGTATCAATGGAAATTGTTACTCCATAGTCTAGGTGGCTGTTTCACCTTTTATTCAACAAGTAGGCGAAGTTTCTTTGACAGCCCGATAATTCGAATACGAGGCTTCGATAGATTACATAAAGATAATGATTCAAATCATTTTCCGTGTGGTTTCCGCCGCCGTGTGGAGGACCACTCCAACTCTTTCCGTGGATGCTGCAGGAAGCGACTTAGGAAATACAAGCTATTTAATTTTATTATTATTTATTTAATTAACCTGTACTGTCCCACTGCTGGGCAAAGGTCTCCCTCATCTCCTTCCAAATACAAGCTTAACATAGCTTATAAACAATGAGACCTGCAACCCGTCTGACCAGCGAGGAGAGTGTAGGCCCAGTCTGGCTGCTTTGGCAAGTATGGCTCTAGTAAAACACAAAGGGGCTTGCTCTAGACTAAAAAGACCTAAAGATGAGCTGAGAAGGAACTAAACTAGTAGTTCGCTACGAACTTAGACCTCGCGAATTTAGATGAATTATCCGTGCAGGTTTACCGATATGCGGATTCATGGTTGTGACTATTAATGGGTTTTCGTTTAAATGTTTATTTGTATTGCCATGGCTCTATGCCGCTGCTTATTGGTTTCTTACTCTCTTCGTAAAGCTACTTCGCGCGCTTTGATTGCTGTTGATCTCTTGTTAGTTCGTAGCATAATTACTACTATAGAAGCACAGACAAGCAGCGATAGCGATTGAACGAAAGTTCGCTCAACAAAATTGCTAAATTTAATAAACAAGCCAACAATCAATCATAATAAGCAAAAACTTAAAAAAAAACTAATCGTAAAATAAGCAAAGCCCTTTTTTTAAGTCGGTTAAATATGATATTTATAGAACTACTTATGAAACTCAAAATAATAACCATACTAGTTATTCAGAGAAATTACTTCGTGGACCCCAGGGGAGATATGTATTTTTAAGAAAGTTGTTCAGTAGCCCGGACTGAATTCACCCTTAAATTGTTTCAGCATATTTTGTAAGAAGATTTGTATTATATATCCGTCACGGTTTAGTCAGCTAGACTTCGCGAGTCACCTTATACCTGTTTAAGTTTATCGTATAAAAAAGTTGTTCAGACAAAAAAGTTATTCAAATAAAAAAAAATCGTTTTTATAATGGCAACAAAAAAGTCTAATGACATTTTTGAAAATATTTTGAAATGGCGGATATATGACAGTATTAAAATTTTAAACCCCCATATTTCCGCCATTTTGAAAAATTTTCGAAAAACTGGCTCGACAAAAAAATTCTATTTAGTTGCTGAATCTGCTTACAAAATTTAATGAGAATCGGTTAAGAAATGCGACCTGTAGGCGAGAACAGACAGACAGACAGACAGACGGACAAAATAATTTTTGGCTAATCTCGAAACTGAGACGCTTCGCTCGCTTCGCTCGCTCGGTCAATCAGAGATGTAAAATGTGAGGTTGTAAGTGGGTCCCGAGTTTGAAGTTCGGGGCTTTGGCGAACTTCTAGTTATAAATAGGTAGCCATGGGTCCATGGGCAGTAAGTTAAATTGATCCTGTGACTTTGAAATTCGGTCACAAATTACATGTAAGTTAGTTAATTCGGGTAGTCGTGAAACCGCAGTGATTGAACGGTGGCTGATCCGTGTGTCAACTCGTGAACGGGTGCTGCCAGGAGGAATTGGTTAGCTTTACTTCGTTGTTTTGACTACTGAGTATTATTTATAACGTATTTTATGTTCATTAACTCGTTCGCAAGCATTACATGCTATTATGTGTAAACATTATAAGTATTTATTTAAGCAAAATACATGATAATATTATGATAAAGGTCTTTCGGCGAGTAGGCGACCACTACTGTGAAAATCAGTTACATACGGCGTTTCTTCTCGGTACCTTTTAAAAAAATATATATACTTGGTAGTATGTATCATTTATACTTATTGATGTGTAAAATGCCTGTAAAGGTCTAATTACTAAATATATATTTGAATTTTGAATTTTTTGAACAGCCAAAACATTTTAATGTTTCTAGCTTCGTCTCTTTACTACGCACACCCTTCGACACCATCATTGGGTGATATTCACACAGAAGCAGCACAGCTTCGTTGTTATGATAGTACCTCATAGTTGCATAAAGGTCGTTACAGATACAACGCTCTAAGCGCGCTTTACTTATGCCGCACATTCTAACCCATGAGGGGTTCTAATTCTAACCCTTGTGCAGGCATGTAGCGCGCAGAATTTATAAGATAGGGTAAAAGTTCTATAATAGTGGCCACAAATCATCATAATGCAATTACGAATAGCGAAGCATGTCACATGACAATAGGAGCGCTTGTATTTTTCTTAACTTGCATAATCATTGCTTTCTGTTGCGTGCATAAGAATCACGTCACACTAATATTCTATAGACGAAAGTGAGTGTGTGTATGTATTTATATTGTGTCAGCTTCCCAATTTTTTAATTTGATAAAATTTGGTGTGCACCCTGGATTAACACATAAGCTACTTTTTCCGCGGGTAACAACGCGTGGTGCAGCTAGTGATGAATACAAATAAGAAGGTAATTGCAATAAACAATGTAAAAATAAACATCTTTCATTCTTAGCGAGACAAAAATAAAAATTGTGCGATACAATAAATCCTATTAAAAGTACTATGTTTCAAAAAGTGCCAGAGCGGGCGGTAGGTTTTCGTGAATTCCTTTTTCGTGTTTGCGGATTTTTTTAATTAATTGGTCCATCGCGCCGGCGGCTTATTACGGCCGCCCAATTATAATGTTTGAATTCCATTATTCAGTTAAAACAGATGGAATTTTTATTAATGACACAGGTACTCTGTGTGTTTCATTACAAGGTAGAATTTATATTCAAGATTTTGTTGGATCCTCACACCGGAGGGAGGTCCCGGGTTGGATCTTTTTTATATCAGATGGTCCTAGGTCTTGCATGTTCTATATATGTTTTTGTTTTAAAACATAGTATCGTTGAGTTAGTATCCCATAACACAAGTCTCGAACTTACTTTGGGGCTAGCTCAATTTGTGTAATTTGTCCGTATATACAACGTGGAAGGGACTCGTAATAAATCGAACCACGGACTATACTAGACCACTATAGCGTAATTAAAATAACAGAAACAAAATATTAAGCATTTCCATACAAAAGTGTGCAGCCCGGGCAATTGTTTATAGGAATGTCAATTTATTTTTGTTTTTTGACTGTTATTTTATAGCCTGTAGTTCGATTTATTACGGGTGTGTCCCTTGCACGTTGTGTATATTTATTTATTTACCTTCCGGTGTGTTTACTCAGCAGAAATTCATACACAGCAAGCAGGCAGAGACAATGCGCTCTCGTTCACCTGAAAGGTAGAACTAGTATCTCTAAATTCGTTATTCTGCGAGGGCGAGCCGCGGATTTTGCATTATGCAACGGTTTGAGTGCGTCCGGTGCGAGTTCGTGTTACCCGCAAACTACTGCGCCACAGCGCAATATAATATAGTAAGTCATTTTTTTATGTAAAAACTCAGAACGAGTTTAAATTAATTTTGAACGATCAACGATATCGCTGAAAGGCGCTGGATGCAAGCCGCTCTAAATCAGTCATTTTGGAAATCCTCGGTAGAGGCCTAGGTCCAGCAGTGAACGTTATGCGGCTGAAATGATGATAATGATAATAACAATATTTGCAAACCTGCCTGCAGTTTAATACAATGACCATTTACTAACATCACTGATATCTATTGTATACTGCAAATGAATGATTCTTGATTCTTGATTTTTGATTCTTGAACGAGTCGCAGAAATAAAAGATAAAATAAAAGATGAACCAATAATTAGTCAAAGTTACTGGAAGGAAGTGGTTTAGAAAAGCGTTGTATACCAAGTAGGTAACTATATACTACTGTATATTCGATATTTTCTACACATTGTAGCCAAGCCTCCTGGTTTTGCACGAAAACCTTATCACAACACCATATGCTAAGGCTTATTAGCTACAACGCTAGGACATCAACATTACTCTAAAATCACATAGGTCCTTTTCATACTTTACTTGCCAGTCAGGTCAGCATTGGTGGAAAATTGCTCGGAACCGTGGGCTGATACGATACCTAATTAAATATATCAGGCAGTTACCACTTAACCTGTTGATAAGTTTTAATATATAATTTACATACGTGATGTAGGTAACCTACTAGCACATATCTGTTATGGCTGTGGCTTCCCATAATAGATGCCAAAGGTTGGCTAAAACTGTAGGTCGCAGTAATAATATTTCGTTGAACCTCATTTCGAGAGTGCTAGCAGATTTTGTATTTTTATTCAGTTTTACGATTATTCCTTGATGAAAATTGCATTCAAGACAGGTATTAGACATTTGTTTCCTTTTTTCGCTTTGTGTAAAATAGAGTCGCATGACTCTATTTTACAAGCTTTTATTTAGTTTTATCTGTCAGGTTATTCCCAGAGTCCTCCAAAAAAAGTTCCCAAAATTCTCCACGATAAAAATAATATTTTTAATTTAGTTTCATTCTCCTCCATGATAATTTTTAAATGTTCCCAAAGTCCTCCACCCCATTTAAATCATAAAGCATTAATTAAAATAAGTACTTTTGGTCTAAGTTGCATTTTACTCCAAAAGAATAGCTGATGTACAGTTAGGATCAAAAGCACAGTCTTTGCAAATAAAAATTCAAATTCAAAAAATTGAATTTTTATTTGCATAAGCTTTGCAAATAAAAATTCAAGTATAAGATAAAATTTAATAAAAGACTTCTAAATTTGCAAATCAGTATTTATTAATTATAATTTAACATTCAACATCGAAAGAATATTCAAAAATCAACTAAAAATAAAATAAAGCGGTGCCTTTAATTCAGAAATCAAAAAAAAAAAGTTAACTTACAATGTACAATACAAGTAACAATGGTTAAGTAATTTTGTGACTGATTGTACCTCATGAAATATTTAATAATTAATTAGATGGAGCAGTTTTGGAATAAAAAACTAATTAATCAGTGGAGTACTTTAGGAATAATTTCAAATACCTATGGAGCAGATTGGGAACAAAATAATAAACATTTTTTAATAATAATTATTGCTTGGAGTAACTTGGGAACTAATGTATGAGATTTTTAATTTTTTGAGAACAATAGAATTGAGTACTTGGGGAATAACCCCATCTGTCCCGTTGTTTGTCGTTCTGTCTGTAATCAAATTGTGTAAGTTTCATTTGACCCACTTCCCGGTTTCTGATTGAGCTGAAATTGTGCACGCATACGTAGGTACATTGCGTAACAATGCAATATTATAATGATATTGAGCTGATCTGATGATGGAGCCAGAGGATGGCCATAGGTGAGTTTGGGCTCGTTTGATTCGGTTTGAGAAGAGTCTTTAGGCAAAAGCTTGTTATTTTTTTAAAAAGTGATGATACTTGTTTGCTATTCATAATGTCTTTTAGAATATTTGTGAAGTCGTTCTTTTTATTTTTAGTGTGTAAATGTTCATGTTGCCATGATGTTGCCTACAGGCAGCTGACATTGTTTGACGACTGTTATAAATTATTACAGAGCCGCCATTAGCCAACGGCTTACAGTCCCCGCTTGTTACACATCTTGATTTCCTCCTTGCCATAAAATTAATATTTTGTGTCTGGTCGACATGTTTTTGGTTTCTGTCAAAGGATGTCTGTACTTTACGAAAACAAGCAATGAATTCCTAAGTACCAAGCGCGAGCAAACATTAATTCCGTTTGTTCGCTGTTATACAAAAGTTATTGTAATAAATTTCACATTAAAAGGAAAACTTTGCTCACCTTTGTTATCTGAAACTAACTAGAGTCATTAAAATAATAAAAGCGTCAAACTAAAGTAAGTAAGGACTGTTGTTTTCTTCCGGTAGGCGTGTGTTTCTCGCCGTGAGAAATTTCTCATTGGTAAGATACAAGTTTGACTTCTACATGTATCAATCTAGGTACATTTCATTTATTTCTCACTGATCCACCAGGAAATAGATATGTTGCAGTTGGATTGTCTAATCCGCTGTTATTCAAAAACTCTAGCTGTTTGGCATTACAGTTCGGTTTTGTAATACAGCTGAAAATCGTTCAGCTAAATCGTCCAATGTGTTACGTTTAACCAACTAGCTAACGTAAGATTGTAGATCGATTAGTTCTTAATTCTGCCACTTGTGGGTTGTGAAATGTCAGTGTCATAACAACAAATATAACCTCCATAAAGTAAATTCTTCGCCGCGTTCCGGGACTAAGCTGTTTTCATCGAGAGAGATTTGGGGCATCGATTGTGATTTCGAACTGCAAAATATTGAAAAGAATAAAGCAGACCTTTCTTCTTTAAAGTTACGCGGACGCACGCGGTTGTTTCGGTTTATCTCTGTCACAAACTCTAAATGCGAAAGAGACAGCAGAATCCGTCGCAGGTCACCTGTCTCTGTCGCGCGTAGCGTTTGAGACAGGGATAGATTGAACCAGCCGCGTGCGCCCGCGTAACTTAGCGAAGGCCCTTAGCTTGGTTCCCATATTGTTATTTCGACGCCAGCCTTCCGGCAAGATTGAAAATTCACGTGGATCAATCGGCCGTAAGAAATCATTACGCCATTGAGTTATCGGGTTTATAAAATTTCAATATCCAGCTGATTATCATTCATCATTGGTGTTTTATGGTGTTGGAGACTGAATTATTTAGTAAGGAAATGAATTGAGGTTTTATTTCCATCCCACGTAATATAAAAATATTAAAGAACAGCTATTGTCCCCTCATATATTATTTTCATTGGTAACACAGTTTTATTCAATAATGGTAACCCCATATGTCATCTCAACGCTAGCTGTTTTGTTAAACGTAATTACGTAATTGATTGACAATCAAGCTGAACTATTTTCGGCTGTTTTACAAAACCGAGCTGTAATGCCAAACAGCTAAAGTTTTTGAATAACAATGGATCATACAATTCAACTGCGACAGATACATGAAATAATTATGTCAAGACTTATCATATTAGCAGACCTTCATTGGAGGATCTAGGATTTTTGTTTGGGAAGGGAGGGCCTGAATCCAATGAGGCGATTTTATCTAGATAAAGTAAACACTAAAAAGAACACCCACATAGCTATGCTTAAGTCCCTTAGACCTCCCTGAAAATCCAATCCTGCTGACCTACGGAGATTTTACGGAGTGATCATTTTGGTAGCTATATAATTTTCTAACAAGAATTTGAATGTATATAGGTAGGTATTGTAGATTGAACTGCAGACCAAAAATAATGATTTAGTCTCTCCATGGCCAATGAAACTTATTATTTTAAGGAGCCCTTTCTATTACAAGTTTCTATATGCAACACGAATAGCTATTACAGGTTACAGAGTTTCAGGCATCTTAAACTGCTGTTATTTTAGGTTAGTTTATTTTCTTAACAAAGTGCCCGGTACTTAGTTTTCTTGTAATTAACTGAAAATAGGTACGTCTTTAAGTACTTACATGACTATAACTCATTCTTAAACTGCAACTAAGTACAACTAGTTGTACTTTTATATTTCAAACCAATGTAAGTAGGTATACACAGTAATATATTTTCGGTTCATTTGATTATTTTCAATCACATAAAAATATGGTGAGATAAGCTAAAAAAACTACTGAATAAACTTACAACCTTCTATCATGTATTTTTTCTTTTTAAATATTATTTACGTGACTCAATATAATAAAGGCGCTTAATTTTTATAATGTCAAACAAAAAACAGCCAAACTTAATTTATCGATCTCTGATTCTACATATGTTTCTATCAGAAATCAAGCTGGATTCTTCAAAACGTTCGGCTCAACAATTAATAAATATAAATAAATAATTTTTATTTGCCAAAAAAATTTTTGCAGAGTGTTGTCATTTTATAGCGTAAGTATCAAAGGTGAAGAAGTCCAGTCCCCATCTGGGAGTCCATCCCCGAATTAGACATGTTAGGCTGTATATCTAGTATATTATCTACACTATAATGGCGTAAGGTTACTAAGGCTTAGCTAGTAATTAGGTATAATGTTCATGCTAAAGTACAAAAAAATATAAAAGAGTTAAAAATATATTTTCCCTTCCGACCTAAACAAGTTAGAAGTCTAAATAAGTTATTCAAATTAAAGCGCAAGCCGCATTCAATACACCGCAATGTTGGCATTTTCCCATTTCCCTCTATTTTTATTAATTCTGCGGAAGAGAAACACTTCTGCAGTAAATTACCTCGAGCGGTGGAGTTTACCTTAATCGCCGCTTAAGTGCCTTTAAGTCTTACATTTCTGACTACAAACTGCTTCTTGTGGCGGGTTGCCAACACCTGGAAGTTTATTTCTGCGCTTAGTACTTATTTAAATCCATTAAGGAAAGAATACAAACGTTGTAGGTGATTTTTCGAATATTAATTTCAATTTAAATCCTTTCACCGCGAACTTTGCATTAGTGGAAGAATTTATCCGACAAACATTGTCGAGCCCATTTTGCGAGCGTCTGATATTTCCGACAAAAATACACTGCTCTTGTTGCACGTATAACTTAGTATAACATCCCTTTTTGGTTGTAGGTATTTTAGATTTAGGTTCTATGCCTCGAGCTGGGGCCGGATAATTGATATAAACTCTTGCGGTGAAAGGGTTAATTACCTATAGCTTTAGAGAATGTCTATTTACAAGTAGGTAACTGAATATGGCTTACATTACGAGTATTATGTTGGAATTTACGGCAAAAACTTAGCTATCTATGAATTTACAAATCATTTCAATGCTATGAAGTCTATCTGTTGACTTTCTCTTAGGATAGTAGAGGATAGTTAGAGCAAAGAGTTGTACAGAATAACGCTTGATGTGCATATGTTATTGTTTATGTTTCGTGTCTGTACTTATGTGGCCAACCCAACTACCTCAGAAGCAGGGTGTCGAGTGAAAACTTAGGTTTGTATTCTTAGTGACAATGGGTGTATAAAAAAATTTATAAAAGCAAAAAAGTTTGGAAAATCCAAAAGAGCACGCCTCAAAGGGTCCATAATTTTTTTTTAAATTCTTACGCATATAGAAAAATAAAGATTTATATAGATATACTGAAACTATGAAGAACAGTCGATATTTTTTTTTGTTTATTTAATAACAATTAAACCACATCGAATCAGACCCTGAAAAATGAAAGGGTTCTATTCCTGAGCATACTCAAGCGTAAGAGAAAAAAAAAAGACTCGATTAGTAAAGTATTTCGGTCGTTATTGTGTTAACACACGGACGTCCAAGACAGAACTTTTTAAAACTGTTTTTTAACTAGTTTAAATAACAAAAAAATATCATGAGTGTTAAAAATAGTGTTTTTTTCTTAATATGTGTGTGTATATATTATCTTACAAGTGCAATGTAAGATACATAATGACATTTTAAGTTTGAAAAATCAGATGTTTTGCGCGAAGTGACAGTAGTACCCACCTCAACGCTTCGCTTATGAGGCGTGCAATAGCGGATTTTCGGAAAATTTTAAGCAGTCGGGATTTTTGTTTTTATTTTTTAATAATTGCTAGTCTGCAAGAGGTTTTTTATTTCAGCATTGATCACCAATCCGAGTGCGTACCACGCCCGGTAAACACACGAAAGCGCTACTAATGCCTGATCATGACGAGCTATTCGACACCAAATTGTAAAGTGGTTAAAACGCGGCGCGCTGAACATTTCCGTTAATTCTCGTCTCATCGGTAGATCGGAGAATATTGGTCTCAATGACACTGCCTATGCAATTAGCTGGCTCGTATTATAAATGGGTAGTCGATTGCATCTGCATTTTAGATTGGCGTCCGTGCCCGCTGCGACCGCCCCGGGCTTAGAGTACCCGCGTCCGATTCATTTCAATTATTTCGTTATTAACGTCTTTAGGTATGAACCAATTTATACTTATACTACTCGTTTTTGGTTTAAATGACATTTCTGTGCTTTACTGGCTCACAGAAATGCGTTTGTTCTCAGTGATCTGTTCTTGATTTCGGTGCCATATAGGTGTTTTGACTTTATCTGTTTCTATGTAGACCTGTAAGGGATCCAACTTAGCAAGTTGATAAGTTTAAGATAGAAACGGGAATCTTATACAGTGTCATGTTGATGTGAAGTGTGAAGAAGTTATCAAGTTAACAAGAAATATTCTGACATATTTGGGTCATGTTTTTATTTAAGAGCTAAGATTTAGTCTGGAGCAATCAATTTCTTCCAACTCCGTCCAAAGCCATCTTTGTAGATTGAAATATTGAGGGAAAGGAGAGGCAAAAGAAGTCCTTGAGACAGTTTTTAAAACATATTTGGGTTCACAGCAAAATGTCAATAAGCGTCTATTTTATTTTTGTTTTATTTAAAAAACAATGCTCAAAACAGTTTAATGTTAATATGATCATCGTGTTGGAAGGAATCCTTTATACAGTACAATTCCTTAACGGCCATTATTTCAGCGTCACTGCGTCCCCTCCAGTTAATTTAAATGACACCATTCAAACTCGCATGTAGCCGACTTGGAGTGGCAACTTGTGTGTAATCTGAGCTTGACTGCCTACTGCCGACGAGATCGCGGATGATACTCATTGAAGTAAATCTGCGGGAAGCGAGCAACTAGTTTTCTAGATACGTACAAAATTAAAAATACTTAATAAGGTAAGGTACCCGATAAGGTTATGCCCCTGCAAGAATGTTGCCATCAAATACTTTAGACAAATACGAGCAAATTAGTAGTTAAATCTGTGGTATGGCTTTATGAGTGGTGTCATAGTAAAAGAAGGCTTTAGGGAGATTACAAAAAATTGTAATGCTGATAAATTTATAAAAAATTATGAAGCTTTTTTTGATGCCTTTTGACGTTTTATTTTTCATGAATGAAAAAAAGAATATTTTAAGATTGAAATTGATGATCATGATATCGCTAATAGGGTTACTGACATTGACTGCTGGACATAGGATTATTAATTCTTGATCCTAATGTGGCGCCCCTATTAAGATCAAGAATTAATAATTATAATAGACAAGCAAGATAAAAAAAAATTGTGAATAGCTATTCTCAGTTAACCAAACGTTTATGAATTACGTCAGTTCATGAAACGTTGACTAACTACCCGTTAACGACTGAGAGTAGTATTGCTTTTTCATTACCGCTAGCGCCACATCCGCAGCGACCTAAATTATCAAGACTCGTTTAGCCTCCTCCTGCAAAGGCTATACCACACAGGGAGGCTAAGCACTATAGATAATTTAAAATCAATACATCTATTTCTAATACAAACCAAAGATTCAAGGAATTAAAGATTCAAGTGTTTTTTCCGTAATTTACAGGCATTTTTACACCTCAATAAATATAATTTTATCTTAGTATAATATATTTGTATTATTTGAATTATCTCAATAAAGATGTCCCAGTATAATTTACATTACGTGTAGTTTATATTAAAATTTAATTTATTTTGTAAAGAAATGACAGCCTTGACGAACAGTAACGAGGAGAATAAAATTAAATGTTAGCACGTTCCCAGCAGTAGGGTAAAGGTACAGTAAAATACGATTTGTTTACATTTTTTTACGTTGTGTGGCGGGTATCGTAAACGGTGCCTAAGAAGGAATGTATGGATAACAGAGGACAGGCTACAGCGGCCCTGTGCAAAGACTTGACGCTAACTACTGTAATCACCATTCCGCCTTCCCCGCGTGAGCTTGATTATGGGAAAATCCTCCCCTGATAAGGAGAGTCTTTTGCCAGTATTGCATACAGAACGGGAACACCTAGGCCCCCGCCTGGGCACAGCTAGTACATCCATACAAAATACAAACATTCGCATTTTAGGAGACCTAGTACAACTTGGTCCGTAGCTCCGTAGTGGTGTTTCAATCAGCCCGCGGTGTGTGCGTGCTCACCCAGTAGCTTCCCAGATTACGCGAGCTCTGCGATAAACTGAGTTCTACGCCTTTTAATGTTATCTATATCTATCTACTCTCGCGACTTAATGGTATACTTACGCTGAAGATCCTATGTTTAAATATAAAGGGCCTGGTATGTTCACTCAGATCATATATAAGAAGTAGCGGCCCGCCCCGGTTTAGCACGTGTATTTAACAATAATTAAAAAAAAATGAAAATTAAAAAAGACTTTCCCCCTTTCATTCTTCTTTCTTTTTTTTCTTCTTTCGCATCGCATATCACGGTGCTGCCTAGCTAGTCAATCGGGGTAAGCGGTGACCACGCGACTTTTTGTACTTACATTTCCTCTCGCAAAGATTTTGATATTAGGTTTTGATCTACTGATGCTAGAGATAAGGAGAACCATCTCATAATATAGCTGCGAAAGCGTCCAGCTGAAAGCAATAGAAATCCCTCCGAATTTCGCTAGTGTAGCAGTAGAGTACCTACCTATGAGATAAGTTTAGTAAATTCATCATATACCGCATCTTTTTTGTCTATTTTATTTTAAGGTAATTTTGAAAAGAGCGCTGTAAACGATTGGCTACCTAACCCGTAAAAAGAGTAATTATATTTATTTTTATAACCTAATGTTATAACTTTTGTTAAATTTTAATTATCTGATACTGTAGCTCCACCATAATTTTACGTCGTTTAATGGATACATTTGGATACACATAGATAGTTCTCCCTACATCTACCATCCATACTATGATCGTATGATGATAACTGCCATGTTTTAAATACTAAGAGATAGTATTTGAATACGATAAATACTAAAAGATGTGCAAAATCGTAGAACCACTTACATATTTTAAAAATAATTAGGTACGTACTAATATAAATATTATTTTGTAACTGTTTGTGATCTTCATAAAATTGATCTAAAAACAAATTAAAAAATAAGTGTAATTTTTTCATTAATAGGTCTTATGCCAATTGATTCACATATATATAACAAAGATTATTAGCGAGCGCTAAGCGTAGCGATTTGTGGCATAAAAACATATATTTTGCGTAAGTAAACCTTACGAGAAGGTTTGTTGAAATAGAGGTAATTGAGAGGCTTTTTTGCTGAGTAACGCCTACGTAAACGTTATTGTATTAAACTTCATGTAAGTGTTCAAATACTCAATAGATTACCTATCAAAATATGATATTGCTCATGATTATATTAAAAATGAATGTTTGCCAATATGAAGACGATATTGTATTTACGTATTGTAACTCTACAAATAAGGATCTGCACAAAATCTGGAAGACAATAACTCACTTTGTAACTACCTAATAAATTAATAATAATAATTACCGGTTAAGTGCGAGTCGGACTCGCGCATTAAGGGTTTCGTATCATCTTCTTCTTCTTCTTATATTTAAGAGCTGGGCTCTTGTCGGTGGATCGTATCATCATGTGTATGGTATGGAAGCCCGCCTTAGATATATTTAATTTTATTCTGTTTTTAGTATTTGTTTTTAAGGTGGCAATAGAAATACATCATTGGAGCAAATTTCAGCTGTCTAGCTATCACGGTTCATGAGGTACAGGCTTCATGCCGTGTGGTTTCCGGCAGAGTAGAATAGGGCCACTTCAAGTCCTCTCGTCGATGTTGTAGAAGAAGATTTAGGACAGAAGCAAACAAAGCTTATAAACACTTAACTGAAGCAAAAAAAGTTTATAAACATCAACGAGACCTCTCCAAACCCGTCTGGCCAACGAGGAGCGTGTAGGCCAAAGTCCTCTGACTGTTCTGGCCAAATAAAGCCCTGGTAGTACAGAGAAGGTCGTGCTCCTGCACTGGAGACAAAAAGACCTGATGATGATGATAATTGTGAGGTACAGTCTAGTGACAGACAGACAGACAGACGGACAGTAGGACAGACGGACAGTAGAGTCTAGGGACCCGTTTTTACCCTTTTGGTACGGAACCCTTAACGATTCGTTATAAATGTCTAAATGCTCTAGATACACTTGAAATATTATAAGCATTGAGGTCTTCTTTTTCTTCAGATAACAGGCTGCAAACCATGCAGTTATTTTATAGCGCTTTCGATACAAATCCTGAACGAGCTAAGAAGTCTGCAAATCAATTTCCCATGAAGGTTATCATTTGATATTCAGGTCTCGAGCCGAACTCCGCGGTCGCGTTGTATCAATAGCTCCTCGATTGAGTCCCTGTTTGTCCCGTCATATTTTATTGTAATTCCTAGGGCTGGGGTAAACATAATAATATTTTTCATATTTTTTGGCAATCATATTGGTTCTCCAAGCATTCTTTTATCAAGTAAAAAACATTATTATTTTGAACCGTAGGCTACGGTACGGTACGGTAGTAAAAGTTACTCTCGATATCATATCACCACGACATAGGTACTTCATTGAAAACGTTTAACTCAGTGATGCAGTTTTCATTAGTTATGCGGTCAGGGTAACTAATGAAACACACTCGGAGTAGGTTCGTAGGTAACTGCTCTTTATTGTTGGATAACAGGATTTAAGTATATACCTACTGAAAATAGAGCACAAGTCGTCATAAGGTATGATTATCTAGATCTAGGTGTTCTACATAGGTTTTAACAAAGTAGAGAACATCTTCTTGACCTTTTTTAGGGGTTTATATATAAACAGAGGTCTACTGACATACATACATACTATCACGTCTTTATCCCTAATGGGGCAGACAGAGCATTTTGGGTCTTGCGGTTCTATACAGAGCCCAGGGCCGCAAGACCCAAAAGCCACTTTTAGCGTCATGGTGGGCGAGAAGATGGAAAAGCAATCAATACAGTGATGGGTTGCTAGCCGCATCGCCTGTTAACATGATTTGCATTTTTACCCATTCCCTCGATCGGCTTTTACGATCTGCGTGGGAAGAGAAGCAGCTGGTACATTCTAAGTTTTTTTTATTCCTCCCAGACCAGCATGGGAATGGTCTACTGACGATTTGCTGATATGTAGGAGGTATCCTTCATAAAGATTTTCGGAATTTAGATTAAGAAAAAAAAAATTTTCATAGAATTTATGAACGCGTAAAGTTGAAAATTTTTTGTCATATTTGTATCCATGGCGGAAACACATGCGGAAGTAAAGCTACCTACCACGTTCACATTTGTTTCTTACGATGTTTGAACATTTATACGTAACTTTAAACATATTGGTCATATCAGTACTACGGCGCCAGCCCTGTCTCCCACGTTCGTTACGTGTTCTGCATGGGGGCGATGTATCGACGTGACATTCATCATGAAGGAACACAGTGCGGAAGTAAAGTTTCCAAGTTCACATTTGTTTCTTACGATGTTTGAACATTTCTACGTAATGTTAAACATTATTGTCATATCTGTAATACGGCGCCAGCCCGGTCACCCACGCTCGTTACGTGTTCTGCATGAGGGCGATGTATCGACGTGACATTCACCATGAAAAAAACACAGTGCGGAAGTAAAGCTTCCAAGTTCACATTTGTTTCTTACGACGTTTAACATTTATAGGTAACGTTAAACAACTTAATATGTCATATCTGCATCCACAGCACCGGCCTTAGTCTACCATGTTCGTTACGTTTTCTGCATGGGGGCAATGTATGACAGCAACGTGACATTAATCACGATTTAACAGTGCGAAAGTTAACATCCGTACTTTTGTAAAATTATAATAGTAACTTAACACGTAAAGTTTTAACACCTTGTAGCTAGTAATGCCTAATTGTTTGATCACTTGGGATTTATACAAATTCTCTGCTACTAAGTCGACCATGTTGCAGTACAGAAGTTTTCTGGGAACCGCGCCGTGACATTCATCATAAAAGAAGCACACTGTGGAACATGTGTGGAATTAAGCTTCCCAGTTCAAATTTTTTTAACGATATTTGAACATTTATATGTCACGTTGATCAATTTTTGTCTACAGCACCGGCCCTGCCTTTCACGCTCGTCTGCATGGGGGTCATGTATGACAGCAACGTGACATTAATCATGAATAAAAGTGCGAAAGTTTTGCACATTTTTGTATAATAATAATAATGCACTGGCTTTAATATATTATGCCTTATTTATCAATCATTTGGGATTTATACAAATTCTGTGCTACTTTGTCGAACAAACAGGTAATTTTTCTTTTGCTTCACGTTTCACCGTCATCTAACCGCTCTTTTTGTACAGTGCCAAGTCTTGCCGCAAGAGTACATCACTGCACTACAGAGATCGTTAACCAATAAAAAAATTACGTAGGTACTTTAACGCAATGTTGTCCAAAGTCAAAGTCATCTGAAGAAATAGAGCACAAGTATAACTATAGAATGTGTACTAATAATTTGTTGCCACTAATTTAGTTGTCCAGTTCTTTTGAGTGGAATTCATTGAGTTGAGATTTATTATTAACCCAATGAGAATTATTTTTCCCTTTGTTTCCACTAGTGCAGTTGTCCAGTTCAGTTGTCGGAAGTATTTTTGTACTTACGAGTGTTTTGTGCGTACGTGCTAGCCGATTGACTTGTCATGCAAAGTGTACCTACTCCTGATAGAGAGCCCGATGGAAGTCATTCCGAAAAACTATCATGTAATACCAATGCCGGAATAAATAATATACGTTCTACCTAAAAGCAATAAATATGTCACTTACGTAGAAAAATGGTGTATCGCAGGATTCGTAGGTCTATATATTGCAGATTATTAGGTCTGCAATGCCGCGGCTACGTAGATCTCTTTATTACTTCCTTTTTCTTTTGAAAAAAATGAAGCTGCTCAACTTCAAAATTTGACATTAAATTAGCTAGGTACCTGCAATGACCTACGCATAGCTTAGTATAGGGCTGATTTATGTATCCACTTAGGTTATTAGTATATATCTTGTCGTCACAATAAAGATAACAAATCAGCACAGAATTCTGAAACATTGGCTTATGGAAAAGAAAATATCATTAAAATATATCCAGACGAGCAGTCGATTACACGCGCATGCCCTGGTTACACGGTCCATTAAAGATAGTTCCAAGGCCCAGGGTGTCAAGGTGAATTAGCCGTCGCAAGTGGAATGTGTACGTAAAACGCGTAAAAATTACGTTAGAAAAGACATTTCCATTTTTTATAAGTATTCCATACAGATTATGCAAGCAGCTGATAATGTTTTTTTATAAGAGAAATATTTCTTTTATTTGTGAAATACGAAATTATTAATTAATGAACCTATATCTCTTTTTTTCTTACAAAGTGGATTGAGAGTTCTGATTACTACTACTGCGTAGGCAGATGAATCATCAGCCCGTGGGCGTCCTGTGCGTTGGCTTGTGCTCGTAATTACAAGTTTTTTTTCGAGTCTCTCGCTATAAATAAATTCTGTACATATCTTATTTAAATCCCACAACTCTTTTAGGATTGAAACGAATTTTAAAGTTTTTTTATTGTACGTGCTTGTTTAGAGATAGGATAACATTGTCTGACACAATGCCATGTTATCGTCTGACTTTGAGAGGCGATACGTGTAATATATAGCTAACTAGGTACTAAGTATTGATAAGGATTATGCTTTTTTGTGTGGCACGCACAACATTCTACTATAGTATGAGTTATGACACTACTTAGAACTCGATATCTAGTCTTGAAATCACACAGTAGCAGCGTAGGCAGATAGCCCCTATAATATTGGATCTCTGTGGGTGTCCTGCGCGTGTCGGTCTATGTTCGTAACTTCAAGTATTTTCCTCGAACCTTTCTATAAATAAAGGCAGCTAAATTAGACCTGCGTTTATTTATTTATTTAAACTTTACTGCACAGTTAAAAAAATGTACAAGAGGCGGACTTGATGCCATATGGCATTCTCTTGCGGTCAACCAGAAAATATGTGTGGCTGGCGTGATAAAATTCGTAAATAAGCCGGCACGGCTTTTGTCTAGCTCCAGACACGTGCCAATTGCTTTCCCGTGTCTAGACACTAAGCATCTACCCAGAGAATTCACGTTTGAAAACATTGTTTCTGTATTACATTTTTGTAGGTTTATGCCAGAAAATAAAAATATGTGAGGCATGTTGTTTTTCTTTAAGATTGAGAAAGATACCTACACAAAAATTAGGTTTAAAGTAAATCTTTTCAGGTAAGTAGGTATGATCTCATTTTCTTCCGATTGCAAAATTATTGATCCTCTTTGTTCATATTGATGGACTAAACTCTGTCAGTCAATTTGGATCCTCGTTAAGTTAGATATTTTAAACATTTAGCTAAGATTTATTGAGAAAAAAGAAATAACACCGAAAAAAAAAACTTAACTTAACTAAGTATTATCTAAATTATTATGTCTTGGACCCTCTTGGACCTTGGGCAGTAAATTCACCAGCGTGAATTTTACTGAATTACTATATGTATTTAGGTCTACTACTTCTTGGAAGCGACAACTTCTTCAACACAATGGTACGTACATAATGTTGTCAGAGCCAAAAAGAATAATAAAGTTTATTTTCAGTTAGAAATTCTGTCGGCTGTTGTTAAGCCCGCGTTCATTTTCTGCTATCAGCATACAAATTAGTCCTCTCAGCTCTTATTAAATTTTTACTGTAGATATTTTGTACAAATGTTTTTGTTTCATTGATACATTCACTTGACTAAGTGTTTCATAGTAAATTTTGTTTTTAAATTAAAACTGTGCGTCGAATAAAATTTTCTGATGGGATTTGAAAACTCAAAACCAACTAGATAAGTCTATTGGGAAAATTCCTGCATTTTCTGCTGCTAGTAACTAATAATAAATAAATTATACGAGTATCTTAATTTTTTCTTCTTGCTCGCCTTGGCTTGGTATTTTATTTAAGTTTTAACTTACCTATAATTCATGTGCGTAACTTGGTTTTAGTTATGACTTCTTCTTTTTTTAGTAATGACTAAGTATGATGACTCATTCATTAAGACCCATATTACTACACAGGAATAAATGTAACTGCCTCCGTGGTGTAGTGGTTAGAGCTTTCGGCTCATACCCGGAGGTCGCGGGTTCGAATCCCGGCGGGGGCAACGACTTTGTGTTATTGTCCTAGTTTGGTTAGGACATTGTAGGCTGATCACCTGATTGTCCGATAAGTAAGATGATCCGTGCTTCGGAGGGCACGTTAAGCCGGCGGTCCCGGTCACTGTCTTTGACATTGGTCGTTACCTAAAACCATGTCAGAGGCCTTTAAGGTGGTTTAAAAACTCTGACACTAGTGTTAGTCACTAACACACACGATAAGAAGAAGAAGAATATCACAATAAAAATACGAAATCTAAGAAAAATATATTATTTTAGTAAAATAGACTCTCTATTGTTTTTGATTTTTATTATTTTACCAAACATTTGCCTTTGTTTGTATAAAAGCGGGTTATTTCCTGTTTACACCTAACTGATACACAATCTGATAAGGCTCACCTTTCAACTCCCGCCTTATCTCAATCAAATCGGGACAGAACCTAACATTTAGGGCAACTTCCCTTTGAATGCTGACTTATCAGTGCATTTGAGAAAACTATCTACGAGTTTTCACTTTTCATTCAAGTCTAATAAAAACATCCATTTGAAAACTTGTTCGAACAGAAATTTTTCCTTAGCCATTTAAGTGTCATAATTAGGCAAAAGAAAATCAAAATTATAGGATTAAAATAATGATCATCATCATCAGGCACGATGTACTACCTTCTCTGTACTACTAGTGTTATACTTTGGCCAAAGCAGCCAGAGGATTTGGCATACACTCTCCATGCTGGCCAGACGTGTTGGAGAAGTCCTATTGATGTTTAAAGGCTTTGTTTAGCTTGTATTTCCTAAGTCGCCTTTTACGACATCCACGGGAAGACTTGGAGTGGTGATACTCTACTTTCGCCTTTATTATATTAGTGTGATGTGATCTGATTCAGTCCGTCAACAAGATTATCCAAAAATAATGAACCAAATGTTTTTGATTGGCGAATTAGTAAAAATTCACTAAAATACAGCACTTAGAAGTTTCGGAGAGGTGATAATTTACGTCACCTTTGGTAAAAAACCGTAGTTGATCGTGACGTCACGCGTAATTTAAATGGACTGTATCTTCGTAAATTTTTGCTACTCAGAGAATAGAAAAAATACGTATACCATAATTTATAACAATTTATCATTTTCTTTACTAAAAAAATCTAACTTTAGAGCCTAAAAAAGAGTCTGATAATGTGGGGGGTCGGGAACATATGAACAGAGTGCCTTTTGGCGGGCGTCAGAAATATTCTGACAGAAAAAACCTTACAATATGCAGCCGGGCCTAATGTGAGTAAACCCTAGGCAATAAAAATTCTCCCACGCTAAACGCGCCGGTTACTCCGAGTTCTGCAACACAGTTACGTCAGGAGGATTCCCATTTCCCGCTCCGCCGTTTTCAATAAACACAGTGATTTGTGTATATTTGAATTTTATGGCCGATTGGCTTCGCTACTAAAAGTCTTAAAATAGAATGCTTGCAAAACAAAAGTCGCAGCAAACAATAAAGAAATAAAAGAAAAGTTTGTGTTTATGAATTAGTTTTTGACTGTTTTTGAAAACTGTGCTTTGTCATCTCTGTAACTTGGTTAAAGCAGAAAACTAACTTATGATTTGATATTTTTTCATTACGGTAAATGTTTTCCATGAAAGAGATCTATTTTGTAAACTTTATACATTAATGAATACGCTGTTCTAATTACCCTTACTCATATTGATGTTATACAATCTTTCACTTTCATGCAAAAAAAAGATTACTTTTGTGTGAACTATTAATTTGACCTAAATACCTAGGTGTTAACACAATTACATGTTTAAGTTTCACCGCGTTAAGAAAATGTTTAGTATGAATATCGTGTGTGTATAAAGCTGTAAACGTGTCTCCTTATCTCGAGAACCCATGTCGTAACAACTAAAAATATTCATTTGTGCGCCGTAAAATTAACCCTTTACTGCCGGTTATATTACTTTAAGACCGCGGTCTTAACCCTTATTTCACGGTAGGATAACGCCGAAAAATATTAACGGCCACAACGGGCCAGATTAAAACATTATTAAATTTATGTAGGCGTTTATCTCATTATGCTAATTTTAAATAAAGCATCAAAGATTTGGGATCATAATCACTTTGTTTTGGGATTTAGAGAAAAGTTACTCCTAAATTCTTAACGAGATTATCTTTTTTTACAGCGTGATATACTTTGCGTCTCTAGTACTAAGTAATTATTTTAAATGTACTTACTTTGAAAAATGCAAAATGATATGGATAAATAAATAACATCCGCATATATTTCATATTGAAATTCCAGATAGTATTTAATTAGGACATTTTTGATAGATTTCAATATTTTTATTACTTCTTTTATTTGTAAGTACCTACAGTACTAAACACCTACCTTATTTAGATATCATATGCTAAAATAAGAAAAACGTCTTGACTTCCTATACTATCCATCATCATCATCCACAGACTTGATCCTCCCACTGCTGGAATTAGGCCTCTCTCAATGAATGCCATTTACCACGGTCTTGAGCTACTCTCATCCACTACTATCTCAATCAGGTAATAAAGTATGAGCTCAGAACTTTTACGTATTTCATTATGTTTCTTGGAGCATGTAAAAGAACAAAAGTAAGTAATTTATATCGTACCAATCATAATAACTTATTTTATCTTGTTTTGTTTCAATTTCACTAATAAATATTATTTGACAGCACAAGTCAATATCGAAGTAAACACATTGTTCGATTGTAGCTCGCAGCTTATCGTAGCCCATCGTGCTACGAACGTCTGCGACAAAGTTTAATTCTATCTGTTGTTTTATTAATAAACTTTTGCGTTTTGAATCTTTAGTTAAGCTTATTTCGTTGTTTGATACAAATAACAATATATTTTCTTATTGCACTATGTTCTTATTGCACTTGTTGTGTTGTTTTGATTTCTGATATGACTTCTCAACTTAAGTTTATCTTTTATGTGCTGTATTTATAGTAACTGAACACTAGTAGTTCAAAAATATGTTGGAAATGTACACGAGAGAAAACTTAGTAATCGTAATATTGTCCATAAATAAAGTGTTTTTTTACGAAAACATAGTCGCCCAAAAGTTGTTCCTTTTTCTCCTATAATATTACTATTTGTTAGTTTTTTTTAACCATCATACTATAATAATAATATATGGTCATGGTATTTTGAATACTTTCCTGTTCGGGATAAATACATAAAAGTGTATCTGTATTGTAAGACCGATGATTACCTTAAAGACAAAAAAGTCTGATTTGAGGTTGGCGCGGGTTTCTCCGCGCAAATGTCATAATTTGGTACATACTGAAACTACAACTTGACATTGACATGACATTATAAAACATAATTTAAATTAAGACATAACAATAAATTTTAAATACTTGTTTAATTGTGAGTTGATGTCCTTGGAGAAAACGCTGCAGTGCAGTGTTTTACCGGCTTATTCTGCACTAACTAGCGCTTAGAAAGCGGCAGTAAACTTAACTGGAAGTAACTATTTGACGTCAACAATTGTGCAACAAAACAAAGTGACGATTATTAAGATATATTATAAATATCCTATGATAAATATATAATTGAAGTGAATTGAATTGTATCCGAAGTATTTTTACTGTTGTTTTTACGTTAAGAATTTATTTTTTATTAGTATTCACGCATGGCAATCAAATTTACGAACTTACAACGGACAGAAGGGCGTATTAGGCAATATGCCACTGAGTATTATATTATACGACTTCCTTAAACATTCTTATTGGCTCGCTTGAAGTACAAACGCAACATTGTCGCGAGCACAGAATAAATCAGAAGTAACAATTTGTCGTATACAAGGGATTTACAGCCTGCGAGGCAGTATAGCGCTCGTAACGGTTTTACGTGCCAATCATATCGTACGTCATACATATCGTGTACGAGTGTTTTAAAGGCTTGAGAATATACTTTATTTTACCGTGTTGCGATATGACAGTAGGTGTCACTGGTCAGGGTCGTAAAGGTTTGTTTATGAAGAGGCATTAAGTGCCGCGTTTGTTGGGGTGTGTGCCGTCAATTTAAAAAAGAGTTTACGAATAAGCAATTAGGAAGTTTATTTATTTTTGACCCTAGAGGTTAAAAATAAATTGTTTGGTATTGTTAGTAGAATAAACGTATCAAAATAATGTCACTTGTCATTGATCATATCCGTTTTCAACGTGATTTTTGATTTATTATTGCGGAAAAAACTGGTATTAAAAGTGCTATTTGACTCACTGACGTCTTTATTTCATACAAATCCTATAGAAAATGTTTGATTTGACGTTTAGAAAAAAGTGTGTGATTTGAGTTGTTGAAAACTCCTTATTTCTTGGAGCTCGGTGGCCCGGTGGGGTTTCGCATTAGGGACTTCGCAAATGAAACAATCCCGTGCGTGGTCTGCACTTGGATGTATGTACACAAGTAACATAAAAAAAATTCAAGATCCTCCGTGCCTCGGAAGGCACGTTAAGATAGTCCCGGCAACGCAATTAGTTATATTTTTAAGGAATATAAATGTTGCTTGCCTTGCTTGTAGACTACTATTTCTACACAATAGGCATGATGAATAGAAAAATATTTTTGGTCCATCGGTTAGATTAAAAAAAAATATTGTATGTCAACGATTTTTTTCTTTTCTCCGAGATACCAAAAATTATAAAGATACAGCCGGATATAAATTTCGCGTGACGACACGGCTGGGTACGATTTTTACTTAAGTGTGACGTCGCAAGTCCCCACTCCGGAACTTTGACGCTCCGGATCTTTGTGAATTTTTACTGTTTTGGTGAACTAAAAAATACGGGTCCTTTATTTTATAATAATCTAAAAGATGGACTAATTACAGTCATACTTTTTGGACCCTGTCGCCACCCTTATTTCTATTGGACATCAAAGTTGCTAATACTTCGGACCTTTACTAATTTTCACTTGTAAATACTTGTATAATAAAATATTTTGATGTTAATTAAACTATTATATTTAAAAGAAAAACATTTTCGTTATATCCAATGACATTTTAATTAGAAGAAAAATAATATTGTAATTAGAACGCTCCGCTAAACTAAATAGAATAACTTTGTAAATACATCAAAATACTTACAAAATGTGTTTTTATGATAAATTGCGCAAGTTTGCTGTTAACTTAAACATAAATTAGTTCTGCAAGTCTACAAAGTTAGCATATAATATCTTGCGACAGACATTTTGAGATAAAACCATCCAAGTTATGAATGTACCGGCAGTGAGGAGAATGTGTGATGTCGTGAAATAAAAACAGCATAGATGTGTCACTTCAATATATGGCGACCTCTAAGCCACTGTGAGGAATAATCAAAACAGCGATATGAAAACATATAGGAAGGTACAAACAACGACACAAGAAGCATACGAGATGGCGCTAACCTAAAAAGTGCTTCGCATCTTGATATCAAAGTTCTTCCGATTTGCTGCACGAATATAGGTACAATACACCGTAGGAGCCGCGATTCCCCAGGTACCACACCAGGTTGAGCATATAGATTCGCTCCCGCTATAAATACTTACACTAATAACACACACAATACACACATATATGCATGGATAGAGCGAAGTGAAAACGATTAGTGAGACGAGCGGATCCTGTCTATGCCTTCCGATGCGAACGACAAAAAGCTAGAGGCTAATTCAAACATTTTGAAGACTTTATTTTACTTAATTTATGGCAAATAACGTTTTTGGGGATTAGGATTTGTTAAGAACATATGTATTTTTTTTAGGATTTCAATATTAAATGAAATAATATACATACATTAAAGTAGCAAAAGTACTGGAAGCAAGCAAATATATGTGAAAATTAATAACCCGTGAAGGTCATTTATAAAGGTTGTAATAAAAAACGAACCCTCACTAGCAAGAAATAAGTAGATTTATCCTTCTATACTTTACTTATTCTGTGGTCATGAACTTGTATGAAATATAGTACCTAGTAATAGAAGTAGTTACCTACCGTCTTGATCTGCCTCCGTAGATGTGTACGTGCTAAAGCAGAAATGCAGTTCTGGCATCATATGGGGAATTGAGATTGTCTCCAAGCTTATAACACAATGATGGGACGAGTTTTTGCAGAGTTTGTTAAAAAACTGAGTGTTAGTAAAAATAAAAAAAAATTTTTAGAATTTTTTATTTTATTTTTAACTGTTTCTTTTTCGACATGTCGGCAATTAAGTATAAGTATATATATGGATAATGTTTAGGATAAGCGAGAAGCGCGAAAGTGGCAAAAGAAACGATCATGCAACTAAAATATTTTACAACGCTTGTTGGCTTTACAGGCAAATTGTTTTATTGTTAAGGAATGTAAAAAATAATATATAAAGAATTAGCTGCAAATAAAAACTGAAAAAAAAGTTAACCTATACATGTACTTTGTATAATTTGTTAATGAAATAATTTATGTAAAACTTTTTGTGCCCAATCAAGTATTTCATCAAAACCAAAGTTGGTTTAAAGAAATCGTATCCATAAAAAGCGATGTTAACAAACGTATTCCGATTGAATGAAGCTGTTTTCGCCGATTTACGCGCACAATAAATGGAGGAGTGAGCAGGAAAGTCGAGACAATCATCACTTACAGCGCCATTGTTGTTGTTAATGAAACCCGCGATACCAACTTTGCCTGGCTATTGTGAGATCCGCGGGCTTTGCCTAGCGGACAAAGTTAGATTTTGTTTAACTTTTAGGTGTTGGCTGCAACTTTCAATGGATTTTTTTTGGATTAAAAAGGAGCATTGTCTTAATTTGTCCTTGCTTATTTTCCTATTAAGAATTACTTATTTATTCTGAATCTTCTTTAACCTCCGACTCAGAAAGATAATTTGATGAATCTATGTCTCTCATCATCATCCGAGCGTATTCCCGGTTGCATCCTCAGCAGTAAATGCTTCAGAGCCTGGGATCCGTAACCCAAAGAATAGACCAGAACCAATCATTGGATAGGTTTGAGCAAACGCTAGGTGTTTGGGACCCACATTTCATACGTGCCTTCCGAAACACGAAATCATCTTTCTTTTTGAATAATCAAGCCTGCAATATCCTAACCAGACTGGAAACAACTTTTAACAAAGTAAGCTTCCCAGTGGGATTCGAACCCACGACGTCTGTATCACAAGGCGAAAGCCTTGACTACTAGACCACGGAGGCAGTCAATTTGATGAATATATCTATCTAGCCTGTCTGTGACGAAAACTCAACTTAAACCGAAGAGATGAATGGAATTACTGAAACTCGCATTTTTGTTCTAGTCGCACTATATAAGTATACTAGTCGAACTAGCACTGTCAATAGATGGCAGTGCTACCTTGGAATAAATTTTAATGGTAGTGAACGGTAGTGAACGAACGCTCTTAATGTGCTTTTTGTTTAAAGTTGACCTAACCCTTCAATTCCCATGTTCCGTGTTTATAGAAAAAAATAAACGTTTTTCTTTGTAAGTAGTATATCTAGGCCTAAAAAAATATTTGATAATATTATACCAACCCCAATTTTTTTATAGGGGTGTCACCTGCGGGTGACACTGGGTGTTATTTGAACTATTCACGTACATTTTTTTCTTTTTGATTTTAAGAATAAAACTGTCGTTTGCGTACTAATAATAATATTTATTTTTTATTATAATATATGTCGGCGAGTTCAAGATAATCCCATTTATTATTGTTTTCCATGTGCAAACAGAAAGTTGTTTACTACAAAACATAACTGCTACATTTTCAAATATTTCAACAAGTATAAAAGCGGTCGCCCTAGCGACGAGCGGCTCAGTCTTGTGCGGACCGCCGTACTGTGAACATCTCCTTTGCGTAGTGTGCTGTGGGCTTGGCCATAACTTCTTTAATTATGATTGTTGTAATAGATGAGGATTTGGTAAACCGATTTATTACAATGATAGTTGTTTCAGCTAGACGATAAGCCCAGGTGGACACAGATTCAATAACTGTTTGGGCCAGGGGTATTCAGACACATATGGTTGGAATCCATGATACAGCGCGAGGCGGAGCGCTGTATTTATCGTCACACTTTTAGTGAGTTCGGCGTAGGTCATCTCCTGCTCCGTCATCAGAAGTTGGATCTGAATCTTTTGCCCACTTGAGTGAATCCATGAGAGAATAGGGGTGAAGAGTCCGACAGGGGCCGAAAAGTGTGATTATAATTGGACCGTCTTTTGAATTGTCCAGAGATAAGAGACCCGTATTTTCAGTTTGCCAGAGGGGTAAAAATTCACAAGGATACGGAGCGTCAAGGTTCCGGAGTGGGGGCTTGCGGAGTCACACTTAGGTAAAAATCGTGCTTGAGTGTGACGTTTGCAGGGTAAACCCGTCTTCCGGCAGTCTCGAATAATGTGGTCCATGTCCTATTCAGGAGCGCCATATCCGCAAGCTGGGGAGTCAATCCAGCACCGGAATTCAAACGATCTAGTTCGTCCCCATCCAGTTCTCAGTCTGTGGAGCTGGCACAATTCTCTGCGTGGGAGAGAGAACCCTGATAGTTTTTCAGTGGGGTTGATGGTTATATCCACATAGGTGGATTCAAATTCTATTCTGTTTGATGGTAAAGTGGTTTTTCAACAGTCAATCTTATAGAGCTGGTGTCGTGACTTCAGTCTTAGCCTTTTTAATAATTTGTGGATGGAGTTTAGCAGTGCAATGTGTCGATAACTTTTGGGGTCATTGACAGGCTCTGGTTTTAGTATCGCAACCCATCCTGTGTTGCATATGGTCTGTGTGACCACCGTCTGTGTGACAACCGTCTGTTCTATAAGCGTCTGTGTGACAAGCGTCTGTGTGACAAGCGTCTGTGTGACAAGCGTCTGTGTGACAAGCGTCTGTGTGACAAGCGTCTGTGTGACAAGCGTCTGTGTGACAAGCGTCTGTGTGACAAGCGTCTGTGTGACAAGCGTCTGTGTGACAAGCGTCTGTGTGACAAGCGTCTGTGTGACAAGCGTCTGTGTGACAAGCGTCTGTGTGACAAGCGTCTGTGTGACAAACGTCTGTGTGACAAACGTCTGTGTGACAAAGCGTCTGTGTGACAAGCGTCTGTGTGACAAAGCGTCTGTGTGACAAGCGTCTATGTGACAAACGTCTGTGTGACAAGCGTCTGTGTGACAAGCGTCTGTGTGACAAGCGTCTGTGTGACAAGCGTCTGTGTGACAAGCGTCTGTGTGACAAGCGTCTGTGTGACAAGCGTCTGTGTGACAAACGTCTGTGTGACAAACGTCTGTGTGACAAACGTCTGTGTGACAAGCGTCTGTCTCCCAACCGTCTGTATGTCAACCGTCTGTGTGACAAGTCTGTCTGAATGGCAGCCGGCCTGTGTGACAACCTTTAGCGCCAGTAATGGTGCTAACGAGAGTGAAGCGATCAGTGCAAAGATACTTAACGTGTGTTTAGTTTCAGCTACTTCTGCAAAGGTGCTAAAGTGCTAACAACTGAACCATAACTGCTGGCCACGTATTGCGGCCGAGTTGGAGTCAGCGGCAGTGCCGCAGGCGCTGGAGATTCCTGGTGAAGTGAGGTGAAGTGAAAAAGCGAGTTGATATCGTGTGTATTTCTGTGTCGTAACCTTATCTGCTGAATCGCAAAGATAACCTGGTGAGTTTTTATATTTTTTTCGATTTAAAAGTAGAGCAGAGAGCAATTTATTTCGAAACCTTTAGATTTAAAACATAAAGTAGAATAATGTCTAGTCTTTTGACCACTATGCAAGCAGAAAATAATTATGATTTCGCTATTTTAAATAAAAAAAAAAACGTGTATTATCTGCTAAGCTTAGTGAGTTAATCTTATCGTCATGAGTTGATAAATGAGCTTAACAACACTTGAGGTGGCATAAGTCACTGTTAGTCGGAGCTGGCAGAGGCGCCAGTTAGTATCCTAGCAAATAGTTTAGTTTGAGTATTTAAATTATAATTTTTAGCGTCTTATAAGCTTACGTGTGAATACTGGTGTAAAATGATAGTTATTAGGTACGTTACGTACTTCATTATTCGTAAAGTTGGAGAGATAAGTTCTCCTAGCCTTTGCCTCATATTGGACTTAAGATAGCTAAATATGATGATGACTTTTATAAAGATTATAATGAGATAATGACCAGGGTGATGATGATGATATTGATAATGAAGAGACAGTGATGACGATGAAGATATTATTGAGGAAGGTAGTGATGATGAAGAGGTGATTAATAGGACGGCGAACCTACCATGATGATGATCATGGTGATGACTTTATTTAAAAGGACCCTTCACCGTTTACTATGTGAGTAATAACATTTTACCATTAATTTATTATTTACTGTGTTTTAGGTTAACTGAAGTCAAGTCCCGTTACTTGAGTAAATTTTAATCTGGATAATTAAAGTCGAGTAAATATTGTGATATTATAGCCAAATTCAAGAATAACGTTTGTTTTTGTGGACATTTGGGTGTTTTCCTGAGCCAGGGATGAATTATTTTGAGCTGTTGGCGGGGTTAAGCGTCGCAAAGTGGTGTCGTTTGTTTTTGAAATTATCCATTTTAGCGTATTTTTGGATTTATTATTGCGGAAGGGCTGATGGTGAAAGCGTTGTTTGGCTCCGGGGATCTGTGTCGTCATCTGTCTGTATTTCATACAAAGTCTCAGTGCAGTCGAAGTGCAAACAGTGGAAACTGTTTGTTTTGACGTTTGGAGGAAGGTGTCTGATTTGACTTGTTGGAGAATAGCGTATATTATCTACCCAGTTGACATTTATTTTCACTTCTTATTCTTAACGTGTGGTTTTCTTGAATTTTAAATTTTGTTCTTCGAGAACGTTGCCACTTTTACGCTTCCCTCCGAGGCAGAGTATAGGTCAAGCACGGTACAGCTGGTAGGGCATAGAGGTGATCTAATGATCTAATCGTCATGACCACAATCGCCCTGTGCTTCTGCTTGGTCTATATGGCACCAGCGCGCCAGATTATGGTTACATCGGCCTACTTCAGTTCGGAGGCAATTCAAGCACCTCCGAGTAGCCCATGGCAGTTTATGACCTGGCGGTAGCGCCTCTGATGGTTGGATGTAATCGGGGGGTGGAGCATACTGTTCGCACCACATTCTAAACCTAGATGATTCCGGTTGTTCTTACGTATTTGATTACCTTGAATCATTATGACGATTTTTCACCTGTTCAATTAGTTGAAAAATCGAGATGCTTTCCGGGCATGAAACTCAAAGCAAATACACAAGTGTTTTCATTATAGGTTGACAAGTATGCGGGAGCCAGAGAAGCTCATTAGGAAGACCGATAGCATAGCCGTAGGCTTTATTGCCATAGGTAGAGTGATTAATTGCTTTGTTTATTTTGTTGTGACCGTACTAGAGTTGACCCGTAGTCCGTGAGTGGGCAGTATGCGGTCGGCTCTTGTGGAGGTCGAGTTTCTGGAGGAAATCATAAGGTCAAGTGGACCTGGTGATCACAGGTGGTAATACGCGTATTAGTGTGAGGCTAACGATGGCAATTTTGTTACTGATATGTCTTGGTGATCTCTTCTAACTGAATTAATAATTCGTTAAAATTTAGAAGTTCTATTCGTTTTGATTCAATTTAACTTTTAATAACTGGTAAAGAGAACATATGATTAATAACAACTTTGAACTAGCAGGAAGGCTGGCTGCGTTTCTTAATGTGATCGCTGCACATAGACATGAAGTTATTACTATCCAATTCGATTTTAAAGATTTATCGATGTTCATTTTTTTGTTTTGAGTTTATTATATTTTAGATCATATATTCCAATTAAGTAAGTCATCTAATAAAGATGGTTATTTATAGCAAAAAAAAATATATACAGTACACAATAATTAATTTAACTAAAAACGAAATAACCTTCCTACATTAAAATGTTAAAAGAACGAACTGAAATATAACTAACCAAAAAAATATGAAAATAAAACATATACCTAAGAGACTGGCGGCATTGCCTCGTCGTACAGCAAGACTTCTAAAAAAAAAAAATTACTAAAGCTTTGTTTTGATCAGGTTTGGCCGAACGGTGTACCGTTTGTGCTTTGTGTTGATCTTAAATATGAACCCCGAGGACGGGTGTTACTGTCAAGATGGCAGTGGCGGCGAGTTAAAAATTGATTCCTTTAAATTGATCCACGAATTTTGTTGATTCGAATGATTGAATACGTAAGCATTGTGCGAAAAATCCCTTAGTCATGATTTCTTTATAATTATTCCTGTATAGATCTTAGCTGAAGGACAAATAAAATACCGGTTCAGAAAAGTAGTTTTGCAAGGCACTCTTCCGGAGTAGAATTTTTGTGAGTTAAAATTTTGTTATAGTTTTGTGGGACGCTTATTGCCGAGCTAGATCAGAATCATTTTATGGTTATTTCTAACCATGCTACCATAGACTACATAATAGTACAAGTACAGAAGATTCACTCTGAAAAATCAATAAAAGGAATAGAGACTCTCGCTACGATACAATTCAATTAAGTTCAATTCAGATCGCAAAATGCTAATAACTTACAGTTATATTCACCTAGACAATCCATCTCGTTCTATCGCGTAACGCTTACCTTTTCTGGCGCACTGATTAGCCACGCAGGCATGGCCGCCGTACGTACTTGCGTTTTTAATACATACCGCGGAGTGAGGCAAGCCTGATGCTACTTACTAGTTTAAATTACTATTGAGAGCGCGTACGAGGACGTACGCATGTCAGGTTGGCCGTGTCGGCGAGTTCAAGATAATCCCATTTATTATTGTTTTCCATGTGCAAACAGAAAGTTGTTTACTACAAAACATAACTGCTACATTTTCAAATATTTCAACAAGTATAAAAGCGGTCGCCCTAGCGACGAGCGGCTCAGTCTTGTGCGGACCGCCGTACTGTGAACATCTCCTTTGCGTAGTGTGCTGTGGGCTTGGCCATAACTTCTTTAATTATGATTGTTGTAATAGATGAGGATTTGGTAAACCGATTTATTACAATGATAGTTGTTTCAGCTAGACGATAAGCCCAGGTGGACACAGATTCAATAACTGTTTGGGCCAGGGGTATTCAGACACATATGGTTGGAATCCATGATACAGCGCGAGGCGGAGCGCTGTATTTATCGTCACACTTTTAGTGAGTTCGGCGTAGGTCATCTCCTGCTCCGTCATATATATTATAAGTAATTAAAAATAAACTTGTAATAACTAAGGTGAAAATGTGTTTAATACTATGAAATGAATACCAATACTTGAGGTGCAAGCCATTAATTAACACTTGCTGCACATTTTTCACGTATACGCTGATGACAGTATCTGCAACGCCGCTGCTTACCACCAACTGATGCGTGATCTTTAGCTCCTGCAGAGCTCACCTCACGCTGCACTCTTATCTGCAATGGAACTCCGCATACGGCATCACGACTTGAGGGCTTACCATATTTTTCTAAATTGATAGTAGCAACATCATGAGGACTTTCGAGTCTCCACTGCAGAGAGCACGACCCTCTGTATTACTAGAGCCATTCTTGGTCAGAGCAGCCAGAGGATTTAGTCTACACTCTCCACGCTAGCCAGAAGGGTTGAAGAGGTCTCATTGACGATTATAGGTTCAGCTTGTATTTCATAAGTTGCCTTTTACAACATCCATCGGGCTTGGAGTGGCCCTATTCTATTCTACCGGAAACCATACGGTATTGCTATGGGATCACGGACTATGTATAACGTCTTCGTTCGTCACCATGCCATCATCCAGGGCAATTTCATTTACAGTCAATCTGTAAGAAAACAGAAAAAATATATTTACAGACTAATACAGCGGTGAGAATAACTGATTTTTATAAAGTGAACCATAGGCCTGTGTGCCTACTTAGTAGTAAAAAAAAACAACAACAAAATAAAAGCAGTAGTCCAATCTCTAGTTTGTGGAATACTTCATGGTGTGTGTGTGTGTATAAATAATGCCCAGTGTCACTAATACATACAGGTGACACGTAATAATTCGTACGATTTTGCAATAATGCTATTTATTATAATTTTGTAAAATACATTTACATCGTTCTTTATACATATAGTTCCTGGGCGACCGAGCTTTGCTCGGTTACATCTCAAACATCGAAAATACGCGTTTTCCCAAACATAAGACTAATCTAGATCGATTGTTTACCCCCGAAAACCCCCATATACCAATTTTCAGCGAAATCGTTAGAGCCGTTTTCGAGATCACAGAAATATATAAATAAATATACAAGAATTGCTTGTTTAAAGGTATAAGATTTGTAAGATATAATAGGAAAAAAAGCAATACTTACGACCTGGACATTTTTATTTTTATTTTTGCTGCACGAAGTCACTTCATGAACATAATCTCAATTATCGCGCGAAACCAGTAATTGATTTCGACAGTTGACGTATTGTTAATGTTGCCAAAAAATATATAATTAAAACTATCACTCATTGGCTATAACTCAACAATAATAGGATCCAAAACTAAAATTGTTTTCGTATTGAAAAAAAATTAAATATCTCTGTCACCGTCAGGTGACACTGGGAATTGACGGGCTAATCCAGGATTATGTTTCGTACGTTTCATTCTTTGATATAATTTTTAACACGGGTAGTACTTTCATTGTACTGGCAACTCCGCACTGTTTAAAGTATGTAGGTAGAAGAAGAAAACACAAGTGTACCCTACCAACCGCTGCTCCGGCCGGCCTGGGCGTTGTCCTTCATTCTTTTATTGTGCGCGGCAACGAGCACTTCGTTACTACGAATTAACGGAAAAGTTATTCAAATCCGGATCGATTACGTCGTTATCATGCCTAAGCGCAGTTCTACGAATAAAATTACTTATTATGAAAATAAAATAAGAAAACTAAAAGAACATTCTTATAAAAAACGAAATCGTATTATCATATATTCATCATCGTCGGATTCCGAGGACAATCAAGGTGAGTTTTGAAATTTGCCTTACTTAACTAAGTGATTTAGTGAAGATTTCGTTAACTGTAGCATCTCTAAGCTAGCCTGGAGGATGTCACATGAGGGTATCACGAGGGCTAGCATGATGCAAAAAAGTTGCGCTTACCGACCCATATTTGAATCAATAGTAGCATGATAGCATCTCTAAGCTAACCTGGAGGGTATCACATGAGGGTATCACGAGGGTTTAGCATGATGCGAATAATAACCGGGAGGTTAACTATAGGTTAACACGAAGGTGATTTTAACTAAGTATTAGTTTCGTATTAAAACAACGATTTATCAATCGTTTCAGACGGAACCACCCAAGATGAAACCATTGTCCCCGTTGACCATAACGAAGCGTCGGAAAATACCGCATTGCCAGCAGCGTTATCAGAAGTGGAACCAGAACTGCATTTGGAGCCAGTGCCTGATGACAATCCAGACATGGATTCTGAACTGTTATTGGCGTTAGGGGATCCTATGGATGAAAAGCCTGCTTATGGAGAAAATATTCATCAAAGTTTAGCCCAACGATGGACGCCTATTTTGAAGAAAGGGTTGTCTAAGGATCAAAAAGAAAACTTATTAAAAGAATACCAGATACCCTCGAACTGTACATTACTGAAGGCGCCAACTCTAAATCCGGAGGTAAAAGCGGCGATATCAGAAATAACCTTAAACCGGGATAAGAACATCCAGGTTAAACAAGACCAAATGGGAATTGGCATAACTGCAATCAATAAAGGCATTACCGTGCTCTTAGTAGGCGGAGACAAACTGCAAGCCATAAAAATGCTATCAGACGGGTGTAGGATTTTGACCGACCTACATAATATTGAAACTCAGGTCAGAACGAAACTTATTTCTAGTTGCCTGGATAAAACATTTATCCCGCTGATCAAAAAACACGAAAGAGACGAGACATTATTCGGAGAAAAATTATCTGAGACTATAAAAGCCTCAAAAGCAATCGAACGGCAGGGTTCCCAGATAAAGAAATCAACCCCAAAATCGGCACCTATACCAGCAAACACAGCTGGACCATCCTCATCGAAGGCTCGCTTCCAGGGAAACGAGGCACGCCCCCTTCGTTACTACTCGGGAAACAGGGGGGGGCGAGGAGGAGCTCAGCGAACAGCGACGTCGACATCGTACAGACGGACGGCGGCGCCAACGACGACGCGATCTCGTTCCAGCCACAGCAGCCAGCGACACACACGCCGTTAACTGTTCAGGTACACGCAGGTCGCCTTCAATACTTTTATGAGTCTTGGACGAGTGTTACTAAAAATACAACTATTTTGAACTGGATTCAAAATGGTTATGAGATTCAATTCGCAAGTAACGTCTTTCAACACTTTGTTCCTACGAACAATCTTTCAAGGAAGGAAACTAACGATATGTCTGCAGCTATCGACAATTTATTAGGACTAGGCGCCATATCGGAATGTGAACCACAAGATGATCAATTCGTGTCCAAAATTTTCTTGGCAGAAAAAGCTAATGGTAGCCACAGATTTATTTTGAATTTAAAAGAATTAAATAAATTCGTTGCTCAAAACCATTTTAAAATGGAAGACTATAGGTCTGCTTGTAAATTAATTCCAAGTAAGGGATATATGGCTACAATAGACTTAAAAGAAGCATATCTTTTGGTACCTATTTTAAAATCACAAAGAAAATATTTGAGATTCCAATTTCAAAATAATAGCGGTGAAAACATTACTTATGAGCTTAACGCGATGCCTTATGGCTTATCATCAGCCCCGAGAACTTTTACTAAAATAATGAGGGAAGTTATGACTCATCTAAGAAGTCGGGGTTTTTTGTCTGTCATTTATCTAGATGACATTTTGTGTATAGGACAAACTTATTCAGAATGTTTGAGTAATGTAACAGAAACAATAAAATTACTTGAGGATCTGGGCTTCGTTATCAACTTCGAAAAGAGTTCTTTAGAACCATCACAAGAATCCAAATTTTTAGGCTTTATTTACAACACAATTCAAATGTCTTTATCCTTACATATCGAAAAAAGATTACAAATATCAGATTTGGTAAGGAAATTTAAATCTCGGCCACGTTGTACTATCAAAGAATTTGCAGGTTTGATAGGTGTCCTAACAGCTGCATGCCCCGCGGCTAGATATGGCTGGGTTTACACAAAACGCCTTGAGAGACAAAAAACCCTGGCACTAGAAGCACATAAATCATACAAAGCAAAATTTCGCATTTCCACTTCAATTTTACCAGATCTAGAATGGTGGTCAAAAAATATTTTTCTTACAGCCAGCTCTTTAAGGTATGGAAAATTTTCTCTCGAAATATTTACGGATGCTTCTAGATCAGGATGGGGTGCTTTTTGTAACAATAAAAGGGTAAATGGTAAATGGAAAAGGGATGAAACAGATTTTCACATCAACTATTTAGAGCTAATGGCAGCATTTTTTGGCCTCAAATGTTTTGCAAACGATTCTAGGAACTGTTCAATCTTATTACGCGTGGATAATACTACAGCGTTAAGTTATATAAACCGCATGGGTGGTATAAAGTTTCCCCATTTAAACAATTTGACACGAGAGATTTGGCAGTGGTGCGAGGAACGTGGTATATGGCTAACAGCTTCTTATATTAGCAGTAAAGATAATAAAGAAGCTGATGAAGAATCACGAAAAACCAATAACGATATAGAACTTACACTAAAGCACAGGTATGGCACTTCATACAAACGGAGCAGCATATATACCTAGTACTACTACAAGCGAAACAATCCGTCCGTGCACACGTCAAATGTGTGAGTTAAACAATCAGGGTCGCCACCACAAAATTTGTTGCTTTGCTTACCTGTTTTTATCACTCGGAAATCTATAAAATTTTCGTTATTTATTGTTTTCCGTGGATAAACAATGATAATGTGCGCAGTTTCTCACCATTATAATTTAATAATCCTAAGTGACTCGCGTAATGTCAACGTGCGACTACCAATAACCCTGTTTTACTGCCACTTACACCTCACAATAACGGGGGAAGGGTTGCGGGGACACCAGATTGCGGGGGACGGTGCGAGTTTCCGTTCTGTATGTAATACTATTATTAATTCTGTGACTAAAGGACAAAATATTTGATAAAATAGTAATGGAGTTAGGACAGCCCGATATTGATTTATTCGCTTCTCGCATCAATGCCAAATGCTCAAGATATGTGTCGTGGAGACCAGACCCAGACGCAGTAGCAGTGGATGCATTTACAATACCATGGGATTCTGTTTTATTCTACGCTTTTCCACCATTTCCCTTAATATTAAAGTGTTTAGAAAAAATTATTACGGATAAAGCTGAAGGCATACTAATTTTTCCTTATTGGCCATCACAGCCATGGTTTCCCTTGCTACAAAAAATTCTTGTATCCGATATTTTATTCATAAATCCTGAAAATAATTTAATATGGAAATCTTGTAGGAATCGAGTGACCAGAGGAGTTACCCTGGGTGCAGCCAGGCTCTCAGGAGCGCGTTCATAAATCGAGGAGTTCCTAGGATGTCACTGGATCTTATGATGGCGTCATTAGCCAAGAACACTTTACAACAATATGGTGTTTCTTACAAGTGTTGGTGGCAGTATTGTAATAAAAACAATAGGGACCCATATCAAGCGTCTGTATATTCAGTTCTATCGTTTTTAACAGAACAATTTCATAGAGGTGCCGCTTACGGCACACTCAACAGTCATCGCTCAGCTTTAAGTTTGCTTCTTGGCGATGAGTTAGGGTCCCATGAACAAATTAAAAGATTGTTGAAAGGAATTTATAAACTAAGGCCAAGCTTTCCTAAATATACATCAACATGGGACCCACACATAGTATTACGACATATTAATAATTTGGGCCCTAATAATGAATTATCTTTACAACAAATTTCAAAGAAACTTGTGATGTTACTAGCCTTGTGTACGGCGCATAGAGCCCAAACTTTATCTTCTATTAAACTCAAAAATATTGTAATACGTCCTGATGGAGTAAAAATTGTAATATCTGATGTAATCAAAACATCAGCCGCAGGGCGCGACCAACCGATCTTATTTTTGCCATATTTTCAAAATAACATAAGCATTTGTCCAGCTACAGATTTGAAAGACTATCTGGATGCTACGAAAGATTTAAGATCAAATTTAGAAAATCTCCTAATAACTTTCAAACGGCCATACAAAGCCGTCAGCAGCCAGACCATCAGTCGATGGATCAAGCAGATGTTGGCAGAAAGTGGCGTGGACGTGTCAGTGTGGGGCGCTCATAGCACGCGCCACGCTGCCACCTCCACAGCACACGCTCAAGGCGTATCGCTGGACGTCATCAGGAGAACAGCTGGTTGGTCGCGAGAGTCGGAAACCTTTGCTAAATTTTATAAGCGTGCAGTGAGCGACGATGCTCGCTTCGCTAGATCTATTTTCTTGATTAATAAATAACGGTAGTATTTGTGATCAATTATGATTTCATATTTAAATAATATTTGAATTTAAGAATACATAATATGTGGTGTTATGAGTCTCAAGAAAAATTAAAGAAATGTTTCTTGACAATTTATTTTATTTATTGCATACATATACACAAAATTTTCATCTCTAAACATCTACCCGTGTTAAAAATTATATCAAAGAATGAAACGTACGAAACATAATTGATGATTAAACGAACTTACCTGTAAGTGAAGTTCTATCACAATTATGTGAGTACGTTTCATTCGAAGATATAAGTACCCACCCTTGCCCAGTCCCCTCAGCAGGAGGAAAATTTTGTAAATCTCTGAAGAATGAAGGACAACGCCCAGGCCGGCCGGAGCAGCGGTTGGTAGGGTACACTTGTGTTTTCTTCTTCTACCTACATACTTTAAACAGTGCGGAGTTGCCAGTACAATGAAAGTACTACCCGTGTTAAAAATTATATCTTCGAATGAAACGTACTCACATAATTGTGATAGAACTTCACTTACAGGTAAGTTCGTTTAATCATCAATTGTTTGATGACTGATAATTTCAAGGAAGGCGTTTTAACTTTTAAATTTAGTAACTAACATCAACAATAACTCCTAGAACCCGAAATGTGTAAATCGAACTATATTTTTGCATGAAAGTTCATCATTCTTTTTTTTGTATTTTTTTTGTGTGTAATGGCCGACACTTGTGTCAGATTTTCATCTGACAAAGCTTGACGACTGCCATACAATGATGACATCCGGGGTCAACAGCTTATACGTGCCTTCCGAAGCACGGAAATTCATCACTTACTCCCAAATAGGACTACCGATTTGTTTTCTTCTACTCACTTGAACATAACATTTTGTACAGCCACTTACGGAAGCCTTCCGACAAGTTTTACGATCTCTGCGGCGGTTTAGTATCTTTCATTTATATTTGAGTGTTACAGATCATAGAAAAAAAATGTTGTACGTATGAACTCTTAGAACTGTATAACTCATTATGGTAACCGCAGGCGAAAGAAAGATACTGCTATAAGTAATTAAACTAATATATTATATAATTTAAAAAATATTCAAAGTTGCGGCTTTTTAAAATTTAAAGCTTTTATTTTAATTTAAATAATTATCACATAGCTAGATAGTTTCAATTATTTTTACCCTCGACAGAAAGAGGGGTGTTATAAGTTTAAAGCTAGTGTCTGTCTGTCTGTTTGTCTGTCTGTGTCATCGTAGAGTTCGAACGGATGGACCAATATCGATGCGTTTTTTTTTCGTGAAAGCAACTTCCTTTGCCGTGGTTACTTACTTAGCCATGTTTCATGCAAATCGGTTCATTTAAAAGTCACTGGGTGTGTGTGACGCTTCCAATTAAGGGTTTTACCTGACAAATATCAAATGGCGCTACGATATCAATATATTATATGGGCGGGGTTTTTTAAATTTCTTTTGCATAAAAAAATAAAATAAAAATAGTTGATTCTTGTTAGATGTCGACATCGTTAGACACTAAAAGCATTTAAACAACCTATTACACGAAAGTTTTATAAGATTAAACTTCAGGAAAAATAGAGCTACCACTTTGTCTCCCTCAACACCCTTGATCATAACGTACTTAGGGACTTTCGACAAGTTTTACGGTCTCCGCCGCGGTTTAGTATCCTTCAGTTATATTTGAGAGTCTCGGAAGTTATTGCGCGCCATAACTGTGACCTTTGCGGGAACAAGAGACAATTTCACGTCGGCTGGTTGTAAAATTAGGCTGATCGTGGGACTGTAAAATTTTAATTTGTGTAAGTGAGAAAAGTCATTTTACAATGAATAAAACTAACGTGATACATAGACATTATAAGAATAAGTTAACTAGTTACTCACGTATAGTGTCAGCTACTGCCGACATCTTTCTACCTCATCCGGAAGTCTTCATCAGGGCGAATGTAACTTAAGGCCCGTACCCTCGCCACACCTGCTCGGGACACTTTCATCGTGGGTAACCCTTTTACTCATTTAATAATGTCCAATAAAAATATTGAGCGTATTGAGACCAGTATAGTAACAGGCATCGGGTTAGCGTTTTTTTGTTTTTTAGGCTGTGTTTTATTGCACTACGTCATCATCGTCATCATCGTCAACACCAACATATTCACCATAGGAAGTCCACTGCTAGACATAGGCCTCCCTCAAGGATTTCCAAAACGACTGATCAGAAGTGACCTGCGCCCAATATAAGTGAAAGTAACGCAACTAAACTACTTTGAAAGGAAGAGTACCTAAGTACAAAGTTATAAACATCTTTTCTGTGCAGAGTTATAGCTGAGATCTTTTGTAACTTCAGGAAAAAATCCCATATCCAACGGATGAAAAAATACCTAATAGTTTAAAAAGTTCTTATTTCCGTTTTATTTATACTCTGAATGGTACTTTACTTATATTCCTGTGTGGTCTCCCGCATACTCTCCAGGGCTAAATGAGTTTGTGTGTTTGAGTATATGCTTGCATCTAAGTTTGCCTAGTACTTAAATCCTTTCAAGTTAATTAGTGGTATTAAATTCAAGTGTCCCGCCAAAGCGAGGCCGAGGCTAGGCTTCGAAATTTTATTTTGCAGCGTAATTGAAAACACGGCAAAGTTTGAGTTTGCCAGCCGTTTTATTTTGCTTTGGCGCTCTTGTGGGAAAGTTGTTAAAACTGTTTTTTCTTTTACTCATATTACTTACGTCATCATTGGCAGTATATACATATATTTTTATTAAGTTTGAAAAATAAAGATATATAGAATATATTCTATATGTCGCGCGGTTGGTTTTATATTTTAGTTGTTTATGCCAACTCTAATTTTTTTTTTCGTATGCGTGTTTTTCATCATGATTAAACAACGTAAAAGGGACATACCCGTAATAAATCGAACCATTGGCCTAAACTAGATCACTACAGTATAATGAAGTTAAGCTAACAGTCTGAAAACAAAAAAAAAATAATTCGAAAATTCCCATAGAAACTGCGCGGGCTGCACACGTGTGTAGGTATAGAAGGGCAGAAATGTATTTATAATTTTGGCTGTTATTTTAATTTAATTATAATAACGTGATCTTTTCCTTTCACGTTGTATAAATAAACATTATGCTTATTTGTTCAACGGACTTACTCTATGAAAATGTAGGTATATCTTTAATTTTTTGAGGCAATATTTACGAATTCACACAAATTATCCATGCAAAAATTAGATATTATCTGTGTAATGAATGAGCTAATGAAATTTGGAGATAACAATAATGCTCGATGGAATTCTAAATTCGCTTGCAATCATCATGTTTTATAGCAACAGGGCCTTCTCACGGATTATTTGAGCGTTAAATCGCGTCTGAAATTTCATTAGGTTCCTGCAGTGATGCTTTGTTTTCTCTAGATACCTCATTCTTATCAAAGTCTTATTCCTTTTAGAATAATTTATTGTTATGAAAACCGTAGTATATCGCAGTGCTCTTATATTTCAAAATGTAATTCTTAATATATCAGATCAACTTTAAATAAAGTGCTATGTTACTTTAGATTACTTTATATAAATTATTCTTATGTATTTCTGTTGTGAATTAGCTGAAAGGGCAGGAATACAGTGATATTCTGGTGCTCATCAACTCCAGTTCCAAAAAATTGGCTGTAACATACGGACGGACAGACAGACAGACAGACATGACGAATCCATAAGGGTAACGTTTTTTGCCATTTGGCTACGGAACCCTAAAAAGAATACTGTCCAACGAAACTTATTGAGCGCTATTAGAATGTCTACAATTTTTTGTATCAATGGTTCTGGCCGTCGTAATTTTCCGAAAAGGTTTCGATTTATCTGAACCGAAAACGGACGATGGACGTCTATTTGTTTAAGCTTTTTTCTGGCTCATATATATCTTTTAATCACAATTTTGTTGTTGTGAAACGTGCCACTTTTAAGATTTTTTTTCTCGATTTTTTTTAGCAATTCTATGTATTGATTTTGATCTAAAAATGTGTAAAATAAAAATAAATCTACCTCAACTGCTTTAGATTCAGATTGTTCTAATGTATCTGTCTTATATCTGTCTTATTTTGTATGATTATAGAAGAAGCGAAGAGCAAAATAGCTGGTGGAATACTGAGAACATACATCGTGCCGAAAACATACAACGATGGAAATGCAGCAACTAAAACAGCATTTTTACACGAGTATAGTTTTGTCAAAAATAATAATAAATAATATTGATGTGGCGCGGGCGCGGTGATGGAGAATGCATAACTGCTGAGTTTTATTTTATTAGTAAGTGATTGCCTCTTTGGATCAATTTACCTGATTTTGTAATTATATTATGTGAGTTGAGTTAGTAATTGTATTATGTTTGCCTGAAGTAAAGAAAATAATATGCAAAGTAAGAGTAGGCGGTAACTAACTGAAACCGTTTTAGTTTTAAAAATGGAGCTCAGATTTACTTGAAATTACAATAAATTTTATTTTACGTTGGTGGTAGGGTTATGGCATAAATTTGGAACCTACACTTATTTTTCTGTTTAACCTTTATGATAGCCAAAATATAATTTTTAAGTTTTGTAATATTTATAATTCTCTATATTTAATAAGAAAACACAGGAAAGGAATTAGGATTAAAATCAATTATATCGCAAATAAAGGAAATGTGTTGAACGTTTCCACAAACGTAGTAATATTATATAGTAAAAATTTTGTTATCTTCTTCTATTCGAAACAAATTATGGTAGTTTATTATGGTTAAATATATAAATAAATTGTATTGTAGAATTATATATTTTAATCAAGTATATCCACGTAGAGCTAAAATGTAAGTCCTATTAATGTCTTTTGTAGTTCAAAATAATTAATATTACAAAGACAAAAGTAAAAGTTCAATGAGATAATTTTTAATGAGTATTATCTTTATTTCTTCAAGCACTAGTAATAAAAACTACGCCTCTCTGTAATAGGTGGTGTTGCATATCTAAACGTATGAGTCTTAGTAAAGGTGAAGCTGACATTTGGGACGGAGATCGTATCGTCCCTTCTCACAAATCCAATTTTAACAATACTATCTATGTACAATGGGAGATAGCGAAGCCTCACCCGAATGAGGATTAGTTAATTACATCTCGCTCTTCGACTACTGTGTGCTTAATTTACTGTAATGTATATGACGTTGGTTGGCAAAGGAATATCAAGTTGCAAAGGGATCAATATACTTATCAATGAACGACTTTTGCCTTGGGACTAATAGAAATAGATTATCCTGTACTAATTAATCTTACGGAGATTAATGCTTGCTATTACAAAAATGTTAACATTTTTATGTGATTATGTTGAATTTAATATACTTTAGTATAAACATAATATAAGGTTATTACCTTTATCTACTAGTAAGTTCATTGTGTCATACTTATAAAGTAAATTATTCGATTGCCTTTGCTTTAAAATAAGTTGGAAGTAAAGCTAAATATTGTAGATATTTAAGTACAATAATTGATACCTTGAGGTGTTCTCTCGCCGGGAGCATTTGCCAGTAATGTAACGTTGCAGAGTAAGCATTACATCGGTGAAGGAGCAGAACCAAGCATTTCATTTTCTGTAATGATACAATTCGAGCGTTACATCAGTGAGGGAGGAGAACTGAGTATTATAGCTTGCAACCTGTAATAAAATGATACAATCTGTAATATTTTGATACAACTTGTAACATCAATGTGCGGACGCGGGGCGTGCATAAAATAAATACTCAAAATCAAATATACAATGTTACATTACAGGCGAATGCTCGTCAGTCAGAGATACAGTATTGTAACGTAATGCTCAAAATCAAATCTGTAAAGTTACATTTCTGACGAAAGCACAAGCTGCAGGAGCTGAGGGAGAATCTTTAACGTCAAACATGATAAAAAATATTCTAAGGGAATTATATTATATTGACATAAAGTAAGTTATAAAAAGTGTCGTTTGGTTTTTATTACATTATGAAAGGAATTTGATGTCTTGTAAGTCATTTGCAGTAGACACTCATGTGGAGATGCAATCAAAATAAACAGAGCCCTTCTGCTATAAAGGGATTTGCGTAATATAATAAGACCTTACGCATACAGATTCTATCGCACCAAGTTACGGTATAACAAAAAATTACCCTTTTTACGTAAAATTTCCTCAATTTCCCCACAAAACAATTTTCATAGCGTCTTTATCCCCATCAATCCCGTGACCAGGGTTGCCAGGTTATTCTTATAAAATTTCCAAAAAATTTCGAGTAATATTTTTAGTATTCAGGGGTTTGTGATATGCTGTTATGGATTTATAGTTAATTATAAATTAGCGAATCATGAAACAGTGCTAAAGTTTAGACTCTATCCAAGATAAGCGTGGATGTGCTGTGTTTTAACAACTAATGACATAACATTATATAGACATATCAATAAAGAAAAATACTAAGTAGGTACTAAATCTCGGCCTAAAAGTATTTTTTGGTAAATGAAACCACATAACATTTTATGTATAAAAAATGACACTAGTAGAATCTATAAAAACTTAAACCAATACTTAACAGTATTCATTATACTTTTGGAAATACTAACAAAATAATTCGGCAATGTATCAGACACTGGTAACCCTGCTCGTGACAAGGACAAAACAAAGTTTATTACGCCATTCGTCAGTGAAATAACACGGCAAGAATAGGATGTTCTATCATCGGTGGTCCATTTCCTTTCAGAAAAACTTCCGCATTTCACCGATTTAATTAACGTCTAATACTTTCTCTGTTGGAAATTGATTTATAGTTCTTTTAATTTTGTTGAATGAACGGGACATAGGTACTTTCAGTTCATGAATTAGACCGTATTTACTATAAAGAATAGTAATAAATAAATATAGTATTTAAAATGCAAAAGCGCTGTATTCGAGCAATGTTCGGACTACAAAGTACAGATAGTTGTGAACCGCTTTTTAAAAAACATAAGATTCTAACATTTCCGTCATTATATATAATAGAAACAGCTATATTTGTAAAAAGTAATCCTTACCTGTTTCCTAAGTTATCTGATAGAGTAGAAAGAAACCGACGTGAAGACAAATTGTGCATACATCCATCCAAAACTGCTTTATTACATGATAGTGTATTAGGTATGGCACCGATAATATATAATAAAATACCAAAACAATATAAAGAATTAAATGTTACTTTGTTTAAGAAAAAATTTAAGTCATTTTTGATAGACAAATGTTATTATAGTATTAAGGATTTCTTATCTGATAAATTGTGAATTGATTTTAGTTTATATATAAGGTCCATAGATTAAGTATATTATTATAGTATAGTTATATAGGTAGCATAGGTATAGATGATAGCCTTTCTGACCACATTTGCACACCGGTGATGGTAAACATGATTGGACGAAATTGAATGTACTAATATCTTGTAACACATGTTTGGCAAATAAATTATCTTTATCTTTATCTTTATCTTTAAACATGGTTCGCATTATTTTCATACTATACCTAAAACTTTTTCAGCGTTATATTTCTTTGTCGCCTAGCCCCTACGACCTCCGTGCCCTAGTGGTCACCATGCCAGTCTGTCACTCCAGAGACCCCAGGTACGATCTCCAGTTAGGTCATAGTCTTGGATGTTTATCTATATATATATATGTAATAATACTATATTTTATTTACACTCATCACAACATAAATCTTAAACTTACTGGGGTTAGCTAAATCTGTGCAATTTGTCCATATATATTTATTTATTTATTATTTCCAAAAAGCTGGTAACTATCTGGCTCAAAGAATCAGCATTGCCATACTTTTGGCCACGTTGCCGAGGGGTAATATTTTAGTGGGACTACATAATTTGTAATTTTCTTTTTAGTTTTTATTTAGTTTTATTTAAACTTTTAATGAGTGTAGTTTAAATTTAAATTAGATTTTTTACTATTTATTATTCTTCTAATCAAACAAAAAAAAATCTACCTTGCTAAAAAGATATTTCCCTTCTTTTTATGTCGTCCTTCTTTCATATTTATATATTCGAGCCTACGAATAATAAATTCGAGCAAGATTATCTTGAGAGCATGTTCTCACATCAAGTTCCTTCTATTATACTGATTGCACATTCTTCAAGAAACGTGTGGTGGAGTACAATAGAAATTTTCGACATTATTTCCTTGATCGCGGGTTGTACGTATAGTCGAGAATATCATTAGATAACTTCAAATTATCTCAATTTTTTTTAAAGAAAATTACTTGTAAAATAGATATTCCAACGCGTCGCCGCGAGGCAGGATGCCCAGTAAGCTAGCAGCATTGCCTCTCTGCACTGCAATAGACATCCTTTGGGCAAAATAACTGCCAGGCCTTATCTCACCCGTAACCTTTCGGAGGCGCGCTAAAATCTCAATTCCCTCTAACTTCATGCTTCAAATAGGTATATTAAGGCACAATAGCTGTCATGTACACATATGCCGGCCATTTTATTTCAAGTAGGGCGATATAATTAGCCCCCGATCTGTACTCTGCGCGGTTTATCTCAGACACCATCCGTCTTGGTTGTCTTTTCAAATGAGCTGTGTAATATTGTTGCTCTTTTCTGTTATGGCGCAGATAAAGGAAGAATGCAATCGGACTGCACAGTTGAAATGTGGTGCGTTTGTCTAGAACTTTACTAGCCAAAACAAGTCGGAAATTATTTATGGGTATCCTCTGGCTGCTCTGGCCAAGTAAGGCTCTGGTAGTAAAAAGGGTCGTGCTCCTGCAGTGGAGACTAAAAAGACGTTGGTATTTTATTTTTTAGTGAACTTTATTACAAAAATCGAAAACTGCTGACTTAAAGCCTTGGGCTTTCTTTACCAGTCAACTGACAGGCGGTGCATAGACAAGTGAGACGAAAGTAGGAGCAAAATTAACATTTTAATAATAACTAACTATCATTTGAACCTAGTATTCTAAGGGGTTATTATAATTTTCCTATTTAAATAATATAATTAAGCCGTGTTCTGTGAGCAACATCGTGGAAGTGCAGTTTACTTTAAAGTATTCATCCTAGCTCCCGTTTCACTAGGTCAGCTTAACGAATGTGCTCTGTAAATACTGCTAGTGAGTTATCTACTCAAACACATTTCTTTGTTCTCTTTTATTTTTCCCCACTGCGTACTTTTTTTAGATGGCTTTATTGAGAAAAAAGAAGTATAAACTGCGTTCTATGAATGATTACGTACATAAATACAAATATTATTGTTATTAATTTTTGAACGTCTTGATTAGGTACTCATCATAAAAGCTAGTACCTATAAAACTGTAATTTGTAATGCGTTTGCTATAATTCAAAAAACTCCTTTCTACTGCTATCAATGATGAGTAAAAGCTTTTCTGACAATGTATATAATTGTTCTGGCAGAGCTTTGTTCGTTCACTTTTTCCTCCTTCTTCTTATCGTGTGTGTTAGTGACTAACACTAGTGTCAGAGTTTTTAAACCGCCTTAAAGGCCTCTGACATGGTTTTAGTTAACGACCAATGTCAAAGACAGTAACCGGGACCGACGGCTTAACGTGCCCTCCGAAGCACAGATCATCTTACCTATCAGACAATTAGGTGATCAGCCTACAATGTCCTAACCAAACTAGGACAACAACACAAAGTCGTTGCCCCCGCCGGGAATCGAACCCGCGACCTCCGGGTATGAGCCGAACGCTCTAACCACTACACCACGGAGGCAGTTTTTCCTCCTAATTTATTAAATCAAAAAAGAAAAATATATTTTCATCTCTTCTTGTCGAAAAACGATGTTTTCATCCCAAAACATTTGGAGCTAAAGTTACTGCTGATTTTTTTACGGATTCTACGGGATTAAAAGTGAAAAAGAAAATCTTAAGGGATTAAAACACAATTTGAAAACTGAACACGGATGTTATCTATGTAAAATCAACCAAAAACAATAGAATTTAGTTTTTAAACAATAAATAATTGGCACAGATTTCGTTTACCCTTAGTTGAATCAACAAATCAACTGTGGAATACTTCGTTTCGCACCGGAATCAAAGTGGCGCCCTCGACTTAAAAATATTACCTTACAAGGCGTAACCTTATAGCACAATCTACTATTATTAATTAACTTTGGCAATAATTACATAATTGGTGCATAAATCGGCTCTAAAATGTTGACGTCGCTACAAGCTCTTGTCATCAAAAGTCTGACGTTTAGGTCCAACGTCGCTATAGTACCACGAACTCGTAATAAAAACCGAAGTGGTCGTGTCGAGAATGAAAGTACTTCACAGCAGCTGTCTAAGATATTGGTGGCAGCTGTCGAGCCATGAATAAGTTACTATGTAACCTAGGTACACTCTACACTACCACCGTACGGTGCCATTTTTGAGGTTTGTAATAAACACGTAAAGTCAAAAAATTAAGCGCGTAGTGACGCGAATGTTATACAATGTTGCACTGGACTCCTTTGAATGTCGGAAGTGCCGAATTTCCGATTTGGTTTTGTACCAACGCAAATAGTAAAAGAAAAGCTGATCGAGGAAAGGGAAAAAAGTTTGGAGGAATTATGATAATAATCGTTGAGGCTAGTAACATATGACTATTTTGATACCATCTTCCGTCAATATGTCCACGATTCCCATGATCACGCTGTAGTGGCAATAGTATTTTTTTATTAGAGTGTGAAGATTCTCTAGCAGTAGAGTAGTGCTCCAGGTAGGTATCAAGGAGAATCACGGGAATATGCGGAAAAAAAATAATCGCGTCTATTCCTTAACACAGCTTTCTTTTTCTTCTTTTCTTAGATAATTGCTCTATCTTTATCAAAATGATAATTTTGCCAATGTCAAGGTTAAAGATGACACTATAATGTATACTAAAGAAAAACTAAATTTAATGACAATTGACTGGTACCGATGAGCATGGAGTAACCTAAAACAAACAAACATGTAGAGTTAGTAAGTAATCTTAGTAAACTACCTAATTTAACAAAGACTTTTTTCCAAGGAAGACAAAAGACAGCTGTCATACTATAACATTTCGTAAACGATTACACGTTTAAAGGAAACTTCCATGTCTTTCATATGAAAACAAACAATTAAATTAAACCAGTCTAGTCGGTAAGAATACCGACGGGGTGATTCTGAGGGCAGTTACGCGTATAATGTCGGCGGAACGAGAGGCGAGAGGTTTTACACTAATACCTCCCCGGAGGCCGTGCTGCCCTGGTAGCGTCGTTTGCTTAGCGTAAGATTTACTTTGAAATTGTCGAGGAAGGTTTCAAAAAAGACGTAGGTGTTACTTATACATAAATGTATTAAATAAGTAACCTGCATAAATTTAAGTCATGTAACTAACACTCTGTAAGGATTTGCATTTATATTTCGAACAAACTATACAGGGTCTAAATTTATCTACTTCCGATTTGTACTTTACGGAGTGACTCGGGTCGTTTATATGAACCACTTGTTATGGGGCCAATAATATCTGATACCAGTACGAAATGCATTGCGTTACAAAAACAATAAATAGTGCATAAGTTATTTTATATTATGTATATTTTAGGTTAAGGTATACCTATATATTAATATGGGCTACAAAAGAGAGTATAAACTTTTTTGTCTTTCTTTTGATTTTTGAAATAAATGAAATGAAATTCTACAATGGGATCTTGTTAACGGTACATTAAAAACTAGTTCATAAGGTTTATATACAATCAAAACTTTTTTATTTTATTCAAGCCTCGTAGCTTATTAATGTTCAGAGAACCTAATATAAGTAAGCTGTACTTACCCAAATTCTCAACCGACGTCACTGCTCCTTCTTTCACAGCTTATTGATGCCTCTTGTGTTATAAGGGGTAACAGTTTTCTTAAGCAGCCCAGCATACCAGCCGTAGAAGCTTCTAATGCAAGAGTTGACCGGTGGTTAGAAAAATATCCACCCTATGACTCATACCTTCCATCTGCAGAAAAACTTCCACCGGGTAAAGACCTCCCCTGGTCAGTCTGGAAGTCTCTCAATAGACTCCGTGCTGGTGTTGGGAGGTGTAGAGAAAACCGAGTTAGGTGGCGTCACGCTGATAACGATCTTTGCGATTGCGGCGCCATCCAATCAATGAAGCACCTTCTGTCGTGTCCGGGCTGCCCTACGACATGTACCATGGAGGACCTTAACGAGGCTAATCACAGAGGGATCACCGTGGCCACATACTGGTCAAAGACAATTTGAAATTGAAGCTACACTGAAACCATTTCGACTTGATAAGAAGAAGAAGGGGTTATAATAAGTATAGTTAGTATTAATATGGCAGTAAAATAACACAGCGTAAATAAACATATTCGTGATTATGTGAATAATAATTTTATTCTAACAAAGAAATGAAAGTGCGATGTACAAATTCCCCCGTCAACAATTTGCATCGTATGAAAAATAAGTTTGACTTGAAATCCAATATTGTAACAACATAAAGCGGTGCTATCTAAATGGAAGCCAATTTTCCTTCTGGAATACGCTTGATAGTCCAACGCTTCCAGTTTCAATATTTGTGCAATGCAGTTGCAGCTACTTTATGAAAAAACCGTTTTGTTTCATCAAAATAATTTTCTGTATACCTACTCTGAAAATACAGTCAGAAGTAAAAGTTTTCTATACATGAAATTAAATACACAAGTATAAGCGCTGCAGCTTTATTGAAAGAAATGGAGTGCTATTCAGGAATTCATTAATTTAAACCGATCTCTTGTTAGAAGTACCTACTACTGCTACTAACGGCTTATAATTTTAACTTTATTTCCTAATTCACAAAAGGATTGATAAGTAAACATTTATCTTATTTTGTGCATAAAATCCTCTTAATTCAAAGAATTAAAAGAACAAACATCACAATCACACTAACTCTGTATAAACTAACTTAAAAATATTTATTTCCAATTAAAAATAATACCTTCAGAACACCATCAAGGAAGATTGCAGGAAATTTAAAGTAAATCGTCGCAGGAAGCAAATGAAGAAATTCTACGCAAAGCGAGTGCCAACACAGTTTTTTTAGTTTTTAGTGAGTGCTCGTAGTTTTATATTTTATTTCGAAGAAACGTGTTGACGTTTGAGTACATCGCAAAAATAAACAAGAGAATTACTTTGTGAGCAATGTGGTGGCCGAATGCTATACAAGTAAATATGAAAGCTTCAAAACGTATTTTACATAATATCTTCAAGATTTTTAATATACGGGACTGGAATTCTTTAGCATAAGATATTTGGTGTATAAATCTTTAGTTTTTAGATTCTTGGTTTTGTTATTTCATTATCTTTATGCAAAATTCAGCGATATTAAAAATCACGACACAGACAATTTTTATTTTTTATTTTTATCAATTAGATACTACTACAAAAGAGGTGAAAGAACTCGAGTTTTGTAAAATAATCGTTTTTGCAGCTAGCTAGCTGTGTGATTTGTCCGTACATATTTATTTATATATAATTTATTTATAGCTATGTGTTATAAAATCTATTATTGTAAAAAACGATAAACTCTAAAGATTGCATTTATCTCTTGCTCTTTTAATGGCAAAGAAATAACATGGTGGCCGTGAGTCAATTATTATAAATCCTGTAATTATCTAGAATTGACCTCAAGAACGCACGAGGGTACTCTCGCTAATCTTGTGCGGTGAGCAGACCCTGCCACTCCGTTTTCTGCGAATAGCCGTCTTTGCTTTGATCCGCGTCGTAAGGTTTTATTAGGACATTTCTTTTGATAAATTATGAAAAATTAAGAATTATGCTTTTTAATTGGTTTTCATATTTATATACAGACTTACCTGCATGTATTTAAATAATGTAACTAACATAATGTACCATAACATAATATATCTAAAAAGAAAATGTGTCTGTACATAGAATTTATTTTAAAAAATATTTGGAGCGAGGGAGACAATAATTTAAAAAAAGTCTCTGTTTGTACACTAATCTCCGGAAATATTGGACGGATTCAAATGAAACCTTGTTTTGTTATATAGTTATAATGCAGGGCAACATATAATTGATTCTGGAAAATAGAACACCTGATAAAGAACCATAATGCTCCAGCTAATCTATAACAAATATAAAAAGTGATGCCTTAGCAAAAGTTGTTCAGCCTGATAAGCATTTTCCGGAGTCATAAAGTCCACGCGAACGATGTCGCGGGCTTTGTGTCCCTTACAACGCACTCAGATCTAGAGCATAATGCAAGTTGCCTTATAAATTATGTTATGTGTAATCAAAAATTGCGACTAGTACCGACTTCGCAACAACAAAGTAAGAAAGTATAAAGAAATTGAAGTTCGCGTCAGGCAGTATTAAATTTCAAAGCGATTTTTGCGAGTTTGATTACAATTCTTGATTAATTAAAATTTGACAAGAGTTTTAACGGTATTGGATTCAGCCAATAGCTTGTAATTTTGCATTCGGCCATATTTTGTTACGGGTAAATGACCGCTCTTGGTATCTGACGTCCATGAGCGAAATTGTTATGGTACCGTCATGCAAATTATCTTAAAAGGATAAGATTAATTAAACTCATTTTCAATTGAGAAAATATTATAGTTCTTTGAGTAAAGATAATGATAATTTATTTGCTAAACATGTGTTACAAGTTATTAAGGGCGGATTTTATCGTTGAAGTAAAACGCGATCAATTGAAGCTAAACTCGTTTACGCACGTAAACTGGTTCCTTTGGATTTCATCGACAAAAACTAATCGCGTTTAAGGTTAAACGCGTTTAACAATCTGAACGTCCGATATTGGCTGTTTAACGCTTCTTCTCCACCGACAAGATCCCAGCTCTTAAATATAAGAAGAAGAAGAACGCTTCTAAACGCGTTCAATCAAACAAATGTCAAGTCAATGCCGAGATTTGACAACTTTGATTGACAATATTGATATAGGTAGGTACATACTTTTTAATTTACGATCTGTTCTTTCGCGATTCTTTACCGGTTCTAAATCTATGAGTTTTGCTTATCCGTTATTCATATTTTCTGCGTGAAATGAAAACTATCAAATGATTTTTACTGTAATCTGTGCTTTTTTGTCGAGTTAGTCGCGAATGGTCTTAAACGCAAGTAGCCTTTGTAGCAACTCGTCTAAAACGCTGATTGTCTACACCGCATGTCGTCATAATAGGAAGTGGTCTTAAGATTAATCTCGTCCAAAAATGAGGTGGTCTAAAGTAGAATTTCGTCACAGTTATGAGATTGTCTAAACGAAAACTAGTCTAAATATGAGGTGGTCTAAACCGAAACTTGTCTAAGTATCAGGTGGTCCAAACTGAAACTTGTCTATGTATGAGGTGATCTAAATTTTGTCAATACTGTAAAGAGAAAATTAAAAAAAATACTACTGCAATATATTTTTAATAAAAAGACACCCTGTACATTAAGACATATCTTTTTTAATAGTCTAGGTGCGTGTCGGGCCACGCGCAATTTAGAGTTCCGTAGTTGCGAATACCAACTTTAAGTTCATGCCAATAAAGACATTTTTGCATACCTGTACTAAGTCACAGCTTTCTAGTACTAATAGTCTCTGAGTAAAACCGCGGACGGACGGACAGACAGACAGACAGACACGCACAGACAGACGTTACGAAACTATAAGGGTTCCTTGTTTACTACGGAACTTTAGGTTTATGTCAAGTACTTTGGCCTCAGAATAAAAACGTAGGTTTCCATTTTTTTTTCTAGAACTTTATTATTGCGCTAGTTTTAATGTACTCCTAATAAAAAGTTAGGCAAACAGTACTTGTAAAGTCTATCTTTTGAGAATAAAAAAGTGACATTTAATTTAACACTAAGGACACGATATTAAGAGATATTATAAATATCCTATGATAGTAAAGATATATAAAGTCTTTATTATTTCTTTAAGTGGCTAATATTATTTTGATCGTCTTATCTTAAACCTTTAAACGAGCAATTCTTGTATGTATGTATATATATATATTTATTTATAAATTTCTGTGATCTCGAAAACGGCTCTAACGATTTCGCTGAAAATTTGTATATGGGGGTTTTTGGGGGTAAAAAATCGATCTAGATTAGTCTTATGTTTGGGAAAACGCGCGTTTTCGAGTTTTCATTCGTTTTTCTTTCCACGCAGAATATGGTCGCTAATTTCGTCACCCCGGCCGCCATTCGCTTAGCCCAGTGGTTAAGGATGCTGACTGTTACGGGTTCGAATCCCACTCGGTGACTTACTTTTGTTTTTTTTTATGTTCAAGTTTATATATTATTTTTTATTTTGTACTGTTTTTAGACAAGTTTAAAAAAATGTAGTTATTGTTTGAGATGTAACCGACCGAGCTAAGCTCGGTCACCCAGGTACTAAATAATAATATAGTACACATGGTATTTCATTTCGGTATCTATTATCTCTTATTCCTGACTTCGTCTACGCCCGTAGAAACCATACCGGTTTTCGGGACGAATGTCATCACCATCATATCAACTACAGGAAGTCCTCTGCTGGACAGGCCTTCCCCAAGGGATAAATGTATTTTTCATATATGCAAATACATCTAAAGAAAAAAAATGGCAAGCTTACTTTTACTCTGATAGTACTAGCAGTTGCCGACTCTTCCAAAGGGTTTAGGCATTTACATTATTTATCACAGCAATTTGCTACGAAACTGCTAGACCGATTGTCAAGTCAGTGATATAGACGCACGCTCTTGTATGTAACGTATATGTATCTAGACCAGTTGCAGCAGTAGGCTAAAAAACATCTAAGACTAGCTGCATTTTAGGTAAAGTAACATTTTAGACTACTTGCATTTCGTACGAATTGATATTTAGACCACTTTCAGCAGTAGACATAATAACATAGCAGACCAACTCCCATTTAGTCAAAATATATTTGAGACTACTTGCAACTTAGACGAGTTGCTTATTAAACGAGTTCCGAGTTGCGTTTTAGACGAGTTTCTACAAAGACTATTTGCATTTAAGACCATTCGCGACTAACTCTTTTTGTCTATGAGTTTAGGTGAACTTCGTTTTCGTAAACGCGATCAAAAATTTGCTCCGAATTGACGGTGAAATTTATTTGAAGTTAATAGAGATCAAATCAAACATTTGAACTCAGTTTTGCTAAACTCGTTTATCAATGACAACGATAATCTTAAGATTTTAAGTGCAATAAATTAAATAAAAAAAACGATGAAATCGGCCCTAAGTACACTCAGTTTCGACCAATCATGTTTACCATCACCGGTGTGCAAATGTAGTCAAAAAGGAGTAAGAATTGTAAATTCACATTGGGTGTGTATTTGAAATCATACATTATTTATTTATTTATTTTATTTACAAAATTCATGTACACAAAATACAAACAAAAGTATACAATAAATAATATAAATAGCAAGTCTTTCAGGTTTGCTAAACTTTGTAATTTTAACTAGAGTTCCCCAAAGACCAGCATTGTTTTCCTAAATATCCATAGTCTCCTGGCGTTTTACCATATCATGCCCTTTCATACCTGGTACCATTAGGCACTGGTCTAACCACACCCAATCCTAACGCCACTACATAAGGAACCAAATGTCCTGTGTATTGACCGAAATATCTATTTCTAGCTTGTGACAAAAATGACCAGACCTTTTCCGCACTCCTTTCCTGTTTCCTCGAAATGATATTCGGTATTCGAATAAACTCTTTTTATATTCTGTCGTCCTTATTTATGTATGAGAGTTGTGTAAATTTATGGAGTAATAAATTCATGTTTATAGAATACATGGGTTATTTTCATTGCTCTTCGTATTTTTGTTTTGTTTCATTATTTCAGTTATGAAAACTTTCTTCAGAGTTTTTTATTAATGTGTTTTGGTCTTACTCCAATTAATACACTTTTACAAGTTCAAATAGTTACAAATACCTACCATTTTTTATTTCATATTTGAAACTATTATTTTTCATCTTGATCGAGGATAGAACTAATAAGCTTTTTGTATTTGCCTAGAAACAAGAGCCTACTGCGACAGGGGAGCTATAATGTGAATGTCAACAAATAAGTTAGTGGATCCGCATATTGGGGAAATTTATCTTGGCACTAGCCTTATCTATATAACCCATAAAAAAAACTGTTACGTCATTATTTAGGGTTCACTAACCCTTAATTTAGCTCAAAAATTCCCTCTACGCCTTTATCGTCTAATATACATAATTATTTCTCTTCCTTGTCACTAGATGGCTATAAGGTAATAATTAAAACGTTAAAATATTTTATTACTGTTATTTAAATAAAGTAGTACTCTAAATCTTATATGAAATGCAATAAATATTTTTTAAGTATATTCAACACTTTCTTTGTCACTTTTTTGCTAGTCGTGTGTGCTATCATGTGCCATCTCTGTAAGCCTACCCCGCAACTCCAGTTTTCAGGAACCTCCAATGGTTTCTATAGCGTTGAGTATCTGTTACGACAGTTATATTATCTTTGCCTCTACATAATTAAGGAAAAAACGTGCTATCTTCTTTTGTTTCTTGTTAATAAAATACGCATATAATTATCTTATATGTACAGCAGAGAAATGAATTGCTATTCTTCACATCTCATTTAGAGGAATCAGCGTAGGCAGTTACGTGGGTGGAATAAGTACGAGACGTTATTTTGTTCACGTCACCGGTCTTGTAGAGTTATTAAGCATTCAATTAAATAATCTATATGAGGGGCAAGCGATATTTTTGAAATAATAATCAATATTAAAATAATGCTAATCCGAATTTTACTAATTAAATTAGGACTTTTTGATTCCATAATATTTTGAGCAATAAAGTTGTAAAGAACACAAATGAAAGGTAAACGCTGCGGAACAAATTAATTATATGTTTTTATAAATTACTAGCTGCCTGACCCGGTCTCGCACAGGTATGTACATTATACATGTATAATTTTTTCGTGAAATATACATCTTAGTGAAAACATCATCTAAATCGGTTCTTAATAAAGTACAGACAGATATCTGCGTTATAGGACTTTATTTTAAAATAACTAAATCTTTATGTTTTTCAAAGAAATTATATTGCATAAAACGTTGCTTAAAACCTGTCAACAAAATAACAAAGTTCTTGAAGTTTAAATAGTTCGTTAGTTCTATTTAAGTCAGTTTTAAAATAGATAAGAAAATCCTTTCCTCTTTCTAAATGAGTCCTAGCCCACGCTGTGAGGTTTAATAATAGCTGTCTACCAGTATATAAATACTTATTAACTCCCTCTTGTAGACGTAATATATTTCTATTTCAGAAATCTTTACCAACCCATCTGGTTTCAAGAAATTTCTTTGTTAACGTCATCACCTCAGCCGCAACAAGGCCTCTGTTAAACTTAGGCTTCACTTAAAGGTTTTCAAAATGACTGATTAAAAACAGTTTGCATACAGTTGTCTGACTATAGTAGATAAGTACCTAGGTGTCCAACGCTGTAATAACCGTCTGTCAAATCGGTCATCAGTTTGATGTCTTATTATGGGCTGTATCTAATCTGTTTTCAATGATTTTAACAACCCGTGGGAAAGCCAATTTAAGTAAATATTTGCTATTGTCTGGTATTGACTTTAGTCACATTGGATTTTGTAGAAATACGCCAAGAAATAATAAATTTCATCTGTTAGACGACTTTGAGTTATATTATGATACTAGCTCATGCCCGCGACTTTAAAGCTATCATATCTTTTAAGTTGGATCAAATTGCACACGGTTTGTAAATCAAATTTAAAATCAGTTCAGTAGTTTAGGAGTCCATCGCGAACAAAGAACGTGAAACGTAATTTTTATATGTAATATATAAAGATGAATGGAGCATGCCTATTGCCTACGTTATTATAAGTATGTTTACCTAGTAACATATAAAATTATTTAGCGGGCATACTGTCGCTAGTATAGTATGTAAGAGGACTTAGGAAAAAAAGAGAAGGTTCTTTTTTAGGGTTCCGTAGCCAAATGGCAAAAACGGAACCCTTATAGATTCGTCATGTCTGTCTGTCTGTCCGTCCGTATGTCACAGCCACTTTTTTCGAAACTATAAGACCTATACTGTTGAAACTTGGTAAGTAGATGTATTATGTAAACAGCATTAAGGTTTTGACACAAAAATAGAAAAAAAAACAGTAAATTTTGGGGGTTCCCCATACTTAGAACTGAAACTCAAAAATGTATTTTTCATCAAACCCATACGTGTGGGGTATCTATGGATAGGTCTTCAAAAATTATATTGAGGTTTCTAATAGCATTTTTTTCTAAATCGAATACTTTGTGCGAGAGACACTTCCTAAGTGGAAAAAAGTGTGTGTCCCCCCCCCCCCGTAACTTCTTAAATAAGAGAATGATAAACTAAAATATATGTTGTTCATTACTACGAAAACTACCAGCGAAAATTGGTTTGAACGAGATCTAGTAAGTAGTTTTTTTTTAATACGTCATAAATCGTAAACGGCAATTTACCTTTCATTCAATCAACTCAAATATAAAAATTAAAAAAACATACTACAACACTTTTATATTATGTTATTTGCTACTACGGAACCCTTCATGGGCGAGTCCGACTCGCACTTGGCCGCTTATTGTTATACTACGAATAGACTTACGAGTACCTAGTTAGTTTCGTAGGATTAAAATTTACATCTCTTCAAAAACCTACGCCTTTAATCAAAGGTCAACCGGGTCAGGTCAGGTTTCTAACAATCTTGGCATTAAGGTGAGAGCACTCATCTAGGTAATAATATAATAAATTGCGAGTTGGCATTTGGTCATTTACATTATATGTAAATTGGTAATTACATTCAATTTTAGAACTTTATTTAATTGTAAGCCTATTTAATTTTATTTCAATAGTGTCTTTCTCTTTACAAACTTTAGATATGAAGGACTGTTAAATTTGCAAAAAGTTTGTTAAATACACAATTTAAACAGTACGTTATCTTCGTTATCATCATTATTCACAGTATTCAACGCCCCACTGCTGGGAATAGGTCTCATCCAATGCTGAACGAATTACAAAATTATTTCAAAATTTGAGTCTTAACTTCGAATTGACAATTAAACCATTTCAGTTTAGAATATTATATAGTTTCTTAATGAAAAAGTTTTCGTTCATTTTTGATCAATAAAATAGGTAAATTTTCATCGGATAGTATTTAAACATAAGCAAAATAGTCACTACTTATTGTAGTTTAGTTATACATAAACGTTTTGAAATTCTTTTAAAATCGGTTCGTGAACAAAATTTACTTCAGAACGTAACGTAGAGCGATGTCGGACGCCATGTCGCTGCTATCTGGCCAGAAAATCTGCCGCCACTGGGTTGCCCACTGAACAACTAACAACCACGAAAGACGAAAGCCTTCCCGTATGGATTTTAGTTACACAACTTTAGGTCACAAAGAATATCAAGTACATACAGACATCCGCGCTGTAGGACTTTATTTTCATAATCATCAGGTATTTTAGTCTCCACTGCAGGAGCACGACCCTATATTATGTACCTACTACTACAGCTAGAGGATTTGGCCTACACTCTCCTCGCTGGCCAGACGTGTTGGAGAGGTATAATTGATGTTCATAAGCTTTGTTTAGCTTGTATTTTCTAAGTCGCTTTTTTTAAATAAAATATAATTCTCTATGAAGGACATGGCTACTTAGGTACCTACGATAAAAATTTCGACTTACAAATGTACTCCAAAAAAGATAGAATCATAAATAGTGATATAAGTTTTGTAACAGCTAAACTTAAACACTTTATGCATGACAAGTGACTATTCATAACTATACACACCAGTTCCTGCATTGCTAGGTAAAGTTTTAAGCATACGGTGATCTCAGATTAACTAGGACTTATAGGCAAAGAGCAAACAACAGATTCCATGTGCTGCTACTTGGAGATCGTTCCAGTACGAAAGCCTTATCTCGAATAAAACTAAACTTAACGATCTAAGTCCAATTACGCAGTTCTAGGAATGTAGACTTTATTTTTTGTAATATTAAGTTCTTATTTGTTTAAGGTGAAGCCTAGTTCGCATTATAAAATACTTCTTTCTTGTCTTGTATGTTCTTGAGTTTGAAACGCTCATTGTGTTGAGATATTTAGTATGTAGGTATGTACGGTTTATAAATGTCATAAGCTGGGTACTTAAGTGTGTTTGAGTTTGTACAATATTTTTTTGCGAAACAACAATCAGAACCAAAAGGAAATCTTTTTCAAACAGCATGCATATTAAATAAATCAGCTCAACTGGTTGTGCAAAATGAAACTCGATGCAGGATTTTTTTTCAATCTAACCGACTGGCTGATATTATTGATAAAAAGCTTTAAAATTTTGAAATAAGAAAAAGACATTGTGACCTAACGAAATTCACAAAAAAAAGGCGGTTTGTCCGGAAGGCGCCGCGCCATCCTAAGTCCCTCGGGATTATCCCTCCTCGCCGCAAACACGATACATTGCGCGCAAATATCACCATTATGGGATTAGAATTTCAATGATACGACAAGATTTGCTTTTTGGGAGAAGGAATTTAGTTATATTTGATTTGTGGCAATAGAAAAGATTTATACTAACCGCTCCGTATTTATAAAAAATCCGCACTCCGTATATTGATAGTTTACTAATTATGTGTTTAATATAGGACGTTATTTTTATGAATATAATAGATTTATGTCGGGAAGCAGATTTCGAAAGGGTCTGGGAATACGCTGAGACAACGAAGAGTAAAATAGTATGTTGAAACCTAGTAAACTGAAAGTAAAACGCAAGAAATAGTGAAATAGAAAAAAGACGAGAAGAAAACGTAGAGAATTCTTTATACTATGCCAAAAACTGATAAAAACGTTTAGGAATTATATCTGTGACAAGCAAAAGATCATCCGGTAAGCGGCCCACCAGTGCCTGCAAAGGTCGCGTTTTTATAGTTGCTCAAGTAAATAAAGAGGATTTGTGTAGATTCAAGAGAATATCTAGGCGGATTGTTATAATAATAGTTTGGTTACATTCCGCAACGTTCTGGAATAAGAAGTCAATTGTTTTTCCAAGTTGTGACTTGTGACGTAAGGAGAAATTTTATTACTAGTAGCTTTTTGAGCTGTATGTAGACCTCGCGTGTCTATCTATGCATATACACACCCGTGACCGTTTGAAGTGTAAGCTCTTGTCGGTGGAGCAACCAATGCCTTTCATCTATCTCTGTCCAAAGTCAGAGATTCATCTTTGGTTTGGATAAAAAAGTTGCGTCTTAAAAAGGAAACCAAAAAAATTATAACTTTTTTTGTTTTGGTTTAAATATGAATCTCTATTATCTGAATCGAAGAAATAAACATATTAATATTCTATTCACTTGTCTAGTAGTCAAATGACTTACTTGTTTACACAGCACTTGAAAATCTTTATTCTTCATTAAGATAGTTTACCAAATCCGTCATAAAATAATTTAAAATGTCAATTTTCTCACAACGACAAGACATTAAAGTTGACAAGTAAACTCGTTGAAAAAAGGGGCGCAACTCTGATAAAAGTCGTCCTGAAGGCAACTTCTCTCCTTAACCGCTTTATTTGCTGTCTAATCTTAGCGTCATAGGTCGAGGTCCCGAGAAGATTTTAATTATCTCATCCACTCTTATGATTGAAGTTTCTGATCGCTTTTCTTAGTTCGTTATATTTGCGTTCATAGCTGCGTGCAATACGAGAGGTTCACTTTTGGTAAGGGTTCCATACCCTGATCCATATGTATTTAATACATATGTAATATCTATCATGTACATAGAGTCTTAATGTTTTGCGAGCCTTATTAATTATTTAGTTAGCAAAACCTACAGACCATGTTTAGCGTGGTAGTAGGGCTAAGATGGAAACTGGGAATCAGAAATAGGATAAGCATTTAGGATAACTAGTTTAGCACCTTTTTCTTTAAGGTTCCGTAGTAAATAAGGAACCCTTTTATAGTTTCGTCTGGCCGTCCGCGGTTCATATAAGTACTAGAAGGCTGGCATGGATGTATATTAATTATGCCAATAAAGTGGTTATATAAAATCTAAAAAAAGAATTTTTTTTGGCTCATTCCCATAAATGTAAAATTTGAGTCAAATTTTTAATTGACGAACTTAACCTGTAGGATGTCGTTGAATAGGTGTTTCAAAAATATTATGAGCTTGCGAACACCATTTTTCGATTTAGGGTTACGTTTCTGAAATATTTTGTTTTATAAGTAGTACAATATTGTATAATACAATAATACAATTGTATAATACAATTGTATAATATGAATACAATATTGGGCACGTAAAAAAATCACGGCAGTAATATAACGAAGTTTAAAGAAAAACTATCAGAACTAAGTAGGGTTTACAAATTAAAGAGTTATAGACGTCCAAATTATAAAACGTACTCGGAAAAGTAATTCGGAAAATTAGTTTTGTTAGACTTAGTTCCGTGAACTCAAAGTTGGCATTCACAACTACGGAATCCTATAATGCGCATGGCCTGACATGCACTTGGCCGGTTTAATTTAATTCAATAATACCTATGTGAGGAAGTAGAAACAATTAAGTAGATATTTTAAGTTTTGGCTTTGCATTATGCTCCTTATGCACCTATTCAATTATGTTTAAGAGTGCTATGTGCTTATAGTCTGGGAAACCATATTATCATCACGGTATTTCATACAATATCTAAAAGAATGACAAAAAAAGAACAAGAAGCAGGAAAAGCGTCGCATAAATTGGCTTATCCGTTTACCACCCAGAATCAATTGCGTTAATAAATATTTCTATCACATTTCTGTCTGCAAATGTTTCCCGTATTCCCAATAATTTCTACGCTCGCGCTCGCTGCTTGTTTCGTGTCCCACTCGTCCACCCCCTTTTAAACTCTATTTTAAATATATGTCTTACTTCTACTAAACACTTAAGTATGTGTAAGTAATTCTCCCTTTTTTACTTTTTATCTTTATGTGTTTGATACCAATATATTGTATTGTAACACATTGTATACTCACTACCAAATGGCATTGTGGAAAATTATTTGGTATAATAGTTGCAGTTACACTATGATACAATAGAAATGCTAGATCAAATAAAGCTCAGACAATAACCGGCCAAGTGCGTGTCGAGCCAAGCGCAGAGTAAGGTTCCGTAGTAAAAAATTCCGACTTTGAGTTTACGCGACTAAAAATTTCCAGATAAACAATTTTTTATTTAATTTGTATGAATTTTTCCTTTTCCGAACACATTTTATTAGTTGGTCGCTTATAACTTTTAAATTCGTGAACCCTACTTAGCTCGGATAGTTTTCCTTTAAGGCCATACCCAAATTTTCCGGGGTCCAGTGGCGCCGCCATTTAAAATAAATCATTTAAAAGGAAACGGAGATATCATTCAAAATTGTGTTTTGGTCAAGCCCTAAATAGCCCTTAAAACTATTTTATGAACTACTGTTTATAATTTAAAGTGCGAACGTGAAGCTTTTCTACGCACATTAGCTAAAAGTGGCCGTTTTTCGCAAATGTGCGTAGAAAAGCTTCACGTTCTCACTTTAAACTACAAAAAGTAGTTTAAAAAATACTTTGAATGGGTATTTAGAACTTGACCAAGACACAATTTTAAATGATATTTCCGTTTCCTTTTAAATGATTTATTTTAAATGGCGGCGCCACTGGACCCCGGAAAATTTGGGTATGGCCTTAAACGAAATTATTTATACTACGTCTGTGAATTTGTTTAGTGTCCATATACAACCGTTTAGTAGATAGATACTATAGGACACGTGACTTTAACCAAAATATGGCCTAAATAAAAAAATGGTACCTGTTCACCTTTCCACACGATGCGTCGGTCAAAAATTGACTGCCACTTTACTTATGTATATTCCCAGCTAAGTAAACTAAAAATATTTGTTTCAAAATTTTGGTTTACTACTTTTTCGCCATGATTAATATACATACCTAATGCCAAATTACAGCTTTCTAGTACTTTGGGTCTTTGGCTAGAACTGCGGACAAACAGACATGGTCAAAATATAAGGGTTCTAAAAACTTATTGATAAGACGATACTGAAATCAAAATGAAAAAAAAAAATGTGGTGGCCTTGTGTTATCAATTGGAATTCATCTGTACTCATCTCATTATGGGATTTGTATTATTAATGGAAATTTTAGACCTATACCGATATTGGAGGCTGTAGATGGTGTGGTGACGATAATGGAATTCATTCAGATCTTGAAAGCCTCTACAGAGGTTTTAATGATGAGTCCTCCTCTCAAATTAAGACACACATTTACATTGCTGGGACTGAAAGTTACTTCAGTAAAATATGTTTAGGTACTTTTTGGAACCAAATTAATAAGTGTGCTTAGGATGCAACCGCATGGTTGAACGGGTGCGAGAACTACCACTTTTCCCCGCTTTCTTCAGGTCAGCATCTCGTCTGGTATTGACTTTCCGACGAAATGGTAAAGCAACATTCCAGAGTAACGAGTGCCATAACGTTTGTACATGATCTGGGTTAATCCACTTACCTTTTATCAACACTCAGAATATTTTGCACTGTAAGCTTATAAATAATTTAGTGCAATAACGAAGAGAAACGTACGGAAAAAAATACATTGTCATTTGGTGAACCTAGGTGCGTTGGTTCTGTTTGTTTGAGCTTGTGTATTTGTGATCGTTGGATCTATTATTTAGTTATAACTTAGGTATATACCCGCCGTGTGATTTCCGGCAGAGAACAGGACCACTCCAAGTCTTTCCGTGGCTGTCGTAGAAGGCGACTTAGGAAAGACAAGCTATATAAAGCTTATTATCAATGAGACCTCTCCAACCCGTCTGGCCAGCACGTGGAGAGTGTGAGCCAAATCACCTAGCTGCTCTGACCAAGTATGACGCTAGTAACATAGAGATGGTCGTGCTCCTATAGTGGAAACTTAAAAGACCTAAAGATGAGATAACTTATATACGTGAGATGAAAACCAAGAACCCCATATTTCGAAAACCCCTTGACATATTTGGCTCATGTTCGAACCTAAAAATTAAATGAGTTACTTCCACAAGCGCACCAAATTTCATGTAACCTCATCAAAACTGGATTGTTCAAGTAGACTCGGAGAAATTTGCTCGCTGTGCTCGCTCGCTCAAATATTTAAAACTTAACTTTACTTAAATGTATAGTTAGCTCGGACCAACAAGGTTTTGATCTGATTAGAAGACCATCTTCAGGGCGAACGCGGAGCATCGGATGTAGTGATGTGCCTTGTAAATTTCGAGAAATATACGGAACGACCTGGAAATTTTCGAGAAATTTCTCGCAAAAAAAATCTTTAAGAAAATTTTCAATGAAAATTCTCGAAATATGTTGAAAATTTCCGGAAATTTTCAAGGAAAGAAATTTCAGATTTTGCGGCGGCACATCACTAATCGGATGCGTCGAAACCTCGTCTTCCTGCGCAGGCGGCATAGTTTAAAACCTGATTTTCCCGAGCTGACTATAAACGAGAGACATGAGTTTTTTTGTTGTTAAATTAATCAGATAAAAACATAGTTAATAAGTGTCGATATTCACACCAATGGGAGAAGACGCTGGTATCCGAAACACAGTGCGAGCTTACTCTGAAACCAGAGGCTTAATGGAAATTTGTACATTATTAAATGTCGATAAATAAATAAATTATTAATTATTAAATGTTGTCGATTAAAAAAAATATTTATAATCGAAACCTAAGTAATTCCTTAGTTTGAGCTGTTGAATGTTTTATTTAGGTATTTGTTTATTTATTAAATTACATACATGAAGTAGGTATTATATCTCTACACTAAAGTTGACAGGCTGTATATATATGAGGATTGTATATTTATTAAGAAGATGATGCAGCTGGCTTATTGTACGGTTAAGTACTAGTATTTATTATTCTTCTGCCCTATACTAGCATAGAGGAAAATTTTAAAATATAGTTTTGTTTTGAATACTAATAATAACCAACCATTTTTATTTTAAAGTTCAGGATTTCCTTCAAACTGCATTGCTAACCTTCCTTACTTCATATCAGAATAAGTGTTCCATATGCTCGTGCACCTAACTACATTTCAAGGAACAAACATGCATAAATCGCGGAAGATTATTCTAGAAGATTGTTGTCTCACAAACGTGGCTTCCCCAAGAAGTTGCATTAATTTATGTGTTGAAATGTTTGTTTATTGTAATTTACATACATCATATCACGCCTGTTTCTGTAGGCAGAGACTATGTACCTCCACTTGCTACGATCCTGACAAACCTCTAGGTTTCATACAAACATGCCCTTCGGTTACGGGTACTTTGTACTTTACTATCTATAAAATATCATGCACGAAAAAGTACCTAGCTATGTAGGTACAAGAATGTACTGCTTATAATTCTTTTTGACTATTAAAAGTTAAGCTAGCACGGCCCGGAGTCTCATTTGCACCATTGACCAGGATTATTGATATCTAGATCTATTCTAATCAGCATTGGGCTAGTAACCTGTCAATATTTGCTGATTTAAATTTATTATATACCTGTTTAATCTAAGTCCAATGTGTTTTTTAGGCATTCTGATACTCGATAACGATTCTAACCTTGTTTTCGGACATCCCAGTTCCATCCCTAGTTGTGCTGCTCCTAAACCAAGGGTTCACTTTATCCTTCTAAAACCCTAAGTAAATTTTGTCGTCAGAGTTTTTGATTGTTTCGGCGGTTTGAGCGGGATGTTTGGCCCGTCCGATTGGTCTAGATAATGAAAGTATTGAATGCTGATGTAACAAAAGTTTGTACCATTTGAACTTACCTTTGGGTCGTGTGTTTTGAAATTAGCCAGTAGATATGTGGTAACTGAAAGTACATACTAAGGCGTTTGCTAAGTGACGAAGATAGAAGATAGACTAAAACCCACCGTATGCGCGGGTTTTAGTCTATCTCTGTCACAAACAGTAAGTGCAAAAGATGAAGCAGAATCCGTTGTAGGTCACTTGTCTCTGTTGCACATAGCGTTTGTGACAGAGATAGACTGAACCCGCAGCGTGCACCCGCGTCACTAAGTGGACGCCCTAACACTACTTAATCCCACACGAATTATTAGTGAGAAAATAAGTAAGGTTTAGCGGACCTCGTCTCCCGGCCTATTATTAATGCATCTACACATGTTGCCATTTGTATCGACATTGGTTAATTACTGCCTATATTTGGCGCATTAATAATGCCCAATCCATTGTCGTAACATGGCTTGCACAATTGCTTTGTGTTGACATGTATCGGTATTAAATTGAAACACCAGTATTATACAATGTTAGTTGGAAAGGGGATTGTGCAGTTTTCGGCTGGAAATCGGAAATGGGAGTACTTCATGTCTTACTGTGGAGGTCGGAAGGGGTTACTAAAGGACCAAGTTTAGAACCTTGTGCAATATTAGGCATTTTTTTTCGTGTTTGTATGTGACCAACACTGGAGTCAGATTTTTCAGGTTAACGACTGGCCATACTAAAACGTAGTGATTATATTTTCTTTGGGCCATACAATGATGACAGCCGGGACCATTTTTATGCCACTTGTGGTCACCCATCCAACTGCGGACAACGCCTGGTGACGCTTTACTTGCAAAAGCGTTAGTAATGTATATTACCGCCGAGCCACCGAGAATTAAAAATATTGGCATTTCCATACGAAAGTGTGCAGCTAGCCGGGCAATTTGTATGAGAATGTCGTATTTTTGGTTTTTGACTGTTATTATGATTATATTAGTGGTTCGCCGCGAACTTAGACCTCGCGATATTATTCCAAAACTAAACCAGATTTAATGTCCAGTGAAACTGTGATTTAATGAAACTGTGATACATTATTCACTACCAATTCGATACCGTTGCAGGAAACAGATTTTCCAACCTTCTTTCTTCTTCTATTATGAGCTGCAAAAGTTTCATTTTATAAATTTTTTTCAAAGAATTTAAATCAAAACCTGGATCAAATTCAATATCCCAAGACATTTGAATCTTGAAATAGCAACGTATGTACATCCAGCCGCCAACTATTTTACGCCTACGTTTCATCATCATCATCATCATTTCAGCCGCATAACGTCCACTGCTGGACTGGACATAGGCCTCTCCCAAAGATTTCCTAAATGACCGATCTAGAGCGGCTTCCAGTGACCTTGGTCAGGACGATAAACCACCTTGCGGGTGGGTGTCCTACGCTTCGCTTGCCAGTACGTGGTCGCCATTCGAGTACCTTTTTGCCCCATCGGTCATCGGTTCGTCGCGCTATGTGTCCGCCCACTGCCATTTCAACGAGCTAATCCGTTGGGCTATGTCAGTGACTTTAGTTCTCCTACAAATTTCCTCATTTCTGATTCGATTGCGTAGAGAAACACCGAGCTTAGCCCTTTCCATAGCGCGTTGCACATTTAGCCCTCTTATGGGATCCATAGTAAGGGACCACGTTTCAGACCCATAAGTCATCACTGGTAACACACATTATTTGTAAACTTTAGTCTTAAAAAACTGAGGTATTTTTGACGAGAAGACACTGCGTAGCTTTCCGAACACTGCCCAGCCGAGTCGGATTTGTTGAAAGACCTCTTCCTCGAAGCTGAAGCTTCCTGCCTGGATCAATTGACCCAGGTTACCACTTCGAGGGTGGAGTTCCTAACATAAACAGGTAGGAGCGTAACATGGACATTCGACATTACTTTCGTTTTGTCCATGTTCATTTTAAGGCTTAACATCATCATCATCATCATTTCAGCCGCATAACATCCACTGCTGGACATAGGCCTCTCCCAAAGATTTCCAAAATGACTGATCTAGAATAGCTGGAAGGCGCTGGATGGAAGCCGCTCTAGATCGGTCATTTTAAGGCTCACCTGTTGGGAAACTCGGTTTAGGTCTGCGAGCATAGTACATACATACTTAATGTCGCTGTCTGCCATCGATTCCGCCATGACAACGATATCATCGGTAAATCGAAGATGAGTTATATACTCGCCATTAATGTAATGCCAAATCCTTCCCATTCCAGAAGCTTGATCTTCCAGTGCAACGGTGAACAGTTTCGAAGATATAACGTCTGTTTTTCACCTCTATGCAGTGGAATTGCCGTTATCCACTGCTCCTGTACTCGGACTGACATAGTGCGTTACTGTAAAAGCATTTCAACACCTCGATATACCGATAGTCAATACGGCATCGCTGGAGACTGAAGCACAGCCCATGTTTCGATCGAATGAAAGGCTTTGCATAGTCCACTGTCGCACGGCCGGTTATACTCCTTCGTCTTCTCTATAACCTGCCGCAGCGTATAAATGTGGTTCATGGTGCTAAAGCCCTTGCGGAAACCGGCTTGTTCGGAAGGTTGGACCAGGACCACAATGCCCCTGTTTCACGCTTCTGGCGTTACGCCCTCGAGCTGAATGGAATTAAAGAGCCTCTGAAGGACTTTCAGTAGCAGCGTTCCGCCCGCTTTCAGAAGCTCTGGATGATTCCATCCTCGCCCGGTGCCTTTTTGTTTTTAAGCTGTTTAAGGGCCATCCTAATCTAGTACAGGCTGATGTCCGGGACATTTTCGGTATAGTGTCGGATTAGCTTGGCTCTTGGGCAAACGCCAAAGTCTACGACTACTTTATTCAAAGTGAGTTCTTGCGATTTGTGCACATTTATTGCCCAGGCAAGCGACAGTGGAAATTGCGTTCGTGAGCATGACACTTGGCCAGTCTTCCACGATCGGGTCATGCGTGGGATGGGAACCGTGTTCTGGTAAGGATTCTTGCCCTCGAATCTCCACAGCGTGCTCACGCATTAAACGCTAGCGCTTTAAGCGTTCAGGGTAGTTCCTGATTTCGTACTTCCCTTGCGTACTCACACTGTGAACACAAGCGTTTGGAGCGTTTGGGCGAAGTTTTTTGCTGACAAAGCTCTTATTGGCATGAGAAGTACCTACTAGCATATTCCCTTAGTTGTGACTCTACGTAAAACTACTTCGCTGGCTTTGGTTGCCGTTAATCTCTTGTTAGTTTGTGGCATTATTACTAATACTACAACAGAAGCACAGACAAGTAGCGATATCGATTGTACCAAAGTTCGCTCAACAAAATTGCTAAATTTAGTAAACTACCTAGTTTGCCGCGAACTTAGACGTCGCGATTATTTTTAACGATTCAGTTTCCTAAATATCCCCTAGATGGTGCTATCCAAAGTTAGAACGCGCTATGGTTTCGTTTGGTACACAATCGCGGACATTTTTATTAATATTTCAAAAACTACTGAACCGATTTTGATGCCCAATGAACTTGAAAATTCTATTGATATTTCCTACACGCCTACCAAATTTCATCAAAATCAAACCATCGGTTCGGCTGTTATCGCGGTACAAACATACATACATACATACATACATACATACATACATACATACATACATACATACATACATACATACATACATACATACAATGTGTTTTCGCCCCCAACTCGATTTAGAGACCTTCGCTCGCTTCGCTCGCTCGGTCAATTATTAAGCAAGTACGACTATTCTCTCATGCTGGTCTGGGAGAAATAAAAAAACTTAGAATGTACCAGCTGCTTCCCTTCCTACGCAGATCGTTAAAGCCGATCGAGGGAATGGGCAAAAATGCAAATCATGTTAACAGGCGATGCGGCTAGCAACCCATCACTGTATTGATTGCTTTTCCATCTTTTCGCCCACCATGACGCTAAAAGTGGCTTTTGGGTCTTGTGGCCCTGGGCTCTGCATAGAACCGCAAGACCCAAAATGCTCTGTCTGCCCCATTAGGGATAAAGACGTGATAGTATGTATGTATGTATGTATGTATGTATATATGTAAGTACGACTACCTATCTACTGCGCCAAAAAATAATTTATCGGAGTAGATATTCTTATTAAAAAATGTTCATTATGACGTGTACAATAAACCCTTCTTATATGACACCCATAAGAAGTGATGAAGTCGTCTTATTCCACAACAAGTCAAAATTGTAACAGGAAAAATAGTTTAAATAAAACAAAACAAAGTTCTAGAAAAAATATTTATATAAATTCATACGACAACCCATTTTAAATCAATTTTACATATTTTATTCACAATCTTGATATATATACTCTACATTATTATATTGCAAGAAGTATACATTTATACGAATTATACATACACTTTGATAAAACTTTTATTATAATTTTAATTATTTGAATTTAAATATTATTTACATATTTATGATATTTTTACAGTAAGTCAAAGACAGGCACACCGGTTTTGATAATGTTGCTCTATGGGATTAAAGTTTAAGTAGGTAAGGGAAAGTACCTGATTAAAACTTTTTAAGTGACAATATTTGGTTTATCCTTTTCATTTTTAGATTTTTATGTTATCGAATACTTATCAGTTTCATATTTTAAGAAACGAAATATGAAATATATAAAATATTAATTATTTTACCTTCTAAGTTCAGGAAGAAAATAATTTAGATTTAAATATCAGGTTTATATATATTATGTGCCGTGAGAAAAAATTGAGTTAGAATTTAGATTAAGTAAATTATTGCATATCAATTATTGTAACAAAATTGTTAGTGCTAATATTGTCAAATTAAATATTTTAAACGACAATGTTACTTATTAAAATAATATAATTGAGCAATGGAATATTTTTAGGAACAGTTAAAATACGATTCAGGTATTTCTACAACTATAACAGCCACTCATCATCATCATATCAGCCACAGGAAGTCCAATGCTGGACATAGACATAATAGTAACTCAAAACAATCTAATTACGATTTCACGTAAATATAAATAATAATTTAAAACCATGAGAGCACCATCAATACTTTTAACAAAAATATTACGAGAGTGTAATACTGATGGAAAGATTGCTTAGACCACAACAATTACGAATATCATTGACTTGTACTAATATATATTTGAATAACAAGTAATAACAATTATTTTAAGAACAACAAAATCACAAGATGCATGCAATTAAAAATAGTGTTTAAAGCCTGATAAATAAAAAAACATATCTAGGGACATATAATATATGCAAATTAAGATGATATTATAGTTGTTACGATAAAGATTTAAAAATGAAGAATGTCTTTAAAAGCTTATATTGTGTTTAGTTTTCAAATATTTACATCATATTAATATCAGCCACAGAAAGTCCACTGCTGGTAGGACAAGGATTCATTCAAAAACAAGTAGAAATTATTTCTAAACTTGTGTATAAATATAATGTTTACTAGTTATATTGCCATGTAATTATTTTTAGGATGTTTTGTTCTAAAATATGCAGTATTTGAAATTCTTTTGGTAAATCAACGTTTATTTATTTTAAAAATCCTTTTGAACTGTTGTCCATTTTCATATTGAAACTGATTTCAATTAATCCTTATAGGTACGTAAACTAGCTTTTGGCACTGATTTACATTAGCCAAGTCATAAAATCAGCAATAAATCACGCATTCTTCCTTGTTTGCGATCAGTGCCAAGGTCTCGAAGTATAATTCCTTAAGCCATAAATCAAATCAAACGGAAAATAAGCCCTGGCTCCAGACTATCTGATCTTCGGAATCGCAGAATAAACGAAAATATTATGGCTCACGGTTGTTGCTTGAATGTCTTCTGTTTAGGATATCTCAATTATTATTGCTCGATATATGCTAACGATGAAGTAACACTATAATTTTTTTTTTAGATATTCTTTTATTTATTCATCTAACTATTATATCGTGACTTCAACTTGTTATAAAGTATGTACCTATGTCATGCATTAGGTCTTTGTGCCATATACATTTGTCGACAGCTTATCGATGAAGCCATACTGGAAAGCTCTAAACCCCAACAGTTTTTAGCGTTTGATGATATTTTGATGTGATTTTGTTGTACTTAAATAGAAGATACATTGGTTAAGTATGTTCGAACATGATAATGAGTATTTACATTTATTTACATCATGAAGCGCATTACTTCCCTCTGTTTATAAATTTACAACAATAACGCTAGTATTATGGAATGGAGATATTGCATTAATTATCGAGTATGTATACAAAATTTTATTTTGCTTTTTTATTTAGCTTATTTTGTTACGTATCCAACAACGTCCTAAATTCTTACTTTAAATCCGATAGTAATGTCTATTTTACAAAATGTTAAATTTATACATCGAAAAATGGGAAATTGAATTGATTGACGACACGATAGATAACGTTTACTGTACACGGCTAATCAGTAAATCACAGCTCCTGATTGAAAAATTCATATTCACACGTTTGACTAGAAACTTACGACATCTATAAGTACCTACGTCTAGTTTGAGATCACTTCGGCTTTGGTTTGGTAAGTTACTTTTTTCTTGCTCAAATTCCGTTTGATGGAAGGGTTTCGACTTTCACTCTCGAGGCTCACTTCACTGACTGATTCTGAGTCTTGACAGTAAGGGACATTGTCGGGGCACAAATGTCTGTCGACGCACGGTATGGGTTCTTCGAAGGAGGTATGTTCGAGGTTCCTCATGCGGTAGTTGTCGCCGTTGCGCCTGCGCAACGAGCGACGCTCCCTACATCAGGAGCAGCGGGTGCGCGCGCCGCGACACGGGCCCGCGCGGGCCTGCTGTCACAACCGACACATCTCGTGCTGTGACACCGACGAGTACATCATTGTAGGCACGGGGTACTGAAACGTAAATACTTAGTGTAGCAGCCTTACGCCTAGCATCGGAACTCCCTTTGATTTATTATGCCAACAGTTTGGCAAACAAAGTCAAATGGAGTTTATCTGAGAACATTGCATGGTAGACTAAACACTGAATCAAAGTTGGAAGGTAGCGAGAATTAAACACGAATAAGTACACACACACACAATTTTAAATGTACTGTAAAGCTAGGTAAATTGAAACGGGAAAGTAGCTCACAACTCTTTGAAAAACACATTTCAAGACAAAATTGATTTTAGGATATAATGTTACAGGCAAAGAGATTAAAATAAATTTAAATATTTAAAGTTTTCACGTTTTTGATGGAATTGTAACGTGCACTGTTTCATATTTAAGTGAAAAAGTTAATTTCAGATCTAAAGTTTAAATAATTAAATAAAAATTGCGACATGCGTAAAATGGGATCAAACAAAATACTATATTTATAAAAAAATATTAAAAAAGTAAAAAACTGATGCCCGCAATTATAATAAGATAGGTATATAGTAATATACTTAATACATAATAACACCAATAAAATAATGACTGAACATACAAAGGGTGGGAATCCATTTGTCGAACTTCAGAGGCTGATTTCATAAACATTGCTGGTTTTGTAATAAAACAATATTGACCGATCCATACAAAACGGGCAATGTGTATATGATTAGCATATTAAATTCAGCATAGTGGATTCCCTAATGAAAGTGTTATGTCAGTAATGGATGTTGTCATTGCGAATAGATGTCCATGCATGGTGTTATGTGGATTTGGTGAGTGGTTCAAGATGGAATGCTGAAATAAATGATTTGCTTTGGTAGGAAATACATCTAGAATAATTTTGAAATGGGAACACCAAATATAGATATTTTGGATACAGATAATGATGTGGAAGATTGAGGATAGGGCCACACTGTGTGGTGCAACATGTGACGTAACACAATCCTCACATACCTCTTAAATCTGATAACCCAAATTGATCGATCACAGCTTTCAGAGAATTAGGTATTCCCTCAAATTAGAAAGCCTCTTAATCTGCACGAAGTAAACTTTTGGAAGATATAAAAGTAAGAGAAGGCACTTGGAAAATTGGATAGAAAACCAAAGCGGTTTAAGCTCAAGTTGTTTCGCTATATGTAAGTCTGTTCGCAGGAGTTTTGTCTGATTTGCTGTATTCCCATCAATTCGCTGGAGGAGTAATAGCGTCGGGTCGAGCGGAACTGCAAGTAAAACAACATGGCGGTCTAAGTAAAAAGCGAACTCAATCAGAACTTAGTCGCTATTATTCCTGACAAAAGATGAAGAGCGTACCTGAGACTGTTTGAAGCGGAGCTGTGGCTGGTACTTCCGCCGAAGTTTTCGGGGACAACAAACGCAGAGGATTCTTAAAAAGGCCCTGAAACAAAATGAGAAATAGGTTAATCATTACACATATTTCAATAAAACTAATATTCTATGTAGAATATTTAATTAAGAACCTTTAAAATAAAAATAAATATTTTTGATGAGTTGAAGTCCGTTCGTTGTAATTGAAGTCAAAACTCCCATTGGACTTCACAGATTCGAATTCAAAATTAGTATAGATACTGCTAACACATGAATATTTAAGGTGGAACTAGTCGATACTTTTTCTATACAATTTACATAGGGGACTACCTCCACTGTTTGATATTGTCCAAAGTTTACCATGATATCGTTTTGTCTCATTATAAATTTTGGCAGTATGGATACAGAATAAATAAAATAAAATAAAAAGCCATTAAAAAGTTATGAGCCATCAAAGATTAGTTTTTCTTGCTAACTTTTACGCAACCTTCGGCGTAAAGAAGTGTAAAATTTTAAAAGTCGGCACCGACACAACTTAATTATGGAAAATAATGCAGCAGTTTTTGCATAAAACCCCTTTTCTAAAGGACTTTACGCATTTTTTACACGCTCGATTTACCATAATTTGTCGTGCATTTCACCTCACTGCTTTCGCCCGCCACAATGTTAGGTGAGGCAGCGTGCTTTTTGGATACGCCTTCCTATAAGTTCGAGTCCGCGGCTAGTTCAACCTAAATGTAAAATTAGTTTAGATATTACCTATCTTAATACTTACGAATCACATTTAAAAAACTTAATAATTAAAGAATAATAAAATTGCAGTTTTTTATACTTAGTTAAATAAATTATCATGACCTAAAAATAAAAAAAATAAACATAAAAAATCATGCCACCTACGCTTTGATAGAAAGTTTATGTTTTGTATCAATCAAGAAAACCGTAGCAGAAATCTTAGATTTACTCTGCTCTAGATAATTTATTTATTGTTAAGGTATTGAGTCGAAATCCTGAGTATACTAATAATCTCTTGCGGATTTAGTGGCGGGTTTGATGAGCTTAAGCGATATAATTAAAGCGATACGATGCCGGGGCTCGAGACGATTAGTTCGGAGATAGACGTGAACGCTTTATTGTATTGTGTGCTTGAGACAAATAGACTAATATGTCGACCTATTAGCAAGTATATTAATGCCAGTGAAAAAAGTCGTTCGTTTGTCAGTTACCCGGGATAATAAGTATTCTATGTGTTAATCCAGATAATATTCATATAGATTTTAATAACAATTTTGATTCAACCAGTTCAACCTTTATTACATGATCATATATTAAATGTTTAATCTTTCACAAGTCTTTAAAAAAAAGGATATTTGAAAAGCATGGGCTTGTTGAAATCTTCCGGGCCATAGGCTGGCCGAGTTTATCAATGCAGCATTCTATGAAAATTTCATCTGTCTGTCTATTAAAGTATATACAGACGGATAATGAATAATATAGGATACCTTTGGCTCCCTTATTTGGATCATCACGCTACAGAAGGGCCAAGATATGTTTTCTTCCAGTGCTGGTTGCGAATTAAAGAAACAATTTTAGAAGATTTCAGCTGCTTCATTTTACGCGCAGATCGTAAAAGCCGCGATCTAGGTAATGGTTGAAAATGAGAATAATATTAAGGCGATGCGGCTAATAGCAAAGTAACGTATTTTTTTTCACCATCACGCTATAAGTGACCTTTGGGTCTTGCAGCCGCAAAACCCAAAATACCATCTCTGCTTCATTAGGGTTAAAGACGTAATAGTACATAGGTTCGTTTGGGAATTGGCAGGAATTACTCATTGCGGTCACGTGTCTCGGTTACGAGGAAACGACGAAGATCCTTCCTATTTGACATCAGTATGTACTTATCTGTCAACTTTGCCAGTTCCAAAACTTCCCGCAAAAGTTACATAACAAGCCATCAACAAATAACCGAGTTATTCAGGTTCTCCAACGGTATTGAGACAAAAGTCTGTCGCGATAAAATTATTTTATTAGACATTGTTTGGAGCAGCCATTAAATACATTAGCATTCTAAATCCGTATCGTTTGAAAAGGCTAGGAAAATTATTAAGGTTGAATTACTGATAACGAATCACAATGGAACAATAGAAGCTCAATGAATTAGCGTCGTGGTGCTTAACTGAGCGACATCCTTATCGGCTATACTTTTGCTATGTCTATTGGTTAAACGTCTTATTTCTTTGTCACAGTAAAAAATGGTAGGTATGATTTCTTAAAATTTCAATTATTTAATCCATATTTATTTATTTTACAAGCTGCATTATGTCCCTAAAAATCATCTGACGACTAACTTTTATGTCGTACGTCGAGATGATAAATAATTAAATAAATATAAGTATAGGGACAAATCACACAGATTGATTTGACGAACATAGATAGTAATTTTCTAATAAACGTGCTTGGCTATAGTGAAAGCAATTTTTTTTATTAAAGGTCCCTGTGTTTCTCGAATGCTGTTGATGACACTTCGTGCGGAGTCTTTTTCTCATAAGAACGTTTACGAGTATATTGGTGTTTGTGTGAAGAAGCGTTGACCTAAGAACCTTGAAAACATGTACAAAAGCCTTATTAATTGTGGCAGCTTATCTTATCAGCCTACATATACTACTAGGCTGCTGGACTAAAGGCCTCTCTCGATAAAGAGAGGATTTTCTCATAATCACAACGCTGGGCGGTGATCCCAGTAGATGATATAAAGTCGGTAAACAGAGGACTCTATTTACCAGTTTTAAGGGATCCGTACCCAAAGGGTAAAAACGGACCCTATTACTAAGACTCCGCTGTCTGTCTCTCCGTCCGTCTGTCTATCACAAGGCTGTATCATAAACCGTGTTAGCTAAAAAGTTGAACTTTTTATAGATGATGTATTTCTGTTCCGCTATCACAAAAAATAGAATAAATATTTAAGGAGCGTTCCTTTACAACAAACGTGTTTTTTATAGATGTATAAACCCTTCGTGTGCGAGCCCGACTCGCAATTGACCGGTTATTTGTTGCCTATAACTCCTTAGGAGCAGGTATACATTTATACATTTATTTACATTTATATACATTTTTTTATTTATTGAAATTTCAAATAGGTATACCTGATTCTGGACATTAACACTACGTGTAGTTCAGTCCACCTTGTTTGTAAAATTGTAGATCCACGGAAGACCAGTGCTGCTGTGCTGAATGGATATCACTTTCAGTGATAAAAAGTTCTTTTTTTGCAATGTTAAAGGTTTACATAAAATATTTGTAAGTGTAGGTACATTATAATTATCACCCATTATTTTTCTATTTGTAAAATATAGTCATGCATGCTCTTACTAAATAGTTTTCGTCATTTCGTCGCCGACACTACGTGTAAATTAGGATATAATTTATATATATTATGTATGTTAGTTATAAGGTATTTATAATATGGGTCTCTGGCATTGTACAAAATTTGTAAGTACAATGCTATTGCCTGAAATAAAGGAATTTATTATTATGTATCTCCTTTGAGAATCACGGGTCTTTTCACCCCGGTCCTTTGAGAGGCTTGCGTGGGGATACAGATCCAACACGTAGAGGCCCTTTGGAGAAGTTGTTGTCATGTGGCGCTCCCGCCAAAACCTATTCCTGGATATACCTATGAAAGGTGTACCCTTGAATAGGTTTTGGCAGAAGAAAAATCTATTGCATGTAAAAGGAAAAGGTTTAAGGGTTATGGAATGAATTTGGGATGGACTGATACTGGGTTATTGCAACAGAAACGTCACCTGCCATAATCATGATTACTGACTATCATAGGCAGGTGGTGGCTTGCCGCCCACTAGATGGGCCCCTCAAACGCTCCGACTGTAGTTGCCGGCAAAGGAGCAACACCGGTGCGAGCGACTCAGGGGTGCCGAGAGGTGTGCTGCGCTTTCTCCGAAGTTACTCGCGTCGTTATGCCCTTTAACACTTCCACCCCTGGAGCAACAGCTCTGACGACTCCTCTCTGCACAGCCAATTAAGGCAATGCAGAGCTGAGAGCCCTGCGAGCCCTCTTGGGTCTCCACCCCGACCGATGAAGACGCGTCAGGGACGAGGGATCTAACCGGCTCTCTGGAGCACTCGGGTCCGTGGTGTCGTTACTCACCAACAGCTCGCCACAAGCTGCCCTTTATTATTATTATTATTTCCTTTGAGAATCACGGGTCTTTTCACCCCGGTCCTTTGAGAGGCTTGCGTGGGGATACAGATCCAACACGTAGAGGCCCTTTGGAGAAGTTGTTGTCATGTGGCGCTCCCGCCAAAACCTATTCCTGGATATACCTATGAAAGGTGTACCCTTGAATAGGTTTTGGCAGAAGAAAAAACTATTGCATGAAAAAGGGAAAGGTTTAAGGATTATGGAATGAATTTGGGATGGATTGATGCTGGGATATTGCAATAGAAACGTCACCTGCCATAATCATGATTACTGACTATTGTAGGCAGGTGGTGGCTTGCCGTCCACTAGATGGGCCCCTTAAACGCGCCGATAATAGTTGCCGGCAAAGGAGCAACACCGGTGCGGGCGACTCAGGGGTGTCGAGAGGTGTGCTGCGCTTTCTCCGAAGTTACTCGCGTCGTTATGCCCTTTAACACTTCGACCCCTGGAGCAACAGCTCTAACGACTCCTCTCTGCACAGCCAATTAAGGCAATGCAGAGCTGAGAGCCCTGCGAGCCCTCTTGGGTCTCAACCCCGACCGATGAAGAAGCGTCGGGGACGAGGGTCTGACCGGCTCTCTGGAGCACTCGGGTCCGTGGTGTCGTTACTCACCAACAGCTCGCCACAAGCTGCCCTGCGGGTTTATTATTATTATTATTATTTCTATAACAAGATTTTTTACCTACCCCTCATTTATTTATACAGTCGGTCTAATACGTATTATTTTCAATTTCACCGAGGAAGAGGTGAATATTCCTTACATTATTCATTCACAATGTGTTTTTGTATTGCTCGCCCCAGTTTAATCTGTTCCTTCACTTTGTCCGACTTTTCCGATGTTATCCCTATCCGAATAGTTCGAAAGATTTATTACGACATGCCAGAACAACACTAATAAATAAAACTAAATAAATGATACGGTTATTTTATTGTGATAATGTTGAGTTAGTACAAATACAACTTAATATAAATACATTTATATATATACTCCCATGCGGGTCGGGGAGAAATAAAAAAACTTAGAATGTACCAGCTGCTTCTCTTCCCACGCAGATCGTAAAAGCCGATCGAGGGAATGGGCAAAAATGCAAATCATGTTAACAGGCGATGCGGCTAGCAACCCATCACTGTATTGATTGCTTTTCCATAGTCTCGCCCACCATGACGCTAAAAGTGGCTTTTGGGTCTTGCGGCCCTGGGCTCTGCATAGAACCGCAAGACCCAAAATGCTCTGTCTGCCCCATTAGGGATAAAGACGTGATAGTATGTATGTATGTTATATTTCATAAATACCAACGAACAGAAACGAGGTGATGCGACGATCTTAACACCTTTGACTGTGAACGGAGGTCAAAAACATTAATTAGATGGGCGAAAGAAAAATGACCACTTAGAGCATTGGGTAGAGGAAGTAATATAAAAAATTGCGTGTAAAGACTTACAGGTAACATTAAGATTTTCTCGTAAGTCAGAGGAAAATAGATCATGAGTTTTGAAGACTTTAATGATTTCTTTTTAAATAAACTCAGCATTACGATTTTCCGTTAACCCCTGTATAATTTTGGAATCTCCTATAAAACTTTTTTATCGAGGGATTTTAGATTTATACTTCCTTGAGTATTTACATAACAAGCAAAACGACGATTCAAGCAAAAAATTTTGCCAAGAGTCTATAGTATAATCAAATCTTACTTTTTCATAACAAGATTTTATTGTCATGACAAATTTTGGCTATTAGGGCGAACCAAATAAATAAACTTACTATTTGTGGTGTTAGGGCGGAGATACTTCTAAAAAGTACACACATTTATTATGAAAATTAATGTAGAGAAAAAAATTGCTTCAAAAACAACCATATTAGTTTTAGAAAATTGTGTTTGAATGCATGAAGGTGGTAAATATGATCTAAAAAGAAGTTGTGAGAATTTCGTCCAGTCTACACCATAAGGGATGAAGATTGACGCACTTCTACATTATGTAGGATTTAAAAAGTGGGTAAAGTCGAATGAGCGATTCATCTTGTAAGAAGAAACTGCCAGGCTATCTGGCCTGCCTGGGGGTCAATAATTATTTTGGCAGTATACGTCATCTCATAATAATATGGCCAATTCCATAAAGTTATTATATTATTGCCGTGTGGCCACACCAAGTCCTTCCGTGGATGTCGTAGATGACTTAAGAAATATAAGTTGAGCTAAGCTCAAATCAATCAGTGAGACCTCTCTAACCCGTCTGGCCAGCGGGGAAAGTTTAGGGTAAAGTCCTCCGGCTGGTCTGGCCTAGTGTGGCTCTGGTAGTACGGAGAGGGTCATGCTCCTGCATCGGAGACCCGGAGAACGACTAAAATAATTTTTAATCCGCTAAAAGGTTCCCATGGGATTGTCAAAAATTTGGGTCACGTGGGCAACGCCGTGGGCATCAGCTAGTAGGTATTTCATAAAGACACCACAGTGATTGGGTTATATCTACGTGTCGGCTTTATAGCGCCATTATAGGAGCTTACCTTCTTACGTAAACATGGGTTGAGAGCTCTTTTACGTCATGGGAAGCATCGGTACTTTAAACTTTGAATGTGTTAGGTAGTCTTATGTGTATTTTTTCAGAAAGTTTGTATAATAGGTATGTAGTTAGTCTAGAAAAAGTATTATCCTTTTAACCGAATAAAACTAGTATTGGTATCTCTTGAAAAATATAAATTAATGTTTACTTTACACATTAATCGCCGCATTTGTATATACACGACCGGCTTTACCAATGTCTCTAGCACTGCAGTTGTATACCAATACAAATATATTGACCAAATAAAATATTTGGTCTGAAATAATTGTACTAGAAAATTAATATCCGGCGCGGGGCAATTTTTTTGTAAGAACACTTAACTTGGCGGTCAATAGGTTAAACTTTTAAAAATACTGTTTATAAAAAGAATAACCAAATGTAACAACAACAAAAACATTACAAGTGCGACTACCTGGTTATAGTCAGCCTACGGTTAATGGGTATTTAGGCAGATTGTATACCTATCCCGTTCCAGTAGCAGTTTCGAATGTCGACTTTCAAACACGCAAAAATAAAAATAAGCCCAAGCCCTTCCGTTTCAATTTAAATGTAACCTTTTCTGAATGAGGACGAAAATAAAATCAATATATAACCTAAACGTATTAACGAGGTCTTTTATTTTTTAAATGAATCCACCAGGCCAATTTCTGGTCCTTAATTTGATGGCACAAAGGGAAACCTGAACAACATGTAATGAAATTTCAATTGTTCGGGCTTCCCCTTTGTGGGATGCTACATTAAAGCTCCTTACAACTTTTGCTAGTTTTATTATTTAGAGTTGATGTTCGTCGAGATAGTTTACAGTTCGGCGTGGCTCAAAAGGAATTCATTATGTTTTGCTTTTACCAGAGGTGGAGCATTTTGACTTGGCTTCCTTACTTTTTAACGGGTTAGTCGTACCCGTTAAAAAGTAAGGAAGCCAAGTCAAAATGCTCCACCTCTGGTAAAAGCAAAAGACAACTTCTATTTTTTCCACAAGAGATTTTCTTTTCTTCCAGAAAGTTTTTATATAATAGAACGAAATGAAAAGTAAATGTCTAAAACCCATGGCTTTGTCAGTGTGTGAAGATATATATCTAATACAGGGTTATTTGATACTAAACTACTTTCGGTTTCCCATACAAATTAGCGCTAAGCAATGGATTTGTATGGGAGGACGAATTTTTTTATCGATTTTAATATGTTTTTTACAAAAAATAGTTCTAAGTAGTATCATGCATTGTACTTGCTCTAAAAATCTTGCTGATATTTAAAATGTAACCCTGTATATATGTATGAAATCAAGATCTAAACAGTTAACGGCTTGAACATAGTTAGATCTGTTTGCTAAAAAATATTTTACATCGTAGTTTCAAAATTATAATAAGTAGCTATGTTTAAAGAGAACAAGAAATTTCTGCAAATTTTTTAACGACTAGTTACATTTTTGTGTTATTTTTATAATTTTTCGTAAAATGAGATAATAACTTATTTTTAAAACACTCGTTTATATTGTAGCTTTTTGTGAAAAAGGCTCTTGAAAGCTTTTTTACATTTTTGTTCTAATTCTCTTTACAAAAACTGAACATTTTTATCCACCAACGCGTTTGATTAATTATACTAGTCTACTAACTCCTTCAAAAATTACGTCATCCGTTTATGTCTGACAGACTACAAGATTCGTATCTTAAAAAGAAAACTGTTTAGACTTGCAATGCTTACTGAAATATAAAGAAAAAGAGCTGGTCTATACATTTTATTACAATTAGGTATTTATTCTCAGAAATAAGTTAGTTTTGTTGATTATTTCCAAGTTAGTCACACAAATAGCTGATTGCTTCAGTTAAAAAAAAAATGTCAGTCGTATCCGTAAACTATAGAGGTTCGTAAATCTTTACCGACATATTAATGAAAACAGTAATCTATATATGATGCCTTTGCATTCCTAAATACAGTTACATACAGAGGTATAAAGAGGTATCAAATGATATAGCTACCGTAAGGTATTTTAACCAAAAAAGATAAGCTATAAATTTTGAAGTGGTGGTGGCCAAGCCACTGGCGATGCACGAATTAAATCCTTACAAGGCGCGACTACGGTACCTCTGAAATTTGTACTGGTGTACGGTATTTAGTGGTTTCCGGCAAAGTAGAATAGGACCACTTCAAGTCTTCCCGTTTAAGCTAACAAAGTTTATACACGAGATCTCTCCAACCCGTCTGGCTAGCGGAAAGAGTGTAGGCCAAATCCTGTGGCTGCTCTGACCAAATATAGCTCTGGTAGTAGGTACAGAGAGGGTCGGTCCTCCTGCAGTAGAGACTAAAAAATGTATGATGATGATGACGGTAATTTTCAACTGCTACCACTTGCTTCCGGTGAGAGAAAACATTAAAAGGAAACCTGCACTGTTGTAACAAGATGAAAGTCATTGAACTAAGTCAGATGTATTTAGGCAGCTCGAACAATATAACACCGGTACTTGACAAGATCAAAAATATATTTACACGGATTATTGACCTTCTTGAAAATACCATTACATTGCATTGTAACCAAAGCTCATTGTTCCTAAAATCAATTATACTTATATCTACCGGTGCTGACTGAGTCTTAAACTTAAGCATTGCACGAAGGACTTAAAAATTTGACGCTTGTAAAAAGTTAAAAATTATAGCTGTAAAAGTGTAAATATTTTTGCTTAAAAATTCCTCATGAAGCAAACATAGTTTACGAGAACAAGTTATAAATAACAAGCGAAAATTTCCAAGCTAAGCGCAAAACGCGAAGAGTCTTATAAAAATTCTGTATTTTAATTTTGTAAATATTTTTTCAACCTAATCCCGCTTAGGGCTGCGTAAGACGAAAGTAAAATGTTTGCCCGTACTGTCCTTAGGGAGGAAATTGGAATAGAGTAATATATTTAACTAGCTGTTACACGCAGCGTTGCCCGCCGAGTCAAGAGTACTTGTCAATCATACTGTATGATTTTTTTTATGTTAATTCATAATTTTAGCTCACATTCGTAACTGTATTGCAATTTTATTTACCGCTACTATTTATACCTATATTTAGTTACCGCTACTACAGGACACTGTCCTTCGAAGTTTTAGCTATAATTTGATTGGTTATTAAGTCTGGCGTTGAATACCAGTCACTTAGTTATTTAGCAAATAGTATAAATTACAAACCAAATTTCTTGCTCTTTGACGCTAATAACTGACAGTGCAATGAACTGTGATCTTTATTTACAATTTGATGTGTTGGAGAGCTCTTTGTGTCTGTAATTATTCTATTAGGCATGTCAAAGAGAATCAAAGACACCTAAAATGCATATAACGAGTTCATTTTCGTGTTTTCTATTTGTTTCAATTCAATTCATTTTATGATCACTGAAAGCTGACGCTGCTTTTCTATGCGTAATTAGAGATATTGGAATTTTATTATTATTTTAAGAAGTTTCATTATTTATATTAATACTTGAATTAAGAAGCCTTTAAAAAATGTATCAAAAATATTATAAATATGTAGGTCATATAAATGTACATCATCAGGTCTTTTTGTCTCCATTGCAAGTGCACAACCCTCTCTGCACTACCAGAGTCATACTTGGCCAGAGCAGCCAGAGGAAAAAATGTAAAATATAATATGTTATAAATATTTAGGTAATATAAATGAACATCTCCTCTGTACTACCAGATGTGATATACTGTAATACCAGCTAATAAGCTGATCAGAGCAACGAGACAAAAAATAATTAAAATGTAATATGTTATAAAACAATGTTTCCAAATAATATTATACTCATGCATTCTCTGGTGCTTATTGATATATTTTTAAGATAAGACATACAATTCTTAATTTTTTACTATTTATTTTGTATCTGTATCGTAATACAGACATAAAATATACTGGCTATACATTTCGAGCTACCTTAAGGCATCATACGTAGCGCAATAACTATTATCTAGTTACAACATTCGCTTTGTTATACAGATACCAGGGACAAAGATCAGTATGTAATATAAGAATAATCTTTTTTACTGAATCAAAATGCTGTAAGGCTGTAACAAAATTGCCTATCGCCTCCTATTGCCCTTGAACTGTTGGCGGCGTTCCAACGAAGCCTCAAAGTTCACAGATAAGCCAATATCGGCGCAATAACTGGAGTTTCCAAACTCTCAGCTATTTGCAGTAATATTCTTCGACTAAGGGAACAAATAATGGTATCTACGTCAGAGAAAGACATACGGAAAGAAGGATTACTTACTTCATAGAGTCAACTAATCTTTTTTATTGAATGAGGTAATATGTCTGAAGAAGAGTGATACATGAGTGATACCAACGTCAAAATTTTCTTGTGATATTTTTTACAATGTAATAAATTTGAAGGTTAGCTGAAAGGCTAGGACTTACTAATTGACTCTCTACGAATCTAATAAACAATGCCAGCTGATTCAAGTATTCATAAATATAGTAATATAATTTTATAGATTTATTAAAGTTGCTTTAATGGGCTTTTGTTTATTTTGTTCAACGAGTTAGGAAAAGACATGACTTAAGCACAGAGTAATAATATATACCTATATACTACGTACATAAGTAATAATAATTAATGTGAATTTAAGAACAATTGAATGCGGTAAATAAAACAGTTCTTTGTGGCCAAGAACAAGAACTAAGAAACACTGAAACCCATCTAGAAAGGTCTAAAGTTCGCGAACTGCAATATAGAAGACAGCATAGGTATCGCAAGGTCCCGCGCATGCAAACTGCTAATTTGTTACACCATTAATTAAATCGCCGCTAAGTTGAAGCCGGCACGAATGAACAAATGCTACGGGAGATTAATGGACTGTTTGTTTTTTCATTTTCGCTCTTTTTTCTTTTTTGTTACGAATTTTTCGTATTGGCAGATTTGAGTAGGAGTTCTTTTAAATCATTATTTTTTTTTATAAATGTCACACTCGGATATGTTGCAAAAAGAAAACAAAACATCATTCTTATTATTTCAATCTCAAACGATAATAATCATTATTTTACCATGTAACTAATGCGGTGAAAAATCGCAATTCATACTATCTCTATATTCTAGGACATGCAGAACTTGTCAATGGTTGCACAATGGACACCTTACACATGGAGGGCAATATTTAGCCTGTGGCGATCTCTACCACTACGAGGAACTACAACCACGAAGAACAATGAACGGAGTGATAATATAGTTCGTAAGAAGCATACGAGATGGCGCCAGCAGTATCCTACATCTCGATCTCAAGTTCTGGCTGCACCTTAACCTTTATCACAGGTATGGCACTTCATACAAATGGAGCAGCATATTAACCTAGTTCTACTACAAGCGAAACAATACATCTGTGCACACGTCAAATGTGTGAGTTAAACAATCAGGGTCGCCACCACAGAATTTGTTGCTTTGCTTACCTGTTTTCATCACTCGGAAATCTATAAAATTTTCGTTCTTTTTTGTTTTCCATGGATAAACAATGATAATATTCGCAGTTTCTCACCATTATGATTCAATAATCTTAAGTAACTCGCGTAACGTCAACGTGCGACTAGCAAGAACCCTGTTTTACAGGCTCTTACACCTCACAATAACGGGGGAGGAGTTGCGGGGACGCCAGATTGCGGGGGACGGTGTGAGTTTCCGTTCTGTATGTAATACTATTATTAATTCTGTGCCTATATATAGATACAACTTCCGACGATACACCTTTGGAGCCGGGGTTCCCCAGATGCAACAACATGCCTGGCGGGAAGGTCTTCCTTTTGTGGCGGTCGAGCATACCACCACCTCTTGCTCCCGCTAAAAATACTTTCAACGCCGAATTTATTATTTTTGATACGCCATGATTGCTCTATTTTGTCTGGGCTTACTTGCGGTGAAAGGGTAGCTATCATCAATGGTATCTCATTTAATTTTTTAATGTGTACTCGTGCTGACGTATAATTACTAAGTCACAAGGAATTTAATAAGTTAGTGTATCTTAATGATACATTTTTCTTGTAAAGTTTTTCTGTGGTAAAAACAAGTTTCGCTGAATAAATATATAATTACTAAATTGAGTATATTTGCCAGGCTTTATAACCAACAACCAAGTAATCGAGCTAAGCGTTGATTAATGGATCACCTAAGTGCGTGGTTGGTTACTTTATTAATTAAATTGCAATGCTAATATGAGTAGCACGAATGCGAAAATTACCAGTTTTGTGATTAACGAGTATAACAGGTACTATTTTCATGAGTTGTTTTTGCTAACTTAATTTGCCTTCAATATTTAGTAGAATTTTTAAGGATTATATTGACGCTATCATATTAATTAGTGCCATCATTTTAGATAGGCAAAAATGCAAATCATGTTAACAGGCGATACGGCTAGCAACCCATCGCTGTATTGATTGCTTTTCCATCTTCTCGCCCACCATGACGCTAAAAGTGGCTTTTGGGTCTTGCGGCCCTGGGCTCTGCAAAGAACCGCAAGACCCAAAATGCTCTGTCTGCCCCATTAGGGATAAAGACGTGATAGTATGTATGTATGTATGTATCATTTTAGATAACTTACACTGATTGAGCTAGCCCCAAAGTAAGTTCGAGAGACTTGTGTTAAAAAATAAATATATTACTTGCAAGACTTGGTCACGCTTGGGAACAGTAATAATCAGTAAACACAGATACATTAGTGTCTGCCTATGTACTCCTGGGATTATCAGGCGCCATAATATGTTTGTATGTATGTAAGTGCCACAACATATGTCGCCCTCTTGATTTAGAGTTCCGGCTGCCAAAATTAAATGGCAGTCATTAGCTATGTCGGATGCTTCTAAATCTATCTCATTTGCCACTTAAGTAAGAAAAGAGTAGATTATTTTGCCGCGTGGACTGCAGAGTACGATACACTTTGTGTTGGTTTCGTAAGAGGCGTCTAAATGGGGGTATAGATAATAGGCTTCATGTCTACTACGATCTAGTAACCCGTCTGCCTTTCGTGGTGATTATGGGCAAATCCTCCCTTTTTCTGGGAGATACCGTCCAAGAGTGGATCGTTACTGAAAATATTTTTATTTTATTTCTTTCTAAAAATATGGTTTTTATTTGGTACATAAAAACTTGTCATTGTGTCCTTCTGTTGAGTGGAATACACATATATTAAAAGGGTATAATCTTCCATAACCATAGTAAAACAGTACCTTTTAAATGATTTATCATAATTTAAAACAAAAGAGAACCTAAGTGCATGATGTATGTTTATTAAAAATACGTTTTTTGGTTTTTCATATGTGTAAATAGTCAACACTGGTCATAGATTTTTCAAGCTGCCTATAAGCATCTAATATAGCTAGACGACTGCCATACAATGATAATAATCGGGACCAATGGCTTTTACGTACCTTACGAAGCACGGAGGATGTATATGTGATACTAATGTTATAGGCTGTTAATAATAAGCGGCCAAGTGCGAGTCGGACTCGCCCATGAAGGGTTCCGTAGTAGCAAATAACATAATATAAGTCTTGTAGTATGTTTTTTTTTAAATTTTATATTTGAGTTGATTGAATGAAAGGTATATTGCCGTTTATGATTTATGACGTATTAAAAAAAAACTACTAACTAGATATAGTTCAAAACAATTTTCGCTGGTAGTTTTTATGGTCATGAACATCATGTATTTTTTTTTAGTTTTATATTTCCCTTATTTTAGAAGTTACGGGGGGGGGGGGGGGGGGACACACTTTTTTCCACTTTGGAAGTGTCTCCCGCGCAAAGTATTCGGTTTAGAAAAAAATGATATTAGAAACCTCAATATGATTTTTGAAGACCTATCCATATATACACGTATGAGTTTGATAAAAAATAAATTTTTGAGTTTCAGTTCTGAGTATGGGGAACCCCCAAAATTTATTGTTTTTTTTCTATTTTTGTGTCAAAACCTTAATGCGGTTCACATCTACTTACCAAGTTTCAACAGTATAAGTCTTATAGTTTCTAAAAAAAGTGGCTGTGACATACGGACGGACAGACAGACAGACAGACATGACGAATCTATAAGGGTTCCGTTTTTGCCATTTGGCTACGAAACCCTAAAAATTAATAGATCCGTTACAAAAAACACCCCAGACTATTTTAGAAATCAGATCGCAATAAAGGAACGTATGTAGAAAGCGATTCAGCTGCAGTTTCACGCACAATGTGACAATTCGTATTCCGAATGCCTCTGAATCTGACGGAAGCATCGGAAGGTTGCTATTCTTTGTTGACGAAGTTCAGTTTCCATCGGTATTTGAGAAATACCGTAGAGTTTTCATAGGTATTAGAGAGTTATTAGCTGCGCTAGATATCCGCGTAAAGTATCCAGGGTGTCAACTTCCTGCATACCAAATTTTATCAATATTGGTCCAGCTGTATGCGCGTTTTTTCACGCGCATAACAAACATACACGCATACTTATAAACTTTCGCCTATATAATATTACTAGCTGTACCCGCGGGATTCGCTATCCGTGGGAATCTCGAGATAAAAATTACCTTTATGTCCTTCCCCGAGTCTCAAACTATATCCATACCAAATTTAATCCAAATCGGTTCAGTAGTTTAAGCGTGAAGAGGTAACAAACAAACTTACTTTCGCATTTATAATACTAGCTGTACCCGCGGGCTTCATTCTCCGTGGGAATTTCGGGATATATTGTACCCTATGTCCTTCCCCGAGTCTCAAACTATATCTATACCAAATTTCATCCAAATCGGTTTAGTAGTTTAAGCGTAAAGAGGTAACAAACAAACAAACAAACTCACTTTCGCATTTATAATATTAGTTGGAAGTAGGAAGTAGGATAGGATAGTAGGATTAGCTCACTGAACCTTCCATAAGGAAAATAACGTACCTACTACTACTAGCTACGGTGTAACTTATGTGTATAAGTTACACCGTAGCTACACATAAGTTATACCGCATGATTTTGAACCTAACCTATATATTCAAGGAAGCTCTTAAGGCCATACTTGAATTTTCCGGGGTCCAGTGGTGCCCCCATTTGAAATAAATCATTTTAAAGGAAACTGTGATATCATTTCAAATTTTGTCTTGATCAAACCTTAGATAAACCTTCAAACTATTTTATGAACTACTGTTTACATTTAGAAGTGAGAACGTGAAGCTTTTCTACGCACATTAGCTAAAAGTGGCCGTTTTTCGCAAATGGGCGTAGAAAAGCTTTACGTTCTCACTTTAAACCATACACAGTAGTTCATAAAATAGTTAAAAGGGTTATCTAGGGTTTGGTCAAGACAAAATTTTAAATGATATCACAGTTTCCTCTCAAATGATTTATTTCAAATGGCGGCGCCACTGGACCCCGGAAAATTCAGGTAGCCCCTTAAGGCGAAATGGTAGCAGAAGTGGCGACCTCATTTGAAATAAATTGTTTAAAAGTAAATATGGTGATAATTAAAAATTTTACTTCCAATAATCTGCCTTTATTTTATGAATAACCGAATCTGTGAAAATTTGAACTGTCTAGCTATCACGGTTCATGATATACAGCCTGGTGAGAGACAGGCGGACGGACAGACGAACAGCGGAGTCTGAGTAATAAGGTCCTGTTTTTACGTTTTTGGGTACGGTACCCTAAAAAGAACTCAACTGTAACATTAGCACTGTTATCCCCACTCCATTACATGTGGTGACAAAAATGTTATATGAGATATTCATACTCTTAAAACTATGTGGCATTTTTCTTGTATGACGTTAAAATGCTTTAGGTGGTAAGTATTTTTAAAATGTAAGTTATGCAGTACTTTTGTCGAACTTAATTTTAGAAAGGCATTATTTAGCCTACATGCATTAGGTACATAAATATGGTAACTGCATATTTACAATTCATAAGTCGTAAAAGCTCACTTTACTAACATAAAAGCGGATTTATTTTCACATCGTTAACCGCGTTCCATTTTTTGTGGTGTGCGGTTGAACCCTCGGCGTGCGTTGTTTTTGTAATAAATGCATAATATTTTGGTATTACGTGACTGTTTGTAGTAGAATAAATAGTTGCAAGTAAAAGGGGAGAACCGTCCAGTGTAATAAAGGAATCAATTAAGATATTAAGTTTTTCTTTGTTTGTAAAAAAATAGGTAAAAAATTAATTAAATTAATTCATTTACGGGTTGTGGTAATCTTCTCAGATTGGTGGAGACTGGATACAGACTCCGGTCTGTAGTCTGTGAGGCTGGGCCTGTGGCACAGATCACCAGAGCTTTCACTTCAATTTCAAAATTAATCTCAATGAATGTAAATTAAGAAACTATTTTTTTATGTTTTATCAATATATCGAGTTTATTATTTACATACATACATACATACTATCACGTCTTTATCCCTAATGGGGCAGACAGAGCATTTTGGGTCTTGCGGCTCTATGCAGAGCCCAGGGCCGCAAGACCCAAAAGCCACTTTTAGCGTCATGGTGGGCGGGAAGATGGAAAAGCAATCAATACAGTGATGGGTTGCTAGCCGCATCGCCTGTTAACATGATTCGCATTTTGCCCATTCCCTCGATCGGCTTTTACGATCTGCGCGGGAAGAGAAGCAGCTGGTACATTCTAAGTTTTTTCATTTCTCCCAGACCAGCATGGGATATTATTTACATTTTACATAAACTAAACGTATAAATCTTTAAAATAAATTTTACAATATCAGATTGACTTTTCTAATTATCTACTACGGTAAACCTACCTAGTTGATACAAAATTGGAAAAACATCGAAGATTCGGAAAATCTGACATTACATACTCTTCATCCCTGACGGGGTAAGCAGAGCCTATGACCGTACCTAAGACACAAAGGCGTTTAGAGTGACGCTGGATGTGAAAATAAATTGCAATGCCATAAGAATTTAACTAGTATTTCGTGCCGAACTATGAACTTGCGCGGTGTCCATATCTCGGCAACTCCTTGACAGATTTGGCTCATCTCCGAACTTCAAAATTATATTGGCTGCATAAAACCCCGATAAAATCTACTTCAGTTATCGTGAAACAAACATGTATGTTTGTTTTATACAAACATATAAACGCCGAATTGTTTAAGTTGAATTATCATTTTTTAATTTAAAATAGGCCGCGCGGCGAATACTCTGTCTTCATTAGCGGTGTCTCCAGATAAATCCAGGTAGACCTAAATAGCTGTTGTTGATTGCGGCCGCCGTGTTCTCCCACCCGACACCGCGTTTGATGCTTTGTGGGGGCCGGTGAAAACATACGACCACTATATTCATCTTTACACGCCTGGATTTTCTTTGGAACGAATTCCCATAAACCACTCGCGGTACAGTTCACAAGAAGCAAATGTAATAGTATTATGATAATACGTGAGGCACTTCTTTCTTGACCGCACATAATTTTTTCTAGGTATTTAAGTAAAAATTAAACACAAGACAAGCAATGAAAAATTCAGGTGATATGAGATAGATAGTATACAATCAAATTTATTTCTTTAAGTACCTACCTACATAACTCACACATTTTTAGTTAAATTGTAAACTCATTCTCTTTTGAGACTACGGTAGATACATTTCATTTTATCATTAGGTTTCAGCATGCCACTTAAGTTATCTACATTATAAGTAACTGAAATCCATTTTTTAGCTGTTTAAAATAATAAATTAATGCGTTATTTAATTAATTACTTTTGACCTAAAATAATACTTATGACTATATCATTACTAATATTATAAATGTGAAAGTGAGTTTGTATATTTGTTTCTTTGCTACCACTTCACGCTTCAACCACTGAACCTATTTAGATGAAATTTGATATGAATATATTTTGATACCCAGGAAAGGACATAGGATAGTTTTTATCCTGAAATTCCCACGGGGAGCGAAGCGCACGGGCACAGGTAGTCATTTATAAATTAAATAACTCGTACCTATCGGTTCAATGCAAGATTATTTCCCGTGAGTGCGTCCTCTAATAGCGATGACAACTGTAGCAATCATTACGGTCGCCCCGCCCTCACTCCGTCTTATTATTTTCAGCTCAGTGTCTCAGTTTATGCCTAAGAGTAATTATAACATTTTGCGCCAAACAGTCACACGAAATTTATAAAATGATTGTTGCATGACGTAGCGTAATCTTCATCATCATTTCAGCCGCATAACGTCCACTGCTGGACATAGGCCTCACCCAAAGAGTTCCAAAATGACCGATCAACAGCGGCCTGCATACAGCGGTTTCCAGCGTCAGCTGTTGGCCAATGTCTGCAATGATGTGGTGCCATACAGCAGCCCCTGATTGACTCACTGAACGACAGCGAGGGTATTGGAACGGAGTAGTAGTTTATAACCGTACGTGTACGGCCTTTTTGAATTTACTTTTAATGGGGTAATTTTTTGAGTATTATGTAATATTATATTTAATAAGTAATTACAAACTTTATTTGGTCATCTTATATATTTTAAAATTTCACTAATCGGACTACCAATTGAAATCAATATATTTTAATTTATTGACTAGGTAAGGCTACTTAGATATTTCAAATAGGTTAGGTTAACACTGAAAACAAGTGAGTATCTAAGTAACTACATAGTAGTAACGTAAAAATTTCTCGAGCTTCGGAAGGCAAGTTATACGCCTTGGTCCTTGTATGGCGGTCGTCGAGCTATGTCAGATGCCTTTACGATTATCTGAATTAATCTGACACCAGTGTTCAGTTGGCTTGGCTACTTACATACACGAAAATCAAATAAGCAAGTATTATCTATAGTCCGCTAATTCAATAATAATTTATTATCCATTTTTAATTTATTTAAAAAGTTAGATATAAATTTTTAATGGATGTTTTCAAACCGCAATAACATTTATCATAAAACTTTATGCTTCCGGAGCTAGCTGTAAATTTCCACACATGCACTACATTCATTAAAGGATTTTTTTATGGTCCCGTACCGAAATGGTAAAAACGGAATATATATCGTACATTCGTCTATGACAACTTAAAAACCGTTAAAAAAATTACAATGCTTCACCTTATCTCCGAAATTTGTGGCTTATGCTTGCACATACTAATTGCTTGTAGATATAAGTATAAAGTAGTAAATGCCGCTATGATATACGTACATGACAAATTATAATACGTTTTTGTCAAAATCCTGGAATGAAGATTTTTTAAAGTAAAACTTGCAAGAAAAAAGAAATTAAACCTGACCGCTGCTTTTCGCAGTAATTTTTTATAAACCATCTGCTAACACACATGAAAGAAAGAAAGAAAAAGGTGACAACCAATTTTGCAGTGACAAACACTGAAAGGTTATACTGCTATCGTTTACCGCAAACCTTTGTGTGCAAAGGTTTATGCGATGAATTCAGTAAGTTATATACCATCCGCGTTCGGCAAACGGAACCCTCGGTGAGTGAGTAACTCGCACTTGCCCGGGTTTTTACGATACACTTTATTATGCATGCATTCGTTTCATGCAAAATTACTATGCAATGTAGATGATTATCGATTTACAGCGCAGAATATGCGCCAAGATCGTAACGACTTTTTTTATTGCGTTTTATAGGTGTGGAACACCGTTAATTTGAATTCGTGTCATGACGTCACAACCTATCAAGCCGAAGCCAGCGCCATCTAGCCAGCCAGCCAGCCAGTCAGTCAATCGTGAGTCGCCTCGTCATCATTTTTGTCCGACGCACAACAATTTTATTTTTCCCCACGTCTACAAAAGTACCTGCGACCACATTTTTTACATATTTTTTCGTTTTATAGTGTTTTATCAGTTTGTAGAGGAGGATTTTATTTCATATCCTTTTAGATGCTTGCAATTAAAGCTCCTATTATACCCTTAGAATACAATACACTATCACGTATTTAGCTCTAAGAAAAGATAAAACTTACAGTCACAACACTCAAAGGCCACAATATGCGTATAAACAAGTTTATTTGCCAGGGAATTTTAAAAAAAGCTTGAGCTGCTGTCAAGGGTTCACCCCCATAACTTTTAAATCGCTGAACCGATTTCAATAAAAAAAAAACAAAAAAAACCTGCGTCAAAATTTCTTACAGATACTCCGACACGTCTTACGTCTACACCTCCAAAATGACCGATTTATAGAGCGGCTTGTATCCAGTGCCTTCCAGCAACCTTAGTCAGGTCGTCAGACCACCATGTGGGTGGGTGTTCTACGCTTCGCTTGCCAGGACGTGGTCGCCATTCGAGAACCTTTTTGGCCATCAGTTCGTCGCGCTATGTGTCCCGCCCACTGCCATTTCAATGAACTAATCCCCCTTTATGTATTCCACCTAATCGAATAAGGGTGCAACTAAGCTTTCAACATTCTGCTCACTAATAAATAAAATTGCAGGAACAGCGCGAATTGTCCATTGTTGCGAAGGCTATTTCCTATTACGTACGTTAAATGTACTTTGGAAACGTTCTCTTCCTGTTGGAACTCGGAGCTACAAATTAAAGAGCGCTACAGATGTGTCGATTTGTATAATGTGCATGCCAATTTATATAACAAGTTGTGGGCGAAAACACATTTTTGTATGCATGTATGTATATTTTTACCACGATAATTGCCGAACCGATGGTCTGATTTTGATGAAATTTAGTAAGCATGTATCATGAATTTTCAAGTTCGTTGGGCATCAAAATCGGTTCTGTAGTTTTTGACATATTTATTAAAAATTATACTAGTGGTTCGCCGCGAACTTAGACCTCGCGATATTATTCCAAAACTGAACCAATTTTAATGTCCAGTGAAACTGTGATTTAATGAAACTGTGATACATTATCCACAACCGATTTGATACCGTTGCAGGAAACAGATTTTCCAACCTTCTTTCTTTTTCTATTCTGAGTAGATTTAGAGTTTCATTTTTTTTTCAAACAACTTAAATCAAGACTTCATAACGTCCACTGCTGGACATAGGCCTCTCCCAAGGATTTCCAAAATGACCGATCTAGAGCGGCTTCCAGCGACCTTAGTCAGGTCGACAAACCACCTTGCGGGTGTGTGTCTTACGCTTTGAATGCCAGTACGTGGTCGCCATTCGAATACCTTTTTGCCCCATCGGCATCAGTTTGTCGCGCTATGTGTCCGCCCACTGCCATTTCAACGAGCTAATCCGCTGGGCTATGTCAATGACTTTAGTTCTCATACGAATTTCCTCATTTCTGATTCGATCGCGTAGAGAAACACCGAGCTTAGCTTTTCATAGTGCGTTGCACCTTTAGCCCTCTCATGAAACTCATAGTAAGGTACCACGTTTCAGATCCATAAGTCATCACTGGTAACACACATTGTTTGTAAACTTAAGTCTTAAAAAACTAAGGTATTTTTGACGAGAAGACACTGCGTAGCTTCCCGAACGCTGCCCAGCCGAGTCGGATTCGTCGAAAGACCTCTTCCTCGAAGCTGAAGCTTCCTGCCTGGATCAATTGACCCAGGTCTACAACTTCGAGGGTGGACTCCCAACACTAACAGATGGGGCGCAACATGGACATTCGATATTACTTTCGTTTTGTCCATATTTATTTTAAGGCTCATTGTCATCATCATCATTTCAGCCGCATAACGTCCACTGTTGGGCATAGGCCTCTCCCAAAGATTTCCAAAACGACCGATCTAGAATAGCTGGAAGGCGCTGGATGCAAGCCGCTCTAGATCGGTCATTTTAAGGCTTACCTGTTGGGAAACTCGGTTTAGGTCTACGAGCATAGTACATAGATACTTAAGTCTTCCATCGAGTCCGCCATGACAACGATATCATCGGCAAATCGAAGGTGAGTGATATACTCGCCTTTGATTTTAATGCCAAATCCTTCCCATTGCAGAAACTTGATCTTCCAGTGCAACGGTGAACGCAGTTTCGAAGATATAACGTCTGTTTTACACCTCTATGCAGTGGAATTGCCGTCTTGCACTGCTCCTGTACTCGGAATGACGTAGTGGCGTTACTGTATAAGCACTTCAACACCTCGATATACCGATAATCATTACGGCATCGCTGAAGACTGAAGCACGGCCCATGTTTCGATCGAATAGAAGGGTTTTTCATAGCCCACTATCCGCAAGCATAACGGCCGGTTATACGCCCTCGTCTTCTCTATAACCTGCCGCACCGTACGAATGTGGTTTATGGTGCCTTTACGGAAACCGGCTTGTTTGGGAGGCTGGAAGGCATCAAACCTGTTTGCGGGACGATTCGTGATGATCCTCAAAAACAACTTATTAACATGACTAAGACACGTGATAGGCCTATAGTTCTTCGATAGAGTGTCTCCCTTTTTGAAGAACAGGACCGCAATGCCCCTGTTCCACGCTTCTGGCGTTACGCCCTCGAGTAGAATGGAATTAAAGAGCCTCTGAAGGACTTTCAGTAGCAGCGTTCCGCCCGCTTTCAGAAGGTCTGCTGTGATTCTATCTTCGCCCGGCGCCTTGTTGTTTTTAAGCTGTTTAAGGGCCATCCTAATCTCGTACAGGCTGATGTCCGGTATAGTGTCGGGTTAGCTTGGCTCTTGGGCAAACGCCAACGTCTACGACTACTTTATTCTAAGTGAGTCCTTGCGATTTGTGCACATTTATTGCCCAGGCAAGCGACAGTGAAAATTGCATTCGTGAGCATGACACTTGGCCAGTCTTCCACGACCGGGTCATGCTAGGGATGGGAACCGTGTTCTGGTAAGGATTCTTGCCCTTGAATCTCCACAGCGTGCTCACGCATTGAACGCTAGCGCTTTAAGCGTTCAGGGTATATTTCCTGATTTCGTACTTCCCTTGCGTACTCACGCTGAGAACACAAGCGTTTGGAGCGTTCGGGCGAAGTTTCTTGCTGACAAAGCTCTTATTGGCACGAGAAGTACCTACTGGCATATTCCCTTAGTTGCGACTCTCTACGTAAAACTACTTCGCGGGCTTTGGTTGCCGTTGATCTCTTGTTAGTTTGTGGCATTATTACAAATACTACAACAGAAGCACAGACAAGCAGCGATATCGATTGAACCAAAGTCCGCTCAACAAAATTGCTAAATTTAGTAAACTACCTAGTAGTTCGCGGCGAACTTAGACCTCGTGATTATTTTTCGCAATTCAGTTTTCTAAATATCCCCTAGATGGCGCTATCCAAAGTTAGAACGCGCTATTGGTTTCGTTTGTTACATAATCGCGGACATTTTTATTAATATTTAAAAAACTACTGAACCGATTTTGATGCCCAACGAACTTGAAAATTCTATTGATATTTCCTACATGCCTACCAAATTTCATCAAAATCAAACCATCGGTTCGGCTGTTATTGCGGTACAAACATACATACATACATACATACATACATACATACATACATACATACATACATACATACATACATACATACATACATACATACATACATACATACATACATACATACATACAATGTGTTTTCGCCCCAACTCGATTTAGAGACCTCGCTCGCTTCGCTCGCTCGGTCAACAATAGCGTGTTCTAACTTTGGATAGCGCCATCTAGGTGTTACTTACAGAACTAAATTGTATTAGAAATGTCGAAATCAGACCTGAGCAAGCTCTTGTAGATGATTTGTAAACTAGTAAATATTAAAATCAACATTAAAATGGCTTTAGTAGGGTTCAGCTAACAAATTATGAGAATAAAACAGTCGCGAGTATAAGTTCGTGGCGAACTACTAGTAATACAGCCTTGCCTCTGTTATTTAAACATAGGTACAGAAATATTGATTACGTTTTAATTCTTACGTGGTAGATGGAGTCTAGGCTTAAGTAGTTTTAGATAGCTAATATAAACTACCTGCCTATTACTTAAAATAAAGTTATTTTCAGTTAAAATAAGAAGGTATATTTATGACTACCTATACTAACTTTTGGTGCTGCCTTAGTTAAAATTATATTAATTTCTTAAATAATAAAAACAGCTCACATTGATAATTATATTAAAACATTCATATGACCTATCTCATTTAGTCTAATTAAACTTGACACGCGAATATAATGAAATGCCTATTGTATATTTTATGTGTTATACTTCTGTATTTTATGTCATCTCTTAATTTTGTGCACCAACTTTGAGCGGAACAAGCGAGGTTGTGTTGAGCGTGGTGTTGCCAACATTAGCAAAGTTTTTAGTTGAAGGTTGCTTTGACGTCGCATTGTCGCAAGAACAATAACCGGCTTTCCTGCGTGCTAAAGTATGATCATTAATATAGTGCTTTTGTTTGGTTAGCTTATTGATTCGAGGAATATTTTTCTGGATTTTTTTGGACTCATATATTAGTACTTACAGACATACCGTCATTCTCTGTGCTTATCTTTGTGTAAGCAAAAGCAGAATATTTCAGCTGCTTTCTTCTTGCGTAGATCGTAAAAGTCTATCAAAGGGACTGACAATGAAACCATGTCAATGTAACCGATACGATTTACAATTAGGCACTGTAATGATCCCCTTTTCCAGATTACACGCCCACCATCAAGCTCAAATGGCTTTTTCGTGTTATGACTCTCATTACTATAGAAAATAAATGATGCGAAGCCTTAGTAGGAAGCAAATAATTTGAAACTCATCTTTTGCTGATACCACATTAATGCTGGCAGGTCTTGTAAAGCTTTAGAAATTTCATCATTAGTTTATAAAGTCTATAGGAGGATAACAATCCTACTGGTCGATTGTCTATAGACTTATATAGAACACTATAGTGTTCTATATTTGACGACCTCCGTGGCGAAGTGGTCATCATTTTAGCCCGCCACCCAGAGTTCCCGGGTTTGATCCTCGGTCAGGGCAAGTTGGAAAATGGCCTTTTTCAAATTGTCCTGGGTCTTGGATGTTTATATATATATATATATATAGTATCGTTGAGTTAGTATCCCATAACACAAGTCTCGAACTTACTTTGGGGCTAGCTCAATCGATGCAATTTGTCCCTATACAATGTACTTTTTTATTAAGTACAAATATTTTAAGGGGTGATTCAGTCCATAATTTTGAACAACTTTTCCCAGTAAATGTATATCGAAATATGAAAAAATAATTTTCATTTTCCATAGTAATGATATCACGTGACTACTTCGATTTCTATGAAAACCTAAAATTTTTTTTCCTTTTTCTATATACATTTATTGGGAAAAGTTGTTCAAAATGATGGTCTGATTCACCCCTTACAATAATTGTACTTAATAAAAAAGGACATTGTATATTTATATAAGTTTATTCCACTTTATGCTTCCACTTCTCTGACTCTAGGGCTAAATTGGGTCAATTTAGCCCTAGAGTCAAGATGCTCTTTTCAGGGTCCATAAGTAGTTAATCAAAAATTCTAAAAAGCTATAGATAAATGACGTAATCTATGTAAATAGACCTCACATACGAATTTACACACAAATTGCATTGTGATACTAATGGAGTGAACTAAGTTTAATTTTAATTAAAAGTTGAAATTAGTCGGACGAAAGATTTAATGAGTATCAACATGGATAATTAACCCACAACGCCGAATAATCTGTTTATACGTCCACTAATAATATATCTGGAATGTTTTGTTTAGGAATATATGTATAGTTAACGACAAAAGTGTATGATAAAATACAGACATTTAATTATAATACCTATATTATTTATCTTATGTATGTGTATATATTCATATGTATATTTATTGTAAAGTTTGTTCCAATTACTACTCTCGCCCAAAATTTGCTTTTATCAGCACCACTTGTAGGTTGACTGGTAGAAAAGGCCTTGGGCCTTAAGTCCGCCTGTTACATTTTTGTAATAAAGTTTAATAAACAATAAATAAAAATAAATATATTGATCATCATCATCATCAGTCATAAGAAGCCCACTGCTGGACATATATAGGCTTACCTCGAGCCCCTGAATTTTTATTTTGACTAGCTAATTAGGTCTTACTAACGATGCCTATGAAGTAGCCTTCGACTCCAAAACTAATGAGAATCACCGTGTATATAAAATTTATATATCAAATGAAAGGGTTAAAATTGTAGCTTAAGAAATCGGTCTTTTAATGAAAATCGGTTCAGCAATTCAAAAGTTGTTATTTGGGTTAACGCATTAAAGTTTAAATTAAAGTTTAGTTGTCTGTCAAATTAACTAGTTATTATTTAACCCGACTACGGCGGAGCATGTATGCACGTAGTATGTGTGTATGTATGATGTAATACATACTATGTATGTACGTATATTTGTTTGCATGAATATATTTACGGAAAACGTGCTTTCGACAATTGTGATTCGATCTTGAGTTTTTTCTGTCAAATAAAAAAATATCAAACGTTAATTAGTCCAAACGTGCCGCGCAAGGCGTACGGGACTCCTTACCTCAAGGATTTCCAAAATGATCGATAAAATAACGACCGCCTTCGCACGATTCCTAAACGCGCGATCCACAAGAAATTCGGAGCCGAGGCGCAAATTGAAAATTAAATGAGCTATTGTTCGATTTTAATTTTAATTTATGTACATTCAGCAGGCAAGTATCTTGTAATAAAAAATATATATTGTCTAGATGTACATATTCGTAAATTCCATCCAATATTGCAACATGAAGATACTGTGACCGTTGCAGTTGCATTTTCTTTATTTATTTTTATTATTTTAGGACAAACCATTAATCAAATCAATTGATGGCACAATTAAGAGAATGGTTCTGAAATGTTTTGCTTTGGGTAAAGTAAAATGACAGTATGGCAGTCGTCCAGCTATGTCAGATGCCTTTAGGTAGCCTGAAAAATGTGAAACGAGAAAAAAAGCTGTCATTCGATAAATTGTCTTTATAGTTTTATTTTGTTCTCCGCTAAATAAATACGTTATGTTATTGATATTCGTCATTGGCTGAACCCTGCACCCTTCATACGGGACCTTTACGTAGCCTTGAGTTTTTTGCTGGTCCAACTGGCGCACATTAGACAAAATGTCAAGCCCGTGATGTGGAATATGATTTATATCGTTAAGAAAGGTCGACTCCACTTCTTACGATCCTACAGATCGATATCGCTAAATAGTTATTTTGTTTGTTTATTTTTCGAGTGTGAAAGTGGCCAGTAGTATCAGATCTTTCAGGCTGCCTAAAGTATTACCTTATTTTTGGATTTAGGTTCCTAATTAACAGCGAATAGAAACGTTAACGGTTTTTAAGTATTGCAAATGGTATCATGTTGGAATCTCCTACTTAGGTATACATACTACTGATATTATAAATGCGAAAGTGAGTTTGTATATTTATTTTTTTGTTAATACTTTACGCTTTAACCACTGAACCTATTTAGATTAAATTTATTAGGATATAGTTTGATACCCAGGGAAGGACTAGGATACTTTTTATCCCGAAATTCCCACGGGGAGCTAAGCCCACGGGCACATCTAGTATCTATCTATATATTTAAGAGATTCCACCTTGAGACTTTGTTAAATACTCTGTAGATCGTGACAGAATAAACCTGTTAGTATGAAAATGTACGAAGGTTCCAGATTCTATCAAATATGTAAATAGTTTACCCAGACAACCTATACATTCACCAGGAACATATTCATGTATTATTATCATTACACTGAATCATAAAAGAGCCCGCAAAAATGTTTTCACTGTTTGCCTGTTGTCGACATATAAAAATACCTTTTTGTAGTCAAAGATCCGACTGGACAGTTTTCATATTCCATTGCTATTTTATCATCACCTAATCGAGAACTCGAAGGTTAGTATTTTAGTTATTTGTTTAATGGGAAAAGTACAGATATATGTACATACGTGGGTTTTAGTAAAGTATTTTATTATAACCAGTACATATTATAAAACAAACTACAAAGTCGCTCCCATCGACTGTCCCTATGAACGCCTAGATCTATAAAACGGATTTTAATAAAGAGAGTGAATAACTCGTGTGAAACCAAATTAGACCGCTAGTCTTCTTAGACTAAGAATTTTAGTACAGCAGTAAAATAAAAGGAAATTAAATAAATATTTACCATTCAACTAGGTTTTGACTTTTAACATGGTGGCTACTTTTATATTATTATTATTATTTTATATTTATTATGACTTTGAAGCAATAGTCCACTGTCATTTCTATGAGTCCTGACTCATAGAAATGACAGTGAACTATTGCTTCAAAGTATCAAAGAAATTACTATAAAAAGTAACATTTTATAAAAAAAAACAGATTCATTTTAAATCGTGCGGTATGAGCCTAGACTACCAGACACGTGATTCTATAAATAAAGAATACTTCCATCCTTTTTTCATTGCGGATGAGACTCTTTTAATCAAATGTCACTTAATGTCAGCAATTGCCAGAGGCCAACATCTAAAAAAGAATATCAACGTAGGTATGTAGCAAAAATTAAATACACAACTCATACATATCAACTTGATCAAAGAAAAAGTATTATTGGCTTTCAACCCACGCTAAGAAATTGTAGGAAAACATTTTGTTAAGTTAATTAGAACACGAAGACTTAATTGAACATACAATGACTTCATAATTATTTAAAAGTTTGGGATTTTGTCAATGACTTATTAATTAAAAGCGTATTAAAGGTGGATGAGTTGGGATTTGAGTTTTATTGGAGAAGATAGTAAGTCTAGGTTTTTTAGTTAAGTCAGAGTTATAAATTAAATAAACAGTTTATATTAGATGTTTTACGGTAACCATAGTCTCTGCCTACCCCTGCGGGAAACAGGCGTGATATTATGTATGTATGTATGTTTTACGGTAACCTCATATACATTATTCCCACTATATGAAAAACATATTTGTCACGATTCCTGATTTTGTTTCTTATTATTATTAACATTTTATTTGAATTTAATTGTGCAAAATTAGAAGATGAAATTATGTTTATACAGATCAATTTTCACGTCTATACCTCTGACGGGGCAGACAGAGCCCGGGGCCGTAAGACCCGCAGGCCACGCTTAGAGTATTTATGTTTTTAAGAGATAGAAAACTGATTTTATACAATATAGTACAAGATTTTAAAGTTTATTAACTTATTACATATTTTATATTATAGACGTTAAAAATAGACTCAGCACTTGAAGTAATTAGGCTTAGGGTCGCCATTATTTTTGCAGAAAATAATTAATTTAAATAAAAACTGAATGTGACTCATCTTTCTTTTGTTTTTCACAAGATTTTATTTATTTTTATAATTTATTTTTTAAATTTTGCGGTCAAAAGAGAATCTATTTTAGAATAGTTCAAAAAGAATAATACCCATCTTCGTTATTAGGTAAATAGGCATACTTTAGTATATTCAAGTAGCTGTAAAACGTAAAGTGATTCCATTTTTTCGGGCCTCGAAATTTTAAGTACATTTTGAGAGTCACTTGAGGCGGACTGGGGTTTACGAGATAATGGAATATAATTAACTTAACTTTCCAAACCTTAAAAGGGCCTGATGGTTTGACGATAATACCATTGTTGACCCTGTAAAATTGATTGTTTAAGTGTCAGCTTCCTATATTAAACTTATTCTTCTTCCTTGCAGCTTATATGCTGCTGTATTATGTAGATCTCTTCCAAAGAAGCGGTAATCACCATGGTGGGTAGGTAGGTTAGTAATCGAAGTATACTCTGTTTGGTTAGGTATTTTAAAAAATGCAGACAATCTTAGCATGTTTTTTCATTAAAATATCATTAGATATTTTAGTCTCCACTGCAGGAGCACGACCCTCTCTGTACTACAAGAGCCAACCTTGGCCTACACTCTCCACGCTCGCGCTGGCCGGGAGGAGGAGAGGACACGGGTTGGAGAGGTCTCATTGATATTTTATAAGCTTTGTTTAGCTTGTATATCCTCAGTCGCCTTCTACGACATCCTCGGCTGGACTTGGAGTGGCCCTATTCTACTCTGCCAAAACCTTGAAGGTAATACCTTTGCAAATTACAAATTAATTATGTTATAAATTATGAATTATATAATAACTTTATAATTTGCAAAGGTATTGCAAATTATAAAATTATAAAAGATAAGTCAAGGTTTTTTTACATTTATTTAAATACCTAACCAAACGGAGTTAAGATAACGTCATCATATGTACCTAAGTATTAAATTATTTAAATACAAAAAAACACAACTTCTTTCTGCAAACAAAGGGAAAATTTCTTCATAATATGAAACCGCACAGCGAGATGGCTCGAGCAAGGTAACGGAATTCCTTAATGAAAAGTCGATATTTTCCTTTTAATTTCGATCAGCTCGTCTTATTTTGTTCAAAGTCATTTAATGTTTCAAAAGTTTTTGTTGTTGTGATTAGATCAAAATGATTTTTACTAGCTGGGCCCCTGGTGTTTCCCGCACCTAAAGTAGCCTATGTGTTAATCCAGCGTGTAAGCTTTCTGCGTACTAAATTTTATCAAATGCTGCTGCAGCCACAGCGGATGCAGCAGCATGGGAGGGATCATGCATCGACTGTTGGTGGCGTGTGCACACGGGCTGCTGGTGGCAGGTATGCTGGGACTAACGTAGTGGGTGGGCGCCGGCCAGCAATAGTTTGCATGAATTAACTGGTGGCGGAATCACACAAAGTAATTCAAATCACATACTATGTAACATGGAAAATACTCCACCGCCAAGAACCTAGTTCTTAAATTTATTGATGTAAACTGTAAAAAAAAACGCAAGTCGGACTCGTAAATGTTTTAAAAATAGTTCAGTAAAATAAATGTTCGTTGTATAAGGACGAGTTAATACTTAACCTCATTATATTTTTAGTATTTGTATAGCGGTTACAGTAATACATAACCGGTACAATTTCTAGTGTTTAGCTATAACGGTTCAAGAGATAGAGCCCTACTCTGTTACATGCTTGAGTTAAAAACGCAGAAAAAAAGATTACGTTTCTTGTATGACGACCCCTTTTAGTTTCTAACTTTCTCATATTTTTAGTGTTTGCTGTTATAGCGGCAAAGGAATACATCATCTGGAGTCTTAGTAATAGGGTCCCGTTTTTACCCTTTGGGTCATTATCATCATCATCGTCAGGTCTTTTTGTCTCTACTGCAGGAGCACGACCTTCTCAGTACTTCCATAACTGACTAGAGCAGCCAGAGGTCTTGGCCTACACTCTCTTCGCTGGCCAGACGGGTTGGAGAGGTCCCATTGATGTTTATAAGCTTTGTTTAGCTTGTATTTCCTCAGTCGCCTTTACCCTTTGGGTATGGATCCCTTAAAACGTAAAAGCTTCCTGATGTATTCAAAGAAGTACGACACTTTTAAATCTGAAATTGCACACCGAAGAAAAGTACTGTAAAAGGTATTCATTTCTCAAATTCTGACAATGTAGAAAGTTGCAGTGAGATCTCCATTTGCAGTAACAAAGAGAAAACAACAAAGCGAGGGTACAGAATATTTAGAATACAGAAGGATATATATCTCGTATATGTACGTTGATATTGTTATTACCTGCATAACATATTTTACCCGACTACGGCAAAGTCAAAAGTAAAATATATTTTATTTGAGTCTCAACACGACAAGTCTGATAACACAACTCAAGACTATTTGAACAAACGGTCTACAATAAAACAGCAGAAATGACTCGGAATAGTAACACATTTCAGCCTGTTTATAAAACCGTTTGGTTACAATTTGTTCGAAATTATACAGTTTAATTTTTCCAGTACGTATTTATTGTTACTTAAAAATCAAGCCATGTTCGAAAGAGACTTTTGTGAAATGTTATTTGTAAATTCCATAAGAAATACTCATTCGATCTTTCTAGGCCGGCTTCAAAAAAGAAGGAGGTTAGATTTAACTCATATTTTGTTTCATTTGTATGTTACGCCATATCTTCGCCACCTGTGAATCGATTTTGATGGTTCTTTTTTATTTGTAATCAAGTTGAGCCCATTTTAATTTGGTGAAGATTGATAAAGAATTTGGAGATATGGAAGTTATATAGTATAAATAAATTACACTGATTGAGCTAGCCTTAATATGGAGAATATTTTTAGTACGAGGAACTTTAAAGTGTCGCATCTATTACTTGCTTCAATTTGTGAGGGAACTGACTAGACGCGCCTCAAAAGACCAGCGTCTACTTTTGGAAACAATAGTTTGTAGAGCACCCAACACCGCTTGACGGACAAAAGATCGCCTTAGTGGCCTTTTAGTTGTCGGCTTGTAAAGCGAGATGAAATCAAGTTTTCGGATTATGACAGAAATTTTATAATAGAATATTTTATTAAAGTTAAAAAAGAGCTTACTTAAATATTTAGGTTTTGAAACTCACTCAGAAGTAATAAACACTATCTGATAGACCGTGGCGTAAGATAGGAAGCTATTTTTAACCAACTTTAAAAACGAGGTTCTATGTTTAACTGTATATATTTTACTAGCTTTGTATGTGTTTAGGGCACTTCTGAGGTGGTCCTATAGAAATTTTATCAAAACCAGTTGTGCAGTTCCGGGGAGAAGTCAGTTTTTAGTTTAAAAAATGATAACATCATCAAATGCAAGTACATTACTTGTCGTATCATAAAGTTGTATAGCTTATTTCTCTACCATACGGCGGCATGTTATAAAATAAATAAATAAATAAATATATAGGGACAAATTACACTGATTGAGCTAGCCCCAAAGTAAGTTCGAGACTTGTGTTATGGGATACTAACTCAACGATACTATATTTTTATAACAAATACGTATATAGATAAACATCCAAGACCCAAGACAATTTGAAAAAGGCCATTTTCCAAATTGCCCTGACCGGGAATCGAACCCAGGACCTCTGGGTGGAGGACTAGCATGGTGACCACTACGCCACGGAGGTCGTCAATCAATGTTGCGATTAGAATGGTGACAACATCTATGTAATAAAAGTTTTATGCACGTGTTAGCAGCTTGCAAATAAAACTCGATGTACTATCGAGTTTTATATTTGCAAATGGCATAATAAAGTTAGAGAGCGAATTAAAATCTGTTAACCCATTTAGTACCGGATCCATTTATTTTCCAAATAGGTACATCTACACTAATATTATAAAGAGGAAAGATTGTATTTTTGTGCTGCTTTCAAAAATTTTTTCACCATTAGAAAGCTACATTCACCCTAACTAAATATAGGCTATATTTGTTGCTAGAAAAGATAAGGGATCCTTACTAAAACTTTAGTGACGTAACCCAAGGTTTAAAAAAAATGCCATCACTATGTCCACTCGTGCGAAACCGGGAGGGGCCGCTAGTCTTCGATAAACGAGTAAGACAAAAGACGGTATACAGTTTGTATACCCGTGAGCAGCAGTAGGGAGTTGCGTAATTCCACCTGCATATTATATATTTGCGTCTACTTAGTTTTTGCTAAGTAAAAACAATTCAGTTTTACTACAAAAAAGTTATATATAAATGTTTATAGGATTTCAAAACAATCACAGAAAGATCGTCTTCTTTCTTACCAAGTATGTTAATAGCACTGGTTGCAGATTTTCCGAACTGCCTAAAGACATTCTACGTAACACGTAGGGCAATGACTGAAATCTAGTGACAACAGACATTGTAAGTCACGATGTAAACGAAAGATCACGAAGTTATGATTATACAATTCCATGTGAAAGATCAACGAAGCTTACTTACGAATACCTTTTAGATAATTTTATATAATGTGTCTTTGTTAGCAACTAAAGCTGCTTAAGTGAGCAACGCTTGTCAGGAACGTAAGAAAATTGAAAATACTTTCAGTCGGTCGTACTTATAAAGTAGTGTTTTACGTCACCAATCATTAAAAAAAGTTTTGTAAACTAGCTCAGAATTAAATTATCCGGTACAGTTCTTAAAACAAAACGTCACAAAATAGGTCACTTTTCATTGATCATATCCATTTTTAACAAGATTTTAAATTAATTAATGTACAAAAGCTGATTTAGGAGCGCCATTTGACTATGAAAAATCATGACGTCACGCTTTTGTATTTCATACAAATCCCATACAAAATGTTTGTTTTGACGTTTGGAAAGAAGTGTCTGATTTGAGTTGCTGTCATCTAGCGGATTCGTTGAGCCCTCCGGGGAACTCGTCTACTTTATGAGTTGACCACTTGCTAATTTGTCTAAATTTTAAACTAGAAAATCAAAAAAAATATCCCGCTATATTTTACCAAATCTTTGGTGATCTTGATATTCGTTCGTAGTGCGGAGGTAATTCGGTTCAGCACCCTTGAAAATATAATTTTTAATTTCCGTAAAAGCCATCTTGAGGATATGGAAAATTTTCCGCCCTACTTGGCACTGTAATTGAGGCCTTCATTTTATAATTAGATAACGGCATACAAATCATTGAAAAAGTTTAGGATTTTTATCGAGACAATGAAGCCGGTGAGCAAGAAAATATATTTTCATTACACAACTTATAAGTTTTTTTCCCGATTTATCCTTTAATACATACATAATATCACGCCTGTTTACCACATGGGTAGACAGAGACTATATGGATAAAATATTTATCCTTAGCAGTTGTCTTTATCCTATCGAGGCGACACCACGTATATGTATAAAAAAGAGGGGTGTTATAAGTTTGACAAGGGGTGTTGTCTGTCTGTCAGTTTGTCTGTCTATGCTGTGTGTAGCTCTCGAACAAATGGACCGTTTTCGATGCGGTTTTTTTTTTTAAACATTCAACCCTGGTCAATCTGAAAAAGATCATTTTCCATCTTGGACTGACCGGGGATCGAGCCCGGGAGCTACATTTGATTAAAGTCAGTTCAGTCATTTAGTTGGGGTTTTTAATTTATTTGTGAAATAATAGATGGCACTACATCACCAGATAGTATTTTAAATTTTCCGGGAAATAAACCTGTCTCATTTGACTTTTACGATCAGGTATATTCTGTTTTTTTTTCTTTTCTCTCAGACCAGCACGGAACAAATACTAAGTACCCAAACACATTTCACATAATAAAGAAAACAACACAAAGTTTAATTCATGACAATGAGTCTTTGATGATAAATGAAGATAAACTAATCGCTTATAAAACCATTAGCTCGCTAAGTTTCTAAGACAATGTAAACATTACACCACAGCGTAAACAAGTTATATTATCGCGGGATTCCCAGCGGAGGATTATTTACACGTTACTTCTAGTTGGGAACTGTTTAACGGTTAGCTTTAATAAAACAAGTTAAGTTAAGCGAATTTGAGAAGAGAATTTTAAGAATTTGCAAGCCGCTCTAAGTCAGTCATTTTGGAAATCCTTGGGAAAGGTCTATGTCCCAGCATCGGACGTTAAGCGGCTGAAATGATGATGATGAAATTTGAGAAGAAATTCCAATATAATGCCGTGTGGTCAGAGTAGAAAAGAGCCACTCCAAGTCATCCCGTGGATGTATTAGAAGGTGACTTAGGAAATACAAGCTAAACAAAGCTTTTAAACATCAATGAGACCTCTTCAACCCGTCGCGCCAGCGAGGAGTGTGTAGGCCAAATCCACTGGCTGCTCTGACCATGGCTCTAGTAGTACAGAGAGGGTCGCGCTCCTGCAGTGGAGACTAAAAAGACCTAAAGAAGAAGAGGCTTCTATACTGGTCTGGATCAGTGTGTAAACAAAGCATATAACATCATGAGACCTCTCCAATCCGTCTGGGCAGCGAGGAGAGAATAGGCCAAATTCTCTGGCTGCTCTGACCATGGCTCTAGTAGCACAGAGAGGGTCGTGTTCCTGCAGTGGAGACTAAAAAACTTGATGATGATGATGAATTTTTGGTAGGTATCAATGCGCCGCGACCTTTATGTATGTAGTATGTAAAAATTACGTATAAATGGACACCAGTAACTATCCGAAGAGAAAAAAACCGATTTAATTTTGAGGAGAGAAGAAGGAGGAGACTGTGTGGGAGAAACGAAAAAAACGTTTATCTACTTAATTTTTTTTATTTTAGATTTTGATTTAAACTTCGTAAAGAGTAGATTTCAATATTTACTTGCTTCATTAGTCTGCTCAGAGTTTTATCAATTGAAATAATACCTAGCAAAAAGTCAATTTTATGATTGCTAGGAGGAGATTTATACAAGCGTTTTTATAAGACCCTTATCACAGAAAATATTATTGAAAGCACTTGTTTCAATATTTCAGTTTTTATTCAAACTGCTTTGATGTCGTAAAGTCATTTGTATGGAAATATTTTTGACGATGAATTTTAAATACATAATTTTTTGGATTATTGGTTTCGTCACGATTCAAGCTCAAACATATGTAGACAGAATTATATTATAGGGAGTAAAACTTTATTTAGTTGTAATATATAGCTTTGGATTCCTACTTCAGCTCGTTGAAGAGGCAGTGGGCGGGGCACAACCGATGGCCGATGGGGCAAAAAGGTTCACGAATGGCGACTACGTACTGACAACCGAAGCGTAGGACATCCACTTACAAGGTGGTCTAACGACCTGAACGAGGTTGTTGGAAGACGCTGGATGCAAGCCGCTTTAGATCGGTTATTTTGGAAATCCTTGCGGGAAGCCTATGTCTAGCATTTGACGTTATGCGGCTGAAATGATGATGGTGATGATGATGATGATTATGATATGATGAGGTTCCTACTCCACACACATTATTGTTATATAAAAATACATATACCTACTTGACAAAGAACCATAAATCGAAAACAATTCAATGTCCATAAAAATGTACATTCGACAACAGATTTGTAGTCCTGACATCGTATGGTGCTGTTTAAAAAAAATTAAAAAACAATCTAATAAGTGTAGTGTCAAGGTTTAGTAGGACTTAGTTGTCAATGTTTACTGTCTAACAATAAGCCAAAGCGCTTGTCTCGTCATGGCTTACCGGCAAAACTTGAATAATATTGGGTGTGTATTCTACGAGTGGCACAGACGAACAATAAGCAATGCTATGCAATGCAGCCAACATTTTGTGATGCAAATCAGGGGCTCTTACAGACCAGCGATAGTATGCGCGCGACACAGATCGGCGATCGTCACCGATTATCGGCGACCGTCGCCGATTATCAATAACTTAGTCTCAAACTATAAAAACTGTCGTGCTATTTATGACATACTTAGAGTCGATTTCACTAAATAGGACTTTATTCCAGAATAACTATCCTTGGTATAACTTTATACCAAGAATTTAGTCTAGGATTATTTCGTTTACATTTCACCACTCTACACGAGAGTAAATTTACTGTCGCATAGTTATTCTGTGATTCGGAACAAATCTAAATGATTTTAGAACGACTGTGATAAACCACCTAAAATAAATCGTCAGCTTCTCTCATATTAAGTTATGTTTACTGCGTATTTTTCTTTTGGGTAAGGTTATATGTCAATATTTTAAAAATATTGACAAAACTTTTTAACAAAATCTATATCATCCATAGACATAGATTTTTTTTTACTACATCATAGTCGTCATTGTTTCTTTTTTGTATTCATCTTGTTCAGAGATATGTCTTGTTTGCCTCGGTAAATAGCTGTCAAAGGGTCAGCTGTTACTGGCTGTTACACTCGGGCCGCCATATTGAAATCTTAACCATGGTATAAGCTCAATACTCCATGGAAATTGGCGGAGTAGTGATTTATAAATAAATAAATATATAGGGACAAATTACACTGATTGAGTTAGCCCCAAAGTAAGTTCAAGACTTGTATTATTATAATCCTAGTATAAGTCTATGGTGAAACGTAAAAATAGTTTAACCTGGGAATAAATGCCGTAATTCTCTGGAATAAAATTTATTCTTGTTTGGTGAAATAGAATACTGCTGATCTACAGAATTGAAAAAAAAGGCAGCAATATACTGCTATAAAAAGACAACAGGTCCCAGAATCAGTCAGTCTTCATTCTATAAAAAAGACAGCAGATCCCAGAAATAGGCAGTCGTCATTCTGCTCAACTTAGGACCTAGCCAACTCCCTCGCACATGGATTTCGGTAACTATTACCTAAGAGCCATTATATTCAGGGGTCTAGCGCAATGCTCAAAGTTCATTTAATTCCTTAAGTGTAGTAACATCAATAGAGCGTAAAATAGTGATACAGTGAAAATTTAAATAAACTCTAGTTTTTCCCAATATTTTTTTTTAAGTATTTACCAAGTGGCTCGACTTAACAGTGCGTCCGTCGGCGATAGTCGCGCGACGTCGTTCGACGTTCGTCGAAGAATTACGATAATCGTATGGCAGTATTTGACTGTGACCGATTGACATGTGTTATGCGACCACTTGCGAAAGTCGCCGACACAGGTCAGCGACGGTCGCCGACAGGTGTCGCGGGCATATTGTCGCTGGTCTGTAAGAGCGCTAACTCGGTGGATTCGCTTGCTGACTTCTAATCACAAGGCTTGCCTCAATAATCACTGATTCTGATTAACCTGCTTAGAGCTGTTTGAATTGATTTTAAGCGAATAGGGGAATTGCCTAGTTTATGTTTCCTTTCTACCTATAATTTGTTGGTTAGTAAAAATATGATCAAAAGCAGAATAATATGAGGTCATCATATTATTACATTACATCTTATCATGCTGCCACACAAATGAAAAATCTAATTACCTACTTTTTTGTATAAATTACTTAGGTGTATTTAGCCATATTTTTTTTAAAATAGTTTCTCAACTCGAGTCGTTAGTATATAGATCAAGAGTTGGTGCATCGCAATCACCTATTTTTGGCCGAGAACGGGTGACACTTGGTGTCAGATCTGTCAGGCTGCCTAAAGGCATCTGAGATAGTTTGACGACTGCTACATTATGATATCAACGGCTTATACGTGGCTTCCGAAGCACGGACAGCCGGTACCTTTATACGTGGCTTCCGAAGCACGGACAGCCGGTACCTTTATACGTGGTTTCCGAAGCACGGAAAAGCTTTTAGGCCTTAGATATTTATTCATGCATTATAGAAAGCATAACGCATGAATTAATGTTTCTGTTCTGGTTTGCTTTGCGTGACCGACCTACCCTTGTAGATATTTTTGTCTCTGTCTTATAATTTAAAACAATGAACACAAAAGTTTGATCGTTCAACCAGCTACTGTGTGTTAAATCGCTTAGAATCTATCGGAAGGCATTTTAATACAGCGTAGGTAGTTTTGTTTCAAAGCATTGATTTTGAAGCGATAGCACGTCGCGCCTTTATTACCCTCCTGTTGCGGAGCCTGCATTCCAACTTGGTCCGTATGGCCTTATCCGGTTGAGACAAAGGTTTACATTTGGTTTAAACACATTAACTACTTACGACAAGTAGATGGAGGGTAGCTACAAGTATGTTCTGGAATTATGTGTTAAGAATCACTAAAAACATTAGAGTAGATTAACATGCTAGTATGTATGATTTGATTTGTTAATTTTTGGTTTCTTTAAATAGAAAAATATATAATGAAAATGGAATGCAGCCAGTGTTCTTGGCACCATGCCACATGATCAACATTTAGGTTTTTAATTTAGATTTTTAAAATAGATATAGTATGAAAATCTAAAGTATACAACGTGGAATGGACATACCCATTATAAATTGTACCACGGGCTATACTAGATAACTATAGTATAATGATAATAAAACAAAACAGACAAAAACAAAAAAACGGCTGCACACTTTCGTATTGAAATGATCCAGTTCAACTTGTGGTTTCATTTATTAAGGGTATGTCCCTCCACGTTTAATAAAATTGTCCAAAAAAATTAATAAGCATGTACGGGCGTTGTTTTTCATAATATCTACAGTACTTTCATAAACATGGAAAATCGGAAACCGTTATTTCTTTTTGTATGTTTTTTTTTATTTTTTTTTCTACAATTCATGGTCAAAATAATATAAATAAATACAAAATAAAGGTTACAAACTTAGCATTTCTGGTGCTAAGGTGCCCAGAACACTAGCCGTGTTACCGCGCTGGATAGCAATGACCATTCTTTGCACCAGAAACGAGCCAGATATCCAGTCTTTTCTGCAATTCATTGACCTATCTCCCTTCGATCCCTTTTGTATGAAATGAATTAAATAGTCTAGTAGTTAAAACATAAATCAATATATGACCGAAAGCTATCATTTGGAGTTAATTTAAAGCCACGATGATAACAAGATGATAGTAATGGGATTGAATGGCATTTATCCAACTCAAAGCTAGATTATCTAGAAATGGATCCAAATTAACATTCTATTGACAACTCACGTGTTACGATTCAATTAGACAGCAGACATACATGGGTACATCATAAATCCTGTATAACTTCTGAGATAACACCATTTCGAATGATGTGCAAATATTTAATGTTCAATACTATGCCAATACTCAATATTTTACTGCAAACCGTAAATACGCTACAAAGATTTTAATGACTTGAATTTTACGGTACAAATGATTTTAATTTGCCGTGTGGTTTCCGGCAGAGTAGAATAGAGCTACTCCAAGTCCTCCCGTAGATGTCGTATAAGGAGATTTATGAAAACAAGCTAAACTATTAACATCAATGAGACTTCTCCAAACCGTCTGACCAGCGAGGAGAGTGTAGGTAGTGTAGGTAAAGTCTTCTAGCTACTTTGGCTAAGTAATTATGGCTCTGGTAGTACAGAGAGGGTCGTGCTCCTGTAGTGGAGACAAAAAGACCTGATGATGATGATGATGATGTTTTAATGATAGCAATACAATTGATGATACTTATAGGTCAATCAAACTAATTATATTGTGAAGAAAATCCTCCGAAGAACTTCATCTCACAAGTCTATTGCTGTACTCAGGCCTAAATATTTATTTCCCAAACTATATTTATAAATATTTACTTTAATTTTTAGGTTTCCGTACCCAAAGGATAAAAACGGGACCGTATTACTGAGTGTCCGTCTGTCCGTCCATCTGACTGTCTGGTACCTGGCTGTATCTCATGAACCAATATAGCTAGACAGTTGAAATTTTTTAAGTATTCACGTATTGTATAAAAATATTTCATGTATTGCCTCTATAATCACAAATACTAAAAAACGGAATAAAATAAATACCTATATAAGGGGGGCTCGATTTGGAAAATCCTTTTATGTTTGAAAGGATATACTTGTGAAATGGTCTCACAAAAATTTCATTAAAATCGGTTGTGTAGTTTGGGATTGAAGCGTAGTTTAGTTTCTAAAAACTATTCTAAATGTGGTTTATGTTTCACTGTTACTAAGATTAATTTAAATCTAAGTTTTATTTATTTCAAAAAGAATTCTGTTCAGACAATATAAATATTTTACGCAAAACCCTTAAAGTACGTAGATAAAGCATCGCATAAATAACTGGAGACATTAGCAAAATAAACAATTCAAAGGCCGCTTAAAGGATTAAGCCATCAATATTATAGCTCCATAATACTATTAACCCTTATACACTGCGGGTAAATGTTTTACAGAAATCGTTCAAGAAAATCCAATAAGTTTGTACTAAAAGCGTCGGAAATAATGGTCTAACGGCTGCGGGAGAAAGTTGATCACCAGTGGTCTAGGGGGGAAACAAAAAAATACTAAAGTCTGTGTGCAGAGAGATATATACAGTGCTTCTAAATTCATTACAAATTGCAGCCCAAAAATTATTTAAAAACTTTAACAATGTCATTATTATTTTGTGTCATTGTGTTAATGTCATTATTGTCAATTTTAAACGATTATTAACTGTATAAAACAGAGAATAACACGCAAACACCCAAACTAATTCGAAGCGCATATCATCATGGAATGGCAATATATGGCCGCTGCGTCTGCTCGCTCGTTCTGGCCGCGGTTGACATTAACTACGTGCCTAGTACCACGAAACGGAAAAAGCGGAAGACAAGCGACAGCCACCATACAGTTAACGATAACTAAGCGACAGTCGCTAGTCTGAGACGAATTATAATATTTGTCAACTGTCGGCGGATGAGAATGTATCTATTTGTGGGGACAGTCAAAGTAGGTTCACACTTGTAAAGATTAACAATAGTAGAACGCGCCACATGGCGGAAAAAATTGAAACTAAATTTAAATAGGATCCACGCATATTTCCCTCATCTTTGAAAATTCGCTCATAGTTTCAGGTCAGTAACTTGGTTGACCTATTTATAATCCGCTATGTTCCAAATCAAATAAGATCCTTTTTTCGACGTGGACGTACCCGTAATAAATCAAACCACAGGCTATACTAGATCACTATAGCTTAATAAAATTAAAATAACAGTAAAACAATGACATTCCCATACAATTATTAGTATTACGGTATTATCGCGATTTATATCGTTTTTTGCCAGATATTTTGACGGCCTTTCTGCCATCATGGTCGCTGGCCGACTGCCATCATGGCCGGCCAGCGACCATGATGGAAGTAATTGTGACCGTGAAACTCTAAAATCATATATTCCCATACAAATTGCCCGGGTGGCTGCACACTTTAGTTAGGTAATTTTGTTTTTTATTGCTATTTTAATTCCATTATACTATAGTGATCTAGTATAGCCCGTGGTTCGATTTATTACAGGTATGTTTCTTTCACGTAGTATTCAACCCTGTTGAAATTAGAATGTTACAAATGTTTTTGTAAAGATCCGAGTGCTCTTGATTGTAATTTTTTTTATTCGTAGAGCCCTCTAATCTATTTATATATTAATAATCTATTTAAAATTAATATGGGGGTATCCCTCCCCTGCCCCCCTTTGGCGACGCCCTCAGTTGGTACCAATCCGGATGAGTCGGACGAATTTAAAGTAGATTAGCAAGGCGTCGGGAATCGCTTGGGGCCGTCGCTTTCTCCTAGATTATGATTAATACAATTTACGTGTAAATTAATCAAGAAATAATGTTGCCGGCGCCGTTGTGGATTTTGGGGTTACGCGACCGCCATTTAGAGTTTGCAGTTTCGGGTTATTAAACATCTCGGTCAAAATGAAACAGCGTTTTTTAACTGTTGATTTCTGTATCTGCGGAATAAAGTAGACAGAGCCCGGGGCCGTTAGGACCAAAGGCCACGCTTAGCGTGATGGCGGGCGTTAAGATGGAAAAGGAATCAAAATAGTGATGGGTTGCTAGCCACATCGCCTATTACCATGATTCAAATCTCGTCCATTACCTCGATCGGCTCTTACGATCTGCGCGGGAAGAGAAGCAGCTGGTACATTCTACGTTTTTTCGTATCTCCCAGACCAGCATGGAAAATTATATATAATAGAGATATATTATAATAATAGGCTGCGCCCCGCGCTGTTGCCCGCGGAAAAGCCTTTTAGCCTGTGTTAATTCAGTATGTCAACTTCCTGCATACCAAATTTTATCAAAATTGGTCCAGCCGTTTGTGCGTGACACACTCACAAACTTTAGCTTTATACTATTAGAGTGATATTATTAATGTGATAGTGTGATTGTAGTACTTTTTACTGAATTATATTTAGCTTTCCTTACCATAGCAGATTCCTTGGGGCTGCGTAGCAAAACTTTACTGAATAGCTTTGCGACGTTACGCTAAGATGACAAAACTACGGCTTTACGATTGATCTACAAGACTTTGTGACTTCGGTATATAACAATTCCATCGTAGTCACAGAATTAATGTAAATATACTATAGTTCGGTACATACATTCATTCTGTAGTACCAAAAGTAGTGGATATTGCGCCATAGGAGTTTTCTACGATCACTCTTGTACTCGCAGCAATCGCGCTACATTCGTAGTTAGTGCTACGACTCATTGGCTACGAGTCTATCAATACAGTAGCGCTCACGTAGCAATCGCTCTACGCTCGTAGCTGGAGCTACAACTCATCAACTACGAGGCCTACGAGTGTACCAATTCGTAGCGCTGCGGGAGTGTCGCTGCTTTCTTCAACTAACGTTACTCTCATAGCAATCGTCCGCAGTAGCTTTGTAGCTTGTGCTACGAATCGTAGCAATCGATACGCTACGGGAGTACTTTTAGCTAATGCTACGGCTTATTGGTACGCTACGTTTATTTGTAGACTCGTATTTGTAATTAGTGTCGTTTCGTTTCGTTTTCGTATGGCATAGTACAGCTACGGCATAAGATACCTGACCACCTATTGACTTTTTGCTTCTGAGCAACTTTGCAAATAGGTTAAGTTAATTCATTTTACGAAATAATATCTTAAGACACTAAGCATAAGGTGAGATATTCTTTATTCATTGAGTTCTAACATTTTTTAACCATAGCCATAGCATATTCAAATGTATTCTATTCGAAATAGTATCTTATGTTAATAAGCATAAAGAAAGATTTTGTTTAATAGCACATTGTAAGTTATTGTTATTATTACGGTTCATCTATTTCCTTTGAAATGCTTAGCATATATTCATCACCTTTGTCAGCGTAGCTGTAGCTCAGTGGTTAACCATAAGGTTGTTGCAGAAAGGTAAGGTTTTCCAGTCGCGTGTTCGAACCTAGTGAAAGACATATATAATATGGAAATAAAAAACCACTATTTTTCCTTAAAAATTTTGTTTTTTTTCGTATGAATAATGCAAAATATAATAAATTAAGCATGAGGTAATTTTATTATTAGTTACTTACTATTAAAGTTAATTGGGTGCGTAAGTGGCGCCTTCATAGGCAATAATTTTCTTAATCGTAAATGTGGCGTTATTTAAAAAAAATAGTCGATTGCACAGATATAACTGTTTTCTATTTTATGAATAACCTTTGAAAGTATTGGTAGTCCTTTTTATACTACTTCACTAGCATTTTTGCAATTTTTAATTAGGTATTTATTTAGGTATAAAGTTTGATCAAAAAAATAATTCAAATAGAAGCACCACTTATGCACCCACTTTACCTTAGTATAAAATAACCAGGTAATTCTTGTGAAATTATTGTAAATAAAAAAGTGAAGGATTGATAAAATAATCAGTATTTATTTAAGTAAATATCACTATCATTTATAAAAACATATCTAAAATATAAAACAATAATGTTGTTACAGACTAGATAGGTATTCAATACTCGTAATCACTGTGCTATTTTAATGAAGTAGGTATTTAAGTCCGTATCTAGGTATCTATTATATTCAGAAATAAAAGCTTCTAAATAGATATTATGATATTCACTCAATGTGCCTGCCTATCGCCGCCGATTCAGGTGAGACTGCTTGAAATAAATATGTTTTATTAAAATACATAACAATTCTTAGAAGAATTAATGTTTATGGAATAATATAAAGCAACATTAACATTCACAACGATATATTGATTTAACTTCTAACTATATTAGACAATATTATTGGGTTAGGATAAATTACAAAATAAAGTATTTTTATTATTTATTTACGTAGACATAACAAGTCCTGTAACTGAAATGTAATTAACCTAGTTACCTTTTTTGTAAGTTGATACGGACTTAATTTGTAATAAAGTGAATATACTTGTTACATTAAGTAACAATAACATCACTTACACATTACATATACCTTGCTGAAACAAATTAATTACAGATAATTTGCGCCACTAAAAAAACCTAGCTCAATACTTAAGCGGCCCTCCTTCACAATCTTTTATTTGTTGTAAGCGATTTTTCATATCGGTTACCATCGACCAACACAAATCTCCTCCCCGCATTGATTCCCACGTAGACATCACCAATTCATCTAAATTAGTTTTAGTTTTAACTTGAGATGAGTCCCAGTTAAGTATCATTTGGCCCCATAGATTTTCTATAGGATTTAAATCGGGACTTTTCGACGGCCACTCAATAACTGTCATATTGACCTGTGACGCGAGCCAATCACGCACAATACCAGCTCGATGCACGGCACAGTTGTCCTGAACAAAATAAATGTGTTCGTCCGGATAAGCTATGCGCACGGATGGCAACATAACATCGCGTAACACCTCTAAATAAGACTGGCTGTTAAAACGACCACCGACTTCAACCAATTCACCTGGACCCATTGAAGACATCCAACCCCAGTATCCCAGTGTTATTCTACCGCTCAATCTGTTCGGCAGCATATTAATTTCTTTATAGCGTTCCCCTAATTTTCGCCATAAAATTTTTCGACCGTCTTTGTCTGATCTAAATGTTTTCTCATCAGTAAAAATTACAACATTATTATGCCAATCAAAATTCAAATAATCATTCGCAAATCTGAGACGTTCACTACGATGGGCGGGTGTGAGTAGAATTTTTCTTGCCGGTATATATGTCTTGAACCCTTCCGCATGCAAGTGTTTGCGTATCGTTTTCATGGACACGCCATGAATGGCAGCAGTAGATCTGGTGGTCACAAATGGGTCTTGTGAGTGCCTAGAAATAATCTCCCGATGACGCGTCGATTCATCGGTAAACATAACCGGCGCAGGTCCGGGGCGATTACGCTGCACATCACCCGTTTGTTGGTAACGCCTAATCCATAGCTTCACAGTATTTCTCTGTGAACAAAAATATAATAAGGTTAACAAAATGAACTTCTTTCCTCAAAAGTAACTGGTTTTATTGTTAGCAAAAACTATTTTAAAACCAGGTCTAGCCACCTATTCTGTGTGTGAACAAAGATTTAACTAACCGACTAGGAATAATGCACTGAATTATTCTATAAAAATCAATTGCACTATGCACTGAATTATTCTATATAAATTCAATTGCACTATCACATTCTAGGTAGTTAAAAGATAATTATTTCACTTACCGAAATATTTAAGCGTCTTGCTATTTCACTTATAGACTCGTATTGTTCATATAGAACAATAATTTCCGCTTTCAAAAAATCCGTTAGGTGCGACATTTCCAATAATTCTCGTATATTAATCAAATAGCTAACAACCGTAGTCACTGCAAATGAGCGTAGACTGGCCTGTCTCCAGAATGTCGTTTAAATCAGACAATCCATATTTTTATCATCTACCCACTTGACTTTTCTAAGTTAAGCATACAGTAGTTCATAGTATTACTTGTATTCCAAACTCAAAAGTAAAACTATTTGTTGGAAGCAGAAAACAATACTTCCAAATAAAAACTCAAAGCATTTTAGCGGGGTCGAACCATGATGATTCGGATTGCGATGTTTAGACTACAGTCTACACCCATGACCGCAAGACCACTGCTTCATGAACGACGTTGATGAAATTACTAATCACTTATTACTATTAAGTTTGTCTATAAGAAGGTATAGTTTACAATTTTATACTTGCATAGTTGAACTGTTAATGAAAAATATACCGTATTTTTAGCGGCTAAGGATTATATTTCTTTAAAATAATTTGGTTTATAGCTGTGCGATGTTTCTCAAAAGCAAAAGGTAATAAAGGTGGTCAGATAATTGGGTCCTCGACTGTACATACATACATACTTTCACGTCTTTATCCCTAATGGGGCAGACAGAGCATTTTGGGTCTTGCGGTTCTATGCAGAGCCCAGGGCCGCAAGACCCAAAAGCCACTTTTAGCGTCATGGTGGGCGAGAAAATGAAAAAGCAATCAATACAGTGATGGGTTGCTAGCCGCATCGCCTGTTAACATGATTTGCATTTTTGCCCATTTCCTCGGTCGGCTTTTACTGCGTGGGAAGAAAAGCAGCTGGTATATTCTAAGTTTTTTTTATTCCTCCCAGACCTGCATGGGATATTATCCCATAGTATGGCATAGTGTCGTAGTTTAAAATTGATGTTATTAAAAGAGTTCTTTCCAGCATTTTTCGAGATGGGAAAAACCATTGAACTCGCGACACAGTTACCGTAAGTGACACCAAGTTTTCACTTCTGTTGGTACTCCCGAAGTGCTATTGTTTTTTTAAATTTTAATACATGTAAGAAATTTCAACGGCAACGAATATCATTTTGTTCACCGATGCAAAACAAATTACAAACTAAATGGTTAACAATAATCCAATTTCTGCTTAAAAGTAGGATAACTTGAACTTTTGCTGTCTTTACCGTAAATGGAAACACGTTATTGGAGAATACATAAATCCGGGCTGTATTTTATGACCAGGCCCACGGCACAAAATATGGAAAACACGGAATGTACCTATTCCGTGTTATCCATATTTTGTGACGTGGCCGTGGACATAGCTGTGAAACATAGACATAAATTATTTACAGTTCAGTTGAGATATTGGCTTTTATATGATTTGGAGGTTTGATTCATGAAAACTTAAATACATCATCATCATTATAAATTAGTAAGAGGAAGTCCACTGCTGGACATAGATTTCTCCCAAGTTTAACTTAGATCCTAATATACAAAAAAAAACTTGATAATTGAAAATGAAACTTGTCAATGTCTTAGTTTTATAAATATTTGTTGTAATTGTTTGCATAGATACGAAATGACTGTAAGTTTTCCGAAATAAATAGAATAAAAAAATAATAAATACTCCGTCTGCGACTGACAATGACAACCTGACTTTTTTAAACGGCACAACATTCGTTTGTTTAAACTTCCAAGATGATGCATAAATACATGGACTATCATTCTGTAAGGTAGATATTTTATACCCCAGGCTGGGAGGCTGCAGGTTTAAATTAATTTTGGTTTGCGCTCAAATTTAACAAAATGCGTCAGTGTAATTACATTACACCGGTGATGTGATGGGGTTACATCCCGGCTCACGGGTGATAGTCTTCTAATTTTTTATTTAAATATATAATCGTTTAACAGTATATTAACCCCGGCAAAAAAAAGGAGTGTTTTAAGTTTGACCCTAACGTCTGTCGATCTGTCTATCTGGGCATCGTAATTCCGGACGCATGGACGATTTTGATGAGGTTTTTCAAGCTTCTACAAGCCAGAAGTGGCATCGGTGGATAATTTATTTGATTATTGAAGAATATTTATATTAAAACTTTGTACAGTGTTATATTTAATCTTCCCGTCCAGTTAGAAGGTGATGCGCTTAATTATTTGCTTATTAATTAAATGTAAATTAACATCAAGTACGACTATAAGGATGTTAATACGCGCTTACTACAAAAGTACCCGATTAGTAAATAGTTAACAAGAACAGTTTTACTAATACGAAACTAAGTAAAACATAAATTATTAAAATGAGTTAACGGGTACTTAGGTATAAAGTCAGCAACTGCCGATGTTTCGACCTCATCCGGCATGTCGGCAACTAGCTAACTCCATACGTGAGTAACCCGTTAACTCATTTCAATAATGTCTGTGTGTCACGTTAGTTTAAATAAAATGTTTTATCTAAAAATTTCCAATCAAAATAATACAAATGAAATTGCTATATAAAATAAAATTACTATAAAGTGTATCTGTGTACAGCTGAGTCTTGCGGTCCGCAGTCTAGAATAGCTAATACGAAGGCCAAAAGTTCAAGAACACAAAGCCCCTCAGTCTCAAATACTTTCTAAATATACCGCAAAATGAATGAAAATCCTATTGTGGAACTTTTAAGTGTTTTCGTCGAACAAAAATCCACGGAACGGGAACAAACTCAATAACGGCGAAAAGTAAAATATAAATTTTTGACATATTTCGACCTCATCCGGCATGTCGGCAACTAGCTAACCCCATACGTGAATAACCCGTTAACTCATTTCAATAATGTCTGTGTGTCACGTTAGTTTTAATAAAATGTTTTATCTAAAAATTTCCAATCAAAATAATACAAATGAAATTGCTAAAATAACATAAAATAACTATAAACTGTATCTGTATACAGCTGAATCTTGCGGTTCGCAGTCTAGAATAGCTAATACGAAGGCCAAAAGTTCAAGAACACAAAGCCCACAGTCCAAAATACTTTCTAAATATACCGCAAAATGAATGAAAATCCTATTGTGGAACTTTTAAGTGTTTTTGTCGAACAAAAATCCTCGAAACGGGAACAAACTCAATAACGGCGGGCAAGCAAACTTAGTTAATCCGTCGCGACTGCAGTAATCAACGTAGCTATTGTGCAACGTTTCTAAGAAAACCAACCAAGTGGATCATGTTTGTCGATCCATTTAATACTATTATGGTACTTACTGCGGTTAAAAATGTTTTGAAACATTTTTTAATAGTATAAAAATACATGGTAACATAAAAATACTATTATAAATAATAAATAACCTGTCGTCTGTGCAAAACACAATAGTAAAACAATGCATGTCAACCGGATTCCGGTCTGCTCACAGATGACAGGTTAATATACCTAATTGTGAATAATAAATACTTATGATAACAATATTACAATAAAACGTTATTTAATGTGTGGTGATATGTGGCATGCTGTTGGGTTGATGTTGGTGTCCAGTAGGTAGCATTGCAGTTAGGTGTGATGGAAACACGAGAGATGGGGGTCTGAGCCAATTTAGTCAAAATAATTCTTGCGACTTAGACACTAACTCAACGATATTGTAAATTGTAACGATGTTGCAATAAGCTCCATCCTTTATGTTCTTACTCAACTCATTCCTCAATCATGTAATTCTATTCTGAATTTATTTTTTAATTCTTTAACATACCTTCCGCATCATACTGACTCATTACTCTACCACCTCTCATTCTGATAACTACTACTTATAATTGTAAATTGTATAATTTTATCAGTTATGTAATAATAATAACAAATAAATTTACTAACCCTTGTCGTTTCTCTCTTCTCTCGATCTCTTGCTCTACGACATCTACTTGTACACATTTCATGTGGGAGCACACCTACTGGATTGGGATATTTTTCCCACAAAATGACTTCCAAGTTGAATTTTAGACGAGTTTCTACATAGGCCATATATATGCGTTTGCGACCATTCGATAATTTCCACCAAACATTTTAAAATAACAGGCAACTTTATTTTCGTTCCCCTAAAAATAGAACAGCATTAATTTACGTTAATTATTCCCAAGCAAAACAATAACAAAATATCATGCAGTCAAATACTGAGAACCGGGTCACGAAAACGTTACCACCCCGTTAATGGGCCCTTTCAGCGTCTAATCAATTACCTGAATTTATTCAAAATTCTCACAAAATGTACCGAGATAATCGGTGTCAAAATATCTGCGGGGTTTCCCAGAAAACAATGGAATGCTAAATGATGTTTATTAGATTGTTTGGAAGGAAGCTTGGTGTAATTTAATACTCGGGTATACTTGCCTACAGTCGTCAGCTGTTTTGTAACTTTTTTTATCTTCCGAGGAAAACCATTAATTTTGATAAAGTTTTAGAAACGTTATCAGTATTTTGGACTAAACTTTGTGTAAAGCTTTTAAGGTATCTAACCTTTCTTTATTTGTAAATGAAATAGTAAATTATTTTTTCTTCACAATTTTTTCATGCTCTCTTAAAATAAGTCTTTCTTTACATGTATTGTTTACATTTACGAGTATGTTTTTAACCCCCTAAAGACTTTTTTTAACACAAAAACTTTAACAATAAAGAGAAAAGTTTGACGCTAATTTCTGTCTGGTCTGTGGCATTGTAGCTCTCGAACAGATAAACCAATTTCGATGCGCTTCTTTTCAAGTGAAAGGAAGTTCCCTTGCGGTGGATAAATCACACTGAGTAACACACACACTGAGCTAGACCCAATGTAAGTTTAAACTTCTATTATGGGATACTAACTCAACGATACTATATTTCATATAAATACACATAAAAATAAACGCTCAAGTCCCAGGACAATTGGTAAAAGGCCATTTTCCAGGTTGCCCTGGCTGGAGTTCCCTGGCAAATACCATAATTTGCTACGGATATCAATTCCATTTAACATAGTAAAATAATCTTATTATTATTACTATAAAATCATCTAAATGACATATTGTATTGGCAATATAAGATTTTTCTTATGGAGCCTCCAAAAGACATGGGTAGCATAAATTAAGGGGCAGTTTGACAAAAATGTAACACACACATGTGCAACTTAAACCGTGGTCGTCAATATTCCCGTAACGTTTCTGTCCTCAATTTATGGGGAAGGTGATAAACCCGTGCGGTGGCTACGTCATAAATTGTGACGATATTAGAATTGACAGAAAAAATAGGCGTCAGCGTAAAATGATATAGTGGGGTGGCCGGGTCCGTAATCAGTGTAATGTGATTTACGACTGCATACCTCCGGTCTGTCTGACATTGGGCTACCGAATGGGAATAAAGTCGTCATATTTATTGACAAGGTAGCCGCGACTTTTTTCGCGTGAAATTTTAAACGGACGATAAGTTTTTTTTTTTGACAAATTTTAATGAAACAAGCCTAATTGTTGCTGTAAGGTTAGCTTTCTCTTTTTGTCTCACAACCGCGTAAATATGTGTTAGTTTTGAAGATTCCTTTATTAATGATTAACCAAAAATACATACAAATTAATAATATTTTTTTAAATTTTTTACCAGTAGTGCACTTCTTCCAATGCACCGCAATAAAGCAACGAACCGTTTTGTAATAGATTTCAAATTATTTCATTTTATATATTAACCTATTTTTATTTTCTAGCACAACAATGTTCAAAAAAAAAAGAAACTGAACGCAAAATTTTAAAGATTAATGTGTACATAACATACACACATACAGACACACACACACAGTAATAACAAATTGTATTCTGTTACTCTTATCATCTACACTTTGTTTTTTGATAAATTTACTAAATGTTCTACTGTTTTATTATTTGTATGATATATCATAATTTGTTTTATTTTTATAACACAATTAATTTAAAACATAATTTTTATCAACTAATGTTTTACTATATTATACATATAATAAAACAGTAGACGGGAAAAGTTACAAATTCTCTAAATGTTCTTTTATATGTTACATGGGTTGCAAGTATCGTTTTAGGCCCGCTAAATATTTCCCTCCGGTCAAGAGCAAGCAAAAAATAGTTTGAAAAATCCAAAACTGCACGGAGTTCGGACACACGAAAGAATTTTTGCCGAAGTTACCACAGAGTCGCTTTTCTCGCTCGGTTAATAAATACAAAGGCAAAGATAAATAATTTCTAACATAACAGATATTTAACGCCATAGAAAGTATTGGAAGGCCCGAAGTAGACAAAACTTTAGTTGCGGGTAGGCAGCACACACGACCAGCTAAAGAGTGACAAAAAAGTAAAAAATATACTTTAAAAACATTTATTGCATTTCTTAAAAGTCATATTCAATTAATTAGAGTACTACTTTATTTAAAAATTATTAAAAAAAAGATTTTTACGTTTATATCATTATCTATAGCGCCATCTAGGGACAAGAAAGAGAAATAATCATATTTATATGGCAATGCGTAGGCATGCTTTCCCCGTTCGGTCATTAAATACATAGCTACTATACGAGCACTGACCTCCATTTATACAAGTACGCTGGACCTATGATACCCTAAGAAATGACAGCTCTTTATTGTGCCTATTTGAAGCGCCCCCAATGCGTGGGAAGAGAACTAAATCTGACGTAACTAATTCGGAAATGACTTTATATCGATGTCATTGTCACTGTTCAATATTAGTTCCGTTCCCACCCACTGCTACATTGCTTCAACGATCAGCGCCAAAATGGCGAAAATCAAATCACCTCACTATGGCCCGGCTAATCATAGGTCCAGCGTACTTGTATATATGGAGGTCAGTGTATACGAGCGATACGAGCATAGGTAATGATTATTCACACAAATAAAGCCAGTCTCAAAGCAAGTCGTGAACACTGGACCGGAGGTACACATCCCTAAACCATTACTGACTGCGGAAAGGACAACGCCATAACATTTTACGCTGATGACTTCCTATCCTCTATCATACCTACTCATCTCCATCGTTTTTATTACATTTTGTACAGAAAAATTATTTTCCATCGCTTACAATAAAAAATATGATTTCTAAATGTATCATAGTAGGGATGTGGACTGGGTACAAAAAATGTATTAATTTTTCCGTCAACAAGATTATCCAAAATAAAAGAAAAATATTTTTTTTTTCTTTTATTTTGCCAAGTAGTAAAAATTCACAAAGATACAGCGCTTCTAATTTCCGGAGAGGAGGTTATTTACGTCACCTTTGTTAAATATCGTAGCTCGTTATTGACGTCATGCAAAATTTAAATGCGCTGTGTTTTCAACATTATTTGCTTATCAGCGAAAAGAAAAAAATACGTATACTTACCATAATTTTTAATAATCTATCTAAGAAGCCAAAAAACGTTTATTCAAATCCCTATTATAAAAACATTAAAGTCACCATTTACAAATTTGTGAAATTAATAAGTTAATTTGTAATAAGTAATCCTTGGCAGAGGCCTATGTCCAGCAGTAGACGTTATGCGGCTGAAATGATGATGATCAGGAAATTGGTCAAGCGGGATCACGTGACGTTTTTATCCTATCTCATACACAAACTCTACGTATGAAAGAGATAGCAGAATATTACGCCGCATGTTGCCGTGTCTCTGTCGCACGTAGAGTTTGTGACAGAGATAAACTGAACACGTCGCGTGATCCCGCTTAACGCAGTTTACGCCTTAAGCTTGTTTTGCCACACGTTCTTGGATATAAATTGCGAATTGCTTTATTTGATTTTTAGAGCGTTGTCTTTATATCTTAAGTACGCTTTGATTATGCTTTTTAGCGATGTGTTTACTATAGTAATTCGTTACTTTCCAACAACTTAAATCAGACACTTTTGTCTAAACGTTAAAACAAACATTTTCTATGGGATTTATAAGGAATATAGACTTATGATGTCATAGTTTCGTGGAGTCAAATATAGCGCTCTTAATATCAGTTTTTCTAAAATTAGGTTTGAAGTGGATATGATGATAAGTGACATTATTTTGTGACGTTTTATTTTCTTAACAGTACTAAATAACGACACAGATCTGTATCGTCTGAGGTCTACTATATGTTTATTATTCTGTGATTCAACTAGCATTTTTGATTGTCGTGATAAAATTATTACCTCGTGTTATGAGGTGGCGTGTCATCAAAAATAGATAGATACGTGTAGTGTTGCACGCGAACCGCCACTGGTACTGTGTATACTTTTATGTATTTTATCGACTAAGTAAGTACCTATCTAGATTTTAAACAGTGAAAAAGTTTGTTCCTTGGAGGAAGTAAGTGAAACATTTTACGTCTTCCCTAAGCCACAAAAATCCTATCCTACTAATATTATAGTTTGTTTGTTACCTTTTCACGCTTAAACTACTCAACCGATTTGAATGAAATTCGGTATGGATATAGTTTGAGAGTTGGGGAAGGACACAAGGTACTTTTTATCCCGGAATTTCCACGGGGAGCGAAGCCCGCGGGAACACCTAGTCTTTTTTATAAACACTGGCCAGATAATATGTAAATATATTTTACAGAATGGTTGATATTAAGTAAACTTACTGAAATTAATTTCAGTTTGGGCATCATAAATAGTGAATCGCTTAATTACTTCCATTAGCGTAGTTGTAAATGCATTTAAATCAATTTGTTTCGCTATTAAAGTGATTTCGGTTTAAAGATATTTATTCTCAAAAAAGACAAAAAATCACTTACATGAGAACACAAAAAAGTAAAAGGTTTTACATTCGCCTCGTTCGCATACACACTACACTCACTGTTTACAATTTTTATCTCAGCCACAATACGTACCTACACGTAACTAAATCTACTACTTCATTAATTTCTTATAAGCTAATAATGTTCCATTACGTAATGTGCAAGTTTAATCTTAAATGCATTAAATGGGTTTATATTTTTTATGTCAGACGGTAGTTTGTTATAACACTGTGCGCCTTCGAAGGTAATTGATTTTTTTCCGTAGTTCGTCCTCGTCTTGGGTAGAACTAAGAAACTAGCGCGACGCGTGCATCGTTGTGTTATTTGTTTCAACTTTGTGAATGATAAACTAGTATGGAGTGAGCCACTTAATATTTTTCGAATAAGAATGCATGTGTTGTAGATATATAATTGTTTTATATTCATTAAGTTAGTTTCTTGGTAAATTTTTGATGTAGTTCTTAAATAGGGATAATGAAATAGAAATTTTATAATTTTATTTTGAACAATTTGGAGTTCAGCTAATTTTGTTTTCGCGGCACTGCCCCATATTTCTATAAGGTAAAGAAGGTGTGATTTTACAAGAGAATTATAAATAATATACCTTATGTGACGTGGAATACATCTTGAAATATGCCGAAATGAACCAATTAGTGCTGAAAGTTTATCTTTTATGTGCTCAATCTGGTATTTCCATGACAATCGACTATCGATTCTAAGCCCTAGGTACTTTTCGCAACTTTTTTCCTGTATAGCTATATTGTTGACTTTTAGTGGTACATATGGTGTTATTGGTTTGTTTTTAGCACTAAAAACTACATAACACGTTTTAGAGGCATTGATTGTCAGAAGATTGTCCTGAAACCAGGAACTTAACAAATTTAAATCTATTTGAGCCAGGTGGATTAAATCTTGTATTGATGAGCCAAAATAAAACAAGCAAGTGTCATCAGCGTACAGAGTCACATGGCCATGCAGATTCAATTCTTTGATGTTATTGATGTAAATTAAGAATAAAAGGGGTCCCAATATTGACCCCTGCGGCACACCACAAGTCAAAGGTAACATTGCACTTTGAACATCCGTATTATCTAACTTAACCACCTGGAATCTATTTGTCAGATAAGACCGAAACATTGTCAGGGCAGAGCCACTGATACCAATATTTTCTAGTTTTTTTAGCAGTAATTCATGGCTTACTGTATCGAACGCTTTTTGGAGATCAATAAATGTACCTAATACTATATTTTTGTTATCTATGTTCGATCTTATTTTTGTAACCAAGTCTGCAGTAGCTGTAAGAGTGCTACTTTTAGGACGAAATCCGTATTGGCGTTCGTACATAAAATTTATTTTGGATAAGTAATTTTCTAGGCGCGTGTAAATAACTCTCTCTAAGATTTTTGATAAGATAGGCAATACTGAGATAGGCCTAAAATTTCCTGGGTCAGTTTTGGGGCCAGATTTATGAATGGGAGTAACTTTTGCAATTTTAAGTGTGTCAGGGAATTCACCATGTTCTAAAAGCTTGTTAATGCAATCGGTAAGATGTGGTAGGATAATATTTTTAATACACTTTAAAGCCTTTGTAGAAATATCATCTAAGCCTGAACTGCAGTTTGGGTCTAAGTTATCGCTGATTTCATTGATGTCACAAGGCTCCAATATTAGCAGTTGCGATGTTGGTTGGATTTGCTTGTATAATGTAACGCATTTACTTAATTTATGAGCTTATAGGAGATACATGAATGTTCCGGGGTCTAGGGCTGTCCCCATTAGAATAATAATAGAATTTTGTTTTAAGAAAAGCATCAGACATTATTTAAAATTTTGTTTACATTAAGCCGTAGATAACCCTTTAAACTATTTGAAGAAGTACTGTTTACGTAAAGCTTTTATTCGCAAATTCGTCAAAAGTGGCAATTTTTCCCAAATTTGGGTAGAAAAGCTGTACTTTCTCGTGGTGATAGTGCGTGATGTGCCTGAATCAAACTATTTAATCACCTAATTTGGATTAAAAATTCTAAATAAATGATTTTCTACTTTTGTAAGTAAGTATCCATTTATAATGATCAAAATAAAATAACAACATTTTCAAATTATCGCGTTGCATCACTATAAAATTAATATTCTAGGCCTCTCGGTAAATAAAAACGTTATAATTGGGTTACTTAATATGTGCTAAAATAATATTTAGTAATATCATCAACTTTTTATTCACTTTATTAGCGAGCATGTAAGTTCTTTAATTTTTAAAGTACTTACATAGGTTCCTATAGAGTTGTTTGTTCAACAAAGCACGAAACGAGGCTTCAAATCGATACGGTATCGAGGCTGTCTTACCCCAAATTTCGCTTTACATGTTCATTATACGATGAGAAACACGATGAGAAAGGATTAATCAAGCGCACAGGGACGCATATTTAGTGACAAACACTTTAGTCATTTTCCATATCTTGGGTGAAAATTAAATGATAAGTTAATTTATTCTAAAATGTTAGTCAATAACGTTCTGAGTAAACAATAACTACTTACTGCTGGTAAAACGGGACCAAAGACTGCAATGCGAATATCTACGACTAGCAATATGGTGGCTAAAATGCTTAGTTTATCAAAAATACTATCTGTTTCTGGACCTATTTTACAATCTATATGCTTAAATTCTGACCTACAGTGCACAAATCTGGTCTTTGACCAAGACTCAAAAGTACAGACTCAAGGTTTGCCAACGTTCCGTGGAGAGCAGTGTACTTGTCGTACGCTGAATCGATAAGAGTAAGAAACACTGAACTGCGCTCCAAGACCAAAATTTTCGATGTATGTGTCAAGGCGGCAAAGCTGAAGTTAGAGTAGGCCGGACATGTTTCCCCCCCGATGTGGTTCCCATCTTGTCGCGATGGGGGGGCTCAGTACCTGCGGTTGCCTCGGCCGCAGGGAAGCTAAGAGGAACCCATTGCCCGGGTTGAGGCTTAGGCCTCCCCGGGCCCGGCGGAGGCCATTCCTGGCGGGAATGGCCTGGCTGTGAGGGAAGGGGGGTGACGACGACCATCCATACCTGTACCATCACAGCCGTGGTAGGGGTCGCGAGGGAAGAGGAGTGTCGGTGTGTCGTTGCCGCTCGCCCTATCCTCCGCGACCAAGCGCGGCCGTGGCGCTTGGCACGGCATCGGTGGGGCCGCAGGGGAAGAGGAGTGTCGGTGTTACGTTGCCGCTCTCCCTATCCCCATCGTCCAACAGACAGCCCTCCGGAGTGGAAGGCAGGCGCGTGTGCGTGTCAGCGCGTCTGTCCTTGGAGGTGACACCAAGAGTCATAACATAATAAAAACACACATAATAAAGCATAACCTTACCGGTATCCCGTAACCGGTAAGGTATCCGAAGGGATTTTCTCCGCATCAAAAAAAAAAAGGCCGGACATGTTTGTTGTATGAGACAGGAAAGATGGGCAAGAAAACCGATGTTATGGGTTCCAGAAAGACACCGGTGGCATAGGGGAAGGCTGAGAGGAAAAGATGGAGAGACTACATTGAATGCTTTGCGAGTGGATGGCAGCAAGCTGTCTTGGATCGTGAAACATGGAAACAAGAAGTATATTACATAGGCTATTAAAAAAAATTATAAGTTAGTAGTGTGTAAAAAACAAACAAAAAATTGTTTAAGCACTACTTAAAGCAAAAAAATATTGAAACTAAAAATGGGTTGATAGGAAGGGATTGCATTTATACGTCCACCTTTGTGCCTTTATTGTTTCTTGTTGTTTATTTAATGTTAGTATGTTTATAAGGTGCAATATAGTTAATTTGTTTTGTATTGTAATATTTTACGGTTTTCCGTTGCTTCTACACTTTTATGGAAATAATAGCGGCTATAATGAAAACAGGTGCAGTGCATCGTATGCTCGTCTGCGAGTTTGTATAAAAAAAATAGATGAGAGAGGTAGTTCAGTTTTTGCAGCTTTAGGTACGCTATGAGTAAATTGGAAGTAGATTAGATCCCAGAGTCGTAAACAGTTGATGTGTTCACGAGTAGCGCACTAACACGATCGTTTGTTATTTAGCCCTGAAGCTGCACTTACCTTCATGATAATTAATGCATTTGTACATTTGTTATTTGTGTGTGTTTTTTTTACAGTATAAATAATAAATAACAAAATATACGGACAAACACACAGATTTAGCTAGCCCCAAAGTAAGATCGAGACTTTTGTTATGGGATACTAACTCAACGATACTATATTTTATAAAAAATACATATATAGATGAACATCCAAGACACAGGACAAGTTGCAGGGCAAGTTGGAAAATGGTTTTCAAATTGAAAACCATTTTCCAACTTGCCCTGACTGGGGATCGAACCCGGAACCTTTGGGCGGCGAACTAGCATGATGACCACTACGCCACGGAGATCGTCTAAATCCTATCCATTTTCTCTGTTTCGTGATGGCCATGCATTAAAGTTAAGGCTCAAGAGCTCTATAACATGACTCAGCATTGCGTAAATTGTTTCCCTAACGACTGTAAACAATAAGGGACCGCCGCTGGACTTGAGCAGATAAAAAAATCGTAATTCAGTACAATAGCATTATAATGATATTTTTTATTGTACCGAATACTGAATTGCGAATATTGCATATACGGTAGTATCTACTGATAATGTGATTTTAAACTTACAGGATACAATAGAACTTATGGGATATATTGTCGTATTCTCGAATCGGCCTCGGTTGTCTTGAGTCGAGCAAACAATGTCTGTAGAACGGTAAGGACGCGTTCGTATGCCACGCCCAGCATCTGACTAGACCACGCTTAGCGCGCTTTAATATGTTTGAAATTTGTTGCATATAATTTTGTGTCCTATCATTTGTAATTAATACAACTCAAATTGCATTAACCTAAGACAACACGTGTACGCCTTGCATACGACCTTGCGCCTGTACGGCACTCACGCCGACTGGACTTCGGTAAATGCAATTTGAGTTGTATTGCTGTGTAATTAGGACTCAAATTAAATGCAACAAAATCAAATCGCGCTTGACATGCGCCAGGCGTGGGCTTAGCGTGCCCATGTCGTCTGAACGCGCCCTAAGACGTGATAATAGATTCGACGCCAGTATTCGAATAGAACTAACTTATGCATCACGAAGGTCCTTCACTGTCTAGAAATTTGCATGTACAAGATTAGTTTATTTGTCATTAGTTAACTGTGCTCTAGTCGCATTTCAATACATGTCCAGGGTCAAATATGTTAGACCACCTCATTTTTGAACAGAATTGATCTTTAGACCACTTGCTATTATGCCGACATGCGATTTAGACAATGAGCGTTTCAGACGAGTTACTATTTAGACTACTTGCGTTTAAGACCATTCGAGACAAACTCATTTTTTTTTAATAATTGACAATATGAATCAATTAACGACCAGCTAAAGTGCGTGCAGTGCAAATTTTCGAAGTGGAGTAGATCCGATACGTGTGTCTAAAACGTGCAAACTTTATAAAATGACAAGATAAATGGATAATATTAAATTATAAGAGCAAGTATCTCTGGAAGTCAACATGAGAAAACGAAGGTACAACTAGTTAGAATCCACCGATTTGTTTGTTGTGCATAAGTTAGCTCTGTATCTCGTGTGTTGCTCTGAATGCTTTGTGTGTTCAAGTCGACCAGACTGTTCAAGCGTATATCAAATAAGTTTTGATATTGTCTTTTAATACATGTTCAATTTTTTTTTACAAGGTTTACAACATTTTCACCACCAATAAAACTTTTTATATATACTAACTAAGCATAGTAAAATTCACGGTTCACATGCTTAGTAAAAGCGTGCATACATTTTAACCTTAATTTTGTGTTAATTTATTCGAAAGACGCCTACGTCCCTTAGACTGATTTATAATAAACGTTTCAGTCAAACGCTGGCTTGGCCTATGGGCCTGGCGGGTATTCGTTATTGACCAAGCGAGCGAAGCTTCTTAGTTTAAGATTGGCAAAAAATGCTTCTGTCTAGCTGTTTTCTCCTACAGGTAGCATTTCTCGACCGATTCTCGAGAAATTTTGTGCATTAAAAATGAAATCGATTACATATTACTTTTGATGAATTGAGTAATTTCACCGCATAGTAATATTCGTCACAAATAATTAATTTACCTGAATCTTGTGACATGGTGCTGTTTTTCAATATTTGTACACAATTTAAACAATAGTATGAAATTAAAAGAAGTACTTCACAGAGGCAAAGAGTGAACGCACCTTATGAACGAACTCAATATGAAAATGCGATCATAAAACTGTCAAATCATAAACAAGTCGCATACTAAAGTAAAAGCTTTTAATTTTATATTCAAAATGAACTTTCGTGTTAGCTACCTACTATATTTTAAGCTACTAGTGGTTCGCCGCGAACTTAGACCTCGCGATATTATTCCAAAACTAAACCAGTTTTAATGTCCAGTGAAACTGTGATTTAATGAAACTGTGATACATTATTCACTACCAATTCGATACCGTTGCAGGAAACAGATTTTCCAACCTTCTTTCTTCTTCTATTCTGAGCTGCAAAAGTTTCATTTTATGAATTTTTTTCAAACAATTTAAATCAAAACCTGGATCAAATTCAATATGCCAAGACATTTAAAACTTGAAAGAGCAACGTATGTACATCCAGCCGCCAACTATTTTACGCCTACGTCTCATCATCATCATCATTTCAGCCGCATAACGTCCACTGCTGGACTGGACATAGTCCTCTCCCAAAGATTTCCAAAATGACCGATCTAGAGCGGCTTCCAGCGACCTTGGTCAGGTCGATAAACCACCTTGCGGGTGGGTGTTCTACGCTTTGCTTGCCAGTACGTGGTCGCCATTCGAGTACCTTTTTGCCCCATCGGTCATTGGTTCGTCGCGCTATGTGTCCGCCCACTGCCATTTCAACGAGCTAATCCGTTGGGCTATGTCAGTGACTTTAGTTCTCCTACAAATTTCCTCATTTCTAATTGGATCGCGTAGAGAAACACCGAGCTTAGCCCTTTCCATAGCGCGTTGCACCTTTAGCCCTCTTATGGGATCCATAGTAAGGGACCACGTTCCAGATCCATAAATCATCACTGGTAACACACATTATTTGTAAACTTTAGTCTTAAAAAACTGAGGTATTTTTGACGAGAAGACACTGCGTAGCTTCCCGAACACTGCCCAGCCGAGTCGGATTTGTTGAAAGACCTCTTCCTCGAAGCTGAAGCTTCCTGCCTGGATCAATTGACCCAGGTTACCACTTCGAGGGTTGTCCATTTTCATTTTAAGGCTTATCAACATCATCATCATTTCAGCCGCATAACATCCACTGCTGGACATAGGCCTCTCCCAAAGATTTCCAAAATGACTGATCTAGAATTGCTGGAAGGCACTGGATGGAAGCCGCTCTAGATCGGTCATTTTAAGGCTCACCTGTTGGGAAACTCGGTTTAGGTCTGCGAGCATAGTACATATATACTTAATGTTGCGGTCTGCCATCGATTCCGCCATAACAACGATATCATCGGTAAATCGAAGGTGAGTGATATACTCGCCATTGATGTTAATACCAAATCCTTCCCATTCCAGATGCTTGTTCTTCCAGTGCAACGGTGAACAGTTTTGAAGATATAACGTCTGGTTTACACCTCTATGCAGTGGAATTGCCGTTGTCCACTGCTCCTGTACTCGGACTGACATAGTGCGTTAATGTAAAAGCATTTCAACACCTCGATATACCGATAGTCAATACGGCATCGCTGGAGACTGAAGCACGGCCCATGTTTCGATCGAATGGAAGGCTTTTTCATAGTCCACTGTCCCCAAGCATAACGGCCGGTTATACTCCCTCGTCTTCTCTATAACCTGCCGCAGCGTATAAATGTGGTTCATGGTGCTAAAGCCCTTGCGGAAACCGGCTTGTTCGGAAGGCTGGAAGGCATTAAACCTGTTTGCGGGATGATTCGTGTTGACCCTCGAAAACAACTTATATGACTAAGACACGTGATAGGCCTATAGTTCTTCAATAGAGTGTTATCTCCCTTTTTGAAGAACAGGACCACAATGCCCCAGTTTCACGCTTCTGGCGTTACGCCCTCGAGCTGAATGGAATTAAAGAGCCTCTGAAGGACTTTCAGTAGCAGCGTTCCGCCCGCTTTCAGAAGCTCTGGATGATTCCATCCTCGCCCGGCGCCTTTTTGTTTTTAAGCTGTTTAAGGGCCATCCTAATCTAGTACAGGCTGATGTCCGGGACATTTTCGGTATAGTGTCGGATTAGCTTGGCTCTTGGGCAAACGCCAACGTCTACGACTACTTTATTCAAAGTGAGTCCTTGCGATTTGTGCACATTTATTGCCCAGGCAAGCGACAGTGGAAATTGCGTTCGTGAGCATGACACTTGGCCAGTCTTCCACGATCGGGTCATGCGTGGGATGGGAGCCGTGTTCTGGTAAGAATTCTTGCCCTCGAATCTCCGCAGCGTGCTCACGCATTGAACGCTAGCGCTTTAAGCGTTCAGGGTATAGTTCCTGATTTCGTACTTCCCTTGCGTACTCACGCTGTGAACACAAGCGTTTGGAGCGTTCGGGCGAAGTTTTTTGCTGACAAAGCTCTTATTGGCATAAGAAGAACCTACTAGCATATTCCCTTAGTTGCGACGCTAAGTAAAACTACTTCGCTGGCTTTGGTTGCCGTTAATCTCTTGTTAGTTTGTGGCATTATTACTAATACTACAACAGAAGCACAGACAAGTAGCGATATCGATTGTACCAAAGTTCGCTCAACAAAATTGCTAAATTTAGTAAACTACTTAGTTTGCCGCGAACTTAGTTCTAGTTTTCTAAATATCCCCTAGATGGTGCTATCTAAAGTTAGAACGCGCTATGGTTTGTTTGGTCACACAATCGCGGACATTTTTATTAATATTTCAAAAACTACTGAACCGATTTTGATGCCCAACGAACTTGAAAATTCTATTGATATTTCCTACATGCCTACCAAATTTCATCAAAATCAAACCATCGGTTCGGCTGTTATCGCGGTACAAACAAACATACATACATACATACATACATACATACATACATACATACATACATACATACATACATACATACATACATACATACATACATACATACATACATACATACATACATACATACATACATACATACATACATACATACATACATACATACATACATACATACATACATACATACATACATACATACATACATACAATGTGTTTTCGCCCCCAACTCGATTTAGAGACCTTCGCTCGCTTCGCTCGCTCGGTCAATTATTGCAAGTTAGTTCAGCAAGTTTCGTCTGTAAAAACATTAAAAAATGTCGGCGTTGCATTTAAATAAGATGCTCCATTAACTGATTAAACCGTCACCTTTATACTAAACCGTACTTTTTCAGTATTTCGCTATATTTGAAAAAAGTATGTATATAATAAAACAAAACTTAAGCTTGTTAATGCATAAAGCTTTATAACAATCACGAGTGCTTCGAGCACTGAAACAACTCGAATAAAAACTAAAATTTAGTTAGGCAGATGCTCGTACGGGCGGTTTTAATTGACGATTCGTTGCAACATTGTATGCGGCCAAAATTTTAAAATAATGGAATACCGAATACGAATACAGGATAACAGGACTAGAGTGGCGTCTATTTGCTTTACTCATGTACCTACCATGTATATTTTGTAGCTTTATAGTGAATAAAAATTGTATATATACATACATACATAATATCACGCCTGTTTCCCGTAGGGGTAGGCAGAGACTATGGATCTCCACTTGCTACGATCCTGACAAACCTCTTTTGCTTCATCTAAACTCATCAATCTCTTCATACATGCCCTTCGGTTACGGGTACTTTTTACCTCTCCTTTTTTTAGAACGTCTACAATTTGGTCGCAGAATGTTCGCCGAGGCCGACCCTATATCAATCTATGAAAAGCGCTGGATGCAGGCCGCTCTTGATCAGTCATTTTGGAAATATCTCAGTGAGGCGTATGTCCAGCAGCGAAAGTTATGCGACTGAAATTATGATGATGATGATCATCTATGAAAAGAGATCTATCGTGTCAATGAAAATAACTTAGCCTAGCACTAGTGGCAGTAGCAATAGAAAGAAGCAGTGTAACAAAGGCTCGTTTTCGTCGATCAATAAATCGGTCAACATACAGCATGCGGGGACCCACAGATGGGCTTGAAACCAATGAAATAAACCAAGGATAATAGGACTAGAGTAGCGTATATTATATGTGCTTTACTCATGTACCTACCATGTATATTTTGTAGCATTTAAGTGAACAAAAATGATATCTATTTAACTATGAAAAGAGATCTAGGTATTATGTCAATTAAAACAGCTTAGCACTAGTAGGAGTAGCAAGAGAAAAAAGTAGTTTAACAAAGGCTCATTTTTATTGAGCGATAAATCGGAGGAGCTCGGCGGCTTGGCGGGAGTGCGCACTGCTAGCGCTTTCGCAAGTAAAGCGACACCGGGCGTGGTTTGCACTTGGATGGGTGACCACAAGTGGCTTAAAAGCTTCTCAAGCGCCTCCGTGCTTCGGACGGCACGTATAAGCCGTTGGTCCCGACTGTCATCATTCTGTGGCAGTCGTCACGCTATGTCAGATGCCTTTAGGCGGCTTAAAAAATCTGACACTAGTGTTGGCCACTTACGCACACGAAAAACAAAACAATCATCGATAAATCGGTTAATATACAGCATGCGGGGCTTTCCCACAGATGGGCTTAAAACCAATAAAAACCACAAGTCGATACGATGGCCTTTTATGGACTAATGAAAAATTCGAGCCGAAACGACCAACGAAAATGAACTATTTAGTTTAGTAAGTTAGATTTTGGTAGAGTTAAGCTATACGTTACTAAACTTTGTAAACACACAACTCTCATAGCTCTGTGCTGTCTATATTTTATAACCGCAGATTGACACGGCAAACTCATATTGCTATTTTGAAACTCAATTCCTCTGTAAATTGATTGCAACGGAAGCTTTTACCTGCGAGTAATTGTATCACGTTATGAACGAAGTCGCCTATATTGTTATGAACGTAAAATTATTTACTCTTCATCCGTAATCGTAATTTGTTCAGTTTTACTAGTTCCCAACCTTGTTCGACGACCTTCGTGGCGTAGTAGTCGCCATGCTAGTCCGCCACCTAGAGGTTCCGGGTTCGATCCTCGGCCAGAGCAAGTTGGAAAATGGCCTTTTTCAAATTGTCCTGGATCTTGGATCTTGGTGCTTGCAATTACTTTTAGGGTTCCATCTGTCTGTCTGTCTGAGTTTTATAGATGATGTGTTTCCGTTGCCACATGACAACAAAATTAAAAATAATAAAATAAATATTTAAGTTTGGGCCCCTATACAACAAATGTGATTTTTTATAGATAATGGTACGGAAGCCCACTGCGCAAGTCCGACTCGAACTTGAACTGTTCATTTAATGTAATTTGCCGTTTTCAAAACGGCAACTTTTTGATCACATTTTTGGAATTGTAGTAACGTATCTAAAGAACCACGACAGCCACTTATTAGTTAAGCTGTGTAATGTTTTAATAACTGTCACAATATTATTAATAACCTGAATCCTTTTGTTGTTAGAACATATCACAGCATAACACAGCTCAACCTCGCTCAAGTTAAATGTAGCGTGGGGCCTAAATTGGAGGCATGACGGGGGTGTTTTCAATTAACTGTATGTGTTTAGTATCTAGCATATTAGTATATCAATGAAGCTTACCTTCTAAAATCTCTGCTCCAGCACGCGTAGATGACAGGGTTCATGGAAGAGTTGACCCAGCCCAGCCACGTCACTATCACGTTGACGACCTCCTCGTGCGCGATGCAGGCGGAGCAGATTCCCGAAAGCAGGTTCACCACGAAGAACGGCAACCAACACACTATGAACACACCCATCACTATCCCCAGCGTCTTTGCCGCCTTCTTTTCCTTCGCGAACTTCGCTAGTTTACGAGACAGCGAAAAGTTTTTAGGCAAGTTTTTGCCATGAGTCACATTTGTCAACCGCGTCGACGAACGCGACAGTCCATTGTTCTGTAAAGCTGTCAATGGCTCCTGATCAGCCTCCTCTGGAGTACACACGCCATGACACGCATCACTACGTTGCCGTACTGTCCCACCCCTATGAATACGCAAAGTTAACTCTAACTCCCCACTCGGTCTCATCACTTGCTTAGTGCCAATCTTTAACGACCGCGTCTGTATCGTCGCCGCACGATAGATGCGGTAGTACGTGAACACCATCACAAAAAGCGGCAAATAAAACGATATTGTCGATGAGAAAATTAAGTACTCTAAGTTATCCGTGAATGGACATTTGTAATCTGGCACTTCTTCTGTCCGCACGGCTCGCCACCACGCGATCGCGGGAAAGGATATAGCACCGGAACATACCCATACGGCCGCAATAAGGAACGCTGCCTTCCGTCCGCTCATTTTCATCGGATATGTAATGGGGTCCGTTATGGCCCAGTACCGGTCGAGTGAAATCACGCACAGATTTAGTATGGACGCTGTACTGAAAAGTACGTCTAAAGATCGCCACACGTCGCACCAATCCACGCCAAAAAACCACGTGTGCTCTAACACCTCGTACAATGCTGAAAATGGCATCACTACCAATCCGACGAGACAATCTGCCACAGCTAGGGAGGTCACGAAATAATTAGTAGACGTATGTAAGTATCTTTCACGAACTACAGCGAGTATGACTAGCATGTTTCCGAATACAGTGGTTAATGAGAAAAGGAGCAAAAAAGCGACCAGTAAGGCTCTATCTTGCAGAAGTTTGATGTAATCGTTCCAGGGATCGAGAGACTCGTTTGTGACGTTATACACGGAGCTGTTGTCAAAAGTGATGTTGAACTCGAGTACGGTGTTGAACGCAGCGCTGGGGGGGTCCAGGGCATACTCTGGTCCTCTGTACGATATGTCCAGTTGGCCTTTTGCCACCAATATATCAGGATCCGTCGCATTCATATTTTTCCTGTGGTTATTTGCTCGCTAGCGCCATGGTGTGTGTTTATGTTTTCCTTGTTTCGCCCGCAGCCATTTGGAGATTACGTTCTTGGCAGGCATTGTGTACTGGTATTCCAATTTCTGGCTCATGTCTCCTTGGCATATTTTACTCAGCGGCGGACGCGTTCCACCACATTCTGTAACAAGAACAAAAACTCATATTAATTGTTTGCTAAATAACTCGACGCTAGCATTAAACGCACATTGCATTTGTGGAAGTTTTGAAATATTACGAAGTAACAAATTGTGTGACTTTACGGATTTATTGTACAGCGTATTCTCTCAGCATTTTAAAAGATTTAAATATTGCCAGTGCATAATATAAAATCAGTAGTTAGTAAATAATAAGTCAGTAAATTGGTGACTGCTGACTGCAAGAAACAAGAAGAGCTGAATAATACTGAATATCACGCACAGCTGCAACATTTTGATTGCCAATTAACAGGAAAATTAATCTATATTAAGATAAAAATAACAGTTGAAATGCGTTAAGTAGTACTGAATGGCCTTAAACGCAAATAGTCTATGTGGAAAGTCGTCTAAAACGCTTATTGTCTAAATAAATCACTACGAGCCTGAGTGATGACTTAAGTACATCTTCATTATACGCTCAGTAAACTCCGCCACAAATTCAATGTAAGTACATAGGTAATTATTTTGCTCACAAGCTAAGTAAATGTTAATTTTAATTTTACGCGATAACATCAATTACGGCGTCTCAAATTATTCCCTTTACATGGAGCCACTTTTCATACCCAAGCAGCCATAACAATTTGAGCACGTTAGTCTACAAAGAAGAGCGGGCAATATTTGTATTCCAGGGCAATTCTCCCAAAATTTACATCTTAATTACTCTCCTTTCGAGGATAATTTTTATTTCCATCAAGACCCTGTCATAGTCCTACTTTGGCAATTCGCGAAGCGTGAACCTTATTTAAATTACTTTTTTGTGAATTTAAATGGTTTAAAAACTTCGTGTTTATTAATATGCAATGATTCATTACTGTGATTTCTTTAAATTAAATTAAGTTAAAGCGAAAAAAGAATTCTATAACAAACTTGGAGTAAATTTCGTCTCTTGATTCAATATAATATAATTACATATATCCAATACAATGACTTCTATCCCCATAATCTTTTTTCAATGCACCAATACATCAGCATCATCTTCATCATCAGCTTTCAAAAACCCACTGCTGGGCCTCCCTTTGTCTGCGCCAATACGTGATATTTTATTATGTTTATAGCGCATTATACAGACATTAAATTAATAAATAAATAAATATATAGTGACAAATTACACTGATTGACCAAGCCCCATAGTAGGTTCGAGATTTTTATTATGTGATACTAACTCAACGATTCTATATTTTATAACAAATACATACATAGATAAACATCCAAAACCCAGGAAAATTTGAAAAAGGCTATTTTCCAACTTGCCTTGACCAGCGATCGAACCCGGAACCTCTGGGTGGCGGACTAGCATGGTGACCACTACGCTACGGAGGTCGACGAATGATATTAGAATGAAATGAATACGGTATTTGTTAAACGTGATCCACGATAACCTCGTGATGACTTATAATATGAATAAATATTGGACTTATGCAAGTTATGTGATGAATTCAATCTGATACGTTGTTACACGCGTTGTGCATTTTAAATGTTATATTTTAAATTCAACATGGAATTGGGACAGCTACGTCATACTTTATTGTTCGGGTATTTTAAATTTTTATTTTTAAATTGTTGAGTCAAAGAACGCTGGGTATTTGTCAACAACAGATTATTAAGTCGCCGCTTGTAATATTAATGATATGTTTAACAAAATGCTACCAAGAAATGAGTTTGAACGAAAACATTTTTTCTTTTCTTTTGGGACGGACAGGTATATTTTATAGTATATACAAACTCGGTCTACCGTCTACTAAAAAAAAATTAGAAATAAGTAGCACCTATGTACGTATGTTTACTTTTATAAGGTTTTATTTGTACATTTTCAAGTGTAAATAAACCAATAAAATAAATAAATACAAATACTCGCAATAGTGCAGGCGAACTGAGGTTTTTCCCGCGAGTCTCCCAAAGGATTTAATGGTTACGGTGGTGCAAAGTTTGTGTCGACAGACCATTATTCAACAAGTACTATAATAAACTACATAGATATTTGTACATTATAGTAAGTACAGATAAATAAAAATAATACAAACAGTATATACTTTCCAATATAAGTGTCTGATCTTCCTTGTATAAATGTTACTATTTATATTACATTTTTTATTGCGTGACAATATGACAATTAACAAAGCATTAATATTTAAAGGCATTGCTGAGAAATATCGCACATCTTTAACTTAAGACCACTAAGTGACATATAACTTGCGACATGCAAATTTTATGGATGCAAGAGCGCTCTGGTGAGATGTGAAATTTAAATATCGGGGAAGAAAATTGGCATACAATTACAAAGTTATTTGCAATATGAGGTTAGATTCATAAATAAATTCTCTCCATCCATCGGTTGTTTGGAATCGCTTTTAGCGATAAGACCGCCCATTGTACATTTGTATGTATTTTCTGTGTATATTTTAATAATTGTTATTTTTTGGTGTACAATAAAGGATTACTTAACTTACACAATGTTGAACTAAAATAAAGGTAGAGCTTAGTGTGATTAGCGTTGAGAGGGAAATGTTTTAATATATTACATACACATTAGAAACGCATTTTTAATTTAAAAAGAATTTAATTTTTGTAATTTTTATTTTTGGGCATTAATATAGCAGTGTATATTTAACATACAAAATATAAAAAAAAGGAGTTAATGCGCATGAAACAAAGAGATAAAATTTAAAAATAAATTATCAAACATTACCCGTCTTCAGCAGTTGGGTAAAAACATTATGCAAAGTACAAAATCCCATTTGCCACGTATTCTACTGACGCCTCCCGCTTGAGCCCGATGCGTAATAGACTTGTTTATAAGCTGAAAGTGGATTCCTCCCTCGAACCTCGATACAACGATTTTCTTACAACCATTTTTCATAAAGAAACAATCTCTTTTGTTCCGTTTGACGTGCGATTGTAGGTTTCCGTGTGCAAATATGTCGTTATGGGTTTCAACAACACTTGTTAAAATATTAAAGGAAATAATATAATCATTCATTCATTCATTCAAATTTAAGAGCGACGCTCTTGTCGGTGTAGTTCTTTCCATTATTGATTGTTTTCAGCCAGCTTTTTGAGGTATTGGTACAACTACATTCCGACTTCATTCTTTTTTTTTGACTTCATAATAACAATTAAGATATAATTTAGGTAAGAAAGACTTTTTTTAACCTATACTATTTCTATTTATATACTTGTCTATGGTTGTATGTAACTAATTTGTATATTTATTCGCTAACTGCGATCACCAAAAACTTTGCTGCACTGGTACTTGAGACATGGGATAGTGATGTTTTAAAAAGAAACGCTTCGTAGTAAAAATAAACTTTTAATTTGAATAGAGATACATGAAATGGTCTCTGCCTATACCTGTGGGAAATAAGGGTGATAATATGTATGTATGGCTTAATTTTCGGGGTCCAGTGCTGCACCAATTTGAAATAAATTATTTAAAAGGAAACGGAGATATCATTTCAAATAACTCTTCAAACTATTTTATGAACTACTATTTACAGTTCAGATTGAGAACGTGAAGCTTTTCTTCGCACATTTGCCAAAAGTGACCGTTTTTTCAAATGTGCGAGGAAAGCTTTCCGTTCTCACTAAACTATAAACAGTTGTTTATAAAACAGTTTGACAGGGTTTTTCAAGACAATATTTTTAATGATATCTCCGTTTCCTTTCAAATAATTTATTTCAAATTCGGGCAGCTCTGGACCCCAGAAATTCAAGTATTCCCTAAACTTCACGTTTTTGCTTCGAACTGCAAGGCCATTAAAAGTTATCTTATAAAATGTTCTCCGTGGGTGTTACAGCCAAATAGCTCGCCTAAGTTGTTAAGTAACTTATCGATTATATAGCAAGTGCTATCGGCACGGCAATTGTGATTAAGTGACTAAGCCAATTTCAAGTTGAGTTTGTTGTTGGGAAGTGTAAGTGGAAACGAAAAAGGAACGGTATTTTTTCATATTTTATTAAGAGGTATATGTTTTCAGAAGAAATTTTTCGTATTATGGTCTCCCTAGTAATAAAATATTTTTTAAATAACCGTTTATATTTTTTAATTATATGTTAGAATATTTTTTGATTCAATATATTGGATAATTTACTGGTCTCTCGGTTTAGATTTTTGTTAAAAAATCTTATCAAGATTTTATTTTGTAAATATAAGTTAGTTTAAAATAATTACTTAAAAAAGAAATGATTTCGCTGGTTGATGAATTTTATTCTGGGCCTTAACTTTTATATTCCCTTTAAACTCATTTCGCTTATAAATTACTTTCAAGCTTAAAGTAAAAAAGTTTTGGTCTAAGTACTTTTGTCCATCGCTTTCTGCTGTAATTTTAGTTTCAAAAAAGTATTTCTTTTAGAAAGTTTAAGTGTGGCAATAGTACATTTTTTGACTTTCAAAGAAATGTTAGGTATGACTTATTATTATTTAAATTTTTGATAACTTAGCGAACCCTGGAAAAATCTGTATGAAATAAGTTCGAACTTTTGTAGATACGACATATATATCTTAGCTCAGATGATACACTGTTATTTTCAACTACCACCTTTTACTTACTTCTGGTAAAGGAAACATAGCAAAGAAAGCTGCACACTAAATATTTAAAAAAATCGTCATGATGCGCGTTTTTGTATGTATAAAGACAGCAACAAAAGCTTTATTTACGTATTGAAAATCAGAAGAATAAACTCAATACACTGCGGTTTGTCTCCAAACGTATAGAAGATTAGGAGAAATCAAATTTTCCTGTCCCTTTATCATTTTGCACACAAAACAAATCATTCCGGTACGCTGGAAATAAGGATAACAATAAGCTGAATGGACAAAAGATGGCATGTCCCTTCCGAGAGGGAATGCTGATTTATTATTTGCATATTTATCTCGTGTGGTGTTACGGAATTACAGGAGGAAAACATAGTACTAAATAAATTTCATAAGGACTTTATTGTTGACGTTTGAGTATTTAGTAAATTAATTACCAAACTCTAACTCATTTTCAAACTATTAAGTGTATTTTGTCCACAATTTGCGATCTAAGGAATCTGATAGCCATCATTGTTATCTCGTTGTGTACTCGTTGACCTTTTTCTATGTAGATACTTGAAAGTTACTTAATTTTTTTTTCTACATGTAACTTTTATTATGCAACACAAAGTAATAAAATTATCACGTCTTTATATCTGACGGGATAAACAGAGCCTAGGGCCTTAAGACACAAAGGCCACGCTTAGTGTAATGATGGGCGTTAAGATAGAAAAATAAAATCAAAATGGTGATGGGTTGCTAGCCGCATCGCTATTCTTTAAGTCGCCTTCTACGACATCTTTCCTCTATTCACCTCTGCCGGAAACACACGGCAAATTTCTTTATAACGAACATAATAAACCAAAAATATGTCAAATGAATAATTCTTCGGAAGACTGCTTCCATTACTTACTTAGTATCATTTTCATTCGCTAGCTTTTTCAGACAAATGAAGTCAACAAGTACGTCTTACTTTCGGAGGAGGGTTCTACAAATTGTTTTTAACTTTGAAGTATTTATTTCTTTGTCACAATAATCGGGAAAAGGCAGCCTTGGCCAGAACGCAGGTCAAATTGAAGTTATGAACGGCACCCCCGAGATTCCGGAATCGGACGCAAGTTAGTTGGTATGAAGTTGTAGTGTTTCCATAGGAGTATTATTTACTGTCACAGTTCTGTGTAACACAAACTGGAGTATGAAGTTTTAGTTATTAGTGCCTGGGCGAACGAACTTCGCTTGATGAATAGAAAAATCGAGAAAACGAGGTTCACTAAAATGAAATCTATCTAGATCGATTTGTTGCACCGAAACCCCTATAAATAAATTTCATCAAAATAGTTTTTTCGAATCGTAATTTTTGGGATCTTCGTTATATTATATAAAGGTCCTTTCATTCCTTAATCACTATACATTCTATTACATTAATTATATATTATACTTACTATATAATGTTATAGAATGAATATTAAAAATAGGTGATTTCAAATTTATTAACTTAAATAAATATAAAAAATTATATTAATAACTGTATTTTGTATCTCTATAAATTTCAATATTTTTTTTTAACCCTTGAGCATATTTTTTAATTGTCAACTAGAATAATAAAATCGTCTTTTAAAACTTTAAAATTAAGCACGACCTTTTTTGAAAACTACATATTTATTACCTTATTAATTTATTTCATCCCCTTAAAACATTTCGTAAAACTAGATTTTTTTATTTGTACAATGCTCTACGTTTCTGTAATCGGCGGAACAGTCAGTCGGGGAAACCGATAAATAAATCCGTAAGTTAAACGAGTTCTATAACTTGCGAGAAAATTGTCAGTGCGGCACTTTTATAAAGCAAACGTCGGTCGCCATACGCGAGTCATGAAATACGACTCAATATAATTGGAAACCATTATTTGGAAATGGAAACTGAAGTTGTAGTCTGGGAAGAAAAAACTTAAAATTAACAGCTGCTTCTCTCCCTACGCTGATCGTAAAAACCGACTGAGAGAAATGGGAGAATCAGAATCTGGAAAAAAACATTTATGTATCTGACAGCAGTTTCGGTCACTTACCGGCCGTGTGGTTTCCGGCAGAGTAGAATAGGGCCGCTCCAAGTCCTCCCGTGAATTTCGTAGAAGGCAACTTAGGAAATACAAGCTAAACAAAGCTTATAAACATCAGTGAGACCTCTCGAACCCATCTGGCCAGCGAAGAGAATGTAGGCCAAGTCCTCTGGCTGCTCTGGCCAAGTATGGCTCTGGTAGTACGGAGAGGGTCGTGCTCCTGCAGTGACACGAAGACCTGATGATGACGATGACTTACACAAAAACAAAACAGTCCATTTCAATCAATTGATGTTTCAACGCTTTATCTAGAAAACTAAAAGTGAGCTGAATCGATAAAAGTTAGGTACATGTATAATTAGTGTGGATTTCCGAGAAACTCGTGGGTGGGTTAACGTCACAATAAAGGTTGAAGTCTGACGTCATTGCCCAGCTATCCGATTACAGTGTTCTTGTTAGCTGATTTTATTATTAGTCAATTTACCTACTTAAAAAGAAAGGGTCAGAAGCCCACGCAATTTAGTACAAACGTATAAATAAACATTAACGTTGACAAGATGATTATGCGAATAACTCAGTCTATTAGGGAAACGTTACAAAACGATTACAAGTACTAATGTAGAAACGTGTAAGATCTTGACGACCTCCTCCGTGGTGTAGTGGTCACCCAGAGGTTCTGGGTTCGATTTCCGGTCAGGAAAAGTTGGAAAATGGCCTTTTTCACATTATCCTAGGTCTTGGATGTTCATCTAAATATGTATTTGTTATAAAATATAGTATCGTTCAATTAGTATTCCATAACACAAGTCTCGAACCTACTTTGGGGCTAGCTCAGTCATTGTAATTTGTCCCTATATATATTTATTTTATCTTTGATCTGACAGAGTGTGTTAGTTGTTGACTGTTGTCAGATTTTTTGAGCTAACTGACGGTATCTAACCTTACTCACGTACGTCGGTAAGATGAAATGTAAGAATAATAAGGGACGTTCACATATTTGAACTTATACAAGATGTCTCCTTATTTATTTATATCCAATAAATTTATATCGAAATTGGGGTAAAGTAGTTCAAATGATGGACTGAATTATCCTTTATTATTGTACCTAAACAGAAAGTACTCTGTATACAGCATATACAAAGATTCTGATCGGTCGTTTTAAAAATTCTGGAGGAGGCCTATGTCCAGCAGTGGACGTCCTTTAGCTGATATGCTGATGATGATACCCCTGTATCATCATCATATGTTCGATATTCACGTTTCTGAAGGAGTGACTGTTAAAATGAAGCAATTTTTACCATAGCACCAATGCAGGGATTAAATAATATACTTTTGTGTCCACTGAACATTTACATCTAGTCTAATGTTTAGCAACCTTTTGAGCTAAACATCTCTTTATTTGTCTAATTAACTTTGTATAAATAAATCCCCTCACCTCGGAGAAGGCTCGACGTAAATAATATCAAACTGATTCGCGAAGAAATAGTGTTCGAGATTGGCGTACCTACTTTATAGTCAAGACCAGAAACGAATGTTATAAATCTCTGCCAATGGCGCCCAAACTGACAGATTTGTCACTGTCTCACAGAGTAAATGAAAAGAGATAAGGGGGAAGGGGCCTAATAACTCAAGACAAACTGCAGTTACGAGTTTTATTTTGCTGCTTTTAAAGCGTTAATAAACAAGTTACGAGACGGTAAATAAAAAACTCGTTTGAACTTTGAATCTCAACGTTGTTATCTGAACTTTAAAACAATTTATAAGAGTTAATCTATAAATAACGTTGCGTAATTAAAATGAATTTTACGTGTTATTCATTTTATCAATATGGACAACTTTCTTTAATTAACTCTAAAATCGCAAATACAGTCAGCTATGCTGGTATATTTATTAAAAAAACCGTCTTTTTTGAGAAAAAATATAGTGGCGGGAATATAGGTTTGAAAACTTAATAGATATCATATTTCTGCCATTTGAATTTATTAAAAAAAATTCGTAAATCTTTTTTCTTTTTGTTTAAAAGGACTTACTTATTAGATGGTCCCATAGAATTTTTTTACAACTCACAAAGCCACTAGTACGTATTATTGTACGACTCAAATCTTTTTGACCCACTTTATGATTTCCGATCGCGACGATTTTTTTCTAAAATGTAAATCCTTGCGAGAGGTCTATGTTCAGCAGTGGACGTTGCGCGGCTGAATTGATGACGACGATTTAAATTTCAGACATCTGGCAAGATGACAGAGACTTAGATATCTTTAGTTTAAATGTGTTCCAATTTCGCAAACCCATTGTAACTGCGCTGGGGTCGGAAGACCCATGGCTTTTCTTCTCAAATATTTATTGTATTGATTTTTTGATATTTTTTTTTATTTATGTATGTATATTCTTTTTATTTCTTGATGCTTATGTAACATGTTTATATAAAGTTAGTACATATTAAGTAAATAATTAAATAAAGCAACTAAATATATATAAACAAACATGCTGTAAACGTATCGTTTTGCAGTACAGTCTAGAACAGACATTATATAGAAATAATAGATTTTGGTCCGAATATGGTTGTTTTATTTTCGCGCTTAAGATAATATATAATTAATAATAAATAAGATTGACCGGTAGAAAATGCCTAGCCTAGTATAGTTAAAGGTATAAATAAATAAATATCAGTGTAAGCTTGAACCACAACACACAATATACATAAGTGTATGTCAAAAAGAAAAATTTAATTCCATTTTAAAATAATTTTATGTTGACAATGTTGGCATACCTGCCTGCAGGTTTATACAATGTACATATTAACATTTACTAACATCACTGATATCTATTGTATAATGCAAATAAATGATTCTTGATTCTTGATTCTAAGTACGGTCCAATGAGCAAGAAAATACCTCTGAATGTATTTCCTTCCCACTACTTGTTATACTCAGAATTCGTCTTGTATGTCAGTGACACGACTAGCAAATGCGCTCGGAGGCGAGATGCGTAAATTCTCTTTCCGTGATAAAAAGTACTGAGATAATATCTCAGACAATGGGTAAAATATACATATAAGTACTTAGAAATCACGTATTTATCTGATGCATAGCAAACAGTTGCCGTGTGGTTTCCGGTGGGGTAGAATAGGGCTACTCCAAGTCCTCACGTGGATGTCGTAGAAGGAGAATTAATACAAGCTAAACAAAGCTTATAGACATCTATGAGTCCTCTCCAACCCGTCTGGCCAGCGTGGAGAGTGTAATCCAAGTCCTCTGACTGCTCTGGCCAACTGTGGCTCCGATAGAACAGAGAGGGTTGTGCTCCTGCAGTGGAGACAAAAATATCTGATGATAATAGCAGACATAGCCCGGGAACATAATACCGAACAGCCTTATTCGAATTTTCGTCGGACAAACACAAATACAAATGCTTCTAACTTAACTTCGTTCTCTCGTTCAAATATTGAAGCCTATTGAAATTGGCACTCATTATAGTTATTTAGATAAGATCCTAAGGCATGTTTAAACAAAAATAATATCTTATTTTTAGCTGAAATTTCTAAAGTTGTTTTCCTAAAGTATTTTAGACATCAAAATTCACTTTAGCTCGAGTTCGCCGTCTGGGAAGCGACAGCTGCCTGCATGTTGCATAAAAACAATTTTATCGTGACGTCACCGAACCGCGCATCAATCAAGCAGGCGGCCAATTCTGAACTCATTTCGCGCGTCATTTCATTTCTATTTCACCGCTGAAAAACATGATTCTGTTTATAATTCCTTCTTTATTCAATGAAGGGAAAGCGAGGAGAAAGTTATCAAGTCAATGTGTACGTTTATATATATTTTGTGACTTTTTTAATTAGTTTCAATATTCCCCTAATATATGCATGCTCCGGCCACGCCACAGCGACTTACCCGTTGAAATTTACGGCTTTGCCATAATTTTCATAATATAAAAGAAAATATCTATAGGTAATCATACTTACGCGAAGGTTTTTTTCAATAAACCTAACACTAAATATAATGTTTGGGAGCAGTAAATTAGCAATTCACCCTAGGAAATAAAAGAGAAAAATAAAAAATAGGGTTTCGGTTTCTTGTATAAACCAACAAAGTATGTAATAGATTGGCTTGATTAAACTCTACGCAATAAAAAAAAAATGAAAGAATGGCACTGATTTTTTTTATCCCGGTTACGAGGACGTATTGTAATTAACATAAAAATCACTCTTCAGACACACATAAAGAAAACACATTTTACTGCCCAAACGATGCCATCTGAAACTATTCTTCATTCATAACCCTCAGTGTATATATCATACGTGCGTACACATATAGATGCCAGAACATGCCGAAGAACATTACCGCTCTATTGTGGTCGGGTGAAAATGTGAGTAATGTAAACCGGTATCGACCGCCCGTGGGTGATTAATGATACAGAATTCCCTTCCACTGGAGGATGCTGCTAGTCCAACCTCAGCTTAGTGATTCCTCTATGTAATTAATACCCGCCACCGTAATTAGACCCATGGAACCCACTTGATGTGACCATTTTTCTTGTGGTTTTCCTCTATTTACAGCCAGGCTAATATAGTGAAGTAGGTCAAGGGCATCGTTTTTGCAAGCCTTACAAGAACATCACACTAATATTCTACTTTATTATATAAACTTATACTAATACTTTATTATAAAAAAAATCCTACTAATATTATAAATGCGAAAGTGAGTTTGTATATTTGTTTGTTTATTTGTTATCTCTTCACGCTTAAAATACTGAACCTTGAACTTGAATGAAATTTGGTATGGATATAGTTTGAGACTCGGGAACGGACATAGAGTACTCTTTATCCCAAAATTCCCACGGGAGCGAAGCCCGCGAGGACAGCTCCTATATTATAAAGGCGAATGTTTGTGTATGTTTGTGTGTTTATCACTTTTTGAGGCGCAAACTACTGGACCAATTTTGATAAAATTTGGTATATAGGAAGCTAAAATAAAGGCTAATTTTTCCGCGGGTAACACCGCGGGGCGCAGTTTGTTTTGGAATAAAATAAGAGATTGCTACTTTTTAACTTAACGGACTAGCATAACGATCCAGCGAGAGAACGCAGCCAGCTTTCTTGCTGCCGAATAGGCAAGATGATCCTTTTAATTTTTAACTGTCTCCAAAAAAGGACTAGGTTCTATGTTCGACTGTATAATTTTTGTAAATTGTGGACCGATTTTCAAAATTAAAAAAAAATTTTGTGTATTTTGTTACATGTAATAGCGTATCTACAGTCCCCCGCGCAAAAGTGATTAGGAAATAGACGGGGAGCCAGCGTCGTCAACACAAACTTGATTAAATAAGTTCATCGCTGCCCGCACTCCAGGAAAAATAAGGCGACTGTCGAAACTTGTAATTGACAATTTGCGAGTTATAATGCTTCGCGGCGGCGGTATACCCAACTCAATATTCCTGGACGATTTCCCTCATCGGCTGTCATATTTTATAATATCAACTGATGAAAGCTTGTTAATAAAAAAAAGTGACTTTATTACCGAGCGAACATTTGTTGCACAAATAAAATTATTAGTATGAAACATAGACATAGATTTTTTTTACTGCGTATTAAATAAATTCATAGCTGTCTGCACTCGAAACACAAAAAAAATATAGTAATTCCTATTTTAAAAAAATAGGTAAGTATTATACCTTTGTCACTCGGAATAATGTGAGGATTCTAACAATACTTCATAGATACATCCAAATCTGTTTAGGTTTATTGAAGTTCTGCTGAATAAAGAATTCACATACATACTAATTTTTTCTTGAAACTTGTAATTGACAATTTTGAAGTTTTAATGTTTCTACCAGCGGTCGCTCAAGACATAATATGACCTAGATCAAGATATTGTGATGATCTGGCGTTTTTCGGCTAGAATTGGAAGTTCTCATCAGGTATATGAGAGAACTGGCGTAGAGTGGAGGTTTTTGCCCAGCAGTGGGACAATATAGGCTTCTAAAAAAGGTCGTCTGCCAGTATCGCTATACAGAAATGCTTTATGTAAAACTTCCAATTGAACAATAATATAATACTAATACTAACATTTAAATGTGAAAGTAACTCTGTTTATCTGTCTGTCTATTACCTCTTCACGCTTCAACCACTGAACCGATTTATATGAAATGTAGTATGGACTTACGTTAGTAATTACATTATCTTTGGTATGGACATAGTTTAAGACACGGAGTACAAATATAGATTTTTTATCCCGGAATTCCAACGGGGAGTGGCAACTACGGGCACAGCTAGTAAATACCTCCATATATAATTTGTATTTGATTTATCACTAAAGTTTCTTTGTTGTTGTTTTGTAGATAACTACAAAACAACTTCCCTAACTTTTCAAAATTGATGTATTCATGGAAGCGATCTATTTGCGTAGGTAGGTGCCTTAAAATAACTAGCAAAACTAAAACACCTCCAGAATATTAAATGAATGGCCCTCAAACAATTAAGCGGTGCGATAGATACTCGTACCTCTGTTCTGGGAAATACGTCAGTAATCCATCCATCCTTGTCAGACTGTTTATGCCCACTCAATCTCACGGAACGTGTACCCTTTACGCAACCACCTGTTATTTATATTATGGAACTCGCCTGCGATTAACACTGTAAAGTTTGGGGTTAGAGATGTGGCTTATTGTTTGGTTACTCAGTAAAGATATAGGTAACCAAAATAACCCAAATGTTTTTTTCGAAATTAACCTATTTTACCCAATACATTTGTTGTTTTTTGTGATTTAAAACCATTGCAAATGGAGAAATTTATATGTCGAACAAGTTTGCATTTAAACAAAGGCTGCACGTCGCTGTGGATGATATGCATACTTATAATGTGACCGTAAGTAGTGGAGAAGAGAAGCTGGAACAATGAAATGATCTGACTGTAATTTTAAGACAGCGGCCCTTGCTTGAGGTCACTCTTCCTTGGAAAAGCAGATGTTGCACGTAATATTCGCGCATCTTACGACGTCTACTTGAACAGAAGGAGTGGTCTTTAGTCCGGAAACATGGCACGACATAAAGGAATTAGTATTTTGTTGTTTTTGTGAAGAATTTTTTTCGTAACAGCTCTAGTTTGGATACGGGGTTGTGATATAAGGGTGGATCGGTTCAGGCGCTGTCATGTGGACGGGCCGCTCACGCCCCAGGGAGCACGTTTCGTTTGATCTCGCCTGCTCACAGCTATTTATGTCGACAAGGACACCCGATGACGACCGGTGCGGTGTAGGCCCGTGGCATTGACACATCGACAAGATCACAAATCTATTATGGATTCTACGATGTTTCTATATACATGTTCGTTTTGATAATAGACTCGAAGTACAAAGGGCCTTTGCTCTGAATAGTTTTTATGCAACAATAATGAGGGTCAAAAATGCGAGTGGCGCAGGTTTCAAGGCAAGCTTTGGCGAGCATCGTAAGGATTCATTTTCGTTTCGAAAGGATCGTAAAGATCATTGAGAATTTTTTGACATACTTACACAACGTTGCTTACAATATTTTTTCTACGACTATATTCATTATATAAAATACAAAAATAAACAACAACAAAAAAATATGAAAATGTTTGACATACATATGTTTGCTAGATACTATAATTTAATGGTAAACTTTTTTTAAAATATTGACGTCTTCCTAGTGACTATGTCAAAGAAACGTTGGCAGAGTATTGGTGGATCTAAAGAAAACAAACTTCTAGATCTATGGCTAGGCGTAATGTGCTGAGCCTTTCCTGCAAAGTTCTTGTTTTAGTGTTCTTGACTATTTTAAAGGCAGAAAACCATACAGGAGTAGAACTAGATATTTTTGATAAAAACCCTTCTGTAAAACCCTGTTTAGCACCCATCCTTTTGTGATAGGAGGTAATAAAATAGACACATAGAAAGCAGAAATTGTTCTCAGATGAGTCAGCAGTATCCTGATTTATGTGTTGGCAGTGTTCTTGATAGCTTCCATCTCCATTGCATTGTGCATTGTCATATGAGATACGATGAAATTAATTAAAACTAATTGCGTTAATAATAATATATTTTACAAGATAAAGTAGGAGTAGTAAGTAGGTAGTAGTAGTATAAGTAAGATTGTTTCAGAACTGTAAAGCTTTTATTATTTCCAAATTACGTAGTAGTCTGTGGCCAATTTACTGTACGCGCTTATTGGACTTTTCGTCGTTTTGTCTCGGCTATAGTCATAAGTTGGCAATCGTCATGCTATGGGATTACGCTGTTTGAAAATCTGAAACCCGTGTTTAACCACGTCTCACGTATCATAAAAAAATAACAGGCCAAGTGCGTCATGGGCCACGCGCATTGTAGGGTTCTGTAGTTGCGCATGCCGTCATTGAGTTTAAGTGAATTTTACTTCAAAATCAAAAATTTCACTAACAAATCCCTAAATTGAACAAAACCGGCTAAGTGCGTGTCGGGCCACGCGTAGTGTAGAGTTCCGTAGTTGCGAAAACCGACTTTGTTCACACCACTAAAACGTCCAAAAGGTGATTTTCTATTGAATTAAAGTCTGATTTTTAATTTCGTAGAATTCTGACAGCTGTCATTTTTTGACATGTCAGAGAACATAAACCTTTTTGGCCGGGCACATTTTTTATTAAATTCCATATTTCAATAAGAGTGTAAACATCTGTGTCTACACATTTTATCTGTTAGTGAATGTAAACATTTTATTAAGTGCGGTGCTCCAAATTAAAAGGGGATATACAGCGAGCGATATTTACGTCCCTTTTCATCACTAAGAGTTGAATAACCGATGTAACATACGAACAATTGTGAAAGCTATTTGATTTAACAAACATACAGATAGACAGACAAACAAAGGAAAAAATAGTTTTAATTCAATTTTTCATAAAGACCCCTCTTACATAAATTCAATTAGCTTTCCACCGCGGCCAATTTGTAGGTGAATGAGAATAAGACATTCTCCTGCAGGAAAAGTAGCTTATACGTCCTTTCCAGGTTCTTAAACTATCTCCATATCAAATTTAATCTAAATCAGTTCAGAAAAAAGTATTTTTATAAAAGAATAACTTAACAGAAACCTAACAATCAATGTGACAGCCGCGACGTAACAGCTGATAGCCGCATACTTTATTTTTTAATTTTTATTTTTTAGTAGATTACGAAAAAATAATTAATAAGCTTTTGACTAAAAAGGTTGATGATACATGAGTTAGTAGGGAGTGATGCCAGGGAAAGAAAAATAACCTGCTGACTTAAAATTACTTAAAAATATAACTTTGATAATTCGGTATTAAAAAATCTTATAACATTTTAAATATACCAGAAAGTTTAAACTTTATCATTATCTTGGTAAAACATAAAAATTAATCAAGAATTTAATTTTTAATCGCCCTTACACAGGTTCCCTTTTTAGTTGGAGAGCTTATTTAGTAGCAACACTTATGAAATGTCAGAATTCTACGGAATAAAAAATTAGACTTTAGTATGAAATTTTCCTTTTCTTATAGTCTCTGAGTAAAACGCGGACGGAGAGACAGACAAACAAGCAGACATGGCGAAACTATAAGGGTTCCTTGTTTACTTCGGAAACCTAAAACTGGTGTTAACAAACTCACAATAATTGACCGAGCGAGCGAAGCGAGCGAAGCGTCTCAGTTTCGAGATTAGCCAAAAATTCTTTTGTCCGTCTGTCTGTCTGTTCTCGCCTACAGGTCGCATTTCTTAACCGATTCTCATGAAATTTTGAAAGCAGATTCAGCAACTAAATAGAATTTTTTGGTCGAGCCAGTTTTTCGAAATTTTTCAAAATGGCGGAAATATGGGGGTTTAAAATTTTAAAAGTGTCATATATCCGCCATTTTCAAATATTTTCAAAAATGTCATGAGACTTTTTTGTTGCCATTATAAAAACGCATTTTTTTTATTTGAACAACTTTTTTATACGTTATACTTGAACGGGTTTAGGATGACTCGCGAAGTCTAGCTGACTGAGCCGTGACGGATATAAAATACAAATCTTCTTACAAAATATACTAAAACTATTTAAGGGTGAATTCAGTCCGGGTTACTGAACAACTTTCTTAAAAATGCATATCTTACTACAGACACAGATCGTGTTATACCGGCGCCGGCAGCCAATTCGGCGATTAGCGCCGGCAGCGGAGGCACATCCTTTGGAATAATATTCGCGAGGTCTAAGTTCGTGGCGAACTACTAGTTTTTAAAGACCTATTGAACAACATCCTACACCATGTCGAGAAAAACACTACATGTATGACAGACACCCTAAATCCTTTTTATTTCTACACTACATGTGTGACAGACACCCTAAATTCTCTTTGTTTTCAAAATTTTATTTTACTTCTTTGTCGGCGTGATTGATATACTTACATACTCATTACTCATGTCAAACAGCTCTCTAGTACCTACTTATGGTCTCTGAGTACAACCGCGGAAAGACAGACTATAACGGTTACTTGTTTACTACGGAACTTTGAAAACGGACAAATTTTAGAAATCTTAATGGTAAGCATGATATATGTACTCGTAATTAGTTGTACTATTCTGAGGGACGGAAGATCTGGTGCTACCGAGTGTTGAATTTCCCCATAACGTTTAGTATTCAATAAACCCCTGCCTACCCTTTAGACCGTAAAATTGTTTTAAATTGGACGAGTGAAATGTAAAGTTAATTGGTGAGCAGTTGGGTAGTTTACTATTATAATCATTTCAGCCGCATAACGTCCACTGCTAGACATAGGCCTCTCCCAAAGATTTTCAAAATGATTGATCCAGAGCGGCTTGCATCGAGCGCCTTCCATCGACCTTCGTCAGGTCGTCACTATTGTACTTTACTATTGTAAACCTTTTTTTAAATGAAAGATTGGCCAAAATGATGAGGAATTCCACCGTTTCTGCTATATTCTTCTATTTGCCTAAATGACAAATATTAGATTTTTTCAGTTTGCGCCTCGCTTGCTCCAATGCAGACTGAGATTGAATCTCCTTGGTACCTAAAATAAACAACTCCATTCATTTTTGTTGATATTTACGAAATGTTACAAAGTATTTTTTAAGCTACGTGATTTACGTAACCACTTAGATTATGCAACATAAAGAACATGCCTTTGAAACTGAGTGAAAATCGGCCTAGTCTACTCGACTTGTATGATTTAGATGTAAAGGGCGTGATTGGCCTTATAAAAACGTATTTAGCACCGTTAAACCCTCGCAGTCACCTATCTTTGGATAAAATCGGGTTTATTGGCGATTTTTTTGATGTTACGCACAAAGCTTATCTTATGTGACCCTAAATTTCAGCAAAACGCGATACCTAAGTGAAATTAACCTTTAAAAATTTAATTTACTTTAAATGGTTTTTGTATCTTATGTACTTTACTACTTTAGATTTTATAATATCTTATAATAGAATTAGAGCTAAAGGCCACTTTAAACAGATAAAATATATACGAGTAATAGAGTAAAATACATTCTTACTCAAAACTTATAGTTATATTCACGAGTTGAATTTGAGCAAAAGTCATCTATAAAAAATATATTTCAAATGTTGCAATTTTAAGAAAACTAGTTGCAAATCAAGTGTATATCAATTTTAATACATAAATAAATATCATACATGACACCTTTGAATTAATATGTAATCGGTTCAGATTTGAAACAGACAATTGAAAACAGCGATCAAGTATTGCAGACCAAGAAAATAATTTATCTAGGCCTCCCGCGCTGCTATTGGACTCACTCCTTTTGTCTTCCGAGTCAGTAGTATCCCATAACCTTTTGTCCTATCCCAATCCCAATCAATCCTGTCGTTATATATTTATATCTCTTTATATGTTACTTTCTCCCTGCCTTCTTTTTCCATGCCAATCCAAGGTCTGCTGTGCCGAGGGATGCGTGGCTAGGGGCGAGCCTAGTCTTGAGAGTGCCTTTTTGCCCTATGGTTGGGCGCTCCCAGAACAAGGCTAGCCTTCGCCTGACAAGGGGCTCTGTCAGGTGCGACCGAAAAGATCCCCATTACTCGTGGGAAAGCAATGATTCGAAAACATTTAAGAAATCATTATGGCGGCGACGCGGTTCGCAACGCAACCCATCACGTCCCGTTGCAAAAAGCGATCTTTGGACAGCCGCTTGGCTACATTGAATGTCAGGATCGTAGCAAGTGGAGGTCCATAGTCTCTGCCTACCGCATTGGGAAACAGACGTGATATTATGTATGTATGTATTCTATGTATGTATAATACACAATTTGCATGACGCATTTGTTCAATTTATTCTATTAATTCATTTTTAATTTTGTCAATTTTTTTAATTTAGTATAATTTAATTACTTACAATAACTTAAAAAGTCAAATATGGAAGAGCGGAAAGTCCAAACACAAGTGTATTATACACTTAAATGGAGGTTCCAGACACATATTGTAACCTTTGTAAGTGATTGAATAAACATTTTTCATTTTCATAATAGATGTAATACCATGCATTATTGGTGAAAGGTTAACAATCTAACAATTGTTACACGTCACCATTGGCGATTCTCGTTTGGTGCGAGTATATTTTGCGTAATTTGCATACCTATATTCAATTTTTTTGAATTTAGCGTCATTATTTTAAGGAAATAAAAATAACAGCTGTCTTAATGTTAAAAACTTGTAAAAGTAGATTTTGATAAACTGCAATATTCTCAGTTTCAGAGGTAAAAACTTCATACCCGTTTATTTAAAGTTGGCCATTACCTCACGTATAAAGTCGCGACCTAGAAAAAAATGATTTCAGGAAAATGATCGATCCATAGGCTTTCTTAGCTTTTTCTGTTGCTAAGTAGGTAAGTAAGTTCATTTTGTTTAGTAAAAATATCTTCTAATAGGTGAAAATATTTTTGGTTTACGGAAAGCGGCCATTATGAAGTACACGGGTAGTAGGCACCAAAATAAACCAGAAATATACCACAAGTCGATCAAAGCTATTGTAAATCTAAAAATAAATGATTACAAAGCCAGACATGCCATCCCGCAGTTTGTCAAACAGTGACATTTAATTAAATCAGCTCAGTGTCAGTGTGACAGTCCACATCAATCTTACGCTGACAGAAATTGTAACAACTAAACTATTTAGCAGTTACAAGTAACTGTAGGTATTATAACTACTCCTTACCGTTACATACATAAAATCTGTTCTTCTTAACGCACACGATGCGCACCGGACTTTTGCGCGTCGTGTGCGTTACTGCATATGATTGCATGGGTTCTATTTTCACAGACTAAAAAGTGCGTCACGGACTAGTTTGTCGTCTGCGTTGGGCCTAAGAGTCCGTTACCCTAGACCAAACTACAATTATCGCTCCGAAGAAGTCTGGTAATGATTAGGTAAGGATTTCATTAATAATATTCATAGTGACAGGTAAATGTAGGGCATTGCCATGTAATAGAACTTTGACCCTAATTATTTTTTAATAGAAATACTTAAAACAGTTTCTAGACTGGAATTTAATTACGTCGTCCATTAATTTTGTCTGCTTCACATTTTAGATAATATACAACGTAAAAGGGACATACGTAATTAATCGAACCACATTCTATATTAAATCGCTATATTATAATGACAATAAAATAAATGTAAAAAAAAACAAAAAAAACGACATTCTCATACAAATTGCCCGGCCGGCTGCACTCTTTTGTACGGATAGGCCGATTTTTTTAGTTTGACTTTTATTTTAATTTCATTATACAGGGTGGCCAACTTGGAGGTATACAACTTTTTTTTGCCGCCATTTTGTTTTGGCGGTACATATGACAGTTGTTGCATGAATATTACTTTGAGTAGATACGGCAAATTTATTATGAAGCGTTTTACGACGGAACAAGGTGTTTTAATTATTAAAACGGTTTATGAAACATTAAAAAGAATGTTTCCCGGTCGATTAATTTGGAGAAACGGTGACATTGATTGGTCCCCAAGATCGCCTGATTTAAGAGCTCCTGACTTTTTTCTGTGGGGCTATCTAAAGGGACGTGTCTATGCTAATAGGCCAATTAACCTTCAGCAAATAAATCAAAATATTCGAGACAGTCACTGAGATAACGTAGGAAATGTGTAAAAATTTAATGAAAAACGTGATGAAAAGGGTTCACATCTGTGATGCTGCTAGAGGTGGGCATGTCTGACATTATTTTCCATGTTTAACTGCCGGCCCTAAATATTATATTTAACAAGGAATACTTGATATATTTTATATTTCATAGACTAAAAATACAAAACTAAAGTGTATACCTGTTATTTGGCCACCCTGTACTATAGTGGTCTAGTATAGCTCGTGGTTCAATTAAATACGGACATGTCCCTTACACGTTGTATATGAAAACACACCTAAACCGCGTCGGTGAATCAGTTTCTATATTATTAATAATTTCAAATGAAATAAATATTTTAGGGTCAATTATAGTCAATGAATGACACACAACCATACAATTTATTTTTTATCTTCGAGACCATTCCCCTATTAAACGTTTCGTACTGAAAATGAGATATCCACCCCTTTTAAAACTTTGTGCACTTACTGCATTTATACTTAGACTAGATACTTTACGTTAACGAAGTTGTTAACATTTAACATAACAAACGTAACCCATAGCATTATTTCACCAAGATTAATTAAAGCAGAATGACGGTAGCGTCTGAAACAGACATGTTATTCAAATTTCTTTGTGGCTTGGTGTCCTGTAACTATTTAATGACATTATTATGTGCATGATAATCAGCTCTCGTTAACCTAAATTTTGTTAAAATTGCAATTTTTTCAAATTTTTATATTTATTGTATTTCTAGGCTCTGCATAGAGCCGCAAGACCCAAAATGCTCTGTCTGCCCCATTAGGGATAAAGACGTGATAGTATGTATGTATGTATTGTATTTCCATGCATACAATATTTTCAGTAAACACGTCCTTTAAGTAGTAAACCTAACCAAGATTCATAACTGCAGTTATGAATCTTACCCCATAATCATAGCCTTGGGTTATGAACCATGGTTCATAACCCAAGGCTATGATTATGGGGTAACCTATGGTATTGAAAATTTAAAGAAATATGAAAAAGTAAGTCTTTTGCAAAAGGAAGTAAGGAAGTAAGTATTTTGCAAAAGATGTGTGGCACTACATTCCGTATAACTTGGTTTCTCCGGAAAAAAAACTGTAAATTGAACAAATTTCCAAAAAAGATTACTATTGGCGATGGAGACATAGTAATATGGTAAGAATAAAAAAAAATGTATGTCTGTCTGTTTGTTGGTTGGTCTGTTGGTCTATTGGTCAGTTGGTCTGTTGACCTGTTGGTCTGTTGGTCTGTTGGTCTGTAGGTCTGTTGGTCTGTTGGTCTGTTGGTCTGTTTGTGCACTTTAATCTCCGGAAATACTGGACGGATTCAAATGAAACTTTTATTGTTATAGTATAGCTGTTAAGCCTGGACAATATATAGGAAATAATTGTTGTTTTTGGAAAATAAAATCCTGATGCAGAACCATAATGGTCCAGTTAAATTATAAGAAATATATTAATTGTTCAGTCTGATGAGCATTTTCCGGAATCAGAAAGTCCACGCAAACAAAGTCGCAGGCTTCGGCTAGTATATTATGAAAATATAGCTCGTTAAGAAATCGTAGTATGTATAAGACATCTGATTGCTTTGTTTAGTTTAGAGCAACTCAGACCTTAAGTAATAAAAACGGTATTAACCATTAATTCTGAAGTTTATGGAAAAACTAGGCGCCGAGCCTCTCAAATAGTGATGGAACATGTACTCTATCTTAATACCTGTTAGTACAATTGACGAATGTTCCCCAAATGATTGATGTAACCCTCAGACATGCCGAATATGAACACAAAGTTCACGTGTTGACTTGATAGATCGGTTCAGAGCCTGCCATTCTCACGTAACAAAAGTGCTGCCAACTACTGAGAATGTAGAGGAAAAACCTCGTGTCAATCAAATATTAGAACCAGTAATTACACTAACGATGTGCCAAAAAAGTAAATTTGGTAAATTATGGTAAATATGCCGTATCCCTAATGTTATTTCGAAAATAATAAAATTCCTTAGCCTCACATTAACTCATTAGCAAATCTGATTTCTTTATCTTCTTATATATATATATATATATATATATAAACAGACGTTTGGGCACTACGTAGATCCAGCAGTGGGCCTGAACTTAGTTGATTCCACCTTTAGCGGCGAATAACTTGGCTCCCTTCGCATATTCTTCGAGCGGTGTGGCAACGTCGCATTCTAGTAATGGATTCTGTCCAACATATTCGTAGAAATAAAGTTCTACTCGTCATTTTTTGTATTCAACCTCCGAGAAAACTTGGATCCGTAACGGTTATTTTTTTGCGAACTAATTCGCACTTGCTGCGTCCACATTTTATTCAAAACCCATGCTTGTGTTGTTCCGTTTTATATATATATCATATGTTTTTGTATGAACTCTTTGGTACTTTCTGCCTCCGATTTTACTCAAAACCAATACGTATGTTGTTCCATTTTATATATATATATAGTGATTGACGGTGAGTTAAGCCATAGCTGAAATTTGAATGCTTGGTTTGATCCAGCAGATTTTATATTCACTAAACTTGTGCGTTTTAAGCTCCTATATACTTTTATGAACTCATCGATACTTTCTAGCTCCGAATTTTATTTAAAACCAATGCTTGTGTGGTTCCAATTCGTATATATTTAATATAACGGTTAGCTTAGGCATGGCAATATATATTTTTAAATCTTATGCCTTGTAAGCTCCAAAAGTGTTGCCAACTTTGAAACCTATTGGGTGATTGTTAAAAAACTACAGTAATTTTTTTCTAAAAAAATTTTATGAAATATTTTAGAATTACCTTGCTTTTTAATGCAAGTAATAAGTCTAAAAAGTCATAACAATAATAAAAACTCATTTTTATACTGAATATGATAACCTTATTGTTTCGCATTATTTATACATTTAAACATGTTTATGACTTAATGCACACAAAGAAACTTGCTATCTTGCCTTACGCTCTTGCGTAATGGTACTAATGGTATATAGTACGATTGAAAAAGTACTTTTCAACAAAAGCAATTATGCAAATAATTTTAAACACAACATACAAGCCTACCAATTTCTTTAGAGTCAGTAAATTCCAAATTCAGAAGTCCAGACGCTTTGTTTACGAAATATAATTGCATTTCGAGTTTAGCGGAGTGCTTCACCTCCACATACAAAATTTCAGATCTCTACGAAGTGCACAGCGAGACGTAATTATTGACTATGATTTTTTTTTCATCCAGATGCCAGATCCAGATTTTGGACATTAAAAAAATCAAATTCGGATTACGCCCAAAAAATATAGATTTACAGCCAAATCGCAAGCAGTTAGTAACTTTCGGCAGCAATCTTTGATTTCTAAAAATTAAAAAGAAACACTTGGTGTGGATGACTTGGGGTTTGCCCTCGCCACGCAGTTCGCCCTGTCGGCCTACATCACTTGACCTGTGATGTGGCCTCGTGAAAATTGCTTAGGGGGAGCGGTAACAAACAGTAGAAGAAGGGGAATGGCTTGGGCTTCAGTACGACATGGCTACGTTGAGTAGCTTGGTGGTGGCATTTGTATGGAGGATGAATATTTTTTTGAAACTTGAAAAGAAAATACCGGCTCTGATGAGATTGATATCGTTTGGATATGCCCTAATTCTATTATGAATATGAAAAATAAACGCACACAACGATATTTAAATTATGCAATACATATAATAGTAAAAAAATTGTCTGTATATTGACAAAATTTCCAAAAAGAAATAACAAGCAGATAGATACACAGTGAAAGAGTAAAATTTTAAAGAGAATGTCTCTGTTTGTTTGTCCTTTTTGTACACACTAATCTCCGGAAATTCTGGATAGATTTGAATGAAACTTTATTGGTATAAATCTGGGCAACATACAGGGTATAATTGATTTCGGTAAATGCAACACCTGATGCAGAACTATAAATTTTCAGCTAAACTATGAGAAATAATAAAATGACGCCACAGCAAAAGTTGTTTAGTCTGATAAGCATTTTTGTGCACGCGAACGAAGTCACAGGTATTAATTAGTATAAATACAAATAAATACATCATTAAAAGAATTAAAAATTCTTAGGACAGTTGAGTGACTAATCTATGTTCAAATCTAATGCACAGGGAATTAAGACGAAGGTTGTAAATCATAAAATGGTAGTCTTGTGGGAAGTGTGCATAGTTTGGGTGTGCATTCTTTTACAGACAAAAGTTTTATAGATTTTCGTTATACGGAATATTTATTCCATACTCACAATATTTATTATGAAGAATTTTATAGTAACAAAACAATTTTTTTTACAAATAACATTAATTTTTTCGATGTTAATAATATCATAATATCAAATCAATTTTTTTCAATTCTCAATATATTTAGTCTTCTTTTATACTTATATTGTTATATAACTTCGCTCTAGATCGGTCATTTTGAAAATCTTTGGGAGAGGCCTATGTCCAGTAGTAGACGTTGTGCGGCTGAAATGGATGAATAGATGGGTGGATGTTATATAACTTAACCTACACTCCACGACAAAGTTGATTTTGTGTCTGTGTTAATTTCGTCCTAAGCTTGAGTCGTTCGCTCGCTCGTGTGTTGGTCACAGGAAACCTAACAAACTTAACCCACAACCCACGACAAAGTTGTTTGTGTTTGTGTTACTTTCGCCCTAAGCTTCAGTCGCTCGCTCGTGTGTTGGTCACAGGAAACCTAATGAACCTAACCTACAATCCGCAACAAAGTTGTTTTTGTGTCTGTGTTACTTTCGGCTTAAGCTTAAATTGTTCGCTTTTAATACATAAATATAAAACAATTTAAAATATAAAAAGCTTATTCGAAATGGTTTCCATTGGCTGCAATACAGCCCTTTACACGTTGAGGTCAGTTACCAATAGAAGCATGCACTCTTTCCATGGGAAAATTCTTCACTGCCAATATTATGGATTGTTTTGGGGACTCCAAGTTATCATGGCGTTTAGAGCAAGCCGTACTCTCTAAAACTGACCATAAAACATAATCCAGCGGATTAAGATTGTGATTAGACGACGGCCAGTTTTCAGCTCTGATGAAGTCGGAAACGTTTGATTCCAACTAAGACTGCGTTGACCGAGCTTTGTGACCCGGTGCCGAGTCTTGCTGGAAGAACCATTCTTGGTTATTGAACATCGTGTTGTTAAGGGGCTTAAATACCTTCTCAAGAATGGTATCTTGATACACTTATGCCGATGTTTCGATACGTTTTTCACAAAAGCATGGCTCAGTCACTCCTTCTTAGCTAACACCCCACCAAACCATCACTAAAGTCGGCTAATGCCACGCTGCACTCTGTCGACTTATTGGGAAGCTTTCTTAGAGCTTGGGGCATAAATACCTACAGTCATTTTATTTGTTAAAATGTTGGTCAATGGTAAAAAAATGGTCATCCGTAAACAATTTTTTTCTGCGACCACCCATTGCGTACCGCTTCAGTAGATTTTTCGATTTTACTACTCTATTCTTATTTAAATTATCAGTTGTAAAATTACCAGTTCGTCTTTTATAGGCAGCAAGTCCTAAGTTATGTTTTAAAATAAGCGACATGGTTCTAGGTGCTATCTTCATCTCCTGTGTTAAAATCTTTTGCTTTCGGACAGGATTTCTTCGAATTCTTTCCCTTACTGCTTTGACCACCTTTTTCATATGAACACTACGTGGACGGCCAGATCTTTTACTGTCACAAAGAGGAGGTCTCATTGTACCTATTATAGTCCGGTACCACAGAATTAATAATAGTGTTACATACAGAACGGAAACTCGCACCGTCCCCCACAATCTGGTGTCCCCGCAACCTTTCCCCTGTTATTGGGACATGTAAGAGCCAGAAAAACAGGGTTATTGGTAGTCGCAAGTTGACATTACGCGAGTCACTTAGGATTATTGAATTATAATGGTGAGAAACTGCGCACATTATCGTTGTTTATCCACGGATAACAATAAAAAACGTAAATTTTAAAATCATAATCATAATCATATTTATTCATAAAAAGTATTTACACGTCATACAAAAATAAAATTGAATAATAAAATAAAATAAATTAAACATACAAATAAATATATTACGCATACACATACATAACTAATAATAATCATATAATTACAGAATAATCGAATGAAAATTAACATATCAAATTGGAATTATAAGCGACATTCATAAAATTCTTCTATACTGTAGAATGTACGCTCAAGAAGCCACTTTTTTAGCTTGACTTTAAAGCTTGTCAATGTAGTCGCCTGTTTTATATCAGGTGGCAACTTATTAAAGACAGACGGCCCCATTACATGAGTCAGTCTGTCAGTCTTAGCTAGTCTGTGTGGTATCAGGTGCAGTCGGTCAACATCGCGGAGCGCAATGTCGTGCACATCTCTCGGTCTTTGGTACACGTGTTGGTTACTAAAGACATATGTGGCTACCTGTAAGATGAAAAGGGATGGCAGCGTGAGGATTCCAAGGGTTTTAAAGTATGGTCTGACGGTTGTTCGCCCTGATACGTGGACTATCGCGCGGACTGCTCGCTTTTGCATACGAAACGCTCGTTGCCATTCCGCGGCGCACCCCCAGACCTCTAGGCCATACTGCAGGACAGACTGCACTATCGCAAAGTAGGTAGACCTCACCACCTCTCTAGGTACCACATCCGATAGTCGTCTGAGCGCGAAGCTAGTGCTTGCCAATTTACCGCACACTTTATCAACCTGTGTTTCCCAGGTAAGGGCACTATCCAGTTGTATTCCCAAGAAGGTAATGTCATCCACCTGTTCAATAGTTGTTCCTTGTATAGCAACAGATAATCGTATAGATTTCCGAGTGGTGAAAACAGGTAAGCAAAGCAACAAATTCTGTGGTAGCGACCCTGATTGTTCAACTCACACATTTGACGTGTGCACGGACGGATTGTTTCGTTTGTAGTAGTACTAGGTATTTATGCTGCTCCGTTTCTATGAAGTGTCATACCTGTGTCGAAACACAAACATTTGACTAATACCAAGCGTATGGAGAATTTTAAAAACTGCATTTGGCTCAAACCTACTTTGTGTAATGCAATCACAGCGATTCGGTTCTCTATATCACGCAAAATATTGTTCAATATATTAGCGCCAAAAGAAGAAAAGACAATGAAAAATCATATAAAAGTACCGGATTCCAAATTTAAATGTAATATTTTTTTATTTTTAATGGTAACGAGCTTTTTTGTCCACGAAAACGAGGCCAAAGGCATCAGATAGTCACAAATTAACACGTCTTTCAAAAAATGTAAACACTTCTTAGGACAGTTGAGTGGCTTATCTATATTCAAATCTAAAGCACAGGAATTAAATAGGAAGGTTGTAAATCATAAAATGGTAGTCTCGCGGGAAGTGCGCAGTTTCGTAGCGTGTGCGCCTTCGTCATCGACTAATTGTATTTCAAATTTGAACTTAATTATCGAACCTTGCTAATGTATTGTAATTGATACATTTAGTCTCGGCTCAAAAGATAGTGAAAAAATAATCTCGAAAAATGAAATTAGTTTGGCAAGTTTGTGTCATGCCATTATTAATATTTTTACTGGAGTTTGGCAGTAAACAAGCGAGAAAATCGTTTGGCATGGAAATTAGTCGCAAACTAGACTTTATTCTTTTTACGTAATCGATACTAGAAGATAAACTCATTGATACCATTTTTCAGAATTACTTCTTAATACAAAACAACGTTAATAAAATAAAAAACATTGCCCGTAAAAGGTTATGCAATCTTTAAGAAGGTTATATGTATTTTTTGTTTTTAGTTACTAACTTGCAATGTATCAGATATCTACGTACGAATATTGGTTTGGGTCAAATCTTGTAGCTCAATTTCCAACCAGCTATTCTCAATCGATTTCGCTGAAATTTTGCATACTTGTCAATACAATATTATGAAGTTAATGAGCTGTTCTGATGATGGAACCGGGAGGTATTCACTAGGGCTGAGTTATAAAACAACATAACCTCATGGAGCAGGACTCGTTTGAATTGTCTTAATGAGCACATTAGTGCAGACGATGCCAAGGGTCTGATCTCGGAGGACGGAAGGTGGTCGATGCAATTCAGTAATTAAACGACGCAACTCCATCGAGTTTGGGCTTATTTCATTCGTACTCGGAACCAACAAATACTAGTCGTACGGCACATATATATATATATATATATATATATATATATATATATATATATATATATCAGTATATATATATATATATATATATATATTTATAACCCGTAACCGTTTCGACGTCCCATACAGACGTAAATGCATTTAAAATAGCGTCCACCTGATTTTTGCGTCCCATATACGGTCGCCAGATCGACTTCAATTGCCAAACCACTCCTCGTGGCCTAAAGTACCACAAGAATTAATTATTTAAAAAAAAATTGGACTCCATTTTGGAACCACTCTACACAAACTTGTATTTTCATTAGTTCTTGATTATTCCACTTAAATGGAGCAGCGCTGTAGTTGCGCAATATACCGTTGGCAACAATGTAATGAATGAATACGACCAGTAAGATTGTTATGACTAATGACTAATAAGAATTCGGCTTATCTACTTCCTGGCGTAGCTACACAGTGACCTTTGCCTAGTACAAAATGAAATGCATTACTTACATCTAACACTGATTTTAAGTTTTAACTCAATATATAAGGTCTAACAAAATATACTGAAACCATTTTAAGGGTGAATTCAGTGCATGATACTGAACAACTTACCCCAAGGAACACGTATCAAAATATGATAAGTAATGTTTGGCCTACCATACAAGTTGACCAATCAGCTGATCCAAGTGTAAAGAAAGCCAAAAATCATTTTCCATATTTCGACATATGTTTCTTGGAGAAAGTTGTTTACTATCACAGACTGAAGTCGCCCTTAAAATAGTTTCAGTATATTTTGTTACACCTTATATAGTCGACACTCTGAACATACAGTTCAACGTAATATTCGACGTCCGTCAGTATTGTGGAATATCTTGTACAAGACGATTTACTCTATAATACTCACGGGCACGATACTTAAAAACAACTAAGCTGAAAAGAATACGTGTTATCATTTAATAATAAAAGTTAACAAACTTGGAATATAAGTGTTCAGTGGTCTTTACATTTAAATAATTGGCCAAGTGCGTGTCGGGCCACGCGCAGTGTAGGGTTCCGTAGTTGCAAATGCCAACTTTGAGTTCATGCCACTAAAACGTCTAAGTATCTATTGAATTTGTACGAAATTTTCCTTTTCGAGTACATTTTATAAGTTGATCGCCTATAACTTTTTAATTTGTTAACCCTACTTAGCTCTGATAGTTTTCCTATAAACTACATTATATATATACTATAGCTGTGATTTTTTTCACGTGTCCATATATAACCGTTTAGCAGATAGATGGGGGGACACGTGACTTTAACAAAAAAATTCACTTTGAACCTAATATTTCAGACACGGATCCCTAAATCGAAAAATGGTGTTCCCAAGCTCACAATATTTTTGAAAGACCTATTTAACAATACCCCACACAATGTGTTTGTAGAGAAAAAAAAAATTGACTTCCTCTTTACTTGTATGGCAGCTACCCTAAAAAAAAATTGTTTCCATATTTTATTTTACGACTTTTTTGCCATAACTGATATACATATCCATGCCAAATTACAGCTTTCTAGTACTTATAGTTTCTGAGTAGGACCGCGGATGGACAGACAGACAGACAGACAGACATGGCGAAACTATAAGGGTTCCTTGTTTACTACGGAACCCTAAAAAAGGACAAAAAGTTTGTCTTCTTAATTTATTTTTGATTTGGCAGTATTTATTTTTAACCCCCAATAAAAAAAGAGGTATGTTATAAGATTGACGTGTGTGTTTGTTTTGACTGTATTTTTTTGTATGTATATTACGTGACAACTCCATCATTAATGAATTGATTTTAAAAAATCTTTTTGCATTTGATAAAGTACGCTTTCAATTCAGTTTATATAATATTTCATCAAAATCGGTTTATAAGTTTTGTAGTAGTTGATTGTTATATCTTTAAGATAGCATAATTATATTTGAAAGCTACACTTACTCAACTATACTTTTTTTAGATTGATGGATCAGGGGCTACTAAAAATTTTCAGTTTCCATACTGATCTGGTAGGAAAAGATAAAAATAGAATGTGCCAGCTGCTTTTGTTCCCGCGCAGTACGTAAAAGATATATGAGAGAACGGGTGAAGAACTAAGGAATATTTTTAATAGGCGATGCGGTTAACAACCCAAAAACAAGATCGAATAGTGATATTTGATCCCATTTTTTTACCTTAATGCCCACAAACTTGCTGAATGTGGCCTTTGGGCTTTGTCTACACTGTAAGGTGTAAATCCGTGATAGTATGTATGTATGTTACTTCGTCACTTTTGGTGTTACGTACCCAAAGGGTAAAACCAGGACACTATTACTAAAATTTCACTGTCCGTCTTTCAGACTGTCACCAGACGGTATCTCAAGAGAGTTTGTATGTTTACATATTATGTACTTCTTTTGCTACTATGACAACAAATACAAAAACCAGTATAAAATATTTAAGGCGGGCTCCCATCCAAGAAAAATTATTTTTGCCGTTATTTGCTCGTTAATAGCATGGAACCCTTCCTGCGTGAACTCGACTCGCTCATAGCCGGTTTTTAGGGTTCCGTAGTAAACAAGGAACCCTTATAGTTTCGCCATGTCTGTCTGTCTGTCTGTCTGTCTGTCTGTCTGTCTGTCTGTCTGTCCGTCCGCGGTCCTACTTAAAAAAACTATAAGTACTAGAAAGCTGTAAATTGGGCATAGATATGTATATTAATCATGGCGAAAAAGTCGTAAAAAAAAACTTTTTTTTTGGTTTAGCTGCCATACAAGTAAAGAGGTAGTCAATATTTTTTTTTCTACAAACACATTGTGTGGAGTTTAATTGAACAGGTCTTTTAAAAACATTGTGAGCTTGTTAACACCATTTTTCGATTTAGGGATCCGTTTCTGAAATATTTGGGTTTAAAGTGAAAATTTTTGTTGGAGGCAAGTGTCCCCCCCCCCTCTATCTGCTAAATGGTTATATATGGCCACGTGAAAAAATTTACAGCTATAGTATATATAATGTAGTTTAAAGGAAAACTATCAGAGCTAAGTAGGGTATACAAATTAAAAAGTTATAGGCGGTCAACTTATAAAATGTACTCGGAAAAAGAAATTTCATACAAATTTAATAGATAATTAGTTTTAAACGTTTTTAGTAGCATTAACTTAAAGTTGGCATTCAAAACTACGGAACACTACACTGCGCGTGGCCCGACACGCACTTGGCCAATTATTTAAAGCTTAATTCAAATATTTTTCTACACTTACGTAAACAGACACAGATTAGTTCCAATAAAATGTTATCAAAATAGTTTTTAGTAGTTTTCTGCGCACGATTCAATATTTTATTGCTACAAACTTCGCACATGATCGGTACATTGCATAAGGTCAGTCCGTCCAGTTTGATCATTATTTCAGTTCTTTACACATTTTGTAAGTAGGTTTTGTCTTATTTCTAGTTCATCCGTTTGAACACAACCAGGCGACAACTGTCTTTACATACGGTTATTGATAATAGCTGCAAGTGATCCCAGGATGGTTAATTATTTAGACGTGGATAAATTTTTAACGCGATCGGATTATGAACAGTTGTTAAGTAATAATTTGCTTAGGCCTTGGGACATCTTACTTTCACAACCACAACATTTAGTCATTAATTTAAACTTTGATCATAATGTACTAATTTTACTTAAACAGTCATGGTTTTGGTGCAGTAACTGTACCTATGTAGTGTATGACCATTACCCAAAAGATGAGTGCGAATATTGCCATCAAGTAAGCTAGGTATTTATTGTTATGTCTCTGATATTTTTTCTAATCCGTAAATATTAAAAACAGCGATGCCTAATGTGTAGTTATCATTCCAGTAACATATCGTATTAACTTTTCATTTAATTTATTATTATTTTTAAATCAAGTACCTATTACAAGAAAGTATAATTCGAGAAGCAAATAAGCGGCTAAGTGCAAATCGGACTCGCCCATGAAGGGTTCCGTAGCAGCAAGTAACAAAATATAAAATTCTTATAGTATGTTTTTTTTTTATATTTTTATATTTGAGTTGATTAAATGAAAATTAAACTACGGTTTACGATTTATGACGTATTAAAAAAAGTTATTTGCAAGATCTCGTTCAAACCAATTTTCGCTGGTAGTTTGCATGGTAATGAACATCATATATATTTTTTAGTTTTATCATTCTCTTATTTTAGAAATTACAGGGGGGGGACACATTTTTCCACTTTGGAAGTGACTCTCGCGCAAACTATTCAGTTAAGAAAAAAAATGATACAAGAAATCTCAATATCATTTTTGAAGACCTATCTATAGATACCCCACACGTATGGGTTTGATGAAAAATAAATTTTTGAGTTTCAGTTCTAAGTAAAGGGAACCCCCCAAAATGTATGTTTTTTTTCTACTTTTGTGTAAAAATCTTAATGCGGTTCACATAATTTATCTACTTACTAAGTTTCAACAGTATAGTTCTTATATTTTCGGAAAAAAGTGGCTGTGACATACAGATAGACAGACAGACAGACATGACGAATCTATAAGGGTCCCATTTTTGCCATTTGGCTACGGAACCCTAAAAACGTTAAAAACCCTAAAAACGTTAAGAAAATCTTAACTAAATTATATACTCCATTAATTTATAAGTTTCGTTTTTTTATACTTGTAAGTTGGCCAGCAAGCATACCTACGGTCCACCTTATGGACCGCTGTTGCCGTAGCCTATGAATGTTTGCAACACCAGAATGTACCAGCTGCTTCTTTACCCGCGCATGCCGTAATAGCTGGCAAAGAGTTCAAACGATCTCAGTAACCATGTCAATAGGCGATACCGCTTAGCAACCCGTCACTAATTTGATTCCGTCTTCTGCATATATGCCTAGCAAAGTGCTAAATATAGCTTTAGGAATTACCTATAACCTTGGGCACTGTCTTCCCCGCTAGGCATAAAGACGTAGTAGTATGTACGTATGTCAATCTTCCATGCTGTTCTGGAAGCGAAATAAAAACATAGAATGTACCAGCTGCTCATCTTTCCGGGCAGGTCGTAAAAGTCGATCAAGGGATATAGCGCCGTACAACCTTTGCCAATTTTTCCTAACCTAGGGTTGCTTTTACTTTACCTTTTGGCTTGCAAAAAGTAACCTCGTCAAATCACGTAGTTTAGGATTAGCGGACCCCGGATTCTGAAACGTTACCGCTGAAAATGCAACCGGAAATACACTAAGATAAGAAGAAGAAGTATTTACGTATATATCACACTGTATGCATGCGAAGAATATTGGTGTAACAAAAAGTATTGTTTTTCTTTTAAAATTTGGTGTACGGACGTAAAAACCTATTGCGTTAAAGTTATATAAATAACCGGCTAAGTGCGAGCCGGACTCGCGCACGAAGGGTTCCGTACCATTATCTATAAAAAATCAAGTTTTTTGTATGGGAGCCTTATCTATTATTAAAGTAAAAATACAACTGAGTATTTTGATATATTATTTCAAGTTCCTACCTGTTGCCATTATTGCTATCGAGCAAAAAATGAGCAAAAAAAAATCGCTTTTAATGTATGGGAGCCCCCCTCAAATATTTATTTTGTTTTGTTTTTAGTATTTGTTGTTATAGCGGCAATAGAAATACATAATTTTTGAAATTTTCAACTATCTAGCTATCGCGGTTCTTGAGATACAGCCTGATGACAGACAGACGGACAGATGGACAGACAGCGAAGCCTCAGTAATAAGGTCCCGTTTTTACCCTTTGGGTACGGAACCCTAAAAAGTAAGAAAGACAGACAGCGGAACCCTCTGATTACAGAATCCTAATCATTACAAAGTATTTTAGCTGAAGCACACAAAATCAGCTATAGTTTTATACAAATATTATTTAATGTATAAAAAAACTAGCCGTCTGCCCGTGACTTCATCAGCACAAACATTATCATGTCTTTGTACAGAGAGCGATCGGTTATGATTTTATTATATGTATTGATATATATATACAGCAAATTTTGCAACGTTTCAAAACGATACGTAACAAAGTATGAACAGAATGGACGTCATGTGCGTGGAATTTGGGAGAATGGCTGAAATATACAGCGACGCCCAGTAAGAGTTGATTTGAATGTGGGTTCTAATGGGTGCCAGGCTAAACATAAATTGAATATTGGTAAATATAGTGTTTTTTGTTGTTATAAATACATAACCTAATATTGGATACGAGTATAAAGCAATATACGCAAAGACACGAAGACAAAAGCTATTGGAACACATGGACGCAATACTGATGGAAATAAGAAAGACGCCAAAACATAATTGGGATTTAAATATATATATATATATATATATAGATATACCCGTGGGCACTTTGTAGATCCATCGTGCCGTACGACTAGTATTTGTTGGTTCCGTTTACTTAGTTGGCTCCGGGTGCCTTTTCTACATCCAATGCTAGTCAGCCATGCGCATGTTGTTCCAACTGGAGCCAAAAGTGTCAACGAGAGTAATAATAATAATTACGTCAATTTTATACAAATCCACCTTTTTGGCATTCAACACTGTTACATCCGATTCAAATCAACCAATCAGAGAGCACCGTTGACCTCATTGGCTACAATCTGCTAGTAATAATATTATTGCAAGCTTCTGTTGAATTTGCAATGTTTATGCAATCAATGTAGTGTTGCCAAATAATAGATATCATTTTCAATTGAAAAATGCCAAACTATCGACAGTGGTTTATCAGTATGGATATCTGTTTTAGAGCAATACTATTGATAACCAACAATACCATAATTGGTATTTATAGTATCGATCCGACGAAAATCAAACTATCATGAGTATCGATAGTATGCGTTTCATAAAATATCGACACTATCGATATATTTTGTAATATCGATAGTGTCGATAGTTTATGTATTATTAAAAGCAATACTATCGATAGTTTGTTCGTCATCAGAATCGATACTATCGATACTATCAGCAGTATTGATAAATAATCAAAAGTATCTCAAGACTCACTGTCGGTTTTATTAAAAATACCGATAGTGAGTCAATTGACTGTCAATAGTGGACTATCGAGCGGCAACACTTATCCAATGCTTATGGAGTAAATTAGCCGTTCTGATGATGGAACCGGAACGAATTCAACAACCCTCAGTAAATAAAATAACATAGCCCTTAGATCATTTATTACAGGATAAGCCTTACCTGCGTGTTTCCCTCTGCCAAGGTATAAAATCAACTAATCTAATACATTTATAATGTAAGTTGCGTAATCGATTATGATCATTACGTAAATCTGTAAAGTATCGAAAGGACGGTGCAAGTGCTCCGTTAGAATTGCTATGTTAAACAGTTTCCTTGTGTGATAAGTTTTTTATTCTGAGGCCAAACTACTTATTGAAACGAATGAAATAAGCCCAAACTCGATGGAGTTGCGTCGTTTAATTACTGAATTGCATCGACCACCTTCCGTCCTCCGAGATCAGACCCTTGGAATCGTCTGCACTAATGTGCTCGAGTCCTGCTCCATGAGGTTATGTTGTTTTATAACTCAGCCCTAGTGAATACCTCCCGGTTCCATCATCAGAACAGCTCATTAACTTCATAATATTGTTTTGACAAGTATGCAAAATTTCAGCGAAATCGATTGAGAATAGCTGGTTAGAAATTGAGCTACAAGATTTGACCCAAACAATATTCGTACGTAGATATCTGATACATTGCAAGTTAGTAACTAAAAACAAAAAATACATATAACCTTCTTAAAGATTGCATAACCTTTCACGGGCAATGTTTTTTATTTTATTAACGTTGTTTTGTATTTAGAAGTAATTCTGAAAAATTGTATCAATGAGTTTATCTTCTAGTATCGATTACGGTAAAAAGAATCCAGTCTAGTTTGCGACTAATTTCCATGCCAAACGATTTTCTCGCTTGTTTACTGCCAAACTACAGTAAAAATATTAATAATGGCATAACACAAACTTGCCAAACCCATTTCATTTTTCGATATTATTTTTTCACTATCCTTCGAGCCGAGACTAAATATATCAATTACATTAGCAAGGTTCGATAATTAAGTTCAAATTTGAAAAACAATTAGTCGATGACGAAGGCGCACACGCTACGAAACTGTGCACTTCCCGCGAGACTACCATTTTATGATTTACTACCTTCCTATTTAATTCCTGTGCTTTAGATTTGAATATAGATTAGCCACTCAACTGTCCTAAGAAGTGTTTACATTTTTTGAAAGACGTGTTAATTTGTGACTATCTGATGCCTTTGACCTCGTTTTCGTGGACAAAAAAGCTCGTTACCATTAAAAATAAAAAAAATATTACATTTAAATTTGGAATCCGTTACTTTTATATGATTTTTCATTGTCTTTTCTTATTTTGGCGCTAATATATTGAACAATATTTTGCGATATTAAAATGGAGTGGGGTGATATAGAGAACCGAATCGCTGTGATTGCATTACACAAAGTAGGTTTGAGCCAAATGCAGTTTTTAAAATTCTCCATACGCTTGGTATTAGTCAAATGTTTGTGTATCGACACAGGTATGACACTTCATAGAAACGGAGCAGCATAAATACCTAGTACTACTACAAACAAAACAATCCATCCGTGCACACGTCAAATGTGTGAGTTGAACAATCAGGGTCGCTACCACAGAATTTGTTGCTTTGCTTACCTGTTTTCACCACTCGGAAATCTATACGATTATCTGTTGGTTGTATAGCTACAAGGAACAACTATTGAACAGGTGGATGACATTACCTTCTTGGGAATACAACTGGATAGTGAGAAACACAGGTTGATTAAGTGTACGGTAAATTGGCAAGCACTAGCTTCGCGCTCAGACGACTATCGGATGTGGTACCTAGAGAGGTGGTGAGGTCTACCTTCTTCGCGATAGTGCAGTCTGTCCTGCAGTATGGCCTAGAGGTCTGGGGGTGAGCCGCAGAATGGCAACGAGCGTTTCGTATGCAAAAGCGAGCAGTCCGCGCGATAGACCACGTATCAGGGCGAACAACCGTCAGACCATACTTTGAAACCCTTGGAATCCTCACGCTGCCATCCCTTTACATCTTACAGGTAGCCACATATGTCTTTAGTAACCAAGACGTGTACCAAAGACCGAGAGATTTGCACGACATTGCGCTCCGCGATGTTGACCGACTGCACCTGATACCACACAGACTAGCTAAGACTGACAGATTGACTCATGTAATGGGGCCGTCTGTCTTTAATAAGTTGCCACCTGATATAAAACAGGCGACTACATTGACAAGCTTTAAAGTCAAGCTAAAAAAACGGCTTCTTGAGCGTACATTCTACAGTATAGAAGAATTTTATGAATGTCGCTTATAATTCCAATTTAATGTGTTAATTTTCATTCGATTATTTTGTAATTATATGATTATTATTAGTTATGTATGTGTATGCGTAATATATTTATTTGTATGTTTAATTTATTTTATTTTTTTATTCAATTTTATTTTTGTATGACGTGTAAATACTTTTTATGAATAAATATGATTATGATTTTAAAATTTACATTTTTTATTGTTATCCGTGGATAAACAATGATAATGTGCGCAGTTTCTCACCATTATAATTCAATAATCCTTAGTGACTCGCGTAATGTCAACGTGCGACTACCAATAACCCTGTTTTTCTGGCGCTTACACGTCCCAATAACAGGGGAAAGGTTGCGGGGACACCAGATTGCGGGGGATGGTGCGAGTTTCCGTTCTGTATGTAACACTATTATTAATTCTGTGGTACCGGACTATAATAGGTACAATGAGACCTCCTCTTTGTGACAGTAAAAGATCTGGCCGTCCACGTAGTGTTCATACGAAAATGGTGGTCAAAGCAGTAAGGGAAAGAATTCGAAGAAATCCTGTCCGAAAGCAAAAGATTTTATCACAGGAGATGAAGATAGCACCTAGAACCATGTCGCTTATTTAAAAGATGACTTAGGACTTGCTGCCTGTAAAAGACGTACTGGTAATTTTACAACTGATAATTTAAAAAAGAATAGAGTAGTAAAATCGAAAAATCTACTGAAGCGGTACGCAATGGGTGGTCGCAGAAAAAAATTGTTTACGGATGACCATTTTTTTACCATTGAGCAACATTTTAACAAATAAAATGACTGTAGGTATTTATGCCCCAAGCTCTAAGAAAGCTTCCCAATAAGTCGACAGAGTGCAGCATGGCATTAGCCGACTTTAGTGATGGTTTGGTGGGGTGTTAGCTATGAAGGAGTGACTGAGCCATACTTTTGTGAAAAAGGTATCGAAACATCGGCATATGTGTATCAAGATACCATTCTTGAGAAGGTATTTAAGCCCCTTAACAACACTATGTTCAATAACCAAGAATGGTTCTTCCAGCAAGACTCGGCACCGGGTCACAAAGCTCGGTCAACGCAGTCTTAGTTGGAATCGAACGTTTCCGACTTCATCAGAGCTGAAAACTGGCCGTCGTCTAATCCCAATCTTAATCCGCTGGACTATGTTTTATGGTCAGTTTTAGAGAGTACGGCTTGCTCTAAACGCCATGATAATTTGAAGTCCCTAAAACAATCCATACGATTGGCAGTGAAGAAATTTCCCATGGAAAGAGTGCATGCTTCTATTGGTAACTGACCTCAACGTGTAATGGGCTGTATTGCAGCCAATGTAAACCACTTCGAATAAGCTTTTTATATTTTAAAATGTATTAAAAGCGAACAATTTAAGCTTAAGCCGAAAGTAACACAGACACAAAAATAACTTTGTTGTGGATTGTAGGTTGGGTTCATTAGGTTTCCTGTGACCAACACACGAGCGAGCGACTGAAGCTTAGGGCGAAAGTAACACAAACACAAACAACTTTGTCGTGGGTTGTGGGTTAAGTTTGTTAGGTTTCCTGTGACTAACACACGAGCGAGCGAACGACTCAAGCTTAGGACGAAATTAACACAGACACAAAATCAACTTTGTCGTGGAGTGTAGGTTAAGTTATATAACATCCACCCATCCATCCATCCATTTCAGCCGCACAACGTCTACTGCTGGACATAGGCCTCTCCCAAAGATTTTCAAAATGACCGATCTAGAGCGAAGTTATATAACAATATAAGTATAAAAGAAGACTAAATATATTGAAAATTAAAAAAATATGATTTTATATTATGATATTATTAACATCGAAAAAATTAATGTTATTTGTAAGAAAATTTGTTTTGTTACTATAAAATTCTTCATAATAAATATTGTGAGTATGGAATAAATATTCCGTATAACGAAAATCTATAAAACTTTTGTCTGTAAAAGAATGCACACCCAAACTATGCACACTTCCCACAAGACTACCATTTTATGATTTACAACCTTCGTCCTAATTCCCTGTGCATTAGATTTGAACATAGATTAGTCACTCAACTGTCCTAAGAATTTTTAATTCTTTTAATGATGTATTTATACTAACTAATGCCTATGACTTCGTTCGCGTGCACAAAAATGCTTATCAGACTAAACAACTTTTGCTGTGGCGTCATTTTATTATTTCTCATAGTTTAGCTGAAAATTTATAGTTCTGCATCAGGTGTTCCATTTACCGAAATCAATTATACCCTGTATGTTGCCCAGATTTATACCAATAAAGTTTCATTCAAATCTATCCAGAATTTCCGGAGATTAGTGTGTACAAAAAGACAAACAAACAGAGAGACATTCTCTTTAAAATTTTACTCTTTCACTGTATATCTAACTGCTTGTAGTTTCTTTTTGGAAATTTAGTCAATATACAGACAATTTTTTTACTATTATATTTAAATATCGTTGTGTGCGTTTGTTTTTCATATTCATAATAGAATTAGGGCTCCATATCTAAACGATGTCAGTCTCATCAGAGCCGGTATTTTCTTTTCAAGTTTCGAAAAAATATTCATCCTCCATACAAATGCCACCACCAAGCAACTCGACGAAGCCATGTCGTACTGAAGGCCAAGCCATTCCCCTTCTTCTACTGTTTGTTACCACTCCCCCTAAGCAATTTTTACGAGGCCACATCACAGGTCAAGTGATGTAAGCCCACAGGGCAAACTGCGTGGCGAGGGCAAACCCCAAGTCATCCACACCAAGTGTTTCTTTTTAATTTTTAGAAATCTAAGATTGCTGCCGAAAGTTACTAACTGCTTGCGATTTGGCTGTAAATCTATATCCAGGGGTTTTTTGGGCGTAATCCGAATTAGATTTTTTTAATGTCCAAAATCTGGATCTGGCATCTAGATAAAAAAAAAATCATAGTCAATCATTACGTCTCGCTGGCACTTCGTAGAGATCTGAAATTTTGTATGTGGAGGTAAAGCACTCCGCTAAACTCGAAATGCAATTATATTTCGTAAACAAAGCGTCTGGACTTCTTAATTTTGAATTTACTGACTCTAAAGAAATTGGTAGGCTTGTATGTTGTGTTCAAAATTATTTGCATAATTGCTTTTGTTGAAAAGTACTTTTTCAATCGTACTATATACCATTAGTACCATTACGCAAGAGCGTAAGGCAAGATAGCAAGTTTCTTTGTGTGCATTAAGTCATAAACATGTTTAGATGTATAAATAATGCGAAACAATAAGGTTATCATATTCAGTATAAAAATATGAGTTTTTATTATTGTTATGACTTTTTAGACTTATTACTTGCATTAAAAAGCAAGGTAATTCTAAAATATTTCATAAAATTTTTTTAGAAAAAAATTACTGTAGTTTTTTAACAATCACCCAATAGATTTCAAAGTTGGCAACACTTTTGGAGCTTACAAGGCATAAGATTTAAAAATATATATTGCCATGCCTAAGCTAACCGTTATATTAAATATATACGAAATGGAACCACACAAGCATTGGTTTTAAATAAAATTTGGAGCTAGAAAGTATCGATGAGTTCATAAAAGTATATAGGAGCTTAAAACGCACAAGTTTAGTGAATATAAAATCTGCTGGATCAAACCAAGCATTCAAATTTCAGCTATGGCTTAACTCACCGTCAATCACTATATATATAAAATGGAACAACATACGTATTGGTTTTGAGTAAAATCGGAGGCAGAAAGTACCAAAGAGTTCATACAAAAACATATGATATATATATAAAACGGAACAACACAAGCATGGGTTTTGAATAAAATGTGGACGCAGCAAGTGCGAATAAGTTCGCAAATAATAACCGTTACGGATCCAAGTTTTCTCGGAGGTTGAATACAAAAAATGACGAGTAGAACTTTATTTCTACGAATATGTTGGACAGAATCCATTACTGGAATGCGACGTTGCCACACCGCTCGAAGAATATGCAAAGGGATTAAAGTTATCGGCCGCCAAAGGTGGAGTCTACTAAGTTCAGGCTCACTGCTGGATCTACGTAGTGCCCAAACGTCTGTTTATATATATATATATATATATATATATATAAACAGACGTTTGGGCATATATATATATATACTGCGTTATATATATATATATATATATATATATATATATATATATATATATATATATATATATATATATATAAACAGACGTTTGGGCACTACGTAGATCCAGCAGTGGGCCTGAACTTAGTTGATTCCACCTTTAGCGGCGAATAACTTGGCTCCCTTCGCATATTCTTCGAGTGGTGTGGCAACGTCGCATTCTAGTAATGGATTCTGTCCAACATATTCGTAGAAATAAAGTTCTACTCGTAATTTTTTGTATTCAACCTCCGAGAAAACTTGGATCCGTAACGGTTATTTTTTGCGAACTAATTCGCACTTGCTGCGTCCACATTTTATTCAAAACCCATGCTTGTGTTGTTCCGTTTTATATATATATCATATGTTTTTGTATGAACTCTTTGGTACTTTCTGCCTCCGATTTTACTCAAAACCAATACGTATGTTGTTCCATTTTATATATATATATAGTGATTGACGGTGAGTTAAGCCATAGCTGAAATTTGAATGCTTGGTTTGATCCAGCAGATTTTATATTCACTAAACTTGTGCGTTTTAAGCTCCTATATATTTTTATGAACTCATCGATACTTTCTAGCTCCGAATTTTATTTAAAACCAATGCTTGTGTGGTTCCATCATCATCATCATCATTTCAGCCGCATAGCGTCCACTGCTGGACATAGGCCTCTCCCAAAGATTTCCAAAATGACCGATCTTGAGCTGCTTGCATCCAGCGTCTTCCAGCGACCTTGGTTAGGTCGTCAGACCACCTTGTGGGTGGGTGTCCTACGCTTCGCTTGCCTATACGTGGTCGCCATTCGAGAACCCTTTCGCCCCATCGGCCATCGGTTCGTCGCGCTATGTGTCCCGCCCACTGCCATTTCAACGAGCTAATCCACTGGGCTATGTCAGTGACTTTAGTTCTCCTACGAATCTCCTCATTTCTGATTCGATCACGTAAAGAAACACCGAGCATAGCCCTCTCCATAGCGCGTTGCACGACCTTGAGCCTTCTTATGAGACCCATAGTAAGGGACCATGTTTCAGAGCCATAAGTCATCACTGGTAACACACATTGGTTGTAAACTTTAGTCTTAAGACACTGAGGTATATTTGACGAGAAGACACCTCGTAGCTTCCCGAACGCTGCCCAGCCGAGTCGGATTCGTCTAGAGACCTCTTCCTCGAAGCTGGAACATCCTGCCTGGATCAATTGACCCAGGTAGATATACTGGTCTACAACTTCGAGGGTGGAGCTCCCAACACAAACAGGTAGGGGCGCAACATGGACATTCGACATTACTTTCGTTTTGTCCATGTTCATTTTAAGGCCCACTTGTTGGGAAACTCGATTAAGATCTCCGAGCATAGTACTTAGGTCTTCCATCGATTCTGCCATGACAACGATATCGTCGGCAAATCGAAGGTGAGTGATATACTCGCCATTGATGTTGATGCCAAATCCTTCCCATTCCAGAAGCTTGAAGGCATCTTCCAGTGCAACGATGAACAGTTTCGGAGATATAACGTCTCCCTGTCTTACACCTCTATGCAGTGGAATTGCCCTCGTGCACTGCTCCTGTACTCGGACTGACATAGTGGCATTACTGTATAAGCACTTCAACACTTCGATATACCGATAGTCAATACGGCATCGCTGGAGAGACTGAAGTACGGCCCTACGGCTTGTGTGGTTCCATTTCGTATATATTTAATATAACGGTTAGCTTAGGCATGGCAATATATATTTTTAAATCTTATGCCTTGTAAGCTCCAAAAGTGTTGCCAACTTTAAAACCTATTGGGTGATTGTTAAAAAACTACAGTAATTTTTTTCTAAAAAAATTTTATGAAATATTTTAGAATTACCTTGCTTTTTAATGCAAGTAATAAGTCTAAAAAGTCATAACAATAATAAAAACTCATATTTTTATACTGGATATGATAACCTTATTGTTTCGCATTATTTATACATTTAAACATGTTTATGACTTAATGCACACAAAGAAACTTGCTATCTTGCCTTACGCTCTTGCGTAATGGTACTAATGGTATATAGTACGATTGAAAAAGTACTTTTCAACAAAAGCAATTATGCAAATAATTTTAAACACAACATACAAGCCTACCAATTTCTTTAGAGTCAGTAAATTCCAAATTCAGAAGTCCAGACGCTTTGTTTACGAAATATAATTGCATTTCGAGTTTAGCGGAGTGCTTCACCTCCACATACAAAATTTCAGATCTCTACGAAGTGAGCGAGACGTAATGATTGACTATGATGATGTTACTGAAATGGATGGATAGATGGGTGGATGTTATATAACTTAACCTACACTCCACGACAAAGTTGATTTTGTGTCTGTGTTAATTTCGTCCTAAGCTTGAGTCGTTCGCTCGCTCGTGTGTTGGTCACAGGAAACCTAACAAACTTAACCCACAACCCACGACAAAGTTGATTGTGTTTGTGTTACTTTCGCCCTAAGCTTCAGTCGCTCGCTCGTGTGTTGGTCACAGGAAACCTAATGAACCTAACCTACAATCCGCAACAAAGTTGTTTTTGTGTCTGTGTTACTTTCGGCTTAAGCTTAAATTGTTCGCTTTTAATACATAAATATAAAACAATTTAAAATATAAAAAGCTTATTCGAAATGGTTTCCATTGGCTGCAATACAGCCCTTTACACGTTGAGGTCAGTTACCAATAGAAGCATGCACTCTTTCCATGGGAAAATTCTTCACTGCCAATATTATGGATTGTTTTGGGGACTCCAATTTATCATGGCGTTTAGAGCAAGCCGTACTCTCTAAAACTGACCATAAAACATAATCCAGCGGATTATGATTAGGATTAGACGACGGCCAGTTTTCAGCTCTGATGAAGTCGGAAACGTTTGATTCCAACTAAGACTGCGTTGACCGAGCTTTGTGACCCGGTGCCGAGTCTTGCTGGAAGAACCATTCTTGGTTATTGAACATAGTGTTGTTAAGGGGCTTAAATACCTTCTCAAGAATGGTATCTTGATACACTTATGCCGATGTTTCGATACTTTTTTCACAAAAGCATGGCTCAGTCACTCCTTCATAGCTAACACCCCACCAAACCATCACTAAAGTCGGCTAATGCCACGCTGCACTCTGTCGACTTATTGGGAAGCTTTCTTAGAGCTTGGGGCATAAATACCTACAATCATTTTATTTGTTAAAATGTTGCTCAATGGTAAAATAATGGTCATCCGTAAACAATTTTTTTCTGCGACCACCCATTGCGTACCGCTTCAGTAGATTTTTCGATTTTACTACTCTATTCTTTTTTAAATTATCAGTTGTAAAATTACCAGTTCGTCTTTTATAGGCAGCAAGTCCTAAGTCATGTTTTAAAATAAGCGACATGGTTCTAGGTGCTATCTTCATCTCCTGTGTTAAAATCTTTTGCTTTCGGACAGGATTTCTTCGAATTCTTTCCCTTACTGCTTTGACCACCTTTTTCATATGAACACTACGTGGACGGCCAGATCTTTTACTGTCACAAAGAGGAGGTCTCATTGTACCTATTATAGTCCGGTACCACAGAATTAATAATAGTGTTACATACAGAACGGAAACTCGCACCGTCCCCCGCAATCTGGTGTCCCCGCAACCTTTCCCCTGTTATTGGGACGTGTAAGAGCCAGAAAAACAGGGTTATTGGTAGTCGCAAGTTGACATTACGCGAGTCACTTAGGATTATTGAATTATAATGGTGAGAAACTGCGCACATTATCGTTGTTTATCCACGGATAACAATAAAAAACGTAAATTTTAAAATCATAATTATAATCATATTTATTCATAAAAAGTATTTACACGTCATACAAAAATAAAATTGAATAATAAAATAAAATAAATTAAACATACAAATAAATATATTACGCATACACATACATAACTAATAATAATCATATAATTACAGAATAATCGAATGAAAATTAACATATCAAATTGGAATTATAAGCGACATTCATAAAATTCTTCTATACTGTAGAATGTATGCTCATGCTCAAGAAGCCACTTTTTTAGCTTGACTTTAAAGCTTGTCAATGTAGTCGCCTGTTTTATATCAGGTGGCAACTTATTAAAGACAGACGGCCCCATTACATGAGTCAGTCTGTCAGTCTTAGCTAGTCTGTGTGGTATCAGGTGCAGTCGGTCAACATCGCGGAGCGCAATGTCGTGCACATCTCTCGGTCTTTGGTACACGTGTTGGTTACTAAAGACATATGTGGCTACCTGTAAGATGAAAAGGGATGGCAGCGTGAGGATTCCAAGGGTTTTAAAGTATGGTCTGACGGTTGTTCGCCCTGATACGTGGACTATCGCGCGGACTGCTCGCTTTTGCATACGAAACGCTCGTTGCCATTCCGAGGCGCACCCCCAGACCTCTAGGCCATACTGCAGGACAGACTGCACTATCGCAAAGTAGGTAGATCTCACCACCTCTCTAGGTACCACATCCGATAGTCGTCTGAGCGCGAAGCTAGTGCTTGCCAATTTACCGCACACTTTATCAACCTGTGTTTCCCAAGTAAGGGCACTATCCAGTTGTATTCCCAAGAAGGTAATGTCATCCACCTGTTCAATAGTTGTTCCTTGTATAGCAACAGATAATCGTATAGATTTCCGAGTGGTGAAAACAGGTAAGCAAAGCAACAAATTCTGTGGTAGCGACCCTGATTGTTCAACTCACACATTTGACGTGTGCACGGACGGATTGTTTCGTTTGTAGTAGTACTAGGTATTTATGCTGCTCCGTTTCTATGAAGTGTCATACCTGTGTCGGTACACAAACATTTGACTAATACCAAGCGTATGGAGAATTTTAAAAACTGCATTTGGCTCAAACCTACTTTGTGTAATGCAATCACAGCGATTCGGTTCTCTATATCACGCAAAATATTGTTCAATATATTAGCGCCAAAAGAAGAAAAGACAATGAAAAATCATATAAAAGTAACGGATTCCGAATTCAAATGTAATATTTTTTTTATTTTTAATGGTAACGAGCTTTTTTGTTCACGAAAACGAGGTCAAAGGCATCAGATAGTCACAAATTAACACGTCTTTCAAAAAATGTAAACACTTCTTAGGACAGTTGAGTGGCTAATCTATATTCAAATCTAAAGCACAGGAATTAAATAGGAAGGTTGTAAATCATAAAATGGTAGTCTCGCGGGAAGTGCGCAGTTTCGTAGCTTGTGCGCCTTCGTCATCGACTAATTGTATTTCAAATTTGAACTTAATTATCGAACCTTGCTAATGTAATTGATACATTTAGTCTCGGCTCAAAGGATAGTGAAAAAATAATATCGAAAAATGAAATTAGTTTGGCAAGTTTGTGTCATGCCATTATTAATATTTTTACTGTAGTTTGGCAGTAAACAAGCGAGAAAATCGTTTGGCATGGAAATTAGTCGCAAACTAGACTGTATTATTTTTACGTAATCGATACTAGAAGATAAACTCATTGATACCATTTTTCAGAATTACTTCTTAATACAAAACAACGTTAATAAAATAAAAAACATTGCCCGTGAAAGGTTATGCAATCTTTAAGAAGGTTATATGTATTTTTTTGTTTTTAGTTACTAACTTGCAATGTATCAGATATCTACGTACGAATATTGGTTTGGGTCAAATCTTGTAGCTCAATTTCCAACCAGCTATTCTCAATCGATTTCGCTGAAATTTTGCATACTTGTCAATACAATATAATGAAGTTAATGAGCTGTTCTGATGATGGAACCGGGAGGTATTCACTAGGACTGAGTTATAAAACAATATAACCTCATGGAGCAGGACTCGTTTGAATTGTCTTAATGAGCACATTAGTGCAGACGATGCCAAGGATCTGATCTCGGAGGACGGAAGGTGGTCGATGCAATTCAGTAATTAAACGACGCAACTCCATCGAGTTTCGGCTTATTTCATTCGTTTCAATAAGTAGTTTGGCCTCAGAATAAAAAACTTATCACACAAGGAAACTGTTTAACATAGCAATTCTAACGGAGCACTTGCACCGTCCTTTTCATACTTTACAGATTTACGTAATGACACAGGTATGGCACTTCATACAAACGGAGCAGCATATTTACCTAGTACTACTACAAGCGAAACAATACATCCGTGCACACGTCAAATGTGTGAGTTAAACAATCAGGGTCGCCACCACAGAATTTGTTGCTTTGCTTACCTGTTTTCATCACTCGGAAATCTATAAAATGTTCGTTCTTTTTTGTTTTCCGTGGATAGACCATGATAATATGCGCAGTTTCTCACCATTATGATTCAACAATCCTAAGTAACTCGCGTAACGTCAATGTGCGACTAGCAAGAACCCTGTTTTACAGGCTCTTACACCTCACAATAACGGGGGAGGAGTTGCGGGGAAGCCAGATTGCGGGGGAGGGTGCGAGTTTCCGTTCTGTATGTAATACTATTATTAATTCTGTGGTAATGATCATAGTCGATTACGCAACTTACATTATAAATGTATTAGATTAGTTGATTTTATACCTTGGCAGAGGGAAACACGCAGGTAAGGCTAATCTGTAATAAATGATCTAAGGGCTATGTTATTTTATTTACTGAGGGTTGTTGAATTCGTTCCGGTTCCATCATCAGAACGGCTCATTTACTCCATAAGCATTGGATAAGTGTTGCCGCTCGATAGTCCACTATTGACAGTCAATTGACTCACTATCGGTATTTTTAATAAAACCGACAGTGAGTCTTGAGATACTTTTGATTGTTTATCGATACTGCTGATAGTATCGATACTATCGATTCTGATGACGAACAAACTATCGATAGTATTGCTTTTAATAATACATAAACTATCGATACTATCGATATTACAAAAAATATCGATGGTGTCGATATTTTATGAAACGCATACTATCGATACTCATGATAGTTTGATTTTCGTCGGATCGATACTATAAATACTAATTATGGTATTGTTGGTTATCAATAGTATTGCTCTAAAACAGATATCCATACTGATGAACCACTGTCGATAGTTTGTCATTTTTCAATTAAAAAATGATATCTATTGTTTGGCAACACTACATTGATTGCATAAACATTGCAAGTTGAACAGAAGCTTGTAATAATATTATTACTAGCAGATTGTAGCCAATGAGGTCAACGGTGCTCTCTGATTGGTTGATTTGAATCGGAAGTAACAGTGTTGAATGCCAAAAAGGTGGATTTGTATAAAATTGACGTAATTATTATTATTACTCTCGTTGACACTTTTGGCTCCAGTCGGAACAACATGCGCATGGCTGACTAGCATTGGATCTAGAAAAGGCACCCGGAGCCAACTATGTAAACGGAACCAACAAATACTAGTCGTACGGTACGATGGATCTGCAAAGTGCCTACGGGTATATCTATATATATATATCTATATATAATAAAACAGGAAAAACATGTGTCTGTACATTGAATTTATTTTCTTAGTTCATTAATATATTAATAGAGTAAGAATTTTTGAAAAATGTCAGTTTGTTCACGCCAAATTCCGGAAATACTGAACGGATTTGAATTAAACTTTTTTTATGTAGCTGTTAAGCCTAATCAATATAAAGGGTATAACTGTTTTTGGAAAATGGAACAAACTAGAAAAAATATAAAAATGACGCCTTAGAAAAAGTTGTTCAGCCTGATGAGCACTTTTCGGAGACATAAAATCTACGCGAACGAAGTCACGGGCTTCGGCTAACAATGAATAAAACTAAAAATATCTTTATAAAGTAACAAGACATAAATCTAAAATACATTTTTGTCACAAAAAGAATCCTTGTCCTCAATTTGGATCCTTCATTCGTAACCCCAGGGGTTTATGGAGAATCACTATTATGCTTGGACTCCCCGCAGTGAAAGAAGCATAAATAATATATCGTCACACACACAAATCGAGTAAATAACGCTCAGAATAGTCGAAACCGAAATAAGGACATTCTCTGAATCGTTTATGGAATCTTACAAAGTTATTGTACATAGTAGTATAGAGGTATATATTGATATTTGAAGTATGGTTGTTATATTTAATTTTTATATTTTTTGCAGGTTAAATTTAGTTATAAGTTGTTTTTTTTTCGAAATTATTAGGCAAAACTACAAATTTAATAGTTAAAATTTACTTGAAAACATACGTAACTTAAACTTCAAATATAAGGTTAACAAGATAAAATAATTTTTAAATATAAAAAATAAATTCTTAATAAAAAGTATCCAACATATTTATCCAATTGATACCAGCACAGTAGCCTGTAATGTAATATATTTTACTCAGAGACTATAATTACTAGAAAGCTGTAATTTGGCATGGATATGAATACGTATGTTTGTTTGTAATAACTTTATTGTACTATGAAACACAATTACATTCAAAAACAATAGAATTAATTGACAACGGCGGACTTATCCCATAATGGAATCTCTTCCAGTCAACCGGCTGTAACGTAGGTATATTAACCATGTCAAAATTTTTAGGGTACCCCATACGTGTAATGTGGGAGTAATTTATTTTTCTTTAAACCCGTCATGTGTAGTATCATTGAATATGCCTTTTAAATATACTGTTAGTATTGAAACACTATTTTTCGATTTATAGTGCAATTTTTTGTTAGAGTCAAATGTCCCCCACCTCCTTCTCTATCTGCTAAACGGTTATATAGAGACACGTGAAAAAAATCACAGCTGTAGTATATCTAACGAAGTTTAATGGAAATTTATCAGACTAAAGTTATAGGCGACCGACTTATAAAATATACACGGATAAGGATAACTTCGTACAAATTCAATAGAAAAATTGTTTTAAGTCGTTTTTAGTGGCATGAACTAAAGTTGGCATTCGCAAATACAAAACCCTACACTGCGCGTGGCCCGACACGCACTTGGTTAATTATTCAAGTTTTCATGGATAACACACATACTTAACTTAACAAACATATTTTTTTATTATCTTAAATCTTTAAAAGTTATACTTTTAAATTGTTACGAGTATGAAAAGTTACGTTACGAATATAATACCTATATTCTCTATATTACATAATGTATCGTTAACAGGCAGCAATGTAAAATAAATATACATGAAGCTATGTGATAAAAGCCTTACTCGGTTTACAATTAGAAATGAAATAAAAAAAATACGATACCAAGAACCAACTTGAAAAGACTTTTACGTGTGCACTGTTAACACACAGTAGACAAGACACCATTTTGTCACAATCTCTGACATATCTTCGATATTCCGAATACCAAATAATACATCATTTCAACGTATTGAATAAATTCATTCCGGCATTAAAAGGCACATTAATCTGTTTTTCATTTTATATTACGGGCCAAGTGAGGGAGTTTCACTTATTGGGAACGTAGTAAGAAGTATTTGGGGGTATAACCGAGTTAGCTTTAAAAAATTATAGCATGTTATATAAATATTTGCACATTTCAAATATATATATATGTGGGTTGTGGGGATGGGGATGAGGAAGATCCACAGAAAGAAATACTTTTGTTTGAGATGATGTAAAACTGATATTTTAGACTTTTTAACTTTACAAATCCTTCTTTACTTCTTAGGTCTTGAAACTTAAACTCATCTTTTAAAATACGTCTTACGCCTTATGTCGTCTTTACGTAATCTTTCATTCTCCGTGATTCTGATCCCTCTTTTTATTATATCCTTGCCATTTCAAACTTTTCGTACGTCTATTCCTTTCTCTCTCACACCATCTTACTTATATCATATGTCCTCTTACAAATCATACGTTCCTTCCCATTCAAAACTCTAACATCCTACATATGTATACATTGTTATTCGTATATGCCTCCCGGATATATTTGTTTTTAAGGTTCCGTACAAAAAATTCAAAACGGAATCCTTATAGCATCACTCGTGCGTCTGTCTGTCCGTCCATATGTCACAGCCAATTTGCCCTAAATCTACTGGACCAAATCAGGTGAAATTTGGTAGGGACAAATTAGGAAATTTAAAAAAGTTCCCTTACCGTTCTCGTTCATACCTATATACATACCATAATAAATCGAACCACAGGCTATATATTAGAACATAATGATGATAAAATAACAGAAAAAATAAAAAAAACAATTTTGACATTCCCATTCAAATTGTCCGGCTGCACACTTACGTATGGATATGTATTATTTTTTTTAAGTTTTTGAAATAATATTTTAATTTCATTATACTATAATGATTTAGTACGCAAGTACATACAATTCCATAGATTTAGTATAGCCCGTGGTTCGATCTATTACGGGTATGTTCCTTTCACGTTGTATTTGTCGGCAGGTTGCATATCACTAAAAGTATTGTCAATTCTATTAGTCATTATTACTGACCAGTACCTATTCTCAGGATTCCTAGAAACGAGCGTCGATCGATATCGAATGGTGACTAGTAACGGCAACAATGCTGCTTTTACAGTGTTATAGTTAACGTAACAGTTGTCTGGCAAGTTGCATAATTCATAATATTATTACATTAAAAGCCGTGCGGTTTCCTGCAGAGTAGAATAGGGCCACTCCAAGTCCTCCCGTGGATGTCGTAGAAGGCGAATTAGGAAATACAAGCTAAACACAAAGCTTATAAACATTATGTTTTCTTCCAAATCGTCTGGCCAGCGAGGAGAGTGTAGGCCAAGTCCTCTGGCTGGTCTGGCAGAGTATGTCTGTGGTAGTACAGAGAGGGTAGAGCTCCTGAAGTGGAGACTAAAAGACCTGACGATTATGATGATTAAAATCTAATTGAAACTATACATATTAAAATTTAAATTAAGACTAAATAAGAATTATAACTAACAAAAATACGAATTATGTAGTCTGACTAAAATATTATATGTATAGTTTTTATTTCATTAAAATTTTATTTTTTCCAATAAACATTCATTATTCATATGTTGGTACGCTTTTCAGCCACGGATCCATTGGGACCCGGTCCTTTGAGGCGTTCATGGGGCCAAAGCCAACATGAAGAGGCCTTTTAGTACCGTTTTATCTAAAATGTGAGGTGGCTGCATCTATAGAGCTCTATCCCTTAATGTACCATTGAGATGCACTAACGGACAGTCCTCCATAGCTGCCGAACTATTGCCAGGGAGGGATTTTATTAATATTATTATTATTATTTGTTTAACATATTAATCGTAAAACATAATAGCCAAATTTTTAAAACTGTTTCGGATTGTATCTATCACGGTTCATGAGATACAGCCTGGTGACAGACAGACGGACAGACTAACGGATAGACCAACAGGCAGCAGAGTCTTAGTAATAGGGTACCGTTTTTATCCTTTGGTTACGGAAACCTAAAAAATAATTGAATATGCACCACACGTAATGTAAATTACACTTATTGACGTGTAAATGTGCCTGTTTAGGTCGAATCTTGTTACTAAATAAACATAGGAATTTTGAAGTCTGTACACGTTTTTAAAAGCTTAAATTTAAAAGAATGCGAAGTAGTCAAATCTAAATGTTCGAGAGTTCGAAAATGCTCAAAACCTTAATACAATACTTAAGATAATTATGTGTGACAAGCAATATATATTAGTGGGCCATTAGATATAGCTGACCCGTGTCAGTTTCCGGTATTCCTGGAAGCAAGCGTGATCGATATCAAATGGTGACTGTGCAAATCCGATGCTTTTACGATATTGTAGCATGGGTAGTATTACGCCACTGATATTGGTGATATTTGTGCGGCAAGTTAGAGCGAGGTTCCACCAAATATGAGGATTACGTTTTTTAAATATTGAAAGAGGTAAAAATATCTAATAGATCTATGTTTTCAAAATATTAGTTGTCAAAAGTTACTAAAGCTAGTGGAGTCATATTGTGCAGTGTTACGGAACGATGAAATAACTTTAGAATTAAAATATCTGCCCATGACCATGATATGGCCCGAAAGGCCTTTAAGTAACCTATGTATTTATGGATGATACTGTTTTTTTTTTCATTTTATATAAAAATACCTACATCACCACGTCTTTATCCCTAATGGGGCACACAGAGCGTTTTGCGTTTTCTAGCTAAGTATATAGAGCCTAGCGGCCAAGTGCGAAGTGATTGAGATTGGTTACTAACCGCATCGCCTATTTACATTATTTACAAATCTCGCCCCTCGATCGGCTTTTACGATCTGCATATAAGAGAGGCAGCTGATATTTTTAATTTTTTTCCTTTTTTTATATGCAAAAAAAAAACCTCCTCATCCATTGCCATGCAGACCGCAATCAGTCATAGTTGGAATCCAATAACCTTGACAAAACGAACCTCTGTTCTTGTAAAAGTTTTTACACGGCTAGTGGCCAAGTTATATAACGAGAGGAGGTCTGATTGAAAACCTTCACCGACCTTTTTCTTAGAACTCGGAACTTGAGATATCGAGGATATCTCGTTTTTCTTTGCTTTTAATATAATGAACCATGTTAAGTAAGTTGAAGGAAGTACGGAAAGGGTGAGAGATTTTTTAAAGCGCAATTATAAATGAATAGTATAGGTTAGGGACTTTACCCCCTACCAATTGACCCTCTAATATCGATAAACCCCCAAACTCTCGACAGTCCCCCTCTACCCAGTCTCAAGATGGCGAGTCTATTAGCGGTGGCCAATTACATAAATCCAACATACGCATGCAATAAAATCGGAAAGTATACGGGCCAACTCGTAACTCGACCCGGTATCACTTGACTCGTTTTTTCCTGTAACATAGGCAGTTAATTTCCTCGGGGAGTGTTTTATTGCTGCACAATTCAGGGTTGGTTTAGACATAGGAATTAAACGAGCGCATTAAGATGGGCCGGCTTGGTTCGCTATCTTGGGGATTGGATTGATCGTCCGATACGTGGTTGTTTGTATTTCACTGTTTAAGAGACATACGAGCTTCAATAAATACGTCGTTTATTTTAATTTCGGAAGAGAACAGGATTTTTCCATGCAGGTTTGGGCGAACAGAATATACTCCGAACGTAACAAATAATCGAATTCACGAAAAATTTTAAGGCACTAATTATCTAAGATTTAATTTTGATATCAAAGTACTTCTTATTTTGACAAATGAAATGATCCCAAACTCTATAGAGTTGCGTCTTTTTATTACTGAGTTCTATCGACCACATTCTGTCTCCGTGATCAGACCCTAGACATCGTCTACCATAAAGTGCCCGGCAAGACAAATCTAACGAGTCCTACAGAGTTATGTTGTTGTTTACGGCTTATTGGCTCCAAAATATTGTATTCTCATCTTACTTACACAAGTATGCTAAATTTCATTCAATCGGTTGAGGATAACTGGTTGAAAATTGAGCTGCACAAACATACAAGATACTTTGCATTGCAAGTTACATAAAAGTTGAAAAAATGTATAAGCAAATTTTTTGATACTTGTCACATTCTTTTTACAGAAAAACAATCTTACAAACATTTCTCTCCTTCAACCTTTTCACATGTTACTTTCACAATAAGTAAGCTGGAAAAGTGCCCATTTTTGCAAAATGGAAGTTATGACCTCAAGAAACCTGCGTCAATAACTTATTAAGATAAAGAGATTGTTGTTCGGCTAAAAGAAATATTGGTCAAATACGTCAGCTTTATAGCCACTGTAATTGGATTTGTCAAACTCGTGAAATGCTTTTTAACCCCGGCGCAGAGAAGGGTGTTATAAGATTTACGTGTCTGTCTGTCTGTGGTGTCACAACGTCAACAAAGAGATTCTAATGTAGTCTTTTTGTTGGTTTGTAAGGTGACTTATTCGAGAGTGTTCTTTCAAACTGATAAGATTACTGTTCAAAATTAAACCGACTATATATATTTTCAACCGACTTCAAAAATGTAAGTAACAACCTTTTCTGTAGACGCAATGCTATAAAGTCGAAATCATTTGGACCTTAGGTCAGTTACATTTTTTCTAAGTTAAAGAAGTTTTCTTTGAGATCCCATTGTTAAACTTACAGGAAAATTCTGTTTATATTGAAGGAGTGGCTCCCATCTACCAGCATGTGACCATTACAAATTTCAGAAGTCACAACTGGGTGTAGAAGACTAACTGGGAGCTATTATATAGACGTCTGTAGAGAAGGCCTATACGTCCTAAAACGGATAAATCATTACTATTAGTCGCGTACTTGATTACTTATACATACAACTGAATAAAGCTATCAATCAAATCACTCCAATTTATTAGTGTTTGCCGTTAAATAATTATATTATGTGCAATCTCTATTGAGAACAATTGGGTGCATAATTGGTTTAGCATAATTACTTACAATTAGGTTTAATAGTTGCCTTTTTATTTTTATTTTTGCTGTGATGTCTTTTATTTATCTAATTAAAATTGTTATCAATTAATTAAAACATTGAAATACCCGCAACACGCTTGGTTAAAATGGTCACAAAACGTAATCCGCAAAATGCTTCGTCAATATTTTCACAGTTAGTAAGTAATCTGCAATTTGCCTTGTCATAATATTAATCGAAGAGACCGCCTCGTATTGATTTCTAATAACTGGGGATTAACATATTTTTTTAAAACTAAAATCCAACTTCACTCCCTAATTACACCGATTTTGAATTCGCAAGTATACCCTTTCAAACAAAAAAAGAATTTTCCAAATTGGTACAGGCGTCTTTGAATAATCGGTAAACATACATAAAAAAAAGCTCGCGACGAACTGATACCAAGTCAACCTTAGTCCTCCTTAGTAAGAGGACTAAGGTTGGTAGGTAGGTTAATTTTTAAATATAAAAAACGTGGCATTTTGTTCATATAGTATCATACTCTTCGAGCCGGGCTCTTGTCGGTGGAGTGCTTTCCATGTCTCTCTTTCTTCCGCTAAGTTCTTAACCTCCTTATATGTTTTCACGTTTAATTTTTTTTTAATTAGTCGATAAATTTTCTTTTAGGTTTTCCTACTCCTCTGCTATACTATATATATCATACTCTATCTGCTCTATAATTAAGAGATTTATGAATAATATAAAAAGTTACGGCTAAATACGACTTTTGTGAAAAATGTATTCTTTGTTAGCTTATCTGAGATTTTGAATTTTTTAGACTAAAATTTTATATTCAACGAAAATTGGGTTACAAAAAGAAGTATTATTGTTAGAAAATTTAGGATTCGAGAAAGTTTTGTATATTAAAGCCGCGGGGTTAGTCATTCAAACTTAGAAATTAGTAAAAAAATGTAAGCTGTAATAAGTCGGTTTTGTGTTTTATTAGTAATTCTGATTTTAAGATTTTAATATTGATTACAAATCAACATGTATAATTTATTTTAATTTATTAAAATATATGTTAAGAGATTTATATACAACATAAAAATTAACGGCTGCAATAAACGACACATTATTATGTAGTCATCTTTCACCGTGCGGGTCATATCGTAACTCATTAGTGATGCATTGTGGAAATTGCACGTCCGGAGGCGGCACGTCGTCGGCGGCATTGTTGTGCTTTGTTAAAACGTCGATACTTCAATCGGTCGAATTATACTAAGTAAAGCATTGTAGGGAATGAATGAACGCTGGACAATGTAATAGGGGCTTTATGTTGGAAAAATGTAGTCTTTGTTTGCTTATCTCTGATTTTGAATTTTTTAGATATTAATGTATGTATTCAATGAAAATTGGGTTTTAAAAGGAAGTATTATATTCTAAAAATTAAGGATTCGAGAAAATTTTGTATATTAAAGCTGCGAGGTTAGTCATTTAAATTTAGAAATTAGTAAGAAAAACATGTAAGCTGTAATAAGTAGGTTTTGTGTTTTATTTGTGATTCTGATTTTAAGAACATTGATTAGAAGTCAACATGTATAATTTATTGAATTAACTGTTAAGAAGTATATGAATAATATAAAAACTTACTGTTGCAAACTACATATTATTATGTAGTCATCTTTCACCGTGCGGGTCATATCGTAACTCATTAGTGATGCATTGTGGAAATTGCACGTCCGGAGGCGGCACGTCGTCGGCGGCATTGTCGTGCTTTGTTAAAACGTCGATACTTCAATCGGTGGAATTATACTAAGTGAAGCATTGTAGGAAATGAATGAAGGCTGGACAATGTAAAAGGGACTTTTGTTGGAAAAATGTATTCTTTGTTTGCTTATCTCAGATTTTAAATTTTTTGGATAATAATTATGTTTTCAACGAAATTTGGGTTTCAAAAGGAAGTATAATAGTTAGAAAATTAAGGATTCGAGAAAAATGTGTATATTAAAGCCGCGAGGTTAGTCATTTAAACTTAGAAATTAGTAAGAAAAACATGTAAGCTGTAATAAGTTGGTTTTGTGTTTTATTAGTAATTCTGATTTCAAGATTTCAATATTGATTAAAAGTCGACATGTTTAATGTATTAAATCGAATGTAAGAATTGTTTTTTCGTTATGGTGGATTTAAGTTCTCTCAAAACATTTCAAACATAGCTGCAGCTGATATAATTAACACTAATGTGTTTGCACGGCCGATTGCTACACCAATCTCATTTGCAATTGCATGTAATTAAACGTGAGGACGCTGGATACATATTCGATAGGGTAATATTGGTTTATTTGCAATGTACCTATAGAAATGAATTTGACTTATAACCTCTTATGTTAATACATTTGTTCACACTGTTAGCCCTACACTAAGCAAATGTCTGTCATGTGCTCGCCAATTCACAATTCCAATCAGCATTAAATTAGTGCTGACAAAATGGTTTGTATATTTACCAATAATATAATATTTATATGTAGATATTTTCTAACAGTAAAAGGAAGCAATATAATTTGGAACTACTTCATTGTGTCAAAATGCAAGCCATATTCACCTTTAATGTCCATCTTTTAAATGCATAGAATAGCTTGATAAAACTTCGTCGTTCGTGGACGCGCGGCGCTACACGCATTTTGTTTTTCTCAAGCAATTTTATGCATTTCGGTATTAGAAATAAAGGTGAATATGGCTTGAAACTAAAAAAGCGCTGCGGGCTACCGCTATTTCTGTTAGGATCGGCGATTACAGTTCGTGCATTGTATGTAGATATCTAAAACATATAGTATATAGATTTATTTTCGGAAGCCTTAATGATGATGAAACGTTCATCATGAAAGTGTCTGCAATGATAAATGATAATAATTAATTCACTATTGGGTAGGTGAATCAATCAATCATAACTATTTCATGGTGGTTTTATGGTAGATTGATATTATGTTGAGGTATGTTACAATGGGGTAGAAACTCACACTAAATAATTAATGTGTCTGTATGATACCTTACCAGTACCTTGTTAGGAATTTAATGGGGTCCAAAGGAATTATATAAATGAAAGTAGACTACAACTCAAGGGTTGGTTTAATGACGTAAACACAGTTATAACTGTGCAGTGTGGTTTCTATCTGATGACGTAGAAGACGACTAAGGAAATACACACAAGCTAAATAAAGCTTATAAACATTAATGAGACCTCTCCAACACGTGTGGCGAGCGAGGAGAGTGTAGGCCAAATCGTCTGGCTGCTCTGGCCAAGTATGACTCTGGTAGTAGAGAGAGACGTGGTCCTGTAATGGTAACAAAAATACTTGATGGTGATGACAGTTCTAACGCGCCGACGTCCGTGGTTGTAATAATAATTGCAAGAGTGTGGTCGGCTACTAGGTGGGTCTGCGTCCCGTGTTTCCCCAACCCCAGAACCCCACAGCTGCTCTGCTGCTGCAAAATCGCCTCGACAGTTAACAACCTATTATATTTATTTTTGTAAGTGGGCTTAATGCTTTTTATCTCAAATCCATTTTTAGTTAAAGTAAACAAAAAAAGCAGAATCTTTATTACTAGTAAAGTATTAACTAGTTATGATATTATTATTAAAAATTTCCTTGTTATAGCAAAATTAAAAAATATTAATAAACTTATATTATATGTATTTACTTATGTGAAATACAAATGGAATACCTAAAACATTTTGCACTAAAAGAGAGTAATTAAAATAAAGGAAAGCTGGAGCAAAGTGGGCGATCACCAACACGGCCTTAAATGGTAAAGTTCCGAGACCGGACGGTTAGACCCAAATTCAAAAGGGACTCTAGTTGTAACAACACCTATTATTTCCAGTATGTCAACAAAAAATAGCTTATATACTAGAGGTGGAGCTTAGTGGCCCGGCCAGAGTACGCATTACTTGCGCTTTCGCAAGTTTAGGTTCAGACGTGATCCGCGCTTGGATGGGTGACCGCATTGTCATCAGGTATTTTTGTCTCCACTGCAGGAGCACGACCCTCTCTGTAATACCTGAGCCATACTTGACCAGAGCAGCCACTGGACTTGGCCTACACTCTCCTCGCTAGCCAAACGGGTTAGATAGGCTCATTGATGTTTATAGCTTTGTTCAACTTTATTGAGTATCCTAAGTCGCCTTCTACGACATCCACGTAAGAACTACGGAAGATCCACGGAAGGACTTGGAGTGGCCCTATTCTACTCTGTCGGAAACCCTACCGGCAGTTGTCATTTTGAGTATGTATGTGGTGTATTTTACAGAAACCACTAGCCAAAGCAAATAGTAAACCGCACATAGCGTTTTAGTGTCAACGTATCTCGATATCTTTTACTGCCCTGAAGCGCAATATGTTACGCTTTATTTACTGCGAACTATAAATTTCCTTTATGACTGTCTTATTCGAAAATAAAAGGTGGAAGGACCTCTGGTGGCATTGGAATTTTCCTTTTATTCGTCAGTCGCCGTCAATAAACAATTTTATTGATGTTTTGCAGCGTTAGGCCGCTTTTTACGCGAAAAATTTTCCCGTCTTAAATACCGCGGTTTGGGAATTGTTTACACTCTATGGAGATTTGAAGCTGTTAGGTACCTATGTGAGCAGCACTTCAATTTGAAATCGTTAATTTTGTTAAGTTATTAAGTTAATTGGTAGGTATCAAGTTAGTATTTTTTTTTTCAATTCCTGCCTTATTAGAGTTGTAAAAAGGTGCTTAAGGTGTAGGTTACATAAGAAAATAAATTAAGATTTGTAAAACATTAGAGACTTTGCAAAGAAGAGGAATTCTATAATAGGTATTATCTACACGCATTACATGAGTGTTTAAATTATTAGTAAAACAGGGTTAAACTAGTTTGTTATAACTCGTATTTTTAATACATCATAGGGTTTCACCTAAGGCCCAACGCAGACGACAGACTAATCCGTGCCGCACTTTTTAGACTTAAATGTTTAAAAAGTTTTAAATAAATAAATGAAAATGTTATGTCATTTACAAAAAGTATCCGATTTGACTTGTTGGAAAATAGTGAAACGACGCACAGTATGTAATTTCAATCCCTTAATCTAACAATATTAAATTTACCCGCCAAATTGTGGCCTATTGTTTTAAATTATAGTAAGTTTGGAGTTGCTCACACGTTTAATATCTATCAGCAGTAAACGTCAAACTTCTAAATTAAATGTAGGTTGATACGTTACCCCGAATATGCGGAAATAGGGCGTTATATCAACAGTTAGTAAAGTTCATTCCATGATATTACAGGCAAAGTACCTACATACAAAAATATATGTTTGTTTATACGGTTTTTTTTCGTATATCGCTGTATGTTTCTTAAGGAAACCTAATCAGTATCATGGTCTAAAATTTCTGTTCAAAATTACGCACATATAACATCTTCCAGTACTATTTAAACGTTCTTTTTATTTCAAATATATTGCCTTACACTTAAACTTAAAGTAGATAAAGTAGTACCTAAGTAAGTAAATATGCCACATGATCAACATTTAGATTTTTTATTTAGTTTTTTAATTTAGATTGTAATTTAGATATTAATTTAGATTTTTTATATTTAGTTCAGTAAATATTTATTAAATAAACTCTATGCGTCAGAACATACTGCAAAAAAAAAGTAAGTTAATACATTTCCATTATAATTATAACTAAGTTATAATTACTCGTACATATCATACAAGTTTTTAAGATAAAAATATTTGAGACATCAAAATGTTTACACATTTTGACTGGGTAATAAATAACATAATTAATTAATTTCAAGTTCTTCGCTGATTAAGTACTTCAACAATATATTATGTTAAACTGACACTTTGATGATTTATTTGACAGTAGATTAATGTAGATTTACTGAATTAATTTCTTATAGTGTTTGTATTACATATATATTTTTATAACAGACACAACAGCTACTTATTTTTAATTCAGTTAAGTAGTTTGCATCAGCAAATGATATTTACCTGATGGGGTGATCTAAGGACGTTTTATTGTAGCTAATAATTCAGATGAAAAATAAAAAAATAGTTAAATAGTTTTCAATAAAATTCTATTCATAATATTGATTGTATTTTAGAAGAATCTTTCTTCTAAATTGTTGAAGTACCTGTTCTTACAATAAGGTAGTATTCTGGATCAAACATTAATTATTTGGTACTTTAATAGAATAAAACGTTATTTGTCAATAATCATATCTATTTTTAGAGTGATTTTAGATTTATTATTGCGAAAAAACTGATATTAGGAGCGCTATTTGACTTCAAGAAACTATAAAGTCATAAGTCGTTATTTCATTCAAATCCCATAGATAATGATTGTTTTGACGTCAAGAAATGTATCTGACTTTTTAACGTCCTTATGCAATAGCTATTGACTATAACAAAAAGGCAAAAGTAGGACAATTTCCGAAAGGATCCTGAACAGACCCCAATCCGTTGTCAAGCAACACCCTCTACAATATCAAATTTAATTAAAGCCGACATCAATTTATTGCGAGTTAATTTACCAGAATAGAGGACACAAACAGTCAGTTACTTTCGTTCGGGATAAAGGAATACCTTGTAGAACGACGAGTAAAACTAACTAATGATAGAATATTTTAATTCACATACATACATACATACTACCACGTCTTTATCCCTAATGGGGCAGACAGAGCATTTTGGGTCTTGCGGTTCTATGCAGAGCCCAGGGCCGCAAGACCCAAAAGCCATTTTTAGCGTCATGGTGGGCGAGAAGATGGAAAAGCAATCAATACAGTGATGGGTTGCAAGCCGCATCGCCTGTTAAGATGATTTGCATTTTTGCCCATTCCCTCGATCGGCTTTTACGATCTGCGTGGGAAGAGAAGCAGCTGGTACATTCTAAGTTTTTTTATTTCTCCCAGACCAGCATGGGAGCAGGTATTTTAATTCACAACTAATAATATTTAAGAAAAAGCAAACAATGAGCAAAATACTTATACACAAGTATGTACAGGAAACTATAGCCAGAACTTGTAATAATAAAATATTTAAATTTTTAAATAGCCAATCCACTCAAAAGAAGGAGACCAGGAAACTTATCAGATATCAGAGGTATTACTTATTCAAATAAAACAAAACATGGATCAAGTGAGGAAAATTTTCAATATGAGACCACCACATAAAGGGTACTTAGACTCACTTTCAAGTCAATGACTCTAAAGTCGAGATTTTAATTAAAATTGATTGGTTTCTAAAATAATAATTAGTTTCGATAAAATGAATTCTAGAGATTTACTGATAAAATCGGCCGAAGTGAAGCTATGAAAACATCGAAACATTTGCATTTTATTGGAATACAGCGAAATTTGCATAACAAAAGAATTCATCATCTATAAAACAAACACGGCTAAATGAGGGATCCCCAAAGAAATGCTTAATTAAGAATGATATTAATATTAAATTTAGGTAAAAATATTTCTGGTATTTTACTTCGTCGCGATATAGCTTTCTCATGCCGCGTGGTTTCTTCCTGGAATTATGCACTCTCTTTCGTAGTAATAAAATTTCTTAAATAATTAGTATAGAGTTTTCGTAAACATCTGTATCTTTATAATAACACGTTATGTCAATTAATAAAAGAACACCTTACCTTCGCAATGGCAAATACTCTTATTATCAAAATGAAAGTATATTTTGTAAAGATATTTAAATTATACCATGAAAAGCTGCATATTCTTTGAAAGGATTTAAAAATGCAAAATTTTGATGTTGACAATTAAAAGGGTCTGAAAAGGTTTCGCGCATTCACATAAATGTTGTTATGCGAAGGCATTAAAGTAAATAATGTTTTGGAATAGTTATACAAAACCTAAAAACTATAATGAAAATATTTTAAGAGCATATTCATATCATAATACTGATTTATTTTGTTCAATTTTATTTACAGCGAAATATAATTGAATGGCAGGTGGAAATACTTCTTTCGTATTTTGCTTTAGTGCCGTGGGCCGTGGCACGAACCTAGCCTTTAGTAATTTTAATAGGTACTTACATAGCTTTTTCTTCTTATTATTATTAAAGAGCTAAGCTCTTGTCTGTGGAGCCACAAAACCACTGTATACTGAAATTTTGATTTAATCTGTACCAGATATTTTTCAAATTATTTAAATCAAAATCAAAAGTTCAGATCAAGTTTGTTATTTAACAAAAACACGTTATATAAACGTAAATTAGATATAATACCTACCACCATATTCATAAAAGATGTCGTTTTCAATCAGCGCTGTTAAGACTACTTGCAACTTAGACGAGTTGCTATTTAAAAGAGTTTCCTTATAGACTTTGCATTTAAGACCATTCGAGACTAACTCCTTATAATTGGTAGTATAGTAAACAGAGTACAGGTTTTTTTATACCTCGATTTATTACCAAAACACCAACCAAGAATGAGATAGATATTTACTATAGTAAACATTTTTATGTTATCTTGCTTTGGATCCACATTTGGAAGCGCGTTAAACCTTTGGGTTATATTGTACCTACCCCCTTGCCTTACTCACCCGTATGGGAATTTCTAAAGAAGGACTGCAAAAGCTTCAGAATATCACCTGATGCATACTGTCTGTAGTCCTCTAACTTAGGAAATGTTGAAAAAAAGAGTTCCATACGCTTACCAGCCATAAAGTCGCAGTTACACAAAATGAGTCTCATTGTCTCCTGTACTTTTGCACATGCCGATTAATTAAAAGAAGTCGTATTTTTGAAAAGATGACTGTGGTTGTGAAAGTGTCCAGTCAGGACTCCCAACAGTTCGGTCTGTTTTCTGTTATATATTGGTTTGACGACCTCTGTAGCGTAGTTGTCACCATGCTAGCCAGCCACCCAGAGGTTCCTGGTTCGATCCCCGGTCAGGGCAACTTGAAAAATGGCCTTTTTTAAATTGTCCTGGATCTTGGATATGTATCTATAAATGTAATTGTTATAATATGTATATAGTATCGATGAGTTAGTATCACATAAGACAAGTCTCGAACTTACTTTGGGGCTAGCTCAATCTGTGTAATGCGTCCCTATATATTTATTTATTTAATCATTTGTGCTACTTGGCAAAGACTTCGCCGAGTATCTCCTTGGTGTGGATGTGTCCACTAATGTCACTCCATTCGGCCCTATGTCTTCTCTACATTAACTGAGAAGCTAAATGTTTACAACATTTCACCTTCACGTGGAAATAAAACCAAAGTCACCTGTGGAAGCCCCAGTAGCCAACAATAGTTGAGTTTCTAATAAAGACATACCTTTGTAAGAGAATTTTTCAGTTCACTACTTTGGCGAGGGTCCAATAGTTAATGGCGGCACACCGGCACTGACTGAGAAATACTGCTCGGATTCTTCTGTCCTTTGTTACCTTAGATCGGATTTACATGAAACATTTTCTGATTTAAATGTATAGATAACACAGAAAAGGATTAAGAAAATGTGATATTGTTTGTAAGAATTTAATGACTTTTTCCCGTTATTATATTATAAACATTTTTCTTCTTTTTTTGAGTTAGAAACATTAATTAATGTTAAAGAAAACTAGTTTATCACTGAAATATTAAATTGACTAAAGTAGTATATGTAAAGTAATATATGTATATTTAGGTATTCATTTTTTTTAAAGTATGTTTGGTATCCCACATGAATTTTAATCTTAACGCAACTCTATCAATAATTTGTCTATATCTCTTAATTAACTTAGTGGGTAAATTAAATTTGTACAGCGTATAGGGTAGTAACTGTAGCTTATATACGTATATACATACATACATACATACTATCACGTCTTTATCCCTAATGGGGCAGACAGAGCATTTTGGGTCTTGCGGTTCTATGCAGAGCCCAGGGCCGCAAGACCCAATAATAATGACGTATATAACTTATGAAAATTTACCTTGGATACTATATCGTCAACCCATCTCATTGCAGGACGTCCGACACTACTTTTACCTATCCTAGGCCACCGTACTAATGCCTTACTCTACAAGTCATCACTCTAGAGTGCCAGGTGACCTGCCCAGTTCCACTTATGGTTCATGACCGTTTTTCAGGTATCCAATAGTTTGGTACGTTGTCGGATCACGGCTATTATGCGGTCTGACGCCAAGCATTGCACGGCGTGCAATTCACGCTCCATGGTTCTCTGTGCGACTCTCAACTGGTGTACCGTCATTTTAGTGAGGGTCCAAGTCTCGGCACTATAGGTCAAAGCCATCAATATAAACTCAAACTCTGATGGATACATTCTCTAAAGTTTTGTTTGTTTGTTTGTAATAACTTCATTGTACCAAAAAACAAAATAAAGTACAAAAAATTCGAAAGAGCAAATATACAAAGTTTTTTTATGATTATTATATATTCGATCGTATGGTTATGTTAGAATCGTTCTATAAACCAAAAACAAATCTACATATACTGCCTCCATTGGATAATGTTTATCTAGGGTGAACTAGTGTGCCGGATGTTATAATAGATGACTATCACTTGGGACTAAATAGCGATATGTTTCATCTACATACTCAAAAAGATGTTTACATAGTTATGCACATGTATAAACACACCTACTTTCCTTATTTTACACGAAAGGCTGGATAAGGCGCGGTAATGATAAAAATAAAATTATGTTGCGAATGATCAAAAACAATCATGAGTTGGTGATTCAATTTCGCCAGCGATGTGATGAAATAAACCTGTCGTAAGCTAAGAGGAAGAAAGTACGGTAAATCAGCAATTTGTTTAAAAATATAAAAGACTTTTTATGGAGTGTTGACTCGCTTTGAAGGTATATTTCGTGTTAAGTAATTTTGAGCCGGAAAATTTCATAAATAATATACTTTGACTTGATATACCAAGCTATTTTTAAACAACTTCCGAAAAAGGAGGAGGTAATCAATTAGCTACGATCTTTTTTTGTATGTTTATTGTCATATTTAAAGACGCATGGACCGATTTCGAATATTATTTTTTTGTTAGAAAGGGCATACTTGGTAACTAGGTGCTCTCTTGCTTGAAATTTTATCAAAATCGGGTGTGTATTTGGAGGTGAAGTGAGTTTTCAGACTTGAAAATTATTAAGGGAGTAATGAGAGCATTTTACGAAAATACGATAAAGATCCATTGAAATTCCAGCAGTCACCTGGCTTGGTTACCTAATTTTGTCTATTTTATATTTTCCTTCATATTTCTGTAAAAGCTTATTATGCAACGTTCTTTAGTACCATTAACAAAACTTGGTTTAAAAATATTTATTTTTTACAACATATTTTTAATTAAAAGAAATAAAGATATTTGATTACAAAAAATTACTATTAATCTATTATTGAGGCCAATTAAAAAAAAAAGTAAGACCATTTGAATTAGATCATGCCTTGGGCCATAGATAGTCAGAAGTATCCAAATAATTATTTTGAAGGTTCTCTACCTCAAAAGAAAAGAAGGACCCCTTGTAGAATCACTCACGTGTTTTATCAACACAGTTTCATCTCCGCAAATATTCCAAGGGACGAAAACAGCACAAAACATTTCATCCATTAAAATATAAATTATACGCATTCAAAGTCTTCAAACAAATTCCTTTTCTCAGCCATCTTTGCGATCCACCTCTGATTTATATCTCTGCCAAAGTTAAAAAATAAATAAAGAAAAAGGCGTCAATTTATCCTATTTGGTAATGGGTCGTCTTTTTTGTTTGACTTCCGGCGGTCGCACAATGGGAGCATCCGGTCGGCTTGAGTGCTTAGTCTATTGGACTCGCTGTGCTGATACCGGTTATAAGGAAGTTTCTTACCTTTTATCACTTAATTTAGGATATACGAGCTACAAAAACGTGTGTCAAATGTTTGCCGGGTAACTTACACTTTGTTCTTCGATTAATTTTAATCTGTTGATCTCGCCCTAAATGATCTGAGAGTATCTTTTTTACGACTAATTTGTTCAGTCAGAATATTTTGGTGAGGTATTTTTTTATTGTCACATGAGGACAGATTCACTATATTAATAGGTATTTAGCATAAATTACAAATAAAAAAATTGCATTTAAAGAATATTTCATGGTATTTCATTTAACTACAAAACGTCAACTAGAATTAAACTAGTCCGCTAAGAGGGGTTTGTTTGTTTTTGCGCCCTTGCCCTTAAAAGAAAGGGCTTAATAATGCTTTGTTTATTTAGTATAGACACTTACTAAGTGAAAACTGTTCTTTTTTTACCCCAGAGTGTTATAAGGAAAACGTACTTATTGTACGGGAATTTTTTAGCTTTACAATACCCTCCTAAGTTTTTTTACGAGATTAAGAATATACCTAATATAAAATATTACATCGATGAACAAAGAATGAAGATGAATAAATTATATAGTATGTAATTAATGTGTATGTGGAATAGATTCGTACTACTTAACTAGTAGTACCTAGTATATTGTACTGTACCTATGTATGTATATATCCCTTAAGAGCCTAAATTTTCCGATTTTCATAAAACTTACATCGTTGGTCTTTAACAGTCCAAATAACATGGAATAAATAATAAAAATCAGACGCAGTTGATTTCAAAATAAGACGACAGCAGTGCGGAAACAAGATAATATTAAAAAAAAAAATGGTATATTCGCAAGGGGCTTGGATCTCAATAACCACTAACGATCTAATTTGCGTATTAATCCTCCAGAACACAACGAGATACATCTCCAAGGAGCAGTTAGGACTGGCTGCGGCCTGAGGTTCCACCGTCAAGGGACTCATTACTGCTCCTGACCCTTCCGAGGCCTTGAAGATACGCAGTGACCAAACCTAAGTGTATTATGTGCCATTAGCTCTTATTACTCGCATGTCCTTTCTGTAAGAATATTATGTTTATAACTTCCTTTTTCTTTTTGTTTGTCTAAGTGGCTAACAACTGAAAGATCATGTCCATTTTTAAACCTACAAAGATGTAAATTGGTTGCTATATAGACAAGAGCTTCATAATCATCATCATCATCAGGTCTTTTTGTCTCCACTGCAGGAGCGACCCTCTCGGTACTACCAGAGCAGTCAGAGGACACTCTCCTCGCTGGCCAGATGAGTTGAAGAGGTCTCATTGATGTTTATAAGCTTTGTTTAGCTTGTATTTCCTAAGTTGCCTTCTACTGCATCTACAGGAGGATTTAGAGTGGCCCCTGTTCTACTCTACCGGAAACCAGACGGCATATATGTCTATATATGCCGTCTGGTTTTCGGCAGAGTTAAAGAAGAACTCCGGAAGAGCTTAGCTGTTTAGTAAAAAGATGAATTGAGTAACACTGATGTCTGTGTTTTGGAAGGAACGTAAAGTCGTAGAGACCGTATGTTATCATTAAATGGCAGTCGCGTTGAGGGTTATTTAAAAATCGGACACTAGGATGGCAAACATAAATGCACGAAAAAATAATTCGTAAGTTACATTTTTTTTTCTTCTTCCTATAGGAATTACCACTGTAAAAAACCAAACATACACATAGTATATCTAGATCTGCACTAACTTGACCAATTGAGTACTAAATAATTATATTTTAAAACCAATTAAGATGAAAAACGCATACAAGAAGATTATAGTAAAGGGTACGCAGTGATTATTACCATTAACTTTTCTATATTTAAAAGATAGAGTAAATTTAAAGTTTTAAATAATTTAATAAACTGTAAACAGTTATACATCATATAATACCACACCGATCTGTCGATCGATATATCGATACTCAAAAAATCAAACTCACCAAACACTTCGTCCGCGCGGTAATCCTTTCATACCGACTTTGATTTAATACTTACAGCGGAATCGATTTAAAAGCGACGCGATTTCCATGTAATCTAGATGCATTTGCAGCAAATTCAATAGTTCGATTCTCTTCTCGATGAATGAACAAAGCTGTGAATCGGGATTTAGCTGTAGCCAGCGTTATAGATTAGTTCATATTTCTTATAAAACAGAGCACTAGAGTGCAAGTGGAAAAACATTATTTTTCTTTTTTTACAACGCTGTGAGATTGATGACTGTTAGACATTCATGTGCAGTTATTAATCAAATGGCTAGGTGTCCTGGCGGTAGTACCTATTACCTGTGTTATTTCTAAAAAAGAGTCACCAAACTTCGTCGTAGCTGCAACCTCATCCACACGTCTTTATCCCTACGAGGGCAGACAGAGCAATTTGAACGTTATAAAGAATGTAACAAACATAATTCCATTTATATTTAACCAACTTCAACTTAAAAAGGAGATTATCAATTCGTCAAAATCTTTCATATTTTTTTGTTTACCTAGGGGAACCCCGATTACTCGAAGATACCTCGGCAAATACAGAAGTAAAAAAAGAAAAGAATTTTCTTTTTTTACTTCTGGCAGTCCCATAGAAATTTTATCAAAACCGGTTGGGTAGGTTGATCCTTAAGTCGGTTTTAAGTTTAGGAAAATTATTTTATTAATGAAAAACTCTCAAATCTTACAAGTTCACTACAATAATGTCTAATTTAGTTAGGTAAACCTACGTCCCTAGTTGCAATTTCTTGTTTAATGACTGGTTCCACAGTACAATTAGTCTGGGGGCCGTTTATTAGTACGAACCGATGTTGACTACCAAATAGCGTAATTACCCTTTCTGCGTAGGCGCGAACAGACGCTACAATTGCTGAAATGTCCTTTGATTTGGTTGGTTGTTGAACGAAAAGGTTTAAATTGCCACTACCACGTCTATATGTCTGGCAAACACAGACAAGGACTGTGACCCCAAAGGTCACTTTTAGCGTATGCATGGGCGCGTGAAGGTTAAGATAGGGAATCAAAACAGTAATGGGTTGCTAGCCGCATCGCCTATTAATATGATTCTGATACTTACCAAGAAGGATTTTGATGTCGGGCGGCGGTCGGTTGTAAGACTTTTATGATGCAGTCCCAAAGAGGGTTCACGTCAGACAGGCAGCCGGTAATAGCAAAGTCGTTTATATAATACATTTTCTCGATTTCGCATGGTATTTGGCATCCTTGCTTGAGTGATTGACGTGCATATTATAGGTATTTGGACAAGAGAATATGGGAAATCGCTCCCCAGGCTCCGAAACAGCACAGCTGAAGAAGCAACTGGGAACGGCTCAGATGAAGAAATTTATCCTGAATTTTAACCTGATTACAAAATGTTAATAAAAAGATAAGGTAATACTTTCTTTCCATACGGTTTATGTCTACTCTGCCGTGTGGTTTCCGGCAGAGTAGAATAAGGCCACTCCAAGTCCTCCCGTGGATGTCGTAGAAGGCGACTTAGGGAATACAAGCTAAACAAAGCTTATAAACATCAATGAGACCTCTCCAAACTGTCAAGGCCAAGTCCTCTGGCTGCTCTGGCTAAGTATGGCTCTGGCTTAGTACAGAGAGGGTCGTGCTCCTGCAGTGAAGACATAAAGACCTGTTGATGATAATCTGGTTTATGAAAACGTACACCAATGTATGCAAGGAAAATAAAGCAGTTTAAATTCTCATTAAAAACTTAATCCAATTTAAATGAGTCAAAGAGCATGCCAAGTTTGTTTGCAAAGTTAAGCGAAGTTTCAATTAAATTGGTCCATAGATTAAAATTAAACTCGCACCTACAATGGCGATTAAGAAAAGGCAGCTACTTATAAATCAAACTTAATAGCTCCAAAATATTAAAAAATTAATTATTTCTCGAATCTAGCTTCTTCATAGCTAATAATTTAACATAACATAATACAACCAATCTACGAGTAAAGCGACCTGCATCCAGTGCCTTCCAGCAACCTTGGTCAGGCCGTTAGACCACCTTATGGGTGGGTATCCTACGCTTCACTTGCTAATACGTGGTCGCCATTCGAGAACCTTTTTACCCCATCAGCCATCGGTTCGTCGCGCTGTGGATACCATTGATAATTATTATAAAATTTTGTATTTTTACTGCAAAAAATGTAATATGACTGAGAAGTACGGCACATACTCTAACAAGAGCCACTAAGCTCTTAACATACGAAGAAGAAGAATATCAGAAATGATTTTTTTCTCTCAACAAATAAAACAAACGAAAACCCAGACATGCCACTAGAAATAAAGTTAACTTAGTATAAACCGTACAAACCAAGCACTCTTAGAAATTGCAAAAGCAGGTAGAAGCTAGATAAAGATAAGTGTACATAGTTTATTGTAGCCAGTTCAAAAGAGGCTACGGAGGGAAATAAATACAATTTGCGAGTGGGATCGCCACAAAGTACGTAACGATACCCGTATAGCTGCAATCGATTCCCGGGGGGACTCGTCTTTTAGTGCTCAGTGCCAAAGCCGAGAAGTATGTGGAAAGTGTACTAAGCTAGCTCTAAGCCGATAAAACTACATTATACTTACAAAGTTAGTCTCTATAATGCTCTTTAACCCTATTCAATAATATTTTTTTTTAAAAAGCTTCAACGTGTTTTTAATTTAATTGATTCATTTATTTATTATTTATTACGAAATATTATATAAGTCAATCTATTTTGACGTTGAGCACGTCACTCAAACAGACCGCCCTGAATCGTAACTGATGCAAATGTGCCCATGACGCTTGCGGCATTACACCACTGTATTGCCAGCGATATTCGTTGCATCAGATACGACTCTGCGCGGTGGTCATTGTCGTTATTCCTGCAAAAAAAATAACTTAACTAAAAACTAAATAACCCTATTCAATTAGTTCGGTGAATTTAAGAATATCTTAGATCTTTCTTTGATGCTAGTCTGGGAGAAAAGAACAAATATAGAATGTTCCAGCTCCTTTTTTTTCCACGCAGATTGTGAAAGCCAATAGAGGGGATGGTCAAGAATCTGAATCATTTTAAAAGGCGATGCGGCTAGTATCACTGTCTTGATTCCCCTGTTCCATCTTCCCGCCTACCAATGCGCCAAACGTCACCTTTATTTAATTGACATGATATTTAAAACGTAAACATGTTTTGTATTAAGAAGAAACTCAAAATTGGTTTTCAGTGTTGTACTAAGGTACTAAAATTAATATTTTGAATTATTTAAGAGCTGTGGATTTTGTGACAATCAATCAATCAATCAATCAAAATCAATAAACAAAATATCCTATTTTAGACCCTCTTTGGGGTCAGCCCAGACAGTGAACTAAAATTGTGGTTGAATATTTTATTGAGCTGTTTCGAAACCACGTTATCCTATTTATTCAAATTCTGCTACAAGGAAAAAAAGGAAAGATAAAGAGGTTAGGCATGCGGAAAATTCGATTTCCTTCTGTCGCCCCACTTAAATAATAGATAAATTCAAGATGAGGTAAAAGAGAGTTATTTTCCAAGAAATCAAAGTGTCATTCGTTTGGCTGCCCAAAAGAAAGCGCCAGATAAAACAAGATTTTTCCCAAATATATGTATTTTTTTCTTAAATACTTACTTATAAGATTGCTGGTCTGCCACCCAGAGGACCCGGGATCGATTCCTGGTCAGGGCAAGTTGGAAAATAGCCTTTTTCAAATTGTCCTGGGTCTTGGATGTTTATCTATATATGTATTTGTTATAAAATATAGTATCGTTGAGTTAGTATCCCATAACACAAGTCTCGAATTTACTTTGGCGCTAGCTCAATCAGTGTAATTTGTTCCTATATATTTATTATTATTTATTATTAGAATATTTTCTCTTCCTAATGTGAGACAGGCCTGCGTTGACATAATGATAGATGGTGAAAAACTCGATCTTGTTGAAAGTACTACCTTCTTAGGAATTACAATAGACTCAAAACTTCAATGGGGTGCTCATATAACTAAACCTTCTAATAGGCTTAGCTCTGCGGCTTATGCTGTTAGGAGAATAAGACAATTGACAGATGTAGCAACTGCTAGACTAGTTTATTTTAGTTACTTTCATAGTGTTATGTCTTACGGCATACTCCTGTGGGGGAGTGCAGCCGATATTCAGACTATTTTCATTTTACAAAAACGGGCAATTCGTGCTATTTACGGGTTAGGATCTAGAGACTCACTCAGAGAATTATTCAAGAAAATAGATATACTTACCTTATCATCACAGTATATATTTGAAAACATAATGCATGTAAGGAAAAATATTTCCTCATACAGTAAAGTAAGCGATTTGACCGATAGAAACCTACGTAATAAGAATGACTTAGTTGCCCCATTTTCTAGGCTCAAAACAGTTAGTAAGACGTTTATGGGGAACTGTATACTTTTTTATAATAAATTGCCAAAATCGGTCCTTGATATGCCGGATAATAAATTCAAAACGTATGTAAAGAAAGTACTTTGTGAGAAGGCTTATTATAGTACCGATGACTACCTTAAGGACAAAAAAGTCTGGCTTGAGCTTGGCGCGGGTCCCTCTTAAAGTTTGTAATATAGGTACTCGCAAATGACATGTACATTTTGTACAAACTAAATCTACAACTTGACATTATTTAAAAATTTTGACATTTAAAAATTCAATTAAAATCATGATATTACATAACAAAACAATGTATTCTCAGTCCACATTAACTTTAAGTATTAATTTAATTGTGAGTTGACGTCCTTGGAGAAAAGGTGCAGTGCAGTTTGTTACCGCTTCTTCTGCACTAGCGCTTTGGAAGCGGTAGTAAACTTAGCTGTAAGTAACTATTTGACGTCAACAATTGTAAACAAAACAATGACGATTATTAAGAGATATTATAAATATCCTATGATAATAAAGATATATTTGAATTTGAATTTGAATTTGAATAGGATTAAGCGTTTTCTAGGAAAATAAATATTAAATATTTTAATAACAAGTAAAGCTACATATCTTAGTTACGTTTATAAAAAAATATATATTAGACCAATTGCTATTCTAAAAACAACAAATTTTTGATCATTGAACAATGTTGTGATGTGTGAACATAATATGCATCAACAAATTTAGTTGTAGATAAATTATAACTTAAGTTTAATTTAACGAAAACTCCGTCACGGAACCGCGCCGCCCGGACCGGACTCTCCGCTGCGTCCTGCCGTACCATCGACGCAGCTGTACGTGTCCCGTCTGCACTGGTCTACGAGGGTAGAGGAGGTCGTGGACTACGTCCGAAAGAAGTCTAACTTCACCTTGAGGGTTGAACGGCTGCAGTCTCGCCACAAAGCGAATTTTAATTCATATGTGGTGAGAGTGCCGACGCATCATCTGCCAACCTTCATGAAGGAGGACTTCTGGCCGCAGGGTGTCGTATTTCGGAGGTTCCGAGGTCGGCTGCCCGACGATACCGTGCGTCACACGTCACCGACACTACGTGTAAATTAGGATAGTAATTATATATAGTATGTATGTTAGTTATAAGGTATTTATAATATGGGTCTCTGGCATTGTACAAAATTTGTAAGTACAATGCTATTGCCTGAAATAAAGGAATTATTATTATTATTTGTATTTTTATTTTCTTTATTTCAGCTAAGGCTGGTAGCATTATATCATTTACGGGCATTAGCCAAGTAAATGATATTTTTATTCCCTTTGAGGTACTATTTCTGTTTCTCCGTTTTCGTCTATTTGGAGGAATTTTCTAACTATACGGCACGTGTTTATTATTATTTTCGAATATTTCTTTTTCTCAGCTTATTGCTGGTATTTTTTTTAATATTTACGGGCTGGGACCAAGTAAATATTAAAATATTATTTTAAGGTAAAGCTTGATTGCTTGTGGAATCATTTTGGGGTGGAAGGTTGGTGTCCTCTATCTGCATGAATCACGTGTTTATTATTATTATTATTATGTATCTCCTTTGAGAATCACGGGTCTTTTCACCCCGGTTCTTTGAGAGGCTTGCGTGGGGATACAGATCCAACACGTAGAGGCCCTTTGGAGAAGTTGTTGTCATGTGGCGCTCCCGCCAAAACCCATTCCTGGATATACCTATGAAAGGTGTACCCTTGAATAGGTTTTGGCAGAAGATAAAACTATTGCATGAAAAAGGGAAAGGTTTAAGGATTATGGAATGAATTTGGGATGGATTGATGCTGGGATATTGCAATAGAAACGTCACCTGCCATAATCATGATTACTGACTATTGTAGGCAGGTGGTGGCTTGCCGCCCACTAGATGGGCCCCTCAAACGCGCCGACAATAGTTGCCGGCAAAGGAGCAACACCGGTGCGGGCGACTCAGGGGTGTCGAGAGGTGTGCTGCGCTTTCTCCGAAGTTACTCGCGTCGTTATGCCCTTTAACACTTCCACCCCTGGAGCAACAGCTCTGACGACTCCTCTCTGCACAGCCAATTAAGGCAATGCAGAGCTGAGAGCCCTGCGAGCCCTCTTGGGTCTCAACCCCGACCGATGAAGAAGCGTCGGGGACGAGGGTCTGACCGGCTCTCTGGAGCACTCGGGTCCGTGGTGTCGTATTATTATTATTATTATTAAAAGCATGCGCAGATAAAGAACTGTCCGCGAGATTCCTTTTTTGTCCCTCAATATATAGGTCCCTTACAAACTATGTATCTAACAATGCATACAAAGAACTTAAAATCCCCTCAAATTACCTAAGACAACGAGGAACAAACCGGTCAAAACTGGTGTCCCCGGAAAATATAGAACTGACTACGCGGAACTATGCACACGACGGACTTAAGACCGCTGTATAAATACGCGCCACATTTTTTTAACGAATTAAGTATTTGTCATCTACCTACCTACCGAAAAAAGTCCCTTAATTGCGCGGATCTACAAACTACATTATGAAGAGCTCCATAAACCCATAAGCGACGTCACTTCGTTTTACAACATGTAAGCGCCGCCGACGTCGGAAACTCATTTGCCTCTCAGATGCCTACATAACCTACCTACGTGCCTTCACATTACCAGCCATAAAAGTCGAGTTCGTTCTGAATGCAAAATCGTACATCTCCACCCGTAGTGGTACCCTAACAAATGTTGGCTATGCACATCAAATCTATCTGGAAAACGACTTGCACTCGTGCACTTGAAATGACCTATTTGCAAAATGTCTTATGTCGAGCATGTTTCCAATAAGATACGATCAAATTTCACATAGAATAAATTCTTACATACTTACATTAAATTAAAACACTACAATTTTCTATACTGCATATTCTGTAGAATAAATGAAATTGTAATAATTAACGAGTTTTATTTTTAAATTTGCAATGTTCTCACAAAATTTATAACTTTAACAAACATTTGAAAAAGACAAGCTATGCAAAAATATAAATTTTTGTTGATCATTTAAAGTATGCGTGTTACATGATATAAACAAAAGGGCATTTTACGAACTTCCATTTTGAACTGAACCAAAATTTCAAGCTAAGTGCTCCGACGTCAACAAATCTGAGCTCAAAGAATTGCACATTCCCTGAATCCATTCAAATAAGTTGGCGTCTTGCGGGGAATGCTCGTTCCCACCGTGAAATGGCTGAGTGTGCATTTCTCTTCATACTGTAATCTGGAGACCACATTTGTAGATAGAATTGTTTACACCTAGAAAAAAAGCGGTTGTAAGCAACTCTTTGTTTTACAATGAGTAAATGAGATTTAAAAAATACAAAATTAGGTTTGGTTATCTCGATCTGTAATACATATATAGGGTAACGTAGAGCCCAGAGTCGTCTTTGTAGTGAATTAGACTAATACTATGTAGAATATATATCTCTTTTATTGTGAGGAGTCTAGAGATAAAAAATGACAATCTGGAGGTAGAGGAAAAGGAAGGTGGAGAAAGACGTTGAGAGAATGTGTTAGGACATATGAAGGAACAAGGGGCTAATAAATATATGGTTCGTACGTGATAGAAAGAAATAGAGAAAATTGACAGACAGAGCCGACTTCAATTAGGGAAAAGGTGAAGAAGATGATGAGTCTAGTAAGCAAAATTAATGCCTTACGATGGAAACTCTGAATATTTATCAGTGCTTTATATACGTAATAGCTGTGCCCGTGGGCTTCGTTCCCCGGGGGAATTTCGAGATAAAAACTATCCTATCTCCTTCCCTGGGTATCAAACTATATCCATATCAAATTTTATCTAAATATGTTCAGTGGTTGAAGCGTAAAGAGATAACAAACAAACAAATATACAAACTCACTTTCGCATTTATAATATTAGTAGGAAGTTGGATAGTAGGAAAAGTAGGAAATAGAAGGAAAGGACAGGATAGGATAGGATTAGTAGGATAGTAGGATTATTGATAAAATGTTTGTTTCACCGTTTTTATTTCTCATACTTTCAAACAGCATCATAAAATAAATTCTGTAAATTGAACTGCATCCGCGAGACGACAATGAAACAAAGAGATAAAACATTCGATTCATACAAAACAGCTTGAAACAGGCCCCAATTTGCAATGTGTTCTACATACAAAATCCTCAATATCCGTGCACAATATGCACATAGCCAGGACACTTACAAGAGCAAACATATCGACGGTGGCGGTGTTAGCACTATTGCGCTCCTTGGCAAGATTTTTATAGTCGCTTTGTAATCAAACTTATTATTATTAATACGATATTTATAATTTACGAGCTGTACCCGCGGGCTTCGCTCCCCGTTGGAATTTCGGGAGAAAAATTATTCTATGTCCTTCCACGAGTCCCAAACTATATTCATACCAAATCTCATGCACATCGGTTCAGTAACAAACAAACAAACAAATATACAAACTCACTTTCGCATTAATAATATAAGTAGGATTACACGTGTTTACTGCCGTTTGGTATCTGGCATAGTAGAATAGGACTCTCCAAGTCTTTCCGTAGTTTAGAATAACAAGCTAAACAAAGCATATAAACATAAGTGAGGCCTCTCCAAATCGTCTGGCCAGCGTGGAGAGTGTATGCCAAATCTCTGGTAGGCTCTGGTGGTACAGGGTCGTACTCCTGCAGTGGAGACTAAAAACTCCTGATGATATGTGTTTATAACTCTATAAGCTCAAAAAAAGCCCAACTTGAATGGGGGTGCAGTATGTAGAATTCTTTGAATAGATATATCTATCTCATAGAACTAGCTATTCAAGTGGGCGAAGTAAGATATGATAGCGTTTTTGTATAAACGTCTAACAATGTACAATATACAAAGAATATGTATGTTATCTCTTTAAGGTAAAAATGTACTAGAATATAAATATATCGAAATATATAGGGAAATTCCCACGGGGAGCGAAGCCCACGGGCACAGGTAGTATATTATAAATTAAATAATAAAGAAATGCTACTAAAATCCTATTCCTATGCATGTGTAATAATTGTGCGCCTACAGTGCCCCATACCTGCCCCTATGTGACCCGCGCCCTCAACCAACGGCATTAACAGATACGTAGCTATGCTTTACTCTTGAGCCGCTACTAACATACCGACAAACTAAAGATTTATAATATCGTAGGATATTCCGTAAGCTTCTACACGGCAATCTCCCGACGGATATTAAGCGACAAAATTGCAAATGTTGCCAAGTACACAGCATTCAAAATGCATTGCAATTCTACAAAATTAAATGTGCGAGTTGAAATTCATACTCTGCGCGAGAATTGGATAAATAAATTTGAAATGGTGTGATAATTTTGTGCGAAATGTTCGGTTTATTTAAATATTTACCATTTTCGTACACTAGTTTTACATTGGATCGTAAATCCTTTTTGATAAACGTTTACAGTAAATGTTTTTATCGCCTTAATAAAAAAAAAATATACCTATATTTAATTTCTTATACAAAAAACCAAAGTGACTTCCATGTCTCTCGTCTACGGAAAACAAAATGTAAAAAATAATTAGTATGCACCCATATAAAAGAAAATTACTTTTTAAATATACATTTTTATAACAAGCATATAGGTAGTCTTACATTTTTTAACGTTATAGTTTTAGAATAACGTTTATCAAAACAAATTCAAAATGATATTAATTTATGTTCACAAAATATAGAATTCGGATTCAATTATTATAATATTTTACTGTCTACAAAGAAATGAATGTGATAAAAAAAATATAAATTAGCAAAACAAATTTTCTAAAAATCACTGACTACTGAATTCTTTGCAACTAAAATTAACTCTGTGAACCACAGCGTAATAAAGTCTAGTTGTAAAGTCTATGCCAGGCAAGTATTCTAATAAAACTCGAATAAGAGAAGTGCACTGACCATGAAATCTGTCTAGTCTGATCGTAAAACCTTTTACAGTTGAGACTTACACCCGATAGATTTCCGTCATATGAAGGAACGAGCAAATTGAGGCAGGTTGATACGGGTCAGTCCACATTCCACGGGTCATGATGGGCCATCCACGTTGAATTAAACCCGCAACGACCCGCCTCCGTACAACTTATGAGGTAATGGGAAACCAATTTTATGTTTACAATCAGGAGCCCTGTAGATTTTGTAGACAGTCACTACACGTATAACAAGATGATGCTAAATGCACTTTCTCCCATCGCATCTCAAGCCATCGACAGCCTACAGTAATAATCCTTAGGTGTAAAGAAATTTTATTAAAAAAAAAGATATCACTTACTCGAGAACACGGGTTACATGCTAGTACATATTTTTAGCCTGTCGTTCGCAATTGACACAATACACACATATAACACATTCACTTACATTTTGTCTGTTCACAAATTCGCAGATCCTTACTTCTGAAAACCTCATAAACAATTCTATCCTTCATACGCTTAAGTTGTAGTATAAGCTCCTCGTCATAGTTTTTCCTAGGGATTTCAATTTGAGGATCTTCGGATTTGGCAATGAGCGAGTGATGCGGCTGGTATTGCAGGCTTCGCTATATACTTACACAGGTGGTTTGATGATTCTGTATAAATATATAGAATATATATAGACAAATGCTTACATTGTTGTTTAAAAAAAAATTGATACCAGTGACTAGTATTACACATTTAAGAGTAATAGAGTATATTTGTTAATGCGATACGACCCGGCCCATTATGCGTCGTTCCCTCGTTTGCTTGTTTCTGAACAAATTCAATGGAAAAACCGTTAAAAGTGTCACTGAACTGGGGTCGGCAACCCTGTAAATGGGAAGCTACGCCAACTGTTCAACCCGTTTGTCTCCAATAAATTGGATACTACATTGCGGTGTCATGATGGGGGTCTTTTGAAGTTTTATTTTTATCCGTTTTCAATGTATCAGGACATTCGCGACTCCAAATCGCACAATAACTTTGGTGTTTTATACTTAATAATGGTATAAGTTGCTTTGTTATACGAGTTGTGTACACGCGGTTATAGGGTGTTTGACAATCCCACGGAAACCTCGCATTTTCAGGATAAAAGTACACTGTGTAAATCTAGGTAGTAAGCTCTATACGTGCCAGTTTACATTTCAACCCGTTCAGTAGTAAAGATAAAAATAATTTATTTGCCAAACATGTGTTACATTCAATTACGTCCAATCATGTTTACCATCACCGGTGTGCAAATGTAGTCAGAAAGGCTGTCGTCTATACCTTTGCTACGTATATATATACAACACTATACTAAATATACTAAATCTACTAACTACTATACTAAACGAACCTTTTACAGTTTACTATAAACCAAAATCAATTTATCAGATGAGAAATCCTTGATACTATACTAACATTTATTTATCAAAAATGACTTAATTTTTTTCTTTTTTTTTTTTTTTTACTTAACCTATACTGTCCCACTGCTGGGCAAAAAATGTTTTTCTTAAACAAAGTAAAAGCAGTATGCATTACATATATACCTTCATACAAACAAAACAAACAATATTGTTAAGATGTTTATTGCTTACCCTTAGAGACAGCATCTGCAGTGCCATTTTATTAATGTAAACATTGAAAATTATCTGAATAGTCGGTAAAACAAGTACGTGTGTAATTGATTTATTTACCCGCACACGTTACATTATTCGTTTACCTAAAATTACTTAAATTATGTACGTTACGAGTCGCCCCTGAAAGAAGCACTAGAAAGCATGTGCTCAGCAGGGACAGAAAAAGACACTTAAAATATGATTAAGAAATTGAATAGCGGTAAAAGTTTTCAGCCATGAAGAAATATATCAGAAAAAAAGATTTCATTATATTTGTGCTGACCCATATAAATATAAACTCTCTCATTCAGGAAGATTAGCGTGACGAATGTTTTCAGATAGCGCTCATGCAACTGTTTGTATTAAAAACTTATGCACGAGGTAATATAAACAAGGTTAGTCGGTCAAAATAAATCTGAGTTATACAATGAAATAATGAAATATAGACAAATAAGTGCCGAAAGACTTAATTTTATTCTAATTAGGAGTACTTATCAAAGTAGAGCAATATAAATTATTATAATTTAAAAGGATGAAGTAAAAGAAAAGGCAAAAGTCGTGACGTTTTGGGAGGTCAAGCATTTAGCGGAAAATAGGGAGATATGGAAAATACTCTACCGACCACAACCTACTTCTTAAATTTATTGATGATAGTAAGTATCAAAAACTCGTGTCTACAAAGAGGCTAAAAAAGTTTAGATTATACTTATTTCTTTAGTAAAAGGATATCTTTGTCAAATAAAAAGTCAATAAGACTTTATAATGCCATTTTCTTCAAAACTTTTCTACCCAAGGGTAGCTATCGAAAATTGTTTTGTTTGTTTGAGAAGAACTGAAAAGAAATAAGTACTTGCGAACAACTTTGTATCTGCAGGGAGTAAACAAATTACGTGCATTGTATGTCCCTCAATGTAACGTTATCAAATAGCCGACATAAAACATTTCAACATTTCAAATTCAAATTCTAAACAAAGTTGTTTATTACATGCTACCAGTAACTAACTACATTTCGATTGAAAGTTCTTTATTTTTGTACTTCTAGGATAATTTAATTAGTTATTTGTAAATTATATGCTGCTGATAATTTAATTGTTATTGTTAATTTACAGATACAAAGATACACAGATTTAAAGAAGTGACTCAGGCCCTCAAAATTTGACGAGTTCTGGCTCTTACATCCAAAAATACTTTCTTTTTGCGGAATCCCAAAAATTAATGAAATGAAGATATCTATGTCTGTTTGCTTATCAGATGAATTCTTAGGTCACATTTAAAATTCCGCCATTCCGGGCCAAAGTCATAACAAACGAGGATGTAAGCCCGCAATTAATATAAACCTCGTATAAATCACAAATATTTTTGTCGCACAATGCCACAGAAGCTTTGCCGTGTTCCAGTTTTATGTAGTACTCGTATAGTATGTTATGACGAATGCAAATGTAAGAAGGTACATTGTACGACTACGGAGTAGGTACGCGAATGCAGCCCTATTTACTATATAATATACTCTATAGTATACTGTCTCTCACAATCTTGTATCTAAATTGGAATTATGCATTCTACTATGACTATAGTCTTTAGTGTGTATTGTTAGGTATAAGATTGTGAATAGAATAAAGAAATTTGAATTTGAATGTAGAAAAACCTTGACTCATATCTAAAATCTATAATTTTATTTATCACTGCCATCGTTCCTTTTGATGTCGTTGATGGAAATGTGATATAAAATAAAATAAGATGAAACCTGAATACATTTGGCCTTATTTTATGGCTTATATTCTGTGATATGGAGATTGTAATAGAGGAGAGCCCGTAAAATGAACGCAGGCTTTATTTATCTGAAATAACTTCGATAACAGAATTGAATGCTACTTTTCTTACAAAATTCTTTTAGATATGTCACTTTTTTGGGTAGCTGGTAGGTTATATCTAAAAAATTAGGTACCTATTATTCTTATACTATCTATGGAAAAATATCTTTTGTTGACATTTCGGAAAAATAGTCTGTACCATATTGGTGACCGACTTGCCAGCATTTTCTTCACTTTCCTTGACATCTTTAGGCAATCAACCAGTTTTAAAGAAACAAATTGCAATCCTGGCTTATCTTTAGCCATATATTCTGCAAATATGTCTATTTTTTATTGATAATGTTTATGACAACTATAAGTGTTAAATTAAAAACAACTTGCAATTAAATTAAAAGCACTTGTATTAAACTATATAATACTTCTTTTTAGTAAAATCTGTTTATTTTATCATTTCAGCCACATGAAGTCCACTGCTGGACAAAGGCCTCTCTGTAAGATTTCAAAAATGACCGATCAAGAGCGGCCTGCATCCAAAATCTGTTCATTTATTTAAAACAAAACATAATTACAAAATTTTTATACAGCCGTTATAAAATTTCCAACAATTCATTTTAGTTTTATCTTTAACACAGTAGTACAAGACCCTCTCTACATAATTGAACTTGATATAAGTGCGATATCGATATATAACACTCATATCGAGTTCAATTATTCAGAGACTAAGCAATTTATTATGGGCCAGAGGATCGGGGAAATGTCTTTGTACCATGTCAAGTTCCAGACGGGACTTGACGTAAATTAGTTTCAATGAAGTGTTTGTCGGGTCTATATTTATAGTTTAACTATATATTACTTATCTAACATCCTAAAACTATTTGAAGGATAGTTTCTGGCTGGTTTGAAGGAGCATTACAAGTCCATAATAGTTTTAATTTATAGAATAGCGTTTAGTTTAATGTAATTTTCTTTGCTCATCTTTGCTAAAACAATGAATAAATGATAAAACAGTCCATAATAAAAATAACAACTGTGTTTAAAATCATTTGTAATTAATGTTTATTACTATGTACAATAAAGTTTTTAAATAAATAAAACATTTTTATTATACGCGAAATGTACAGCGAAATAATTTTTTTTACAAGTTTAATTACAGCCAATGGTAGCAAAATTTTAAAGCCATACGCTTTGTAAGATATCTAGATAATCTTATACCAAAAAGATTGTTGCATAAGTATTATTACTATTATAAAAAATACAAGTAATATATACATATATAAATATCACGCCTATTTTCCACGGGAATAGGCAGAGACTATGGACCTCTACTTGCTACGATCCTGACAAATAAACTCATAATTAAAAGTGCCTATTATTATTACAAGTAATAAATTTTAAAAATATCACCTTAATAACAATGAATTTATTACAAATTAATTCAAAGTTGAATTTTATAGGAAAATTCTATAAATAACAAATAAAAATCATGAAATGTTGAAAAGGCCTTGCCTCAATAATACAATTCAGGACAAAAATACAATTCACATCTTATCCCAAACACAAAAATCAGCAGATACTCGAAGTCGCTCATTGGAATATTCGGAAAATGTTTCGGACAGAAATGGCATGGCATAGGGTATTGAGAAAAAATCAATTTTCCGAGGAATGGAGGGGCGATGATCCAGAAAGGAGCATTTGCAGTCGCCATTCAGCCATTTGCTGTGAATATATAATTCTGAATTCAATTTCTGGAGAGCGGCTCCACAGTTTTCATTCGATAATAGGATCGGGTCTTATAATTAAATTATTCGATTGCATGTTTGTGGCCATATTGGTTTTGAATTGTCTCTTTGTTGTCGTTGGATGTATTGAAGAAAGAAGTAATTTTGGGCGCGTTTGTTCTTTAATTCCTTTTTTGGAGAGTAATTGTGTGGTGGTTTTTCATTTGCCTTAAACACCGTGGTTGTTATCCAGCGAAGTCCTTTCCGAAATAATGTTCACTAGGGAGCCATTGAAAGTACTCCACCGACAAGAACCTAGTTCAATTTATTGATGAAGATGATGTCTTTTAAATCTTTTTAATATATCTATTTTGAGCAACTTTATTTCGAATATATTCCGATAAGATGTTTGTTGTTTTTTGTGTGTGTAAGTGGCAAACACTTATAAGATAAGATGTTAATACTTATGACAAAAATGTTTCAAAATGAAAACTTTGTATCATTTTTAATTATGAAAGTTGGTCATTAGTTTGATATCCCAGAAAATTTACACGTGTTCTAGCAGTAATTAGATAAGAGAATGTAAATGAAATATCACCTTCTTCATTTTTGAAATCTAGAGAACTATCTTAGTTTAATATTCACAGAGAAAGCGGTTATTAGTTTCAGCTAACTCTTGTAGGTACTACATAAATAAAAAGCGCTTACTAATTTATTATACGGATTATTTATCAGATTTTTTGTCTTTAAAATCAAGAGAAATCATTTTAGTTTAATATTTACGAAGAACGCGGTCGTTAGTTCAAGGTTTTGAAAAATATTCAGCTAACTATAGCACGGCATAAATAAACCATCTCGCATGGGTTTATTTATCAGCTAGTTTGTCATTAAAATCTAGGGAAATCATGTTAGTTCAATATTCATAGAGAACGCGGTCATTAGTTTACGGTTACGAAAAATATTCAGCTAACTGCAAGATATAAATAAACAGCGCTTACTTTATCCCGAATCTCGCAAGGGATTATTTATAAGCTTCTTTGTCATTAAAATCTAGGGAAATAATCTTAGTTTAATATATACAAAGATCGCGGTCATTAGTTCACGGTTTCGAAAAACATTCAGCTAACTCTAGCACGGCATAAATAAACATGCCTACTTTATCCCAAATCTCGCAAGGGTTTCTCCGCTATCGTGAATTCTTTATGGTCTCGATAAATGATCTGAACATCCGTGTAGAATTGCCTCCGAATTTGAGGAAAAGAGGTAGTGTATTTGATAAGGTATGGCACTTTGACCGTTTCAAGAATGTTATTGAATTTTATGATACTTTACCATTGAATACGGTCTAATAAAGAAAGGTGTAATTTTGACTCGCACTGATATTATAAAGGCGAAAGTTTGTGAGTGTGTGTATGTGTGTATGTGTGTTACTTTTTCACGCGCAAACGGAAAATTTGATAAAATTTGGTATGCAGAAAGCTGACAACCTGGATTAACACAGGCTACTTTTTCCGTGGGGCGCAGATAACTTGAAATAAAATTAAAAATAATGGAACAATAACATACACGATATTGTGATATATAGGCAAATATTTCTTTCCCTTTCGTTCTTCAATCAGTCCGTAGCTCAATTTGTATTAAATTTATGTAGATATAATAATTGGGTATTTTCCTAAGTCAAAAATAAATTAGTTTGTACTGATAACAAAACAAAACGTCGCAAAATAATGTCACTTATCTTTGAACATATCCATTTTAACGTGATTTTAAATTTATTTTTGCAGAAAAACTGATAATAAGAGCGCTATTTGACTATTTTTGCAGAAAAACTATGGCGTCATCTGCCTGTATTTCATACAAAATCCCATAGAAACTGTTTGTTTTGACGTTTGGAAAAAAGTATCTGATTTGACTTGTTGGAAAATAGCGTATTCATATGTTTGCGAGATGTTAATTCTACTTGTTTCAGCTTTCACTATAGGTACATTGAATCGTCATACAAAATGAGCGACTCTGGCTGCTAACTCAATATCTAGCTAATAATAGAGTTACATATCAAAAAAGTGTACCTATGTTAAAACTAACTAATTCAATCATATGCCTTCCCAAAAAGTATGCCAATGCAAATTGAGAAATCAGCCGAAGGAATTTCTAGGAAAAGGGAAAACATATTACGATATGTTTCCTGAGGAGATAAGTTAAATCGTGGATTGAAGATTTCCGAAACAATCCGTATATAATTTATTTCTTGGCAAAAGATCTAGTTTGATATCGTTTTTCCATTTTGTACTTTGATTACTATACTAGGAAGAAAAATCATTTGTTTGGCACATATCATAAATCAAATACACAATACTTATATATACGAAATGTACCAAAATAGTATCAGCGTATTGGTATTTTTATATACTAATGCAATCGTGGCCCGCGGGCTTTGTGACCTGAAAGGAGGACTCATTACATGAACTTGAAATGTGACACCAGTGTTGGCCACACAAACACAAAAAACACAAGCCACGAAGCTAAAAGACTAAAATACAAAACATAAATAGCATCAACAGATAAAATTGCTTGTAAATTTACAGTAAATTATATCAAATGAACGAACAGTCCAAAGTTTACGAGTAACTTATATCAACCATTATAGTAGGCGTGAACAAGCTACATAGACAAACTTCATCATACAAGGACAACTGCAAATTTAATTACCTAGATGCCGTTATGTGGAGTTATGGACTACCAAGCTACACCCTTCTAATAACTATCATTAATTATGCCCTTATATGATTTGTTAGTTAAATGCCGGTTAATGTCGGAAATTTCAGCGAAACGGATAGACTGAGTTCGTGTCTCTATGAAATATATTTTTATAAGTGGGAGTGTGTATTGATTTTATAAGTGTTGTGTAATAGCAAAAATAATGCAAAAAGCAAATAAAAAACGTTCTCATTCAATTTTTGCTATGTGTTTTTTAAATTTGGTTGATATTTCAAATATCAACGGGCAGTATGAGGTTTATCATATATATTTATTTATTAAACTTACATAAAAAAAAAATACATATATTTGTTAAACATTCGTATCACCTACGTATTATTAACATAAATGTATAAAAATAGTCTGCCTAAATGTATAATATCTAGTTGTCTATTATTTATAAAGTTTATGTACATAATGTACAAGGCGTGACTGCGTTTAACTGCGGTCTCACATTATAGTCTGTAATGCTTGCAAAGGTAGGAAGGCAGTAACGTAACGGCCCAAAAAGGTTTCAATACACCCGGAACTGCACGTTTAGAGGGTGTTAACATTCTACTAGTCGTAAAGCATCACATTTTCTCGACACCGTGAAAAAGCCTACTGCTTCTATTGTGTCGGATCGTTTCGTCGAACATTAAGAGGGATTTATGGGCCGGCCAATTTTAGACAAGATTTAAGTACAGCCCTCAAGGCACCGCCTACTGGCAACTGGCAACGAGGCAGAATATTTTTATTAGCTTAGTATTTCAGTATGTACTTAAAGATGTACTGAAGGCTTTTTTGCTTTGTTTATTGATTTTGATTCATATTGAAGTTAATTAGAAAGGTACAGTATATGACAATAACACGACAAAAGCAAACCTAAAATCAAAATCTTTGGCAAATATGTGGAGTAAGTTAAAATAGTGAAAGAAGAAGAATTTATACATTTAATACTATATAATTGTACAAGGGTTCAAGTAAATACTTATTTTATCCATCTTAATGCTAAAAAGTAGTTTTTTCAAATGAGTAATATTTACTTAGTCAATTGCTGGTCCCCCAAGAAGCCTTGACTTATGGTCCTATGTCCCCTATCTGGGGCAGAGGGCGTCCACAAAGACTCTCTATCTCGATCTGTCTTAAGCTACGCGCTTAACTTCACTCCAGGTCTTGCCGATTTTCTTAATTTCATCGAGCACGGTGCGTCGCCAGGTCTGTTTGGGGCGACCGACTTTTCGCTTTCCTTGGGGATTCCACTCCATGGCCTTTTTAGGTATGTGCTCAGGGCCTCTTCGGAGAGTGTGGCCAACCCATTTCCATTTCCATTTGCGGCGTTTTATCTGCTGGTCGATAGGGGTTTCGTGACACAGCTGTCGTAAACAGTCATTAGATATAATCTCGGGCCAGCGAATGCCGAGAATATGGCGCGGGCAAACGGTTCACAAAAACCTGGAGCTTCTGGGTGAGTTCCTTTGTGACTTTCCAAGTTTCGCAGCCATAAGGAGCACTGATTTTACGTTGGACCCGAAAATCTTGAGCTTAACTCTTCGTGTTAACTTCCGCGACCTCCATATAGGGCGCAACTGTGCAAATGTTGCTCTGGCTTTGGCTATCTGGAAGGGATGTCCTCTTCCGTTCCTCCAAATTCAGACACAACACTACCGAGATATGTAAAAGTCGAGACACGTTCAACGGACTCCGTGCCAATCTTAAGCGGTGCTATGTTCTTTACCCCAGCACGCATTTCCTGTGTCTTCTTGGTGTTGATTTTTGACCCTATCTTTGCCGCCTCCATCCGCAGATCGTTAAGCTTGGCCTGCATTTCGGCGCGTTTATGGCTCAGTAGGCAGATGTCATCGGCGTAGTCCAAGTCTTCTAAAACATTGGAGACTCCCCACTCAATGCCGCGCCGGCCGTTGTCGTAAATGCGAAGCATAATTCCATCAAGAGCGATTAGGAACAAAAGAGGCGACAGGAGACAACCCTGTCGAACTCCGGCATGTACGGGGATGTCTTCGGAAATTAGGCCATCATGTGTTACTTTACAGGAGTAACTCTTGTAGATGGCTTTAAGAAGTTGGATAATTTTTACCGGGACGCCAATGGAGAGCAAACGAGACCACAAAGTAGACCACTTCAATGTATCAAAAGCTTTTTCGAAGTCGTCAAAAGTAAGATATATCTCCCTTTGCCATTCTGATGCCTGTTCAAGTATGATACGAAGAGTGTTGATTTGGTCAGTGCAAGATCTATCAGGCCGGAATCCAGCCTGTTTTTTACGCAGATGAGGTTCTACGGCCTTTGTTAACCTGTCCAAAATTATCTTGGTGAACGAACACCTTAGATGGGATCGAAAGCAATGTGATACCTCTCCAATTGCTGCATTGAGTCTAGTCACCTTTTTTGGGCACTATGATTAAAAGACCCTTACACCAATCTTCGGGCAGCTCTTCTGAATCCCAAATCTTGTTGATCAAAGGTGTAAGTGTCTCGACGGCGGAGGGCAGATCAGCTTTGAGCATCTCCGATGTGATCAGGTCAAGTCCTGGAGCCTTACCACTTTTCAAAGAGAGGATGGGATTGGCCACTTCTTCAGCCGTAGGTGGGCTAGTATTGACATCGAAGAAGCAATGGATTGAAAAATATGTTTGTATATTTGATACAGTAGATATACCATATCTTCCCGTGGATGTCGTAGAAGGCGACTTAGGAATAGCAAGCTAAATATAGCTTATAAATATCAATGAGGCTTTTTTTTGAGGTCGAAACATTTCGGCCAGTAGCCGACTCTGTACGCGAGTAACCCGTTAACTCATTGTAATATTATGCATTGCTACTCAATTCTCACGATTATATTTACTTGTAGTACTGTTTCGTATTTCTCGGCCTTTCACGAATATTTTAAAGTAAATCTGGAATAGAGAAAAAACAAGTGCTCTCCCGTCCTGCGCGCGCATCTTGGCTCATTATCTGTTTTCGTGCAGTATCGGCCGTTACACGTCCAGATATTTTTTTCCAAAAATATTGTTTTCGTAAGTAAAAAGAAGAAATATTAGTACTTATTGTGTTATATATTGTTAGTTGTTCATTGTAATAATATCAATAAGGCCTCTCCAATCCGTTTAGCCAGCGTGGAAAGTGTAGGTCAAATCCTCTGGCTGCTCTGGCTAAGTATGCCTATGGTAGTACAGAGAAAACAGACTGTTTGTGAAAGTTGACCGATCGGTAAAGTAGACCGATTGTACTGGAGGGAGAGGGTCGTTCTCCTGCAATAGAGACTAAAAAAGGCCTGAAGGTGATGATGATGATGATTTGATACTGGGTACCTAACCATAGACTTTTACCCATAAATGTAAGGATTTCGAGAGATAATAGTAAAATATTTTTCGTGGGGATTTAGCCTTGGGCAAAAGCTAGTACGTTACAATATTTAATACCCCAAGTTTTCGTTAAGCGCATTAGGGCCAGCCGTTGCTTTGAAACCCTAGTCGACGACGGCAAAGCAACGCGAAAAATCTTAATTTTTATAAATATTCGCAACATATATTGGTAGATACTCAAATCGCAAGTAGATACTGTGATATAGGCAAGCTTATAGGAGAAAGCCGTTTAATATAATCGGCTATTTTCCAACAGATCAAATACTTTTTCCTAAACATCAAATTTTCATTTTCTTTGGGATTTGAATGAAATACAGGCAGATGACGTAATAGTTTCTTTGAGTCAAAGTCAAACAGCGCTGTTTCTGCAATAATAAATCTTAAATCACATTGACACTTGATATGATCATATCAAGTGACATTATTTTTCCTTAACAGTAATAAAAAAAAAATATTTTTGACCCAGAAAAACGCCCAATTTAAACTTCAAATATTTGGAATTTTTGAATAGTAACCGGAAAAACGACCGAACTACTGGCTTGAAACTAAAGTAATAATTAATTGTTGTTAGCAACGTCCTCCTACAAATGGACATCGCAGAGCTCCATTCGTTTCTTAAACGATGAATTCATTGCGATTTATTTTATTATCTCTGTTAGATCCTCGGCGAAGGTCGAATAAAAGCTCGAAAGTTATGGTTATGTTTACAAATTGTTGTAATTCCAAATGTCAGGCAAATAAAATGGTGTTTTTATTGCTTTAACTTACAAGACATTTGTTTGTTTTTTGATTAAAAATACAAATTGTAAAATATGACAAGTGTGGAGAACGAGGGTCAAAGGTTTGGAATATTTTTAAATAATTGCGTTTTAGCTAAGTATTACTTAGAAAAGTAAGATCGGACTGCCGCAAAAACATGCGTAATATATCTCTTATTTAACTTGTCTTTATAAGTGCTTTGGCCTCACAATAAAAGCTTGTAAGAAAATTTTAATTAAAAAAAAAAACTTATTTTACTTCAAAACACACTAAAAATGACCATTGTCAATATATAACTGTCATTGAGCTACGTTAGACTTAAGGTAGCAAAATAAACTTAACCACTGTTATCTTCACATTTACCACATATTAACACTCTTGAAGAACTATTTAATGATTAAATATCCCAAATAGGCATTACGAATCGAAAAATATTTTTGGTACATCGGTTAGATTATTAAAAAATATTGTACACGTATTTTTTTCTTTTCTCTGAGAAACCATACATGAAAAAGATACAGCGCATGAAATTCGCGTGACGTCACACTTAAGCACAATTTTAACTTAAGTGTGACGTCGCAAGCCCCCGCTCCGGAACTTTGACTCTCCGTATCTTTGTTAATTTTTACTTTTTTGGTAAACTAAAAAAAACGGGTCCATTATTTTTGGATAATCTAAAAGACGGACTAATTACAATCATACTTTTCGGACCCTGTCGTCACCCCTATTTTTCAATATTCTTTTTCAACGCCTTTGTGCAATAAAGTGTCAAATAAATAAATATAAAGGCGTTAAACTAAAAAGTGGCCAAACAAAACTCGTCCATTTTTTGTGGCATATCTCCAAGCCCGGGAAAGCAATATATCTAGTCGTAGACAAGCGCAGTAAGCGAAATGTGATAAGTGTCGTGCGCATTCGACCGAAAGCCGAAATGGACAAAAACTAAGCCGAACTTTCGCTCAATTTTCCAATTTTTTCCACACCTACTGCTTCTATATAACAAAATTGTTGGAATTCGCGACGTCCTCGGGAAAACGAATTGCATTGATTGTTTTGTGTTTTGTGTTGTAGGGTTGTTGCTATTTTGATTGTTTTATAAATATTTAACTAATTGGTCGCTTGCGTAAGTATATTGTCGGCTCTGGCTAACAAGATATCTCATTAGGAGACTATTATCAAATCGAATGCAAAGTACTTGACACAGTGACGTTTGTCGATCGCCCTTAGTGTTACCCTTTTTCTCCTAAAACATAAAATGGAAACACAGTAAAATGGAATCAAAATAGTGAGAAGTAGCCCCGTATCACTCATTTACATGATTAAGAAAGATGCGCGTAACAAGAATCAGCTCGTACATTAAACGTTTTTCTTTCTACCGAATTAGCACGAAAGGAATTTTTAAACGACTTTTAATAGGTACCCGACAAGAAAGAGAAGTGTTATAATGTTGACGCTAATGTCTGTCTGTCTGTGTGTCTTTGCCATCGTAGCTCTCAAACTGGTGGACCGATTTCAATGCAGTTTTTTTTTTTGTATGAAAGCAAGCTGTGAAACCAAGTTTTCTTGCAGAGGTTTTTAGCTATCGGTTCACTGTATGAAAAATTATGGTAAAAGCTTGAAAGTCAGGGGTATTTTTGATTTGCCTGGAAAATAACCTTGTTTAACTTGATATAAAATAAATGGGAGAAGATAAAAATACGGTTGTCATTCATTGGAAACTCAGATTGGAAACAACCCTAGTTTGTAGCATTGATTTTTTTGCAACATTGCGGATCCCGACATGTTGGGGTTGTTTTAGCGAGCTATATAGTCGGGGGAAATCGCATTGTCAAACATTTGGCTATCAAATGCTCAAATACTCGACCCTCTAAACGCCGTCTGCGTCGACTGTAAAATTCTAATGGCTTTTAATTAAAGCCTACATATATATTATATTTATGTATGAATACGTTTTATTGTTTTCAGCTGATATTCATTACTTGTAGGGTTTTTAAATAGGTACATGTACTTTTTTGAATTGAGAAAAATAAATTGATACTGCGATTTGCCCTTTAAATTTATTTATTTATTGACTAAACTTGTTTATAAATATAGGTTATGTAGGTTTAATAAAAATTTAATTAAATAGTTGCAATTATATAAACAAGTTAATAATAAAATATTTTTTCAAAACTAAAACCGACTTCACCCCCCAAACTACACAACTACATTTTATAAAAATTTTAAGGTATTACTTCGGAACCACACCATTTGAAACCAAAAAAAGAACATACATAAAAATAAAAGATTGAGACGACTTAATAACCTCCTCCTTTTTTTGGAAGTCCGTTCATAATTATCTCTTCCATGTTGGGTTGAGAAAAAAGAAAAAAACTTTAATGTAATAGCTGCTTCTTGCTCCGCGCAGATCGGGAATGAGCGAAAATGTAAATGATAAATATGGGGATAAATAAATATAGGGACAAATTACACTAATTGAGCTAGCCCCAAAGTAAGTTCGAGACTTGTGATAAAGGATACTAACTCAACGACAGTTATTTCACGATATATGTTATCATGTTAATAGGCAACACGGCAAGAAACCCCTAACTATCTTATTGCTTTTCTCCACCTTCTCATCCACCAACATGCTAAAAGTGGCCTTTAGATCCGGTTGGGTGTAGGTTAGGTTAGGTTTAGGTGGCTCTGTGTCTGTCTGCTAAGAGTACGAAAACACAAACGCTCTGTCTGCCCCGTTAGTATAAAGGCTTAATAATGCATACACACGGTGATTTTTTATTGGTTTTGAAGCCGAAGGCCACTGCATAGGCATCGTTAGTAAGACCTAATTAGCTAGTCAAAATAAAAATTCTAAAATAAAAATATTGTCTAAAACTCGAAAGTAAAATTGTGAGATCAATTAGTAGTACCGCCGCCATGCACCACCCGCCGGCCGGCCGAGGTCATCGAGATTCCGCAGCTGTTTTGGCTGGATTAACTACGAGGTCTTACTATACGACATTTTTTTCCAAAACCAATGAAAAGTCAGCGTGTATGTATAAAATAAAAAAGTTACAAAGTTAAATAAAAGCTTCTCACAAAAAAGAAATGTTATCATATTTACACGTGTTCCCTAAACTTTCTGTTTTGTATTCATTACCTGTTCACAAAGAAGCGAAGAGAGGATTTGTTTTGAATACGGTGTTGTTGCTGCTACGTTGTTTTTGTGTGTAAAGTTTCAGTTGATCTGACCCGCATTCCGGATCAGCATTAATTAAATATTAAATTTAGGTCAGTTTTAGCTACAGTGTCTGGCGGAGCACGAAGTTTATGAAAATAACGTTGGCTACCAGGTTACCTTTGGTTTGTATACACGAGTGTATACTTAAATAATAAGTAACGTTGTTATTGTTGTTAGTATATAATATATTTAATTTTATGGTGTATAATATATTTATAGAAATATTAACTTACATTACTCATCCCATAATGATATCTTCTTGTAAAATACTAAGTGGGTATAACGGGTACAAGATATAAAATTCTAAATCTAACGTACATAGCTGATATACATATTATATAACGTCACAAACATTTTTAGAGGCACAAATCTTATCTAAATTACGGGAACGGCTGCATATCAAGCGAAATACTTTTTTTGGTTGTATCCAAATTAGGGTGGCACAGGGTAGACAAATCCTATGTGTCTGTAAGAAATGCACGTTTCTGCTAAACCGAAAAATAAAATATTTTGGTACGATCAAGCTGATGGTGACTTCGGTTAATAAAAAGACTGTGTCTACGTACCTTATACTGTATCTGTTAGATAATCAGTTCACTTGTGTACTTTCTCTCTAGTTATAACTATAAACTTTAGAAGATATTGTAAACTATGTAAATAATAAACAATTAATATGGCAATTTATGATTTTTTACTGAATGTTATTACTGAAGTTAACAAAAGAAATCCAGTTTGTTCTATCAACTGCGATATGACGCAAGATTTTGACTATGTGCATCATAAAATATTATTAGACAAACTTGAAGCATACGGAATTAGAGGTAATGTCTTACAATTAATTAAATCATACTTATCAGATCGTCGTCAAGTAACAGAAATATCTAAATTTGATTTTAAATCTAAAAAATTCGACGTTAACTCGACATTAGCCTCAATAATAACATGGCTCGATAATAATAATTTTAAAAATAAACCTTGATAAAACTAACATTATGCATTTTACTCAAAGACCTAAAAAGGCGAACAATTTTAACTTAGAATACCAGGGCAATATTGTATCTAATGTTCCATCTACTCGATTTCTGGGAATAATAATCGACTGTAGGTTAAAATGGAAAGAACAAATTGAAAGTCTTTGTAAACGGATTAGTAGTTCATCTTATGCCCTATATAGGTTATCTAATGAAGTAAATACTGATACACTAATAACTGCATACTATGGCCTTGTTGAATAAGTCCTTAGATACGGTATAATGTTTTGGGGAAATTCCACCGATAAAGATATAGTATTTAAAATGCAAAAGCGCTGTATTCGAGCAATGTTCGGACTACAAAGTACAGATAGTTGTGAACCGCTTTTTAAAAAACATAAGATTCTAACATTTCCGTCATTATATATAATAGAAACAGCTATATTTGTAAAAAGTAATCCTCACCTGTTTCCTAAGTTATCTGATAGAGTAGAAAGAAACCGACGTGAAGACAAATTGTGCATACATCCATCCAAAACTGCTTTATTACATGATAGTGTATTAGGTATGGCACCGATAATATATAATAAAATACCAAAACAATATAAAGAATTAAATGTTACTTTGTTTAAGAAAAAATTTAAGTCATTTTTGATAGACAAATGTTATTATAGTATTAAGGATTTCTTATCTGATAAATTGTGAATTGATTTTAGTTTATATATAAGGTCCATAGATTAAGTATATTATTATAGTATAGTTATATAGGTAGCATAGGTATAGATGATAGCCTTTCTGACCACATTTGCACACCGGTGATGGTAAACATGATTGGACGAAATTGAATGTACTAATATCTTGTAACACATGTTTGGCAAATAAATTATCTTTATCTTTATCTTTATCTTTAATACCTTTTCAGTCAGCACTGATTTCTAGATCCACTCAAAAGCAAATATTGATCGCAGATTAATTTCAAAATACTTCAGTTTGACAAGGGTTCAGTGGACAAGAATGAGTAGCATGGGTTGGCACTTTGCCGAAACTAAAATCTTACAATTAAAAGTTTGCTCTGAAATGTTGAATAGTCTTAATGAACCGGTGCGATACTTAATGAGGCATAAATGTTGTTACTCAAACCCTTGGGGAGAGGAATGCGCTTGCTTAAATTTTGCTTACAGTGTGTTTGGACTGAAACGACGGTTTTCTTTGTCATTTTATGCAGCAATTACAGCTTCGTCACTTAATATGGTAGTAAAATAATTTGGTAACGGTTATATATAGACAAGTAAAAAAAATCACAGCAGTAGTGTATTTTACTAAGTTTAAAGTAAAACTATCAGAGCTAAGTAGGATTTACAAATAAAATAGTTATAGGCGACCAACTTATAAAATGTACTCGGAAAAGGAAAAACATCATACAAATTCAATACAAAATTAGTTTTTATACGTTTTTACTTTTCTAGCGTCGCTAACTCAAAGTCGGCATTCGCAACTACGGAACCCTACACTGCTCGTGGCCCAACACGCACTTAGCCGGAATTTTATCCTAGCCCGAGATCAAAATGTGCATATAAACTGAACTTAGCACGAACCTTTTTTGTTAGGTCTAACGTTTCGTAATAGCTCAAAGCGCGAAAAACTTATTTCAAAATTCTGGAAAAAAATCTAAACAATATTTAAAAAGCATGTGCAGTACCCATTTTGATTGAAAGTGCCATTGAATACATATGTACCACCAGTTATTTTCTTGCACAATCCGAACTAACAGAAACAATTATTGTTCACGCCGAAATATTCCTGTGAAATCCTCAGAATATTGCCACTGTAATAACATTTACATTACACAAGCCTTTTTTCCGTATAGGTATTTCTAGGGTTCCGTTCAAAATATTTAAAAGAACCTTACCTATATAATGTGTGATATAGTTAAGGTTCTTTTAAATATTTTGAACGCAACTTGACTATGCTACTTACAGAGACTATCACATCTATATCCCTACTTAAAAGAAGAAATTTTAAACTCGTGTCCTGAGTATCATTTAAATTCTACAGTAAAAATAAACCAATTCCAACATTGGCGAGATCTCACTGAAATGATGGCCATATTGAAACTGGACAGAAACGTTTGAAGAGACGTGGTAAGACGTGGGACAAGATATGTTAAATAAAATTAGTAATTGAAACCTCAATAACCAAGTGAAACTTGAACCTAACCCTGCAGACATGGCGAAACTATAAGAGTTCCTTGTTTGCTACGGAACCCTAAAAACGGGATAAGCCGAATATAACTGGGTTTACGTGACATCGGCCGCGTCGTACCGGTACTTTGCATTACAGCGATTATCGTAAAAAATCTAGGTATTTTACTAAGCCTTTTCGCATGGATTACATTCGTTGTAACTGTACCTTCCGGGATAAGGCTGTTCACATGAATGAATGTCCAAATGGGATTTATATTAACGGATACGGATTTACCGTGTAGTGACGGCAGAGTAGTGAGTACGATTTGTCACCACCCAAGGGTTTTCTCTTCCAAGGGTTTCGTAAGTAAGTACCTGTTTTTGTTAAGAACGGTTGGACTATTTTGTAGGCTGTAAGAAGTATTATTATACTTACATACTATGTGTCGTTTCTAAATATAACTACGTAGATTATTGTTGTTTTAGAATTAGATCTGAAGCAGTGCGTAACAAAAACTGTACTTAATCGATTTTATAGGAAGTCTGTGATACATTTTCCGCAAGAATTTATTCAGAATTTATTTTTCTTATTGGGGCTGATCGAATTTTGTTTAGCAGGTTGGAAGGTTTTCCTTATATGTTTGCCACATGTTTCCTAGGATATAATCAGTATCATGGATAAACCTATATTCGTATGTCAAAAAAGTGCGTACGAATAATGAAATATTCACACTTTCATCACATTTATCTACTGACAGCTCGATATCCGTCGCATTTCTTCAGTCTACCTGAGACAGCAATGTCACTCAAATTTCAGTGACGAAATATATTTATGGATAGTCGCACCTTTGAAGCATAATATTTTCTAAACTTAATTCTCAAACTAAATTCCTACAGAAAAGTCCGTGTGTGAGTAAAACGTAGGGCTTCCGAAGATAAGCAAATTTCACCGGATAAGTTAAGTTAAGTAATACTTTATTGTACACCAAAAAAAACAAATATTCAAATATACACAGACAAAAAAAGCATAAAAATGTACAATGGGCGGTCTTATCGCTAAAAGCGATTTCTTCCAGACAGACTTCCGGATAATCATAATGCAGTCTGTCTTTATTTTATGGTAGCAATCTGTGTGAAATTTATAGATAAACTTCATTTCATATCTGTACACACATTGAGGAAAATCATCTCACGCGGTCATTTCAGCCGCATAACGTCCACTGCTGGATACAGGTCTCTACCAGTGATTTTTAAAATGACCGACCTAGAGAAACCTGCATCCAGCGCTTTCTAGCGACCTTGGTCAGGTCGTACACATTATGTTTGTATGGTACGCTTCAAAAATGGAGTCATAATCTCTCATATTAATTGTATGAGAAATTGTGACTCCATTTTTGAAACCTGACCGGAAGTATACGCATACATCTTCGTACCTATTTGAATTGCTAACTCAAACTTATTGATTTGTCGGAACAAATGCGAGAAAGTGTGAAATCGAGGTATGATTATACATTAAAATTTAAAATCGCTTGCAAAATATAACCGCGAAGAATTTACCGCGAAATTATAAGAAGTTAGGAAGTTATTCAGCGGTGTTACGCACCTAATCCTATACCAAGTTCAGAAGGTAAATGGAAACGAGTAAGTTTATTCAGGTATTACTGTTTTGATGTTGGAAAACAAGCCGGTTGCGAATAAAGTGATGTGTAACGATAACGATTTATTACGATTTGTGATACGAGTTTTGGAATGAAACTAGTCAATAAAATAAAATTGGAGCATGAATATATGTCTCATCATCAGATCTTTTTGTCTCCATTGCAAGAGCACGACCCTGTACTATCAGATCCATACCAGGCCAGCGAAGCCAGAGGACTTGGCCTACACTCTCCTCGTTGGCCAGACGGATTGGAGATAGCGTTGAAAATCCCGAAAAAAACAAATTGTTTTTTTCAGTGAAAGAAACGATATCTCGTTTTTTACTGTTTTATTCGTTTGTTGCATTGAAATATTCCCGAAAAAAACCTTCGCAATTTTTCGAAAGATATCGGAATTTTTCGAAAGATATCGGAATTAAAAAAAAAAAACATTGAAATAATCAAGTGTTTTTTACTATAATTCCAACAGACAGTATAGTAGTATATTATTGTGTGCGTGATATGAACTAAATGTAGGCCGGAAAGGAATAAGCGCATGACAAGTATGACAACAAAATCAAATCATTTTACCCTCCGAAACATAATAAAAATATTCTGTGAAAAAAAACGTCAATACTCTTCCGTTTTTTTCCGTTTTATTGATAAAAAACATGAAAAATTCCTTAAATATTTTTCTTGAAACTTTCGAGCAAAAGTTGAAAAAAACGAAGGACTTTGAAAAAAACGGGGAATTTTCCCGCTTTTTTCAACGCTAGTTGGAGAGGTGTCATTCATGTTTATAAGCTTTGTTTAGCTTGTATTTCCTATGAATATGTAACAATCTGCCATATGGAGACAGCAGAACAAAATACAAGAAAGATGGCTTTTCCGAAAAACCACAGCGAAACCTTTTGAATTGCCATTTCTATCAGCTACACTTACGTAAGTACATACAGTATTTTTTGTCTCATGAAAAATTGGCATATATACCATGTAAGTATTAAGAATTTCTCAATTCTCCAGAACGCAACTTTAATATTGGAAAAGAATATCAATATCCGGAAATCCGTAAAATCCGCCTTTACGGTGTTTAGGCGGCGATTTTCCACGTTCTCCGACAATGAACGTTTCGTCCGCGGGCACCCAATGGGCTGTCGGCTCGCGTTACCGATCCAATTTATACCAGGTCTGAGACTTTTGACAGATTTAGGATCGTTCACCGATGCTGTTTTAAAGGGGCGGTAGGCATCTATCTATTTTTTTAGAGTAGTCTTTTACTCATCATAGCCTTTGCATTTTTGTTTGTGCTGCTTCTGAGTTCGTGCGGCCATTTCTTCTTCAAAGAACATGAGCAATACGTATCAATCATCATCATCAGGTCTCTTTGTTTCCACTGCATGAGCACAACCCCTTTTACTTGGCCAGAGCAGCCAGAAGACGTGGCCTACACGCTGGCCAGACGGGTTGGAGAGGTCTCATTGATATTTATAAGCTTTGTTTAGCTTGTATTTCCTAAGTCGCCTTCTACGACATCCACGGGTGGACTTGGAGTGGCCCTATTCTACTTTGCCGGAAACCACGGTCATACATGTCAATGGTCTTCTAAAACTGCTATAATACATACAGTATAGGTCTTATATGAATTTTGTTTTTTTTTTGTTCAGTGTTCTGTACCAGAAGGGCTTTATTAACAGGAACTCTAGAACAGAACACTAAAACTCCGCTGTCCGTCCGCCTGTCTGTCATCAGGCTGTATCTGTGTTAAAAAGAAAACAGAAAAGAATTTCGATGCGGTTATATATAAATTATACGTTTTTATCCCATATAAAATGCGGCTTATGTGCAGTTTTCATTACTGCGGCATTCCAGCAGAGCGGCCGGGTTAATACAGGTGCAATTTCACTGAATAGCCTTCTATAATGAATCCGACATATTGCTTTTAATTTATCTGCCGGGAGTATGGATATGGTTTATTGTTTGTTATTTTTTCACACGTATATTATTCTTTGGTCAGAGAACAACTGATTAGTATAAATAAGAAAACAAAATAATGATTTAGTGCCTTTGGTGCCTAAAGACAGGTAATCGAAAATTAAAAATGACACAGCATTTTCCCAAGAATCTCCCGTGCTTAAAAGTGAAGTTGACGGGTATGATGACTGGAAAAATATTTTTGGCCCATAGTTTAGATTATTAAAAAATATCACAAATATTATATTTCTCACATTTATATTATAGTTTATAGTTTACGTATTAAACTCTCCAGCCAAGTTGTTGAGTTTTGTCAGTAAACATCAAATTCTTAACAATATAATCATTGTTGCTAGTAATGGTGATACAATACTTGGTTTTCTTCTACTAAGCACATCATCATCAGGTCTTTTTATCTCCACTGCAGGAGCACGACCCTCTCTGTACTACCAGAGCCATACTTGGCCAGAGCAGCCACTTGGTCTACACTCTCCACGCTGGCCAGACGGGTTGGAGTGGTCTTACTGATGTTTATAAGCTTTGTTTTACTTTGTTTAACTTGTATTTCCTATATCTGATGAGCACAAAGATTGCCAATTTATTTCCATTTGTATACGTATCTTCACGATAAAGGAGATTTAGAGTCTAAAATTTCTAAGATTAGTTTCCCATAACAACTTTTAATCTTGCTATAGGGGTAGCTTATAAATAAATATATACATATAGGGACTCTCAAATATATAGGATCTCGAAGTTACTTTGAGGCTAGCTCAATCAGTGTAATTTGACACTGATTGAGCTAGCCTCAAAGAAAGTTCGAGACTTGAGTTATAGGATACTAACTCAACAATATTATATTTTATAACAAATACATAGAGGTATATAGATAAACATCCAAGACCCAGGACAATTTTCCAACTTGCCCTAACCGGGGAACTAGCATGGCGACCACTACGCCACGGAGGTCGACAAACACAGTCTGTATACATTCTCCTTTTATATCAATTTTTTATGAATTTATATTCCTGTTAATTGAATGCTAAAAAAGTGAACATGTGATTCCGTTAAAATCATAATTTATTTCAACTCGTATTCATTCGTGCAATCAAAATCAAATTTAACAAAGAGCGTGATTTGTAAATTGAAATTGTAAAATGTGTTAAAGAAATCAACGGCGCAGCTGCTGCTCCGAGCATAATCTAATAAGAGTTCTCGTGAAGTCTGGATCAAGTGGAGGAATAACGTGGAAGTTAATAAGGACAGAATATATTTCAGTTTAATCTTCTTTCTTCAGACTTTAGAAACGATACAGCCAACTGAATGATACGGAACGATGTCTGTGAAGCTGAAGGTACAATTTATGTGAGGGTGATTGGGCTCCTATTGACGGTGAGTCTGCAAATTATTTCCACATTACTAGTGTCCATCTACTAATACAGATTTAAATCAGGATTTTTTTTGTAAATTAATGCTGGACAATCTTTTTGCTAGGTTAATTATTTTATAATACAAAAATACTTATTTTATGTTTTTTGTAGCATTCATATAAAGTTTTAAGGTTAACTTAAATTTTACTTTATTATTAACTAGCTGAAGCCCGCGACTTCGTTCGCGTGCACTTTATGTCTCTGGAAAATGCTCATCAGGCTGAACAACTTTTACTAAGGCGACATTTTTATATCTCTTATAGTTTAGCTGGACCATTATGGTTCTGCATCAGGCGTTTCATTTTCCAAAAGCATTTATACCCTATATGTTGCCCAGGCTTAATAGCTATATAACAAAAAAGTTGCATTCGAATCCGACCAGTATTTCCGGAGATTAGCGTGTACAAACAGACAAACAGACAAACAGACAGACATTTTTTTTTAAATTCTTACTCTATTACTATGTCTCCATCGCCCCCAATATTTTTTTTGGAAATATATTTAATGTACAGACACACTTTTTTTACTGTTTTATTATATGTATAGATAGATTATTATCTATCTGTATTAGATGTAAGTAATGATATGAACATGAAAATATTTTTGATATAATTTTTGTTAAGTATCATGTTTACTAAAAACATTGGAGTGGCCTTCAACCTAAATCCCCGTGGGAAGATACTTCTTTGGAACTCAATTTTATTTTAGTTCTATTGGGAATTAACTGATATCGGGTTTTGTGATCAATGTCTCCGTGTCTTCGCTCGAAACGTCGTTTTAACTGTGATTGGATATCGAAAGTACATAGATAGAACTTCAAGATGGTACCTACTGAAACTTTCAAGGCTCAGTACTTCAACTTTTCAAGCAGTAAAGCTTGAGTCTTGTGTTTGATACGTCAAAATAGTTCGATTTGGGTCAAATCTTGCAATCCTCAATAGCTTTTGAGACCCGCTAATACCAGTCACAATAGTAAAACAATGGAAGCCGCATCATATATGATTCCATGCGGTTCTTGGCCGGTTCAGCCAGTTATTCTGAACCGATTGAGCTGTAATTTTGCATACTTAAGTAAGTCGGATGACAATGCCTTATTATTGTAACAAGAAGCGGATGTGACGACGGAGCCGGAAGGTGGCCCTAGAAACTACGTAATAAAACGATGCAACTCCATCAAGTATTGACTTTTTGCATTTGTTTTTATAACTAGGTACTTAGACCTCAAAATAAAGCTTGTATGAAAAATTTATTTTTAAAATAGTTTCGGTTTTCTGCCTACAGCTCAAATGCTTTCGTTGAATCCATATTTAGGCCTACTAATGAGCTAAATGTTGCCTTTGAATTTTACAGCCCTGGTTTCTGTCTGCTATTGTATACATCTATTGTTGAATGAAAGAAAAATCCCAGTGTTGATTCAGGACAAAGCAGATAAAATGTTAATCAAAGAAACGTTTCTTTATTTTAATTAGAACAGATAAGGGTACTTTCACATCAGCCATTTTGTTGGCAGGTCAATATCTTCAATAATCCTATATACTATATATTTTTTTTGTTAATAAATGAAAGTCTGTTCTATTCGAGGTATTTAAATATAAAGTTGACACAATATACAGCTAGTTTAATGAAGTGAAAAGTTTTGTGCGACTTTGAGCCCAAGGAGAAAATCTGTTTTTATGATTTTCAACTGACTGGTAAAAGATTTAAGTAAGTTTTTTTTACAAATTGTTTCAAGAATATCGAATACTCAGAAATATATTTTACAATATTTTATTACAAAATGTCAAACAACCTACTACTACAATTTACATTTATAAAATGTAGAACATACCAGCAGCTATCATACTTTGCAAGTGAGTGCATAAACATGTCAACCATTATATAAGGAGATTAGGAAATAAGGGTGAATTTTTTGAAATGTACTTTAACAAAGTCACATATTATGGCAGATTTACAGCCAGATCACGAGAACTAGAGGTTGGTTTAAGTATATTATAATAGGTAATTTGTTAATAAGTAAATTTACATATTATTTATTTTCTTTTGTTCTCCTTGTTGGCTAGATAAGATTGGATCTTGCAGTTCAGTTCATGTGAAGTTACCAATTATAGTTTAAGGATTTACAATAAGACATAGGTATTATGTAATATAGTATATATATATCTAAAGTAGTCCGACGTTGCGTTTGCTTTTGATCTATCAGTTCTGCAAGATATGAATCATCCCCGCTACCACGACAAGATTCAAATATAATTTATGTTCCTCTATAGAGTATCCCCTCATTCTTGTAGAAACGAAACGCAAACGTCACATTAAATTTTAATGAATCATAAACTAGCAGAAATTATAGCGAAAACATACTGCACCATTGTTACTAAAACAACGACAATGAAATAAATGAACAACAAATGTACACGACACACTATGTGAGATTTCCGCGCTTCTCTCAAAAATATCAAACCACGCAAACCGGGCGTTTGATAAATGAGCTCACGTTTCTTGAATTATAGTCAAAGAAATAAAACGCTGTGTAACCAAAATAATGAAAAACATACATGACAAGTTGATAAATAGATGAAAATACATATACGCCACATACTATGTCCGTTTTTCAGGCTTCTCTTAACAAGACCAGACCACGCGAACCAGCGCTTGATAAATGAGCAGTGCTTTAAATAATTATAGTCAAAGAAATACGACGTTTTTGTTACCTAAATACTGCTTATAGTACCTACTTGAAAGTTATTAAAATTAAATAAGAAACGCAGCTACGCTAAGTATCCGAATACGCAAATGTGTAGTAAAGGTCAATGTTTTTGGATATAATCCGTCAGTTTCCAACCGTCAAATACCTAGAGCTCTTCATATCAGATTTCGCATTAATAAATCTACAATCACGTTCAAAATATATAAGTTTATAAAGTTGATATTTATGGAGTTTTATTTTCCTATCAGTACAAAATAATTTATCTTTGTCCCAGGACCCTGTTGAAAAACACAACAGTATAGCTTTTATTCATTAATATTTAAGTATTAAGCACCTTAATTATTAACTTAAAGATTATGATATTATTTTGGTAACATTTACTGTGTGTTTATATATTTTTTTAAAGTAAACTTTGTCAATATAAATAAATGCAAAAATTATGTTGTTCTATACCTACAACTTGACAAATGAAGTGGTATAACTAATAACGTACATTTGCGAAGTTGCACTTAGTCAAAGAAATACAACTGTGTTACTACCGAAATAATGACATTTGACAAGTTAATAATATAGAAAATTATATAGGAACTTACGACAGCGTACTTTTGAACTACAAGATGGCAGGTTATAATTTGCTATATTTCGCAGAAATGACCTATTTTTTCTTTACATGTAGAAATTATAATTCATAATAAGTTTGTTATAATTATATGCATTATTGCTTTTAATATTATTAATTTTAGTACATCAAAATGCTAGCTAATATAACGACGGTTGGTAAGAATTATAGAGTTATAACTACAAATTAAAATTTGCTTAGGTACTATATTAGTAAACAGATATAAATTTCAAATTGAACAATCTTTACATTTCTATTGTCGCAATAAATTAATAAATATAATTTCTTTAGTATAGTTTTAATTTAAGTCAAATTTAATTTTTTTCCAATAAATTACTTGATTTCTTTATAATAATCAAAGCACGAGAATACTCATCAGCGAGCCAAGTCGTGGACTAGACTGGAAGACTGGGAATAAAGCCAAATCCGAAATCTTGCGTAACTATAACTGTCTCACCATATAATTACACGAGCAGATACTATATTTGTTTTTCAGATGTGCCTTTCAATATTTTACTGAACTAAGTATAGAAAGAAAAACACTAATAGACGAACACTAACGAACAAATGGTTATCATAAAGCTTGACCTGCTCTTGTGCCGGTGCCAAAATTTCTAATTACTATTATATATTACTAGGTATTATATAATACTCTTTCTTAAGAGGGAGGTTATTTTCTTATTTTACAGCAGTTAAGTTGTAATAAGGGATGCGCAATATATAAGTATATGAAGATGGAGATGTATATACAAGTACTGTGGAGAAGGCCAAGAATCGGTTTTATGTGCGTCTATTGCCATACAATAACACCAAAAAGAGCCTAAAAATGTAAAAGAAATAATAAAAAAAAGTATTATTACCGTAACCCGAATCTTTTTTTCATCTTTCTTATCTTATACAATTCTACGTAGACTGAAAGTCGTGGCGTATCCAACCTAAAAATATGTATAAATCAAGGTAGTATGTCCTCCATCAGACATTCTTGATATGTTTATAACTTAAGTAGTTAAAAAAATAGGAAATTGATCCCTGATACCGGAATAACAGCTAAGGTTGCATCAAAAGAGCACCTACCAAATCTGAAACAGACATATTAAGATTGTTACTGGACTGGTTAGGCGTTGTAGTTCATCAGCTAATCAAAAAGCATCCAAAAAGGCGTTGTATTTGACCTAAACCTTAAATGTCCCATCTCTAGTAGGAATCTGTTTCAAATGTGGTTTAGTGGTGCCAAGAGTGTCTCCGAATAGGCGCTCTTGGCGTCGGGCCTAATCAAAAATGTGGCGCGAATGGGAAGGTCGGAAAAGCTTATTTATTTTTACGAAGATTTTCGCAGCTACACAAAAATATAGTATAAGTAAATATCTATGTATATGTATGTATTGTATAAGTAAATATACATTCTGATATGTATTTATAATAGGTACTTATATAATGTAATTTCATATTAATATTTTATGATGTTGGTATATTGTATTGGTTTCTTGTGCCGCATAATTTTCTCTGTTTATCCATATGGTTGACTGGGAGAAAATGCTCTTAGTATTAAGTCCGCCATTTGTTAAAAGTATATTTGTACTTTGAAACAATAAAGTTTAATAAAATAAAATAAAAAATATACAGTTATAACTATGCAAAGCTTTTATTTATCAAACCTATGATGTCAAAACTATTTATCAAATAATATGATTATTTATTCATTTGACATATAAAGAAATGTGCCAGGTGTTTGTGTATTCTTTTTATCAAAATTGAAAATAGAGACCGTTTAAGTTCATTTTTTTTGACCCTGACATTTTGAGTGTAATGCACTATCTCAAACGCTGCGCTTATAAGGCGTGCAATAAATCAATATGGTTTTTTTTTTATTATTTTAACACAAGTGAGTGTTCCTCCTTAAACATTATTTACATTATCGCAAAAGAAATCCCGGAAATGTTTACCTGTAATTTTTGTTCTTTCATTTTAAGTGTGTCATAGAAAAGACTTTTTATTTAAACGAGGTCCTTGAAGACGGCAATTTGTAAGGTGCTTAAAAAATATTTGATGCTTTAAAAAAGTTCGCCACAAAACAAACACGGTTAACCCTCGCAAAAACGCTAACGAGTCGTCGACGAACGTAGCGCCATTCAAAAGGGAATGCAATACGAGTACCGCCACAAAAAGGAACAAAAGCGGCTCATTTACTACAAGTACTAATTCCGACTATAACGAACCTACAAAACACTACTTTTCACAAAACACAACTTGGCTTTTACTGTAATAATAACAAGTTAGAAGGTAAATACAAGTTAAAATGTAAATACGCCATAGTCCGAATGCGAGTTTTTTTGTTTTTTTTTGTACGAGAATGTTTGAAATATACATTATTTTTTAAGGAACGCCATTGCAAAACTTCGTGCTTTTAAGTCTAAAAAATTTGTTACCGGCGGAAACCGGTACGGTATTATCTCCTAGTTCCTTGCTCAGCTGGTAGCACGATGGACGGCAGGTTGTGCACAATGAAACACTATTTCCTTGACTTGTTTATTGCAGTCGGCTCACAATTACACTTAAGTACCTTAGGCTAACGCTCAAGACTATGATTTATTTTATTACTGTTAAAACTCAGATTTATTTATTTTTACAAGCTTTAATTAACTTGCAATATACCTTGTATGTATGTTTGTTAAGTTCAAATCTTGCAACTTAATTTTTAACCACTTATCCTCAAGCGAAGCCCATGGGCACAGCTAGTGTACATATAAACGGGCTTAGCACGAACCTTTTTTGTTACGTGTAACATTTCAAACAGGAGCTACCTAACCTTCGTGGTCGCAGACAAACTGGCTGGAGTGCAGCAGTGTTAGCTTGTTGACGATGAACGCAGATGTTTGATATTTTTTATGATGACACTTCCCGCATTTCGTAATGTCACTACCTACATAATCTAAGCCCCGTTTTATATAAGTGCAGGTACATTAATAAAGTACAAATATGTTGAAAACAAGAAACTCATACCTTCCATTTATTTATAGCCGCTACCTTGCAGTTGAAATATAAACGGCATGACTCTTCGGAGCTTAGCTGCTATTGTTTTCCCCAAGGAAATTACTAAAGCAGCGCAATACAGAAATATTTTCTGTTTAGAAAATAGTTTACTACTTTTGAACTCTGAACAATAGGTATCTATCACTTTTATGACGATAAATTACGAGTAATGAACGAGCAAGTAAAACTTAGTCCAGACATCATTATTTTGAATTTCAGATGAATTGGTAGAGCACAGACATGACTCATTAATATCAGAAAGATACTGAGTCTATTTGAGCTCTATATATTTATATACTATATATGTATATAATATAAGGTATACATATTGATATGTGCCAAGGTGTGTATTTTATGTAAACGCTTTTGTTGCCAGAAATAAATGAATTAATTGATACAGGTATATAGGCAGGACCTACATCTTATGAGGTAAATTATAAAATATTATACTTTAATAAAACTTACATAAATGTATAGGATTAGTGCAGTAACATACCATAATACTTGATGCAACAATATCTACTGAAATACGTTAGGCCCAAAATGTGTACTTACAGTAAGTATAAAAAAAATAACATTGTCTATACTTGAATTAGTAGTACCTACCATGACTAGAAATAAACAATGGCTGAATATTTCTATTCAATTTGCTTTTTTAGTTCACTCACCGTAATTAGAATTTTAATGCATCTTTCAGAAATCTGAAACAAAATAAAGCTAATTAGTAAGTACACCACATTTTATAAAATTAGTTAAAGAGAAGATTTGAAAGCTTAAAAATTATACTCGTTATCACTTTCAATCAGGCCGAAAGTACAGATAAGAAGTTTCTTTTAGTGTTCAAGCTTTACTTTAGTATTTCAGTTTTATAAGACTTTTCTACAATTTAATCATCTCCATCTACCAACATTTTCAGAGTTACAATTATACCCGCCAGGCATGGTGTTGCGGGAGATGCAGCACAGAATTAATATGTATTACATACAGAACGGAATCTTCTAAGGTACCACGCAATATGTGTCCCCTTTCCCCGTAAACGCACCTCTTCCCCGTTCTCGCCTAATAGAGGGTGTTGAGTGGTCGACTGGCGTACCCCAGGCGCAACGCCATGCCTGGCGAATGATCTTCTCTTTGTAACGGTCGAGAATATGACCTCGCTCCCGCTACACTATTATTATATGGATAAATCACTAGCTAGGGCTGTAAAATTACTGGTATTTTGTTATAGATAAGTTACTTAAGCGATATAATTTAAAGGTCAACAACTTAGTTAGTAGGCCTGAAAGATGGCGCTACTGGTTGTTTTTCAATCTGTGATATGGGCGGTCCCATGTTAAATTAAGTTCTGTTTTTTTTTTCACAATGTGGCGAGTCCCACTAACTTATTTCTTAACCTTTAAAAGCATAATGCTTTCAATATCAGTTTTGGACAGCACTTAGACTAACATCCATACAAATACTGTCAACACCTTTTGCTTACTTTTCTTTGCACAAAATCAAATGCTCTTAATTGCCAAACAATGTACATGAATTGTGTGCTATACTAATTGGCCTGCAAACTTCTGGAGTGTTTGGGCTAGAAGTGTTTATTTGTGTTCACACGAGTGTGGGTTGCTTACCTCTCGAAACGTACGAGATCGAAACAAACAAGGGTCCTTATTTTTCGACATATTTTCAGTCGAGTTGCCCTTTTGATCGTCGGATAGCTGAATCTTGGTCACGTACGGTGATATTTCAATCAGTTTGGAATAAATAATATAAGTAAGTTATCTTTTTTCGCAAACATTATTTGAAAACCGTAGGTAAGTCTTTGGAATATAAAATAAACCCGAAAAAATTGAACAGGTCCGTTAATATTCAACACAATATCAAATAATTAAGATTAAAAGAAACAAACACTGTTATACAAAAAAATGATAAAGGGTTCGTATGGGTCTAGAATTTCGTAGATTTAATTCTCATACCACAATTCTTTTTGTTTAAGAAACTAAATAATAACAAAAAATTACTTTCACATTTATCTTGCAAAAGGATAAATTTATCTCATAATGAAAGTCAAAAGTAAGAAATAAAAAAGGAATACTTTACTTTGATGAGATTTGATCTACATAATATTTAATTTTCTTTTCATTATACTGGATATACATCACAGAAGAAAAGTGTTTGTTATCTATAAAAAATTGGTATTTACAAAAATCTGAGACAAAAATGTTATCCACAAATTTTATTTGTGATACAAAAACTACTAGAGTTTTGGAATGATCAAGCAGCTGACAATCGAAAGTTATAGTTCAAATAAACAATACACTGATCTATGAAAGAAAGAAATTGACATACATACGGCTTTGTATAAAGGCCGACGTTCAAACCAACCCAAAATAACCCCTTTAGAGTCCAGCGGTTGACTTTGAGACGACTACTAATGGATAGTCTGAAGTTAATCCATAATTAAACCGAACTTCGCCTGGGAAAGTTTGCACTAACTTTTGAACTCCTGTATTTTGCTTAGATTATGTTCAAACTTTGTCATTTAAAACTTGCTTCTTTATTAGTTATGATTGTGGCGATAGGCTAATAGTAGATTGTGCTACAAGGGGTAAAGGTTATAGTTTTAACGCGAGGGCGCTACTTTGAATCCAGAGCGAAACAAAGGATTGCACGGTTCAATCACAAGCGTAGCGAGTGGAATCCCGAGTGAAGTGAGGGATTCATGTATATCGCCCGAAGTAAAAATATTACCGTACCCGAGTAGCACACCCTACTTTTCATCTCCATCTATAAGAAAAACTAGCAAATACATAACAGCTAAAACTAACAAATACAAGATATAAAGATAAGTAGAACCTACATGTACCTAATTAGTTTAACTGACAGACACTAACCATTATATGGTGCCGTTTTCATTCAAAAGATACCAAGATATAGTAAACTGGTATTATTTCTTGGTATTTCTTCTGGTAAAATTTGCACTCATAAATTTGTTTACGTGGTCCTTCATGTCTTTTTATTTTTATAAGTAAACTTGATAATCACTATCGGCTTAAGCTTACGAAAAAGTATTTAAATTTACACACATAATTACCTAAAACGTCTATAATCTCTTTGAGTCAAACACAAAACTTGCGCTTTTTTAATTTAAATTATTTCTTTTTTCGAAACAAAGAATATAAAAATGTTAGCATACATCCAGGTTCACGAAGACATTTATTACAAATTAAAAAAATTGCGCCTCCTTTATTTAATGTTTTAAAACAATTTTTCCTTTTTTTGCTAGACTACCAACATTACTTTGATTTTACATGAATTACATCCGTGTTCAGTTTTCAAATTGTGTTTTTATCCCTAAAGATTTTCTTTTTCACCATTCAATCCCGAGAGAATCACCAGTAACTTTAGGTCCAAATGTTATGAGATGAAATCTTCGTTTTTTTCGAATAGATGAGATTAAAAATACTTATGGTATTTTGCCAAAAACAAAGCAATCTATAACATAGAATGAATACCTGTACTATTTTTATTACTATATTATACATTTCACTATCCTGTCTTCATTCTTAACGGGTTAGAGTGATGGGTCACTGCGGCCGTATCCTGACATGATACAGATTTTCACCCATTTTCTCGATTGGCTTTTATGTTGCTCGAAAAGAGAAGCAGCTGGTACTTTCAACCTTTTTTTTTCTCCCAGCCTTCCATGGAAAAAATATGATTAGTATTACTATAATATAAAATAACTGCGTTCCAATCCGTCTATCCACCCGGGATAACACATAAAGTATACGGTATTACGAGTAGATAAAACATTAATATCCTTCCTTCTTCTTTGTAACATAATGGAGTACAATTAGTAGTTCAGACTCGTAACTATTGAAAAAAGATCTTGTCTTCCTTTGAACGCTCAAGTTTATGATTTGTACTCTTACCCTGAAGAACTGGGTTAAAAATTCTGTTAATTAAGAACTGTTAAACTTTTATTACTCTTACAAAGTTCCTTGAAATTAAGTACCCGCATGTCATTTGAACGCGCGAACGAAATTTTATTGTGAAGTAAGCGGTGGAATTCAAACTGTTGGTATTGACAAATGAAAAGTGGCACTACTCATAAAAGTCATGAAATACTTTAGATATTAAGGATCATAGCGAACGGACATAATATATATGCTCGATCCGTAAATGAATTTGTATGTATGACACTAAAGTGATACTGGTGCTAGCCAATTACACTCACGAAAAGATCATCTATTTCACTTATTATAAATAAAAAACTTCAACATTTAAGCTGCAAAAAACCCACTGCTAATGGGCCAAGGATTACCGAGATACTTCATAAAAATTATAAGTCATTCTCCGTCAGATGCAAGAATGTAAAACATTTTTATGTCAGCTAAAAGCAGTCCCCTTATCTCTGATTCCGCAGAATGTCAGAGGAGGATATTGTTTTACGAAACATAAGCATAGATACATCTCTAGATATTGTTATATGGGCCGTAATAAGCTGGAATAATGTCTCTGCAAAAATATTTTTGCTTTCAAAGTAACATTTTAATCAAAGCCGCTGAGCTTTGAAAACATTTCAGTAATAACACCCAAGTTTTGCAGTAGTTTTTTTCGTATTGTACAAGGTAATATTGAAAAATAATCAATGTAAATAAACATATAATTGAGTGTTTTTCCTTCTGGTCCACTTATAAAAAGTCATTCCTACTCGGAAAGCAGAAGTGTTATTTGTAGATACATACTTGCAAGATATGTTTTATGTTTTGTAGCCTCACACGCACATTAGAGAAGTCGATTAGGGGCATTGAATAGATGCAAAGATAGGGTCTCTATGCAGGTTGATATCGTGACTCAGCTGTGGCCCTTGACCTACCAGAAGCAATAAATTATATTGTACACCATATATTTATAGTATATCGATATTTGACACGGCTTATTTGCAACTTTGTAATGAAGTATTTTATCATACAACTACTAAAAGATGATAATAAATCTATGTTGATACAATATGACAAAGGAAGTGAGATAAGTGATACAAATAAGGCCTATCTAATTATAAATCCTTAGTGTCTTAGTAAATATGATAACAAAGGTTTAAATTAAAACTTTGTACTTTGGCCATAATAAAACAAACTGACTTAACAAGTCCATTTTTATTAGAGGAATATTGTTATAACAATAATATTCATATAGAAATGTATAATATATTCGTATTAAGCCGTTTTTTATACTTATCTCATAATATGGTTGCAAAATTTCCCAAATTATTTTACTCAGTATTTACATGATTGCTAGTCAAACTTGAAGTAAGACGTCTTGAGCTAGGTAATAGTATGTCCGAAGATGATTTATAATAACAGACCATGCAGATTTTGGGTCTGAGATTCAGTCCGATTTTTAGTTTTCTCACTTTCCGATTGAACTGTTTCACATTGACCCTTCCATTCGAACAACTACGGGTCATGCCATAATTTTCTGGTTGTCTGATTTGAAACTTATTTTTCATAAGTTACCGTGCAGAAAAAACTCCGTCGCGTTATCTTTATCACATTATGTTGTAAGCACCTATGCTATACCTACTTAAGGGATATCTAGAAGTTGCCATTAGTGATAAGGCTACCATTTGTGCTAATAACAATCCGGCTTTTGTGTGTATCAAACCGAACAGAACTCAATAAAATGATGATGACATGATTATGTTCAAACATTTCCTAAAACAGCGCTACTACTTCATGAAACATCGTAAATATTTTTTTCTACTCCTCTACTGTTATCTGCCTTTTACATAGTCACGAACACTATTATAAGAACATTGATTATTTATGACTTCAGGAAAGTCTATAGTCTATTCCCCATAACAGCACTTGTATCGTTATTTCGCCAAAACGATATTCCTAGCCATAGACTTAGAACCTTTTTTTTTCTTTGAATCTATCATACTGCCAACATAAGAAAAACATTTTATTCAATGTTTTATTATTATATTCGTGATATATTCAATAGGGAGACGTCAATTTAAAAAAACATGCCAGATTAAAATTTCGGCGGTTTGCGACAGTAAATTATGAACTGGAAAGAAAATATAAGGATATGGAAGTTTCCCATACTGATGGTCAAAAAAATAAATAAATGGACAAATTACACTGATTAAATTACAATTCAAAAAATATATAACATACTATATTCTATTTCAAGTTTATATTTTGACTGTGAAAACCAGTTATATGCTTAGAATATGTGCAATATCTTTGAATTACAAAATTTTCAAATTGGGCATGTCGTTTCGAAATAAAACGTAAACTACGTTTGTTTGGAAAAGTGTAGTTTGGTCTAGGGTAAGGGGACTCTTAAGGTTTCAATACAAAATTTATAATGGGCATGGATAATACCCGCAATCGGTCTATGTCAAAGATCTAACCAGATTAGACCGATGAATACAAATCAGCTTTATACAAAATGACTTTTTAAACACCAGCAAAATTTTTGGAGTAAGTTCTGTAGATGATAATGAACTACTTTTTATAAAAATATTTACATAAATCTGAAATCAAATCAGCGCTCTGCCAAACAGATTCTGTATGGAAGAACATTTTTTTTTATTTTAATAACTTTTTTATACAAAGAGTTTAGTACTGACCTTGGACTGAACTTCAAAAATTTCTCTGGTGGGTAAAAAGTCGCTCTGTATTATATCGATTACCAAACACTTCATTTTTTTTACCACGATAGCATAAAAGGTTTTCAAAGAAGTTTCACTGACAGGATTAGAATTAGAACTGCGGCTGAAATAAATGCTTACTTAGTGCCATTAATAAAAGAGAAACCTACCTACAATGGTAAAAATGAGCATAATATTGTATTGCGTACAAGAAAAGGCTTTGGTAAGTGGCACAACGTTTTTGCCGTGTAATTAAGTGAATATGAAGCAGGCTAATCCGTCTGAGGACTTGACTCGGATTAGTGACAATCCTCTCTACGTGTGTATTTCGTTGAAATCCCGTGTTATTTAGACGTGAACTGTATGCGAATTTCCATATTCGTATTTACGATTTGTTTACAGACGAGGGGAATGATCGCAAATTTAATCATATACTTACTTAGATACGTCAGAGAATATAATTAGATACTATTACCATAAATGAGATGGGCGTGACATTGAATGAAGCCTTTATCTCCACATGTATGATAAAATTAAGCAATTGTAAATAATTAGTAAAGTTTAAAAAATTTAAATTAAATCAATTAGGTAAAGGTATGTACATAACGAGACAATTTTATTTACCTACAAAATAAATAAATATCTATATACAGACCAATCATACAGAATGATAAAACACAAAATTATACTAAAATATTTTTTTATAAATAGTTTAAGAGTTCCGTACCCAAAGGGTAAAAAGGGGACGCAACTAAGATTCCGCTGTCCGTCCGTCCGTCTGTCGTCTGTCACTAGGAGTTAGCTGGACAGTTGAAATTTTCACACATGATGTATTTCTGTTGCTCTTATAAGAATAAATACTAAAAGCAGAATAAGGTACATATTTAAGTCCCATACAACAAACGTGATTTTGCATAGATAATTGCACGGAACCCTTCGGGTGCGAGACCGACTCGCACTTGGCCCGTTATTGTTTTAGTAGAACCTTCGACCATATTATTCTCTTGCATCCGTGCAATGTTTAACATTTCTTGTTGTGTAAATATATTTTTCAACACATTAGCTCGGAAAGTGCTACTTACCACACTGATTTTACAAATGTAATTCATTACGCACACATTCGAAATCATGCGGTATATTACTTACCGCACAAGTGCGGTAAAGTGGGAATAAGATTCTATAAATCCAAAATATCGAATATTGTAGGGGTTGTAAGTCCCTACATTGATGATAATGTTAACTGATAGGGGTTGTTTTCGGGGATGATATAAAAACAACCGAATTGAGTAAATTGATGTATTGCACTGATTTGGTAACTTAAAATTAGGTACAAGAAAACAATGTCGAAATTGCAGTGTAGGCATTTGAGCGCCGCAGCCAATAAAATGAACATAGGGTTCTGTTATTCTGTACGGTGTTCCGTACATCCTGCCCACACGAGAGAGAAGCGGAGTATGGGGAGGACATATATAACATAGACATGAATTTAATATCTTAACAAATCAAATGATAAAGTATGCTAGATGATATAAAATGATTTTACATGACACACGATGATAGTATATTTTCTATTCTACATATGACGAATGTTTAAGTCTTATTTTTGGTTTCACACTTATTTACTGGGGGGGGACTCTAAAGTTTACTGAACGATTGACTATAGGGGACGTAGACGTGCTTTTATCGATGCTAAGGACTGATTGTCTAAGATCACTTGGGATTTGACACATTTCGTGCACTTCACTGACACTCGCACTAGTAGCCGGCTCTTGACACATTTCGTGCACTTCACTGACACTCGCACTAGTAGCCGGCTCCTTCTGCTGAGGCCTCTCCTGAGGCGGCTTACGCTGCTCTGCCGAAGCGCGCGCGCGTCGAGACTTTCGTAATTTGATAAGGACAAAAATAGCACCAATGGCTAGAAGAGCGCTGATAAGGGTATAGGTAATGATATAGTGATGAATGTCATGAATACTGATATGAGAAGGTGATTGTTCCTTTATATTGGCTATTTGGGTTTGAAGTTTATGATAGACCTGATCATGTGTCGGAAGATAGTCTGTAAAATTGGTGGATATGGACGTGCTGACTATGGAGTTCAGAATCGATACCTTGGGTGTTTCGTATTCAAACTGCTTGCTTATGTTACTGATAAAGTTGTTGTGGCTGTAGATAGTTAGATCGCTGCCCTTGAGAATGCATCCTTGACCCAGGGTAATCAATCCATTTCCGTTTAATTGCTCCATTTTAAATTCAGAGTTGCAAAAAATACGAACCTTGCATTCTTGACAACACGAGAACATCCAGACATTGGGCCGATGCAACTTGACCCACCGGTTTGAAGGATGATGATAACTCCTTACTTTTTCTGTTGATAGGTTCTAAAGCGTTAAATTTGTTTTCCAAAAATTGAATAAATTCATCAAAGTTTGGCAATTCTCTGGGTGCCTTGCGAGTTTCTTTATAATCGACCAAAGTCTCGTTGTCCAGCTTACGAGACAAGAGGTGTACAATCAAAGGGTCCCAGGTGTGGGTATCCACCCCCAGGTTGTGTATGGCGTGTATACACTCAACGCTAGTGTCATGCAGCTTCTTTAATTCGAATGCAGTTGGTTTGTTGATATTGGGTTGATTGAGAAATATTTCAATTTGCTTGGTAAATAGGACTTGAGTATTATTGTATCGCCTAGTTAGAATACCCCAAGCGGTATCATAGTTATCCGCCGAGATATGGAGATGTTGTATGAGATGTTCGGGTTCGCCGCGAAGCTTTCCCTTGAGATGCTGCATCTTCTGTGCTTTCGTGATGGTATTATTGTTGTGGATCGTTTCACTGAACAAATCGAAAAAGGTAGGCCAAAAAGTATAATCTCCAGAAAAAATTGGAATCTGTAATTTAGGGGTTGAATCTACAGTGTGGGCTGTTGCGCTAAGTAGTTGGTTTAGTTCGCGTTTTATGGATTTATATGATGACTCCATTTTGTTAAATTCATCGTCGTAAAAAACATCTCCGCCTATGAGAATGCTGTCGATTTCTAAATGTAGTTTGTCGATCGATTTCCAGCGTAACTGAACATTATTGATTTCATCTTGTATCTCCCACCGTTCCGATAATCTTGCAAGATCTATGCTACCTAACAATCGTTTGAATGCTCTAAAATTTGCTCTCTGATTTGCTAAAAGTTCGTCGAGTTTACCGCTGGTTTGCGCGGACTTGTCTGAAGATTCATTCGAGGAACCTTCACCCTGATTCATGAGTTCGTGAGAATAAATTAATTGACAAATGGATTGATAAACTTGCTTTGTTTGTTCGTAGATATTTTCCTTAAAATACTCGTGCTCCCTATCCTTCGCGGTCGCTACACCCAATATTTCGGTATGATTCTGATCAAACTCCTGCCAGAGATTTTGAGTAGTTTTAAGACGATTCTGTAAGTATTGCAAGGTTTTCCGGGACTGAGAATCCTTGCCGTAGTTGATTTTAAGTGAATGGAGACTTTTGAAAATTTCAGCTTGTCTAGCTAATAAACTGGAGGACTCCATAGAGCTAATGAGTCAAAAAAAAGCAGAAAAGGAACAATCTTACTTGAGTCTCGACGCGAGGATAGTGGCGTTCCACCCAAAGGCAATCCTGATACGCGCTATCGATATCCAAACCTGCAGCTCCTGTCGCCGCAGCACCCTTGACTCGTCAGGCACTGATTGTTATTGATAGTTCAACTTAACACAGTTATTAATGTGCTATTGTTTAAATGTCCACAAAAATGATAAAACGTGTCCACAGAAATGATATTGACTGATATGTTCGCAATGATGATCACTATGATACTGTTCACAAATGATAAATGATAAAAATGATAACTCCGACCGTCGCCGGGTCCTCTTTTCCACCAAAACCGTACGTGAGGTGAAAAAAAGCCGAAGGACCAAACAAATGTAGGGGTTGTAAGTCCCTACATTGATGATAATGTTAACTGATAGGGGTTGTTTTCGGGGATGATATAAAAACAACCGAATTGAGTAAATTGATGTATTGCACTGATTTGGTAACTTAAAATTAGGTACAAGAAAACAATGTCGAAATTGCAGTGTAGGCATTTGAGCGCCGCAGCCAATAAAATGAACATAGGGTTCTGTTATTCTGTACGGTGTTCCGTACAAATATTATTTTTGAAACATAAAATCTCTGCATGCAGTCAGCCTAGACTAATACCGAAACCTTGTTTTACTCAAATTATTCCATTTTATATCCTAGTAGGTGAGTAAAATTCTTGTGGCAACAGTAAAATGAATTTATAATTCTGACCTTTGAAAAAAAAACATGATTTTTTTTAAATAATCGTTTGGCTTGTTGGTGGATTGATTTCTGTGTCTCTCGTATCACTACAGATTCACGCATGCGCGAAAAAAAAGAAAAAAAAAACTAAGCGCGCCATATTTCAAAATTTCATTAGCGAGATTGAAATTGTTTTATTATTGAAGTTCTTTTTTCCTCACTAATGTATTAAAAAACGTAGTATGGTACACGTGTGGTATTGTACATTACAAGTTTCGACTCCATAGACTAACGCGCGGGCTTCACCCGCTAGTTTGTCAACCCGCCTCGACTGTAATGAACAGTTTACCACACTTGTATCATAAACTACTATTGTACTGACTGTTCCTCGTTCATATTTAAAAAAATGGCAGAATTACTTTTCACCCTATACTAATATTACCAAACTTAAATTTTGCAAATAATGTAAGATATAAGTACCTAACTTCCGGAATAGTGCGAGTAACAAGTCATAGTTTTGTAAGTCGAGTACGTTTTATGTGACCACGACACGACTTCTAAAGTCATATCTCTGAAGATTACAAAGTCGGTCGTATTAGAATAATTTAATTTCAAGGCGTGTATCACTTTGAAACTTAAGGCTGTTATTCCGGTTCAGTTATAACAGTTCGTTGAATTATGTAAGATGACTAGTAAATCGAATGACATACGAACCTAGTATAGGACTTGTTCAAGATAGACGAACCACTTCACTGATAATGAACTCTGAAATAACGAAATACCTTTTAGAAAAAAAATGGAAATGAAAAAAAGGCATGTACTATACTATGTACATCCATGAAACATGAAATACCAGTCATTTTAAGAATCAAAGTTTGTACAGAACAAAATGTTTATAGGCAAATGTAGGTTTCATCAAAAGAATTTTCATCTAGACACTAAATATGAAAGCTAACTCAAACTTTATTAAAAGTACCTTATATATTACGGTGTTTCAAATTTAGCATATAAAAAATTGTAGTTTTGTGTGGACAAACAACCGAACACACTTCCATGTTTATAGTACGAGTAGTATTTACTCTCCTATATATAATTGGCATTGGCCCTATAATAACTTTCAAGGAGATTACCGCGACCCCAAGCTTAGCGTAACAGATTATTATGGAGCACAGTGCCCTCTATAACTATTACGATACGATTACTATGATCCGCTGGATATAAGTATATTATTATATCGATAATGGGACTGATATTGCAATTTTCGTTAAGCTTGTATGAGTAACAAAATAATAGATGGTAGGTATTACCCAGATATTTTCTATAATGTATTTACAATAGATGTAATATTGACTGAGTAGTAATACTAAAATGCCAAAATTATAAGAGCTAAGTAAATATGACTCTCGAAATAGATTGCACTGGTATCTACAAGCTAAACAAAGCTTATAAACATCAGTGAGACCTCTCCAACTCGTCTGGCCAGCGAGGAGAGTATAGGCCAAGTCCTCTGCCTGATCTAACCAAGTATGGCTCTAGTAGTACAGAAAGGGTCGTGCTCCTGCAGTGGAGACAAAAAGACCTGATGATGATGATGTATCAAATTGAAACTTGAAAGTTATTAGTCAATAATTTTTAATTAACATCTTAATTCATACGTATCAATATATTTATAACAAATTAGACTTCATTTTAAGTTAAATCATCAAAATTCTAAGCCTACAAATCAACCTTTCACTTAGCATTTCAAAGGTTAACTAAGGATGTCAACAAGAAACCGACACTTTACATTCTTCAAGGTTACCTCACACAGCAGGGGCGTACTTGGGTAATTTAAGTTAGTACTTCCAGACTGAATTACCACCACACAGTGTTCGTCGCCGCAAAGGCGGAAACTTTGTCAGAGCGGAGCAACTCGAGGCAAACTCGTCGGAACGTTTTGCGTGGAAATATTTGACTTCGTCGCCGCACAAATCAAATGACAACTTGTGATACTCGCGTTATGGGACATGGAAGGCTTATAATATTTGTAAAGAAAACTCTCGCCTTTACATATTTCTTTATCCTACTCTCCAAAGATAATGTAAGATTTAAAAGCACCTTCAAATAATTCTCCATAACTTTACAGTAAAGATTTTTGCAGAGTGAATAATAGGGATGACGACAGGGTATAAAAAGTATTGTATTGTAATTAGGCCGTCTTTTAAATTATCCAAAAATAATGGAAAGTTTATTTTTATTCGTCATTCGCCTGACAAATCAAACGCAAAAAAATATCTATATCTAAATAGATGCTGGTTCAGTACCAATCATGTACCAATACAGTTACTGGCGTTACTTCAGGCTGATTGCTGGGACAATCAGTGACTGCAGTAGTGGACATTGGGTGTCAGTTGATACTGTGTCATGCCACAGTCTTTGCATATATACCTGTATACCTATATACTGCGCGATGCTAATGTTTAAAGTTATTCTTCCATAGTTTTACGTTTGACTGTTTTTGCGAGCCAGTCTTCGTAGTAAAATGCACTGAAGTAATAAGACATACCTACTTGGGTAATTGAAGTTTGTAACTCCAGTTTAAATTACTGTCGCCGCAGAGGTGGTAACTTCGTCAAAGCGAAGCAACTTGCGGCAAACTCGTTGGAACGTTAACGTGGAAATATTTGACTTAGTTGTCTTCGCCGCTAAGATCACATGTGACCAGAGATCGAATAATCGGATACATATTTACCTAAAGTTGAGACGTGGGATGATGGAAAGCACTTTTGTATCAAAAAATAATCTTAAATAAACACAAATAAGGGAATTAAAAATATATCCAATTAGTTATGCCATTCCGAAATCACGGGATTAAATTTTTAAAGTGAAAACTACTTTAGCGGCGTTGTGCACTTTTTTTGGAATGGGTAAAAAATTATAAACTCGCGTCAGGACACGTGGCCTGAGCGAAAATTCGTAAGACGGCGCAGGGCGCTTGCGCGAATGTTCGTGTGTGTTTATGTTACAGCGTGCTACGCGCATCCATGGATGTTGACAGCTGATGGCTCGACCGTCTGTGTAGTGGCCATACTGCTGTGTATTTAAAAATGATTTTGTTGAAAATGAATTTGGTCATGCTTGTGACATTTGTGACAGACTGTGGTTCAGAAAAGATTTGAAATATTTTATACTGATAATTAAAGCAATTCTCGCAAAATTATTTCCTAACCATTCCAAAATATCAAAAATGCACAACGTTAATATTCAAGTTTTCACTTCTGCCGGCACTCCCAGAGTGCAACCCGTCGTTTTTTTTTTTGTATAAATATCTCCAAGAAGCAGCTTTCATAATCTGTTATCCAAAAATTAACTTTACGTAAATATGTATCCGATTATATGATCTCTGTATATGACAACTCGCGTAAGCAATTATTATTAACTGGACTTAGCGACTATCAGCTGAATACCATTTCCTAGGGAAATTAAAATAAGACTACACATAACAAACTTTATGCATATAAAATTCTTATAAAAGAAGATATTAATAATTTTCATATATATTTATGTACTTAGGGTAGAAACTTATAAGTCTCTTTATTTTTAAGATGTTTAGTAAATACACACAATGTCATTTTTCTATTACTTTCAATCTTTGTTCTTAGATATATTGTCTTTCTGTAAGAAGATAGATACCTACCAATGAATTTACACTAAAAATTTTGGTAAGCCTGAACAATAAATAAATATAGCTAAAGAAAACCTACCTAAAGTAACTAGGTACTCGTATTTAAACATGGCAGAACTTATTCAAAAATGTCATTGAGAAAGTTATACTTTTAACAAGTCTGTGCAAGGTGATTCGGAAGTGAGGCGTACTTGTGTAATTTGAGTTTTTAGTTCCAGTCTGAATCACCGTCACACAGCGTTTGGCGCCGCTAAGGTGGCAACTTTGTCAAAGCGGAGCAACTCGCGGCTAACTCGTCGGAACGTTTTGCGTGGAAATATTTGACTTCGTCGCCGCACAAATCAAATAACAACTCGTGTTAACATGAGTAGCGGAGTTTAAGTTGAAGACTATGCATGATGAAAGGTAAAAGAGAAGACATAAGCGTGCTTTTAAGTTTTCGGAATGTGGTAATTGGTTTTGGTTAGGTTTTAAACTCCATTTTTAAGACGGTTGATATTTTTTACTCATGGCTAAGTTTTATTAAAATAATTGGTAAATTATATTAAGTGCACGTGTACATACAGAGTGCAAACTATTATTTAAAAAATGAACTAAAACTTAATCTAATTTGGTAGCATTGGTACGTATTCTGTTTTAATATTCACTTATAAAGATGCTCCAAACTCATAATAATTATAAGATTAAAATCATATTATTATGCTAACAAACGATATTTTACGCCCTAATTCCAATTAAGTACGTACCTAATTTTCTTCCGGAACACGACAGGCCTTTCTAGCACGAAGTGTACTTTATAATAAGGCTTAATATCTACAAATGTATTATTAAAAATAGTAAGCAGTGTAGTTAATTTGGGGTCGGGAGAGACGCGGGAACAAAGGGCGGGATTACACGCGGCGGGTAAGTAATTAATGAGCTCTTTGAGAACCGGATTACTTTATATTAATCAGTGTGTTACCATTTTCATAATTTGAACAACTTGACCTTTAAAGCAAAATTAGACTTTTTACATAAGTGGGTATACAAGATTATGGATGTCAACTTCCTTATCAACTACTGTTATTAGTGTTACGGGTCTTAGTGTGATTAATATAGTTTTTATGCCAGATATTTCGACGACCCTTCTGCCGTCATGGTCGGTGGCTGGTAGTGACCGCGAAATTCTTTCGACACTGGTACGTAACAATGGAGCATTTTTAAGGTATTTAATATGATATACGAATGTGTACACAGAATTAAATAGGTGCCTTGAAAAAATTACGTAACAGAAGTATCTTTACTTACAGCAGATATTTAATTAGTAGTGTTTTTATAAGACAAACTTCGAATTATAAAATTAGCGCTTCTGTTTAATTCTACACATAATTGGGTGGACAAGTCATAGATAGATGATCATGATTTTTCAGACCGATGGTCATTATTCATAATCAATAAAAAGCCTAACCTGATAGGTACTTAAATAAAAGATGTGTCCATTATATTTGTCTTTTACTTAGTTGCTAAGTATATATTTAATTTAATGAAAAGATCTCCAATAGCCCATATAAACTATTTCAAATTCACCTTCTATGAATTGAGACCTCAAATCAAATATGTGGAATTTTGTGGTAGTCGTAAATTGGATATCATTGAATAATTGGATAAAAACATTGACTTTTCTAAAATAAACTTTAAGTTTTGCAAAAGGCTGGCTCCAAACCAAATACCACACAGTTTGATCCTAAAATAGAACGGTATATATTATTCACTCGATCTCGGGTGTTTCAAAATATATAATTAAAGTGTGGGACTGAAATTGTATGAGAAAAATATCATATTGTAACCAACTACTTCTACTTACATATATGCAAATAAATAATATGAATTTAACACTATGCGGCATCGTTGCAGACACAACATATTTTTTTTATGTTCGTAGGTCACCGGTGACCCCCGTGGCGCCCAAGGTGTTAAGTCATACAAGTATTTGACATGAATTGAAAAAATATACGACCGACATTCACTTAAATTTTCTCAATTTGTTACCACTTCACGCTTCAACCACTGAACCTATTTAGATAAAATTTAATATGAATATAGGTTAATACCCAGGGAAGTACATAAATTAGTTTTTATCCCGAAATTCCCACGGGGAGCGAAGCCCACGGGCACTGCTAGTTAACTGTATAGTCGGGTCGTTCTACACTTTCAAAGATACACAAATTTACAAAAAGCTGCAAGTTGGTGAAATTGTTTAAAACATACATAAATGAAATTTAAAATCCTCATTGATCAGGCACCTGGATTTTTTTTTATAAAAACCAAATTATTAAAAAAAAATCATAACGATACTCTAACCGAATTATTTAAAAATTTGTAACGATGTATAATGTATGATAAATGAGCACAAAATAAAATTGTATCAACGTGGGTTATATTATAAATGACATGTATATATAGCTGTATTTTATTTTGACCAAAATAATACTGGTCAACAACAAAATAATCAGGTAAATAGGTATTATTTACCTGATTTTCATTTTAGGTCTAGTCAGTGCACATCGCTAAACGAGTGCAGGAGGGAGCTGTTCTCTAAAAAAAGACCGACAGCCAAAGATTTTTTGGCAGCATCTTCTACGAGACACTGAACTGCGCTCCAGGACCGAAATTGTCGATGTGGGTGTCAAAACGGCAAAACTGAAGTGGGAGTGGCCCGGATGTTTGTCGTATAAGACCGGAAAGATGGGCAAAAAAGGCGACGTTATAGGTTCCAGAAGGACGCCGGCGTAGGGGAAAGCCGAGGAAAAGATGGAGGGACGATATTGAAAGCTACATGAGTGGATGGTAACAAGCTGCCTTGGATCGTGAATCGCGGAAGCATGAAGGGGAGGCCTTTGCCCGACAATGGGGCACTATATAGGCTATTAAAAAAATAACAAAATCTTCTTCGAGCTGTTTACCATGGGGTGTACGTATGGGGCTGATTCAAAATCGTTCCAGTCCGGCGGATAAGGGATAGAAAATTGGACGAAATAATTGGAAACCGAAGTGGACTACTGCACCAGTGGCTGCTACCGCTTGTGAACTGATTCGGTGCAAGTGCAAGTCACGGTGCAGTGTTAGGTGTAACTGTCTAAGAAAACTATTAAAATGTACCGAATTATGACAATGTGGTGGAAAATGTTATGAAAAATGAACTAATATAAATATAAAAATACGACTATTGATACATAAAGTATGTATTCTATATATTTTGAATTAAAAAACAACTTAATACTTGCAACTAATTATGTGAGACGAGACGGTTGGATTAGTTCCTAGGCGCCGCCACGTGCCATGTTCGATTTTTTTCAGATAGATGTGTGACAGCTATATATAACAAAGTATATATTTTTTAAAAGCTAGATAAATATTCTTATACATAGTATTTTTTGTTGCACAAAATACAGGTATTCTGGTAAAATAAATCAGTTAAAAAAAAATGCGATCCGATTTTAAATTTTTTTGACAATATTTTCCCTTTTTTACTATTAATCTTTACATTAAATGTGAAATTGTACGTAAAATTGAATTCTTCATGTCTGATTTATCAGAAAATGATACTACACTTGAGGTGTTAAGTAAATAGAAGCTGATATGATTTTTTTTCTGAAGCGCGGCGGCGAGTAACTTCGAATGCCCCCCCTACCTACCCCCCAGGGGGTGGGGGATGGCTACTGAGCTAAATTAGCTTAACTTTACGTATATTACATCTGTGCCAAGTGAATTCTTCCGATACCAAAATTTGCACCTTCCATACATTGGCTGACACTACTTCCCGCACTAGTACAAGTTCAATGTACAAAGTCTGCCAAACTGCACAGCAGTTTGTCGGCAGTTACTTCAGGTCGAAGTAAAAAAAGGGTTCAAATCATTCAAAATGCGACAAATACCTACTTATATTATATCCTTACCATTTAATTTTTCAAAAGCTAAATCGACCAAAATTGATGTCGAGCAATAGTAATACCGATCAAATGTTATGTCGGTCATAGGTCTGTCGGGCAACGGTTTGTCGCATAACTGTGGTACTTTCTTAAATTTATTAGTAATATTTTACAATCTCTACAAATACCATTGCGCCCTTTGACCGTCGCAGTATGTTTTTTAGTTATTTCCAATACCTTTATTTTAACTGCCTCCGTGGTGTAGTGGTTAAAGCGTTCGGCTCATACCTGGAGGTCACGGGTTCAATTCACAACGACTTTGTGTTGTTGCCCTAGTTTAGTTAGGACATTGTAGGCTGACCTAATTGTCTGATTAGTAAGATGATCCGTGCTTCGTAGGGCACGTTAAGCCGTCGGTCCCGGTCACTGTCTTTGCAATTGGTCGTTACCTAAAAACGATGTCAGAGGCCTCTTAGGCGGTTTAAAAACTCTGACGCTAGTGTAAGTCGCTAACCCACACGATAAGAAGAAGATTTCCAATACCTACTGAACTTTTTCTGCTCGCCAAAGATGCCTTGCGCTATATTACGAGTATTACGACCCATCATTGCCAGGTCAAGCGAGTTAATTTATTTAATGTCAATATCATCCCTTATCTAATCGCTGAAGCTGAAGGAATATATTTTAAAAGTAGTCCTAGTTTTTGCTTTGCTATTAAATAGATAAAAAATAAAAAATAATCTAATAAATAATAATTGTGTATAAATATGTAACAATGGTGTGATGTGTCATATATCTTTCTTATATTTAACTTTTTCTAAATGTTTATTAAATAGAACCTAATAGAAGAAATTAAATGAATAAAATGAATAATTCCTTTTTGGCATCTGTGTGTAAAACTAACACTGATATTTAAATTAGGTTTGCACTATTTATATAATTAGATATTATGGATAGGTACATATTGCATATTTACACATTTTCTCAATATCAACAACGTACCAACACATAATAAATGCACATATCTACCTTACTTGTACTTGCCACAAAAATGCGAATTATATTTAGAAACTGACGTGGCTTGAAGTCTTGAACATTTTCTCATCATTATAATGGCAAATGCACTGGAGAATGTACAGTCTGAATGAATTTAATTAAAGTTCCTTTGCTGAGAGAAGCGTATTCGCACGAATATATTTTCAAGTGATATCTACACTGATTTAGATCTATTAGGAGTTTGCCCCGAACTGTGAAATCACGAACCTTATATCTCGGCAGACCCTGGACCGTTTTGGCTCATGTTTAAATTTAAAAGCTATATTGGCCATATCTACACACCTACCTAATATCACGAAGTTCCAATTTAAGATAATCAAGTTATCGTCGAACAAACATACAAACATACATACAAACGCCAGATTGTTCAAGTAGACTTGGAGAACTTCGCTCGCTTTGCTCATTATTCATTTCTACAAATACTTATTATAAATGTGAAAGTGTGTTAGTTTGGATGTTTGTTAACCTAATCACGCAAAAAGGCTAAATGGATTGGAATTAAATAGTTTGGCATGCTGATACTTATAACCTGGATTAAATAACATTTGTACATGCGTATGATCTGAGAAGAGGCATGGTGAAAGAAGAAGAATAAATCTCAATACGCACTATTTACTCAAGACATTTACCTAACACATAGCTTTGGTTAATATGCCATGATTTTTCCCAGAAACTTCAACGTGAGATTGTTTAAATAACCGGCCAAGTGCGAATCGGATTTGCGCACTAAGGGTTCCGTACCATTATTTATAAGAAATCGCTTTTGTTGTATGGGAGCCCTCCTTAAATATTTATTTTATTTTGTTTTTAATATTTGTGAAAATTTAAACTGTCTAGCTATCGCGGTTCTTGAGATACAGCCTGGTGACAGACAGACGGACAGACGGACAGACGGACAGATGGACAGACGGACAGACGGACAGACGGACAGACGGAGAGACAGCGAAGTCTTAGTAATAGGGTCCCGTTTTTACCCTTTGGCTACGGAACCCTCAAAACGGCGTAAAAGGCTTACCTTGTGTTTAGCATCACGCTTGTGGCACTCCTAAATAAATAGATACATCACAAATCTATTAAAAGGACGAATCAAATTATCACATCAAACTTAGTATGTGTAGTAATAATTGTGTAGTAAGTGGAACGTTGTCTGTTTGAGTACCTACTTACTTAAATAAAAAATAAAATGTGAACTCTATGCACATTTATGAGTATGTGCCCATGTATCTACTTAAATTTAAACTGTAAACAAGCATTCAAAACATCCGTCTTCACTTTTACGAGCACTCCAACGATTTCATATCAAAACTTTACCATATCACTTGAATATGGCTCTTCCCTTACGGCCCCGAGTTTGAATTTATTGAAGTTATTGGAATATTTTTCGCTTTTTAAAGCATTCTGGGCAGTTAGGTTTTAATTTCCCGTCAAAATTAAACAGTTTTTGACATAGTTTTGCCAAAAAACTGCTTGTTAAGTTACAAAACGAAAAGGTTTTTTATGGTTGGCAACATAAAAATCAAGGATGGGCTTACATCATTAATGACCTAAGCGGATGGGTCATGTGCCTTTTTGTCTACCTTCTTAGTTAAAAAAAAATAGATGTTATCTACCTACTGCGCTATACGTACTTACTACAAACTTTTTGAAGTACCAGACATTGCAAAATTGTTAATATTAGGTATATTAAATAAAGTATAATTATGTTCGCGAATAATATAGTAAGAAAAGCTGTAGAAATAGTCAGAGATTAATATAATAAACTTTTGGGTTCTATCTTATAATCTCTGACTATTTCTACCAGAGCGTTGAGGTAGTGCGTTTTATGGCGTGCAAAATACAAGAAATGGAAAGAACAACACATTGGTTAAAACTTTTCTTATTTTTATTTTCATTTCATTCCTCAATACGAATAGATAGAATAAGCACAAATTGTGAAACACCGTTTATTATAATATCGACGCCAGAAATAGCAAAAGCGACAGTATTCCGAAGTTTAAGTCTTCATAAAAATAAAATATCAATAGAAAAGCCACAAGCGTCGCCAATAAGGCGAAGGCTTTGACCAGAAAAAGGTAAAGACAGAGCAACTTAGTTTGAAACTTGTTCTGAATTTATTTTAGTTATTTATAGCAAATAATGCACAAACTGGGCAAATATAATAGATAATATATTCCAGAATAAAAAAAAGAACTAGGTACTTGCTTTGTTTATGATACTGAACAGCTTACTCGCGAAACAATATGTCTTATTTTTACAGAAAGATGAAGGGGCTCGTTTTGGGGATCTCAAATATATTTTCGTTATTAAATAAATAGTTTTGATTTTATTCATAAAATAAGTAGCAAATCAACCATTATCCCCGATCTCCGAAACATACTGAGCCTAAAATTTTAAAAAAAATAAAAATCTTTGGTAGTATTTAACTAACTCGCGTCTTTGTGAGGATTTCAGATGTGATTGACTTTTCATTGTCTGTGGTTTTCATGGTGATTGAAGGTCGACATCGTTTCACGGAACCCTCTCCATGCGAGTTAAACTAGCACTTGGCCAATTATTTTTCATTGAAACATTTTCACTTATTTTCATACATACATACATACATACTATCACGTCTTTATCCCTAATGGGGCAGACAGAGCATTTTGGGTCTTGCGGTTCTATGCAGAGCCCAGGGCCGCAAGACCCAAAAGCCACATTTAGCGTCATGGCGGGCGGGAAGATGGAAAAGCAATCAATACAGTGATGGGTTGCTAGCCGCATCGCCTGTTAACATGATTCGCATTTTGCCCATTCCCTCGATCGGCTTTTACGATCTGCGCGGGAAGAGAAGCAGCTGGTACATTCTAAGTTTTTTCATTTCTCCCAGACCAGCATGGGAGTCACTTATTTTCATTTCACTAATTTTAATTATTTCGAAATTTCTTTCTATTCAATTTTACGGACTGAGCATAACTTTAGGGATTATTTCGCCTTTTTAAAACTCGCTTTTATAGCCTGGCTGCGCTGCGTCTGTACTCTAAGCCCCTCAGTCTAAGGGCGGTAGACGCGGCAGTCAATTCTGAGAACTGCCATTAGTCTTGCAGGCGCCGCTCCATTGCTATCGATTTTATCATTTTCCAGTTTGCTTTAATCTAATTCAATATTTTTGCTTTGAAATATAATAACGTATCATTTTATTTATATATCATGTATATAATAGATTGATTAATTTTATTTTTATTGCATTTTGAAATTAATTTTAACGCAGTTTGTATCCAAAATAGTATAGACTAATTCACACTATACTATACGTGTTTATTAATAACAAATGCTCAAATAACATATAATTGACTATAGGCATACTTGAGTGTTATTACTAAGAATGTACTCTAAAACAATTTTCTAGACCGTTTTTGTATACACTCTCTGCAGGCTTTATCAGCCCACTACTGGACTAAAGAACTGCCTCAACAAAGAGAGGATTTGCTCATAATCACCAAGTTGGGCAGATGGGTTGGTGACATGAAGGTGATCGCTTTTATGACTTAACATGTATTCTCAGTATACATAACCTTATTGTAATATTATCAGTATAATTGTAAGTTGACGTTTTTGTAGAAAATGCTGTGGAACAGTTTGTTGTCGCTTCATCTGCACTTGCGCTTAGGCAGCGGCAATAAACTAAGCCTGTGAGTAAATGATCTGACGTCAACAACTATTATAAAATCGAAATTGACAAGTAGGCAGTTTTCGGGGTCAAAAATAAATTATTTGGTAAAATGCATTAAAATGTCACAAAATAAAATCACTTGTCATTGATCATTTCCATTTTAAACGCTATTTTGGATTTATTATTGCGGAAAATCTGATTTTAAGAGAGCTACAAACGACGTCATCTGTCATTATTTCATACATTTGAGTTGTTGGTAACTTCCTCATTATCCAGTGATATATAAGTTTTTGGTGTTTGAGTTTTTGACTTTTTGCAGTACTTACGATGAGAGACGTAAAGACGAGAAGGCATAAAGCCGTTGCACAGAGGACAGTAAGTGATGACAAATCGTGTTTTACTCCGCCACCACAAGACCTCATTTTTAATCCACTGACTAATCAGAATAAAAGTCCTCAAGTTTATTCAATATTCTCATCTTTAGACATTTTTTAATCATCCTGTCCCGTTCAATCCGCTTGTTATTAATCAACAGAGATTAATGCGTACTGTTCACGGAGCTTTGGCTGTAAGCTTTATTTTAAAGCTAGGGAACTTGCCCAACCTCACAGGGAATAAATTGAATTCATCGTTCAGCTGTCTTGGGTCGGCGAGCATAAAACTATTTCACATAAAACTTAGTGATTGAGAACTGAAGATCAATTTTCGAACTTAATTGAGTAAAAATCGTGCGGTAAATCCTAAATCTGAACACGATTTCTCAATTTCTTTCTGTTGACAGAAAGGTAAATTCAAAATTCAAATATTTATTTAGTAATTATACCTTTACAGGCACTTTTACGCGTCAATAAGTATAGTTTTCATTACGTGTAATGTTTATTTAAATTTAATGATGATAATGAATGATAATGATTTTAAAGAATGTATCGATACTAGCTACCACTGCTGAAAAGAAATGCCGATGACAGTACAGGAGAGTACAAATGTTGCTACCTCTTTCCATTTTCCACGGGTATCATAAAACGGCGATTAAAGGAGGTATAGGTAACTGAGAACAGGCAGTACCAACCTCTGTTCAACGACCTTGCGATCACCAAATGGCCTGCCAAGCAGAATGTGGGCAAAACCTTGCATTATTAGGATGCCCAGCAGAATGTTTGTTTATAAAGCTTTATTGTACATAAGAAAGAACATAGATACAAATAAGAAAAGTAAACATACAACGGCGGACTTATCTTGTATAGGGATCTCTTCCAGTCAACCAGCAAGTTATAGGTTGTAAGGATAGATATGTCCAGTATAATAGAACACTATGTCACCTTTCTCACCTTAGTGCGTTGCATCGGTTGCATTTTTAGCTATGCTTCACCGGAGTTTGGGGTGTGCTTTCCATACCATCATCTAAATACCGATACACGTCTTTTTGTTTAACGGACCTAGAATCGTACGACCCAAAAGCCACGTTTAGCGTGATGGTGGACGGGGAGGTTGAAATAGCCTCTATTCCCTCAATCGGCTTTTACTACCCCTGAAGCAGATGGCAGCTTTTTTCCTAGTGTATAAAAGAATTTGGAGTAAAATCCTGATCATTCAACAATAGATACTAGTCTCGAAATGATTCAATTTGCCTCTAAAGTGCCCTAGTCCCATTTTCAGGACAATTTGGGTCATTTAGAATCGACCTAAACCGATGAACATACGTTACTTTACTCCTGAATGCCTACAAACTACTGAATTTGCCATAATGGGACCCATTTAATAGTTTGCTTCGCGTTCTCTATGTCAATTTATTCAGTTGTAGGCGCAGAATGTCCGACCTTTAAAACGTTTAATGCTCATAATGCCTTGTGGTCGTTTTGCATTACAAATGCTGCTCTTCTTGCTTTTTACTCGGATATCTAAATATTGGACTTGACAGAAAGGTGGTAACAAATAAACAAATTCCCGGTGGTTTTAAATGCATTCGTGGTAGAGTATAACCCTCAGATCACATATTTAGCATACTAGCTAATTCCTACCATGTGTGAATTTTGCTTTCATTGACCTTCGTGTATAACCTACTATTACGTCATATACGTCCACTTTAAACGCAGGAGACGGTTAAAAGAAAACATTAAATAGTGTAGGTATACACTACGGGACGCGATGATAAAATTAATCGTAAGTCTCTCTTCCCTTCGGGTTCTGAATAAAGACATTGTTTCATATCCTACCTTTCATTTTTTAAGAAATGCATATTTTTTTGTATTGGGTAACATTTTGCTATTTTTTTATTATACCATATGCGAATCTGGCATTCTAAGTCTAGTCCGAGTATGAAGTTCCTAATTCGAGCTGAAATAAATCATCATTTTGTGGCGAACATTTGACCTCGCGGTTTAGCATTGGGCCATCGCCAAAAACGTCCATAGCTTAACATCGATGAATGGCACATGAAGTTTCTTCTACGTATATTATATTCCCATTTTGAGGTGAACTTGTTTACGTCACATAAACCGTGGGGAGATTTTAGCTTACAAAGACGGTGTTACATTACCATAATTTATAAGAACTTAATATCTGATATACTTAAAGTATGTTTTTCAAATCTAAGGCTTTTTCTTGGAGTAAGTATTAAGTTTTTGGTGTCTATTCAAAGATGTGTTTGTACGTAGTAAACCTTAGTTATCCACGTAATTAGATATAATTGAACTGAATTGAAAACCAGGCAAGTTGCTACTTTCAAATACCTTTTGCTCTCTATTGAGTTGAAAATAACTTATACTTAGGTATAATCATTTACTTTTTTATACATACATACATACTATCACGTCTTTATCCCTAATGGGGCAGACAGAGCATTTTGGGTCTTGCGGCTCTATGCAGAGCCCAGGGCCGCAAGACTCAAAAGCCACTTTTAGCGTCATGGTGGGCGAGAAGATGGAAAAGAAATCAATACAGTGACGGGTTGCTAGCCGCATCGCCTGTTAAAATGATTCGCATTTTTGCCCCTTCCCTCGATCGGCTTTTACGATCTGCGCGGGAAGAGAAGCTGGTACATTCTAAGTTTTTTCGTTTCTCCCAGACCAGCATGGAAGACATTACATTTTTATTATAATTATTATTTTAATGGCTTTTCTCTCTGTTTCGTGGAAGAAAAAGTAAGAGGAGACGGAACCCTCTCTCGAGGAGAGGGTTCCGTACAATGCCAAAGTCAATGACATGTGAAATTCTCATAGTAAGACTACTAGCGCTATCTAGTAGTGTTTTAGTGAACTTTTTTCCGTAATTGGTCGTAAATTGAATTTGCCAGTTTATTTTCAATTGAAAGAATTCTTATAGGTTTTGTAATCTACGAGCAATGAACTGTATTTAGTATTTTTTTCAAAATTTCAGGCTCATTAGTTTCGGAGATATGTGTGAGAATGGTCCATTTTCATCTTCTTTCATGAATAAAATCAAAACTATTAATGAAATCCTTATAATGAGCCCTTTCATTTATAATATTATACAGTAAGGTTTGCAAAATTAAAGAGTTCCGTTTTTTTAATTTTTGTACAGAACCCTAAAAAATTATTTATAAATAACCTATAACTTGCACAGTTTTATTTCTGATTAACTTATATTGCTTACTGGTACTTCCATCGGGTAAATTCTTGGTTAAAATGAAAAAAATATATCTTTGCAATAAAGTCCGAAAACCTAAAACCGACGTATCAAATAAATTAAATTGATAGGCAAATCAATGCGATCAAAACATACCGGCGAGCTGGCCTATCATTAAGTGGTTTACTGATTTGAGTAGGGTTTCAGGTTTTACTATTGAATCGTTTGGTTGGAAAATAATAATTTATGAAACTGACAAGTTAATTGTTTTACTATAGTGGATATGGAGGGAGTTGACATACAGAGCCGATCCCAAATAGGGAAAAGGCAAGGAGAAGTGGTATCGGGTTTTTTTATTTCCCTATATCTATCTCTGTTATATGCTCTACTGAAGGCAGCCGTGACTTACACTTAATATGCCATCTGGGAGGAGATTTTACAAGTTTCAATTAGATAAAAAGATTTAGGTAATGGAAACTAAGCATGTTCCTAGAGATATGAATTTAAAAAAATGTATTAAATATACATTTGGACTAATAAAGCACTTCTCAGAGAAATCCTGAATAGGCACATAGACGTATAAACCACTGCGTTGGTTAAAAAACTTGATAAGAAGAAACGTCAAAGAAATATTCCAAAATGTCTACCACGAAATACCTGTTCATATTACAGAAGGTTATGCAAGAGGAAACCAAGTCGTGTCGTCATAAAACCTTTGTCATTTGCGTTGTACAACCAATATCGTTCGTATACAAATCAGTCGAAGCATGCGGCCTTCAACGGATTTATATCTCGAGCAAAATTTGGCAAAAAATAATTTGGCGTGGAGCCAAGAAGCTTGCACGCATGCTCATATCAGATATTTCTTGAAAGAAATTGTAAATTTATTTTATAGAAAATACTCTAGGAATTAATAAGACTAGAGAAAAATCAACAATATCAATATTGGTAGGTTAGTTTTACAAGATTTTTCCCATGAGAATGACTTTATAATGTCTTATATTTTTAATAATTTCATGTCTAGCGGTGGACGTTATGCCGCTGAAATAATGATGACGAGATTTTTAATGCCTATTTTATAATGGGAATAAGGAAAAAATTATAATATTAAAAATTATAATGCCAAATAATATAAATTTACAAAATAATGGTAAATAAAAATAAAAATTCTGGACTAAGAAATTTAACAGTTGTACAGAAATTAGCAAATTGGACAGATAAAAATATGGATTTACAATTTTGATGCTTATGTATCACCAAGTTTACAAAACTACAGTTAGCCTTTATTCATTCCGTGACTATTGTCTATTTTATTTGTGTGTTTGTCATATTTTTATAAGAAAATCTTCTTGACATTTTGTTTTCTACTACTACTACTACTAATACTCTTCTCAATTTCTTTCTTTTTATATATTTTTTAAATATAATTTTAGTTTTAATATCTAACTATTATCATAAAAATCTAAAATTATAATATTCCTTATTTATAATAATAATTTCGATATAAGTATACATAATACTTATTTTATCATAATTCGTAATGAAGTGATAAAATGTCAGGCTAAAGGTTTGTACAGTTTCTGTTTGCTTTGAGTTATTTACTAAACATATTCTCGGCGTATTTAGTTGGGTGGTCTACATGACTCTGCAAGAACACTGTTTGCGGCTAAGGGGTGGCTATACCCTTCTCTTCATACCATAAGTGGTAAGCTAGATTATAGACCGCCGAAAGTGTACGTTGTGTTGTGAACGGTATGGTGCAGTTCACAATTTATCGAGAGTTAACAATCTCACACGATGGTTCATACGGTGATACGTACCAAACCTATTGACATTATTTTTTATTTACTTTATTGGTTCATGTCCACTTGAAATTTACAAAAAAGAACCTTACAAAAGTAAACATAGTACATAGGTGCTACTTATTTCTAAAAAGTAAATTTTGACATGAATTTACTGAATAAACATTGAATATTGGTTTTAAATTTAAAAGTCAAATTTTTGGTATAGCTTCTCGATTTTCAGCTTGCTGGAAAGCAATCCTTAGGCTTAGAAAAAGCAATCGCAATAAGAAGAGGAGAAGGATTAATGCCCACTCTCTTACCCACTTTTTCAGAATCTCTTTGGACCCACTAAATCTTATAGTGACGTGCTGAACGAAATCTCAACTCTCCGATCTTGATAAGGATCGGAGCTGATACATCGGCGAACATACACTTTAATCACAAGCTTAAGGACGAGGGTATCGACAATCAAAGAGACTAGAAAATATGCTAGCGCATGTAGAAATGGGAACGGGAAAAGCCTTTTTAACCAATATGTGAGTATTTCCTGAGAATTCTCGCAGCACGAGTATTTTTGGTGTTGCATGTTTGGTTTCATCTACGAAGATAAAATTAGTTATGAATTTTTGAAAACTAAAGCACTAATTAAATTACTTAATACTGCAAAAACCGCTTATTACCTAGTATTTTTGAGTGAAGAACACGTAAAGTATTTTTGACTAATTAGTCAAAACGAAGGAAATTTTTGCCGAAAATATGTTTTGAAGGTAATGAGACTGCGAGTATATCAACATTTTTTTATAAAATAATAGGATGCTACCTAAATCCTCTCGTTTAACTAATCAGACTCATGTTACCCGCTGCGTAGTCTGCTTCTCGTTAATATAATATTTTCACGAGAAAACTATTTAAGCGATCAAATCCTTTATGTGAATTGAAATATTAACCTACCTAAATGCTACATTACAACCCATAGCTGTTTTAGTTAACAAATATCCGTACATCTATAAAATTCTCCCACGTTTTCCTAAAAACAAATTATAATCGGATTAAACAATTTATTTTAACCACTGGAGCGTACCCTTTGTTTTTAATAAGTAATTTATTTTTCTGATCATTAAAACCGTTTTTTCCCCACGATCATATATTATATTCAAACATAAAACATATTAATGTGTTATTTGCTCAACCCAAACGCGAAACTAATACAAAGTTTGATGGCTTAACGCGTAAGCAAACTTTGCACTAACCCACGTTTGGCTACGTTTATAGCGGATTTTATGTCTAAACTAACCAGGCCTGTTCCTTATCCCAGCCTATTTAGAAGAAAATGCAAAGAAACTTTCTGTTTCGACAGAGAAATTCCATCATCTATTAACACTATACAATACTTAACTATTTATCTATGGTTCACCATCATCATCATTAGGTCTTTTTAGTCTCCACTGCAGGAGAGCACACTACTCCTGTACCTCTCTGTACTATTAGAACCATACTTACCCAGAACAGCCAGAGAACTTGACCTACACTCTCCACGCTGGCCAGACGTATTGGAGAGATCCTATTGATGTTTATAAGCTTTGTTTAGCTTGTATTTCCTAAGTCACCTTCTACGACATCCACAGGAAGACTTGGAGTGGTCCTGTTCTACTCTGCCGGAAACTTATGTAATAAAAAATCCTATTTATTGTTGTAATAGTCATTTTTCCGAAAAAATATTGTATCTACCTATACTTACCGTAAACCTACATGTATGTTGTATATTTGTTAATTTTGTATAATGGAATTCCTAAAAAATATTTATGCTTTCATCTTTTTTATTTGACGTGGCATCATAGGTAGCTATTTGTGATTATTATTTTAGTTTCGTTCATACAATATGTAAAGAAAACCCTGTCCGATCCGTTAAGGTAATGTTGGGTGGCTTGTGTAGGTTCCATTTATCGGTTTCTCCCATCCCTAAAATCGCAAAAAAATCTGCATCTTCATACATTTTGGAATGGTAGGTATTTAATTTCGTATGGAGCCGCTGATTTTTTCGAGAGTTTGAGTACAGGAACCTACACAAGCTACCCAACATTACCGTAAAGGACCGGACAGGGTTTTCTTTACATATAGTATGTGGTCTTTATTACCCGTTTTGTGACCAATGTGTCAAGCAAGTACAAAGAATTTAGGAATCTACATAGGTAGTAGGTTCCCTTAGTTTCACTGATTTCACCATTTTACTCACGCACAACAAAAGGTGAGCTAAACATACAAATTGAAAACAACTTTATTTATTTATCCAAATCACGGGTCTCTCCTAATGTTTGTAAAACATTACCCGCTTCCATTATTATACAAAATAAATAATTATTTTAAAAGCATTTACATCAAATAACAATTATACTAATAAAACATAAAACCTAACAGTATTTAAATAAATTTGTAATGTCGGGTTTGTAAGGAGTCTAATTTGCATTGTCTTTTATTTATGCCCAGGAAATGTTGAAGCCCCGACAGTCAGCTTTCCCAGTTCTCGGCTCAAAGTATCTAGGTAAGCGAATAAATAATGACATTTGGTATGTAGTTATTTACATAATTTTAAATGACATAATGGTATAGGTATGGCTGATAATCACTATATCCAGTTGGTCAGTTTTATGGTATATAAAAAAAACTCATTATTTGTAAATGCATGCAGGTTACCTATTAGATACGAGTATATAGGTACTATTTTAGTTTTTAGGCAATTCTTCATGTGTGCGTGTTTGCTAATTGTTTTTGTTTGTTTTGTTTGTCTTTCGTGAGTGTAAGTAGCTAACACTGGCGGCAGACTTTTCAAGCTGCCTAAGCCATCTGACATAGCTTAACGACTGTCATACAATGAAGACAGCCGGGACCAACGTCTTATATACGCCTTCCGAACCACGGAGGTCAAAAAATGCCGCTTGTGATCACCCATCCAATTGCGGACTACGCCTGATGATGCTATACTTCCGGAAGCGCTAGTCCACCGAGCTCCTCAAGCTCTTGTAAGCGTAACTGGTCAACACTCGGGTCAATTTTTTGAACTGACATAGTTCAACTTAACAACTGTCGGCATGTCAATGAAATCCTTTAGTCATGGTTTGTAAAGACGGTGGCAAGCAAAGGTACAAAAGGCACCACCCCTGTCTGACGTTACCGTGTCAAAAACGTTGTCCAGGTAGACACGCCATCCTTGTGTACATAGAGACGTTTTAGTGACGTCATTCCTCATTAGGGAACATGCATCAAAAAAATACGTGTTATCTAACCAGTTTATCCATTAATATTCAAAAGTAAAGTACTTACAGTGAAAAGAATAAAAATTGAACGAAAAACAAACGAGACGATTTTACGGAAATATGTCTATTTCACTCGCAAAAACAATATTTTCTTTGGCAAATATATTTTAGATTTCATGGACGTTGACGTCACCAGTTCATATCTGACTTCTCTTTCTAATTAAAACTTTAAAGTATCACAAGTTCGGGGCTGATTTAGATATTTCAAAAAATCTCTTATATTTGTTTACTGTGATTAATAAGGATTTTATTAAGCAAATAAAAAAACTACGAGCATATTCTTTTACCACCGTCATGTAGCGGCATCGCAGCTCGAACCATTTTAGAAAATAAAACTACGCATGTGGATGTACGACGTCTACTACTACCATCGGAAGAATACAAAATATCTTTATTGTTGAACATAGGTAACACATTAGATTTTATAACTCTCAGAGTCCGGCGAAGGACAGGGCATTCCCTGTCCTTCACCGGACATACAATATTAAAAAAAAAAACACGGTCGGACTTCGATCATAGTTTACTAACTACTATATACTGTACTATATGCTGTAGGTACTCCACAAACACTACAATGTTATAAAATAAAAGTTGTTTTGTTTAATGTCCGTCCTCCACGTCAAAACAAAGTATCTAACGGACCGACGTGATTTGCATGCTAAGACACCACAGAGCAGGGTTTGCTACATTTAATCTCGGCACAAGGTTCCCTCGGGACAAAAGTTAGTATTAAGAAGGTATTTATACTGCATGTGACGAAAAAGGGGGTGAAACAACCAGCTATTAAAGGTGTTTGATTCTATATGGATAAGCAATTATTTTTTTTGCGATTTTGGAGTAGCTCCTATACTTATATTAATTTTCGTATATCGTTCGTACTGAAACGTTCTTTTAGTTTCTTCTGGGTTGATACCACCTTTTCGTTATACGAGCAACATTTTAATGAAATTCCGAAAAATCTGGCGTAGCATACATCCAATAGAATTTATCCCAGTCCCCGTAGACTTATTAAATTAGACCTATCAATAATAAGGAATTATGTCCCGTATACACTAGTGGCCCTGTGAGCTGTAGGCCCAACGCAGACGAGAGACTAATCCGTGACGCACTTTTTAGTCTGTGATAGTCTGTGAAAATAGAAGCGCAAAAAGTCCGGCGCGCACCGTGTGCGTTACTGCATATGATTACATGGGTTCTATTTTCACAGACTAAAAAGTACGTCACGGATAGTCTTTCGTCTGCGTTCGGCCGTAGACCTTGCGAGTTCCCCCCACCCGTTTAAGTTTATCCGATAAAAAAAAGTTGCGTCCTAATAAGGGTAACAAAAAACTATTGACATTTTTGAAAAAAAAATGACGTGGCTGAAATTTATTTTTTAAGTTTTTCCCAATTTTTTTTTATTTAATAGGCGAAGTATATTCTGTATAATTCTCAAACCTTCTCAAAAAGTTTCAAAAGAATCAGTTAAGAAATGCGACCTGTAGACGAGAATAGACGGACAGCAAGACAAAAGCATTTTGGCCAATCTCGAAACTGAGACGCTTCGCTTGCTTCGCTCGCTCGGTCAATTAGGTACTTAGTGCTTCTGGAAATGTTATTCTTAGTAGTTCCCACATTACACTGAGATAAAAGAATGGTTGCTAATAGCAAATATTTTTGCTACACTACTACTATTCATTAAAATGTTTTAATTAATAGCTGTAGTTTCGGACATGCAACTAAGTACATGGTTCTACTAATTAGAACAAAAAATTCGTCCAAATATTGAACTTAAAATGTAGTAAAATTGGTTCAGCTATTTCTTTTTCTCAGTGTAGAGTGCCATCTAAATAAGCCAAATCTACCTATGCTCCTTATGTTTCAATGATTTCTAAGTTAATTTAATGACGACCAGATACGTAGTTCATACTTGTAAGTATTTACTAAGCACATTAAATTTAATGAGTCCCTTCACGGCTTATGGCTGCCACGGTAATCCCAACTAACTAATTAGATCCTACTATAAGCTTGTTAACACCTACTTTCACTGGTCAAACAGACATAAATTGTTCGAATATTTTATTACTAGCTGCGGAAAAAGTAGCTTATGTTTTAATCCAGGGTGTCAGCTTCCTGCATACCAAATTTTATTTAAATTGGTCCAGCTCAAAGTAACAAACATACATACACATTTACAAACTTTCGCCTTTATAATATTGGTGTTAAAGTGTTACTTTATAAATGGTATTTTATGCACTTTATGCTTCTACGTGCGCGTAAAACGTTATTTCCTGGCTAGGAGCAGACAGGTAATCAGTATGGAGCTACTAGCTGTGCCCGTGGGCTTCGCTTTCTGTGGGAATTTGGAGAAAAAACCTATTCTGTGTTCAAATAAATATAAAAGCGTTTGTTATAGTGGGTAATAACAAAATCCAAGGGTGCAGAGCTACAACTACTGCCGCGACGGCGAAGTTGTAATCACTCTAACATGCGCATGGCAGTGCGCTCATTAGACAACGAATCTTCTTACTGTTTGCAGACCGATAGACTATCGGATGATAAAAACTCACAAGTACGCGTAGGTTTATAAATCATTTAATCCCTTAGCATTGTTATCACTTCCTTAGTAAAGTTCCATTTAAACTAATTTCTATCAATTCCGCTAGTTGAGATGGCGTAAATTGGCAGTTATACTCGTAGTTATAGTGCGCCTTAAACATTTAAACAGATACCATAACGAGTCCCTTCGCAGGGAGCGGAGAGGAGTTATAGCTTCCTAAGTGGACACAAATGTTACAATTCTGACTAACTTTAGCTATTAGTCCTAATGACCTATTAGCACTTCATTTCTCAAGTCCAAAAGAGGTTCATTCTCAGAATAATCTGTGACAATCATATCTGTTGTGTATGATGAACAACAGCAGGTATGTAGGTGGTTATTCGAAGCCCGAGCCCCTTCCAGCTACTCCCCTGCCTGTAGACTCCCCTCCAAAGTAACCAAGCAGAGCCTGAGTCTAAAGGCCGAAGACTGAGCTCACCCGCAAGGATGCAGGCCAAGACGCGCGTCGAGGCCGTTGGCTGAGTCACTCCTACAAGCACTGAGCGATATATTTTAATTTTCCATAATGGCCGCCGCAAAACAGTCTACTGCATGCGACTTAGCTGAAATTCAACATTTTTGAGTTTTTTGGGTCGTGAAAACCAAATATAAACTTTTTTTGGAATTTAACTTGATTCGCTCGGAACATCTGATCAGATCACTGTGACTTCAGAAGGATCTTAAATTTTGTATTTAGGACTAAGCACCCCGCAAAACGCGAAACTGCAATCAGATATTTATGGGCTAATCCTCTCTTTACCAGAAGAGGTCTTAAGTCTAGCAGTGGACAAATCAGGACTGATAAAGAAAATTCAATACATAAAACTATTGTTAAATGTTGGATAATTTCATCTCATAAGACTCACATAATACAGAGTCGATGAGTCCGACCAGGTTTCGGTCGCGAAAAGTGGACAGCAAAAATGTTAGGTCAACTTGGATCGCCGTTCCTTACACTCGGTCTTATTATGATCTTCAAAATCTAGTAACAAAATACAAATAAATTATGGAAATGTGAAAATAAATTATGGGCTTCGTACGTGTGCACACAAATAATGTTTAGTGCCAACTTTGACAATTAGAACCTAATAAACCCATAAGTCATAACGCTTACCTGGTCCAAAAGTCAATCCTTTCATTGAATTATATGAACGTGTATTGAAACTCTCGCAGCTGGAATGATGATGACTTATGTAGGTAGGTAAAGTTCATTCTATATACATATAGGTATATAGAATGAGTATGTCGACCTCCGTGCCGTAGGTAGTAATCCGCCACCAAGAGGTTCCTGGTTCGATTCCCGGTCTGGGTAACTTGGAAAATTGCCTTTTTTAAATTTTCCTGAGTCTTGGATGTTTATCTATATACTCGTATGTATTTGTGTCTCGAACTTACTTTGGGGCTAGCTCAATCAGTGTAATTTGTCCAAAATAAAAAAAGAGGAAAAGAAAGATAGGTATAGTAACATTTTTTAATCTTTCTCCCTGATGGGGTTAGCCAGCCTTTTCGCTACGTTGTCAAGGATTAATATTTTAGTGGGACTACATAATATGTAATTATTTTTTTAGTTTTAGTTCTTATTTTGTTTTAAAAAGTAGATTAAAAATGCAATTTATAGAGCTGGTAAAAAGGCACTAGCTGATGTACTCGTATACACTAACACTTACGATGTCAATTTTAAAACAAAAAATCTAATCAAAATCGGTTCATGCATTTAGAAGGTACCACAGAGTGACAATTATACATACACTTCAAAGTTATAAAATCCCTTTAACGGCGGTTTGGAAAAAGAAGAAAAGTTCTTAAGATTTTTCGCTTGCTGTTATAAATTTGCTGTTTTCATTTATTATTTCACTCTAAGGCCGTAATCGTAAAATCATTTCATTACTTTATAGCTCGTAAATATCTTGTCTCCTGTTCCTATAGAAATAGTATCTAAGTAAGTACAGTACAGTTAATGCCACGCTTTTTTGCGTAGCTTTTATTTTCAGGCGCTACAGAGAAATGGACAAAATTGTTTCGGATTATTAAGAGCATTGCGGGCAAACATGTTTGAACCAGGAAACTCCTTATTATTACGAGTGTATATTCAATATGATAATTTAAAATCAGGGTAGTAGAAATTTAAGAAACTATTTTTCACAAGTAATTTTTTTTTTTTACTTTAGTCCACTCCCAAATAGTTACCTATGTCCATTTTTCTGGTTCGACAATGTTATCATTGACATGTTTTTGTAAAATAAATTTATTTTAAGTTATAAATACTGTTTATCTTAGTAATTAGACCAAGAAATATAATTAAATACAGTCGATACCAAAAGGTTTAACATATACTGAGTACCCGATTCCGTGTGGAGTCAAAATTAGTGCTTTAAAAATGCTAAACGTCGAGTAAATACGACTCGGTAACCATTAGACGTACAAATTTACTAAAAAAGTAAATGTTTCACAAAAACGTTTTAAAGGAAAATAAGTACTTTTAGTATGTAACAGATTTTAAAAAGTTCTAATTATACAAACAAAGAAAAAAAATGCGCGGAAGAATCCATAATAAGTTTGTAGATGCCTTTGTATTTGTACCTATAGATATATTATAAGAGACTTACCTCTTTGGAATTCTGAACAACTCACTCTACACTCACTGAAAAAGTAACAAATCTTTATCACACAAATGTAACATTTTTCTCAACTAACACAGTTCAAACCGTAAGTTTTCATTATTCACTTTACAACCTAACCCATTATTGCGAAACTTTTTCAATTTACTTTTTATGGCATCAAAACTCCTTAGACAGTAAGGTCACTGGCTTGCGTGTTTAGTTTTTTAGTTTTCTAAATTTGAAGTTTTCCGCGGGAAAGCCGTAGGCTATGGCGGCTTATGGCGGGGACGCGTTTGCCGCGCTGCCTTCGATGCTACTACTCTGAAAGTACGGACGCGACCATTTCTCTTGTGCGCCGAGCGATGCGCGGATTGAAACTACATTTTGTAAAAGGTCAGAAAGTTATTTCCACAATATTAATATTTTGAAAATGAGAAATAAATCCTGGTTTAAACATAAAATTCATTTAGTCTTTATCCTATATATTTCATTCAATAAAGTTAATACTTAGCAAGTGTATAACCACAAACTCCTTTAACTTTACATAAACGGTGTACACCACTATAGACCATATATGATTTTAGAGTTTCACGGTCACAATTACTGTTATTAGTATTTCAGCCAGCGACCATGATGGCAGAAGGACCGTCGAAATATCTGGCAAAAAACGATATTAATCGCGGTAAGTCCCGTAATACTAATAACAGCACTTATAGACCAATCAAAAAAACGTTAAACTCTATTGAGTAATATGCAGGATGGCCATATACAATGGGTGCGTAGACGAAAAACTCCGTTTGACACATTGTCTTATATCGTAAATGTACACACTATTAAAAATATTTCTGAATTTACACAAACATATTTTTTTTACACAACTAACAAAAAAGTACTATAGGACCTAACCCTAATATTTTAGGGTTTATGTATGTATGTTACAAACATACATACATAAACCCTAAAATATTAGCGAGTTGCTATAATCCGCCATGATTTCCAAAGCCTGCACAAATTTAAATGTCCATTAAAATCCTAAATCATCCCTAGTGGCATAATCCGTTGTTTTTTTTTTTTAGAAAGAGCAGTATTTTTTTATCTGTTTCTTGGCACTTTATAAGGAATACGTAACTATACAAAGAACACATCAGTACATACATTAACAAATATACAAAGGCTAAGTACTTTTTATCTCAAAAGAGATCGCTTCCAGTAAGCTCTGAGAGTCGTAAAGGAGATTATTAGCATACCTAAAAGACGCAGACTTTTCCAAGTTTTTGTTACGTAATGGATTCTTCTATAGATTCATTGTAGATATCAATTAATGATAAATACATCGAGTGTGTAACAGAAACTCGACAATCTTATCACACTATCTATATTAGGGATTTATTATTTATGTGTTATTCATTGGAATACTAATAACGCAATTATGTATAGACACTGGTATATTGGGGAGGGTGTTCATAATTTCGACAAATTTATATTTCTTTATCATCATCATCATCCGAGCGTATTTTCCTAGTTACATCCTTAGCATTAATGCAGAGCCCGGGAGATGTGACGAGGTTACTGGAGTGCTATTTTTCATTGAGGGACTTACCGAAACACAAAACGTGTAGTTTTCCAACTCAACGCTCGCGTAAAATACAAATTGATCGTATTTTTGAAACTGTCGGTCAGCGAAAAACAATATTGTAGTACGCAAAAAAAATTGTCTATACTTTTCTAAAAATTCGAAAATGCATAAAAAAACAACGTGAAATGGAATGTATGTCCCATGATTGGAGTCGATGACATATATAGCTACAAATGTCAAAATTACGAGTGGTTAAGACCACTCGTGCAAAACCTTCGCATACGAGTCATACGACCGATTCAAAAATGCGCCTGTTTGGAAACGCTCGCACAAACCATAGTGATTTCAAAAATACGTCTAACCTCCGTCCGCAACCCAAAGGATAAACCAGATCCAAACCATGGGTAATTGGATGATCAAACGCTAGATGGCGTTCGTGACCCACAGTTTTTTTCGGTCTATTGTTGTAAGCTCTTTTATAAGTACGTGTCTTTCGAAACATGTTTGATATTTCACATAACTATTTATCTATATTGATATTGTTAATGCTGAATATGAGAAAAAAAATGTAGAATAAACCAGTTGCTTCTCTTCCCGTGGGATCGTGAAAGCCGATCGAGGAAATGGGTGACAATCTGAATCTAATTCATGTGGATAAATTATTCAGAAACGTTCTTAGGTACTACTAGATATTTTTTTGTCTGGTTTATGTATCGCAATGTAAAAGTTTTTGCAATATAAACTAAACATGCTTGTTTAATTTATATTTATATATAATATAGTAAGTAACATCTAGGTACTTAATATTGTATATATTTTTAAGGTGTTTTTATTAAGCCCTTTCATATTACTTCCTACGTGTTATGTTTGGACTTATTTATTTAGTTCATCACTTATTGACCTATTACATATAGGGTGCCCAGTTGAATTTACTGTGACGTCATATAACCAGCGAACAGCCGCCTTCAACGGTGCGACACATTTTATTGATGACACGAGGGTACTGATGAACATACAAACATAGCGGCGAAACGCATAACTCTCATTTTGCCTTCGCCGTAGTCAGGTAAAATGGGTACATACAGACCTACGCATTTTATTCCTTTCACTTTTTTAATCTGTCTTATGATACCAACTGTTATTTTCAACACATCACGCAGCTGGCTCGTTGGTCTAGGGGTATGATTTTCGCTTAGGGTGCGAGAGGTCCCGGGTTCAAATCCCGGACGAGCCCAATATCTTTTTGCTTTTTTAAATTAATCTGTTGTACACATTTATTTTGAATTAATTAAAAAAGCCAATAAATAAGAAGTGCGCTGTGCCATTCAACAATTAATATTTTTATAAAAAGAGAAAGAATAACAAAGTACCTACAAGACACTTAAATAGGAAGGTATCTATGTAGTAGGAAACGTAAAATTCACATAAAAGAAAACCACTCCAAACGATGTTCAAATCTGCATAAGAGGTAATAAAAAATAAGTAAAATTCAGATACAATAAAAATACACAGAGAATTTTTATGTGAAGAGATAACCACGACCGTGCATAAAAGGGAATATAAAAATAAAATTAGGGTGGGTCCACACGAGTCCACGCGATTGAAATAGCTTAGCAGACGCGTCACCTCGAAATGTTTCATGCTCGAATTAATTCGTCACATCTAAAAACATCTGATATAGGTAGGTAGTTAGGACCTGTTTGAGTTTCTGTCAGTATATATTTTTCAGCAGTGGTCATCCCAAAACACTAGTAGAACCTAGTAGCTTTAAGTAGTAGTAGTAGAAATAAGTTTAAAAATTACCTGGAATGATGAATGATAAAAAGGCACCATACATCTATCACCTTTTCATAAATGTCTCCAAGTCATTTTTGGTACACAGCGCTTAGCGCAAAGATATATCTATTGTACATAGGTAAATCTTATAGATATCGGTTTAATAAAATCTTATAAAAAATACTTTTGTCATTTTTTACATTAATTATTACTGGTCCTCAGACTTTGTGTTTTTCTAGCGTTATTTCAACAGACAGTCTCATTAGTTACCTTCCAACCAACATAACCCTATCTGTCTCCTCATATTTATTTCAGAACCCACGTAAATAAATATTTCCTATCGCATTTTAGTAGGCGCTTATGTGTAAGCATACAAGATAGAAAGACTCGATAATGATTACTAGTAAATCCGAGTTTGTACTTACCTGTTTTATTTAATCAATCCTTTTATTTAAAACGAGCCAAAGCCCGCGACTTCGTTTGCGTGGACTTTATGTCTCTGGAAAATGCTCATCACGCTGAACAACTTTTGCTAAGGCGTTATTTTTATATTTCTTATAGTTTAGTTGGACCATCATGGTTCGGCATCAGTTGTTCCATTTCCCAAAATCATTTATACTCTATATGTTGCCCAGGCTCAACAGCTAATAATAAAAAAAGTTTCATTCGAATATGTCCAGTATTTCCGGAGATTAGCATGAACAAATAGACAAACAGACAAAAAGAATGGCTTTTTTTTCTTACTCTTTTACTATTTCTCCATCGCAACCAATATTTTTTTGGAAATATATTTAATATACAGACATACGTTTTTACTGTTTTATTATATCTTCCAGTTTTTCCGGAGATTAGCCTGTACAAAAAGACAAACAGAAAAACAGACAAACAGACTGACATTTTTTTTAATTCTTACTCTTTTACTATTTCTACATCGCCCCAATATTTTTGAAGTGAAAACTTCTTTAGCGGCGTTGTGCACTTTTTTTGGAATGGGTAAAAAATGTTAAACTCGCGTCAGGACACGTGACCTGATCGAAAATTCGTAAGACGGATGGAGAGTAGACAGCTGGCGCGGAGTACTAGTGGCGTAGGAGAGGGAGTATCCCCCTCTCTTTCTACGGCGCGGCAAAAATGTATGCCTGCGCCTGCTGTTTCGTTTAGGCGGCGCAGGGCGCTTGCGCGAATTTTCGTGTGTGTTTATGTTACAGCGTGCTACGCGCATCCATGGATGGTGACAGCTGATGGCTCGACCGTCTGTGTAGTGGCCATACTGCTGTGTTTTCACTTCTGCCGGCACTCCCAGAGTGCAACCCGTCGTTTTTTTTTTTTTAAATATATTTAATGTACAGACACACTTTTTTACTGTTTTATTATATGTCTAGATATAGATTACACATCTACCTACCTACATAAGTTCTTGACAAAGACAGAATGTCTTGTTTATTTCGATATTTGACATTTGCGAAACTTTTGGACGTATATTGAAGTTATTTTAGAATAAAATGAATTAGATAGAAAATAGAATACTATTTTCAGCGATAGTGTAGGTGTTGAATATTGAATTTACCTACATACATCCATTTGAAAATTTTTTAGGGTTTCATACCCAAAGGGTAAAAACGGGACCCTATTACTAAGACTTTGTCTGTCCGTCCGTCTGTCCGTCTGTCCATCTGTCCGTCTGTCTGTCACCAGGCTGTATATCAAGAACCGCGATAGCTAGCCAGTGGAAATTTTCACAAATTATGTATTTCTGTTGCCGCTATAACAACAAATACTAAAAACATAATAAAAAAACACATTTAAGGGAGGCTCCCACAGCAAACGCGATTTTTTATAGATAATGGTACGGAACCGGAAATAGTGCACTTGGCCGGTTTTTTTCAAATTAATGTTATATTATTTTTAATAATCATACAAAAACAATTGACGATTTCATAAAAAACATCACTTAAAGAAAGATAGCCTTTTATCTTCCCTCCTATAAAATATCCCTATAATCTCAATATATCTATATATATATATATATATATATATATATATATATATATATCTTTTAGTTTTAATTTTAATTTTAATAAGTTTTTATAGTTTGAATTTTAAGCTAAATTTAATTTTTTTTTCCAGTAAATTATTATCTATATATATAATATAAAATAGGACCAGGAAGACCGTGGCATAGGTAGGTGAAATAGATAAAGAAGAAGGTGAAAGTCGTATCGTACAGCGAAGTAAAACGAGTAACAGACGAGAGAGACAAATGGAAGAAAATTCTTAATCCACTAAAATTTTATCGAAAGTTGGTGTTCTTCGAAAAATTATTTCTTAGTACCGACACCTATTTATTGTATGAAAATAAAGAGCTCGGTGGCCCGGTGGAGTGCGTATTACTGCGTTTTTGCAAATAAAGCGATACCAGGCGTGTCCGCAATTGGATGGGTGACCACAAGTGGCATAAATATTTTCGAGCTCTTCCCTGCTTCGGAAGGCACGTATAAGCCATTGGTCCCGACTGTAATCATTGTATGCCAATCATCAAGCTATGTCAGATGCGCTTAGACAGCCAGAAAAATCTGACACCAGTGTTCGCCACTTACACACACAAAAAAACAAAACAAACAATGAAAACGAAATAAACGTAGGTGTTCTACTTTTCCTTATATTTAATCACGCTCTTGCTTTTTCCCCATGTAGCACAATCTATTATACTTACTTAGTTTTATTCTTAATGATACTGACAACTATATATAATAGATATAGTCAATCAAAAACGCTTGACGCTACCGCTTTATGCAAATTGTCGAGGCCTCTCACTATGCGGCTAACGTATGGAACCTGTTGCTTTATATATTTTCTATTACAGCACCGACCTTCTTCAACAAAATAGGTTCATTTCTTTGATAGACTAGAACACAATGGAATACCTAAAACCTTAACGTTTTTCTTGCGTATCACGTATAAACGTTCTACGTTCTAGGAATCTTCACTAAGGATTTACAAAGAACAAAAGACAGATTTATTTTTAAAGAAATTTATTGTTACTTATTTTTAAATAAATAAATTACCCTTCTAAATCCTACTTATACTAAGTACTTAGCCCTTGATTATTAAAATCCCAAGAGCTTCTTAATTTGCCTCAAAACAAATTTCCTAAGGAATGATAAATGTTTCTAAACTCATCGGAATAAACTTGACGAATTTGCGAAAGGCATTAATTTGGTCCAATTAATTCTAATTAAGTATAAAATGAGCAATTAAAGTACTTACTTATCTCTAAACTTACAGTCTTGTACACGGCCAATTACAATTCTCAGGCGGTAGTAAATGTTATTTTTTTTATATGAGTATTTTTATTTATTATTTAAATATTTTCACGATTTACCAATCTTTTTAGGTAGAAATAAAATCTTATTTGTTGATATGTACAAAAGTAAATAAGTAACTTAGAATCTATATATGATTTTAGAGCTTCACGGTCACAATTATTACGGTAAGTCCCGTAATACTAAAAACAGTAATCTAGAATCACACAACACTTATAAAACATTGGCGCATTGTGTTGAACAAAAACAAAACACGCCAATATTACAATAATAACTTATGAAGAGGACTTATTATTGAATTACACTAATGTCAAAATTGTAAACTTACTAACAATTTCGTAAAGGCAGTGAAAAATACGAAGGCAGTGAAAATTCATTCCTCGAAAACGACTAAGGCTGTTCATTCACGATAAGTCTAAGGTTTCAAAGCTGTTTACAATCAAGACGTTTAACGTTCGCAGGCCAGTCACACACGTTCAGTTTCTCATTGAAAACAGTCCCAGGTTGGCACGTAAATTGGACGGCCTCGCCGTTAACGCACCGCCAGTACTGCAGAAAATAATTTTACATTAATATTTATGAGGAAATTACAAAAATGTAGATTATTTTGTTAATGAAATGCGTGCTTACCATATCGCATCGTTTCTTATCGGGAATGTAATCGGCGTCGCTTTGGCACACGTCCTGGTGTTCCACCTCGTTTTCCTGAAAAAACAAATAGGCCAATCTTAAATAATTATGAAAACGTAGAATATAAAGAAGTATACTTTTGAATCAGTTTTAATTTTTGTTTGTTAATAAAACAAAACCCGGTAAGAGAACATAATCTATTAGGTATCTGAGATGTTAAATAGTAGTAGCTTATGTATCATTTATAGTCAATCTTAGTATAGTTTCTTACGATAAACAATATTTATTGATATTTGGATAATTTATTTATTAACAAATAATTATGGATAAAAAGCTGTACATTTTTAAATTATAATAAATAGGCCCAACAAGGTTACTAAAAAAACTACTTACGGCAGGAGGTTTTTCAGGCTGTTCGGGCTGTACGGGCATTTCTTGAGGGCGTTGGGGCTTTACTTCTATATCATCAGTGTCGACCATCGCAGACTGGGTAGTTTGTGCGGCAGTCGTCGGCCTGGTAGTGGTGGGAGCTTGGGTAGTCGCAGCAGCTGTGGTCGGCTTTACCGTGGTGGTGGTGGTCGTTGGGATAGGCTCACCTTCTGCTGGGTCTGAAGGCGTCGATGGTGGACGGGCCCACTCAGGCTGAGGAAAGAAGTAAAAACTTACGTTAAAAGAGTATGTTAACATATTACAGAAAAAAATACGAGTATATTCTTCTTCTTTTCGTGTGTGTTAGTGGCTAACACTAGTGTCAGAGTTTTTAAACCGCCTTAAAGGCCTCTGACATGGTCAGTATATTATAAACGTGTCATAAGTATACAAATGTGTTGCTTTTTTCTTTTGGGTCTTTACTTACCATATAAAAAGCTTTATAAATTAAAAAGTATACAGGTAGCGGCACGAAACTCTAGTGCTGACCGGTATTGCGCAGAAGTCCAAAATTAGTACTTTACCCATGCCCCCTACGTTTCGCTCAGCGCTAAACTTAAGTCTTGCTACATATACTATGCAATTATTAAACAAAGGACGGTCGAATATATTAGTGTGTTCTAAATTCAAACACCAAATTGTTTACAGTGAATAAAATAATTTTTTTGAGGGGTAATAAAGAAATTCTAATTATTTTGTAAATAATTGTACGTCGTAATTCGACATCAATTTTCAAGGAATATCTTGATTTTATAATTTTATTTTAATAAGATGACAAAAAATTACCCCCATAATTTAATTATCATATTATTTTAATAAAAAAATTATTATTATTTTTATTGTATAGGTTATTATTATTATTATTATGTTGGTACGCTTTTCAGCCACGGGTCCATGGGGACCCGGTCCTTTGATTATTTTAATAAGATGACAAAAAATTACCCCCATAATTTAATTATCATATTATTTTAATAAAAAAATTATTATTATTTTTATTGTATAGGTTATTATTATTATTATTATGTTGGTACGCTTTTCAGCCACGGGTCCATGGGGACCCGGTCCTTTGAGGCGTTATTAATTATTGTATAGGTACTTGTATTTTTCTACACTGTAATACTCTAACTGCGCCAACTCCCCCACATCTTTTATAATCTTCTTTACCCAAAGGTTGGCTGGAAGAAATCACTTTAGTGATAAGTCCGCCTTTGTACCTACTATGTTTAAAATGTACTTTTAATTATTGTCATACTTAGTTGGTGCAATAAAGAAATTTTATCTTATCTTATCTTATCTTATTATTATAATTATTATTTTAAATTCTATTAAATTGGCAGGTCTCTTTCAATTTTCCTGTTTGTAATGGAACCTTTTACTAGTACGTAAGTTTATATAAATCTATTAAAAAAAAATAGTTCTACATTGAGTGGTTCAAATGATATTTTCTTGACCAGGGATCAAACCCATAAGTTCCAGTCAGACTGACCGCTGAGTCAGGTCATCAAGATAGCACCAAGAGCCGAGTTCCCATTAGTTACCACGATTTATCGCCCGCACCTCAACCGAACACAGCTTCACCATTTGTCTTTGTTATGTCATAACGAAATGTCTACGTATTTTTTGTATCAATTATGCGCGTTTTCCTTAGTGATGGAGACATTCAACAGATAATATTATCAGGTTTCAGTATATCATCGATGGAAATACTATTTTCTTTTTAAAATGTATGAATGTTTGGGACATAGCTTGCTGTCGAAGATCGGAATAAAATTATTGTAAATTTCTAGTAGTGTTAACATCCGGCGCCATTAGATGTTCATTCTGCCCGTATTTTTTGTAGTTTATCAATATTTACTTTACATAAACTAAGCTGGCAAGAATTATCAGAGAGACACTATTTTCGGTCGAATTATTAATATCAGTTAGCTGTTACTCATTATAAATATCGATTTGATAAATATCGATTCGGAAATATTTGTTTTATTACACAAACCATTCTTTATAAAACCTTTTTTTTGTTCACATCCCTAACCTCCCTTTCACGTGATAAATAAAATATTCCCTGAACTTCAAATTACGCGCAGACTTTGTTAGGTAGATATTTATGTTCCTTTTCGTGCCTTTTCAAAGCTTTTTTCAGATCCAAGGAAATTGCGTGGCTAAGGCTATGACAGGTTCGATAAATACCGCCAAAGTGAATGATTGTAAATTGAATGAGGCATTTATACTTTCTTCACATATTGTTTTTCATGTGAGTAAATTTCGATCGGTGTCCGATATTTTGCTGCCTAGGCATTTGACATATCTTGAAGCCTGCCTTGCAGTAATGACAACCGAGTCTAACAGCTTAACAGAGATTAACGTGCCATCCGAACCACTTGTACAGTGACCCTAGTACATGTAGGTAGATGAAGAAGAAATTGAAGTAAGTACAGAGTATATAAATCATGTAGAATCTCGGAAACGGCTCTAACAATTTCATGAAAATTGACATGTTGGGTTAACGAATGAAAAATCAATCAAGAAGGAGACTATCTAAAATATTCTGATAAGAATAATACTCACAGTAGGTGTAGTATTTCCTGACCGTGGTGGAGGCACAGCATACGAGCTCATGTGTTTATGAAGCAGCTTGATCAACGGGTTCTTCTCACCACACAGACCCTGGAAATCGTCCATGTCAATAGCCCAGGTCATTGCTCCCAAGTAGCCCTTCTCCTTAATCCAGTTCATCTTGATCTCAACACTCTTAGGGTCCTCGTAGCCGACCCATTGGGTCCCTTTGTAAGCGTAGGGGCATTTTCCATACTCGTCCCATTTTTTGGTCCAGCCAGAGCCGTCCTTGTCCACTTCTGTGCAAATCTAGAAAGAAAACAATGTACATAAGAAAAACTACACCTTCTTCACACTATCACGTCTTTATCCCAAATCTTATCTCAAAGGGCAGGCAAAGAGCCCTATAAACGGTATGCTGCCAACTACTGATATGAATCCCTACTAAATATTTATTTATTTTATTGGTTCATGTACTTATGAAAAACATACAAATAAAACCTTGTACAAGTAAACATAGTACACAGGTGCTACTTATATCTAAAGAAATTTCTTCCAGCAAACCGCCAACAGGAAATGGGAAGAAAGAGGCAATTTACTGTACTGTACAATACAAATACAAATACCTAAACAAGATAAATCAATAAATTTAAAATAAATATATACTCATATATATTCCTAAATATGATAATTAGAATGATAAAGACAGATAGTAATGTCGTATTTAATTATATGTTAAAGAATATTTTTAGTTTCTACTGAATGGCATCATAATTCTAAGTTTATTTCCTCTCATACTGATTTTTATGTTAGGTAAGTACTAAAAAGACTTTATAGAAAGCTACTACCACCAAATGAAAATTGGACGGACATTTTTTTTATCTAAGATCTTTTTCCGATATTCATGATCCACAAAGATTGAAACCGTATAAGATAAATTTCAATGAAAACTTTATAGCGCAGTAATCTATTTTAAAGCGCTCAATTTAAGCTATAACTCTCACCTGCCCGCTAAGCGTCCGTCATTATTGGCAGCTCCTCCTGGCTGGGGTGAATCCAGGGCTTTGCCTTAGAAAGGGCTTAAGGTGACGCCGTGTTAAACTAAAAATCTGAAATGCCACTCCCCACACCCCGCAAACGGACTGCGCGGGTACTCTCTCTTTTTTTAACGCGCTTAATATTAACGGATGAAAGAGCGTATGCGACAAAATGGTTTTAAACTAAAATCGCTCCTCAATGTTGGTTAAATTGGTATGTCTGTTTTATAAAACAGACATTATTTAGACATTATTGAGGTATTTTTGATTCATTATTTTGTTTTATAAAAGTTTACCAAACCACATAAAGAAAGACATGTCAATAAATTTAATTTTGTTCGCTTCAGTACTTTTTGAGTAAAATCGGTATCCGTGTAATCAAAATCTTTGATGTGTGATTCAAGCCGGCTCTACGAGTTAAACTTTATCGGAGAGGGCTACACACTAACATACATTGTACATTATTTCTTTAAAAAATATTATACAGGTAATTCAACACTCAATCGGGCTATAACTTTCACCTGCCCACTTCGCTCGTACTCATACTTAAATACATCGAAGTGCAAAAAATATATTTAAAGAATATGAATATTTTTTTATAAAATTTATCTCAATAATTGTAATATATAAATGCGTGGCCAAATGCTTTTGACGGGGAGGGATAAGCCCTTTACCCCTCCCCTGGCTCCGCCTCTGCTTTCCAGCACATTTCACTCGAGACCACAGATCTTATTTACCGACCATTACGCTCCTGCCGCGGCTGTCGCCCCTTGTCAATATCAAATGTTTACTCTACTGCGTTGCTGCTGCTTCGTCTGCCAATTTTGGCGGTTTCTTTTCTTTTTGCCAACATCACAACTAAACTAAACTTTGAACGCTGCCTTTGATTAGCTCTGCGATGATCTGGATGTATTTTTACCGTAGATATCATATCAGATTCGAACATGAAGTTACAGGGTAAAGATTCAACATATGATCAGGCATGTTATGTTTGACATCTGCCCATGAAGTTAGAGTATGCAACATAGATAAAATAAGCCTATGTCAAAATAAATTTACCTATTAATTACCGGAACTGACGGAGATTTATTTAGGTCTCATTTTCAACAAAGTCACTAAGTAAGTTCCTAGATACTTTATTCTTCCAAATTACAAAAGTATAGTTTCACTGTTACATCTTCATTCATGCCTTACGATGTAAGTATATAAGTTTAACGTTTATATGACTCAACTAGAGGTTATTAATCGTGCAGTTATTTTTATGGAAAGTCCTTTAGTCCAGCAGGGGACTTATAAAAGCTGATAAAGAACAAGTTACCTCATAGTAAGCCCAGAATCCTGTGGCATTGGTATATGGAGCAGGGTCGCCGCCCCCAGCTTCCTTGTTGATGTACGTGCCCAGATTGTAATTGTTGTTCCCAGCAGACAGGGTGAAGGATCTGCCGTAGAAGGGTATGCCCACGACGAGCTTGTTGCTCGGACAGCCCTTTTCTTCCCACAGTTTTAAACCATCGTTCTAAAATTAAAAAGTAAGACTTTATTTAAAAGTTTTTACTTGACTTTATCTAGGTTATGTCTTTTGTCTGTTATCAAATCTCGCGAGCAACATTATGTAAAACTTATATATTAGATGTTTAGGTACTATTAAACTTTTTAAAAACATAGCTTCGTCTGATGATGGCACCCAAAGGTAGGTACAGAAACAACTATGGATGGTTTAGAATTAGCCTACCTATGGATAAATGGTAGATCGTAGTCTCTGTCATATTACCTACTTCGTTCAATTCATGAATTATTCCTTTATTAATCAGAGTTTTATAGGACATGACAAAATCCAAACCTTTCTGAAAATTATTTCTTACAAAGAGATTATTATTTTTATAAATAAAAATGACAACGTTTAATGCTTATTCATTGCTTCTTTATTTTTATAAAAAACATTATCTAACGGAGTAATGTCCAAATCTAAATACCTATTTTTACCACATTTTACTGGGAAAAAGCTTGTTCTTACCACGTTGAGTTTCTCATAAGCCCACTGGTCATGAGGACGTTTATACAAAGGTGAGTGCACATCAGCGAACCCGGCCCAGTTGCCTCGCAGGTCATATGACATCACGTGGATGGCATCTAGTTCCCTACAAAGAAAAACCATTAGCATTTATTTATTTTTTATTGAAATAAATCATTTAAAAGGAAACGGTGATATCATTTTAAAAAATTGTCTTGACCAAACCTTCAAACTAAAAGCTTCAAACTTTTTTATAAACTACTGTTTACAGTTTAAAGTGAGAACGTTAAGCTTTTCTATGCATATTTGCGAAAAACGGCCACTTTTGGCTAATGTGCGTAGAAAATCTTCATGTTATCACTTTAGACTATAAACAGTAGTTCATAAAATAGTTTAAAGGGCTATCTAGGGCTTGGTCAAGACAAAATTTTAGATGATATCTCTGTTTTCCTTCAAATCATGTATTTCAAATGGGGGCGCCACTGGACCCCGGAAAATTCATGTATCCCCTTAAATTGAGAACTCCAAGTTTCATGAACTGTGGCTCTTAATCACGCCTGAGGGATTCCAGTAATTTAAATGGATGACAAAACAAAATTTATGATGCCTAGAAATCGTTTATTTGAAAAATTGCGTGGGCAACTACGTAATGGATCAGTTTTAAAATTCATTTGAAGGTTTTGGTTTGATAAGGTAAATTACAAAATTTTGTAACTTCTTGCTGATCCGGGAACAAAGGGAAATGGAATATACCAGCTACTTTTACTCCCACTCAGATCGTATCAATCGAATTCCTCGAACCTGTCACTAAAACTGATTTTTAGCTCTGTAAATTTTTATCTATAAATATCTACTTAATACTTAACTTCCTAAGCCTGACTGTTGGGTTTATCACTGTATTTATGATGGTTAAGCAAAACCTATCTACGTAAAAAACAGTATTTTGTTTTAAAACAGTCAACCACTTTTATATACCTCAAAAAGAAACGGAAATGGACTTACTGGCAAAGATCGGGTACATGGTAGCCCTCCATCAGTCTGAAGTTAGCAAGCGGCACAGCGGCAGTGAGTTCCCATCCTCTGCCTGCCCTGATGAAGGCTCTCTTTAGCTCCTGGACGAGGAAGAGGAAGCGGTCCTTGTCGGAGAAGGAGCCACCACGGTCCGCCGCCCCAGGGTACTCCCAGTCGAGGTCCAGACCATCAAAGTCGTACTTCTTGAGGAAATCTGTAAATTTTATTATTACTTTAGCTATTACCAATATTGAGCAATAAAAGGCATACTACCTATCGACTCGATAAGAAAAAGAAGACCTAAACTTATTATCTTTTTAAAGTGGGAATTTGTGAATGTTAATATTGCCTTACAGCTTTTATCAATATTGAGCAAAGAATGGCATAATACCTATCGACTCAATAGTTTTACTTTATAGTTTTCTTTCTTAACTGACTTTAAAAAAGGAGGAGGTTATCAATTCTGTTTTTGTTAGTATATTACACGATATCTTTGCCACTTGTAAATAGATTTTGATGATTCTTTTTTTATTAGAAAGCCTTTAGTACCAAGTTGGATTCATATTCATTTTGTAAAGATATGATAAAGAACTTTGGAGTACGAAAGAAACAAACAACAAAAAGAAACTCGTGAAAGAAAATGAAGTCGCTTTTTTATATTTAATTATTGAATGAAAAACTTGGTAAGGCTCAGACGTGAGTACCACTAACTACCAAGTCCAATAGAAAAGGAATAGCATTACACTATAGTAAGTAAGTATTGTGTAGGTACGAGTATATTCAATTGCTGTTTAAGCCTGTTTAAAAAGTATTATTATAAAATAAGATAGGACTAAAAATTTGTCTAGTGTCTCCACCACTTACAAACAACAAAAAAATTATATTTAAACTACATTTAGCTTCAATTTTACTTTTCTAAAAAGTACATACTATGTGTGCGTTTGAAACGAGGCATAATATACAACGAACCGGACATAAAGGCATACAAAAAAATTATGGTCATAAAAAGAACAAAGAATTCCCGAATCCATAAAAATCACGTAAATTATTGCTCAAACATCGGAATTCATCCCCGACGTGAATGACATAGTGTCAACCAGACGACAATTACTTGCAGGCGCGGCGCAAACAGAATATCATGCAAAAATAACTGGCCAAGCGCGAGTCGGTCCAAGCGTCGATATTGGTTCTGTAGATCTAGTTAAAAATACTGTATGCTTACATAATAATGCTTACATGACAGCTGTAGGTATATTTTTGTATATTTATTGTTTGTTCGATCCCCGGTAAAGGCAAGTTTGAAAAGGGCTTTTTTTAAATTGTGCTGGGTCTTGGATCTTTACCTATATATCTATTTGTTATACAATATAGAATCGTTAAGTCAATATCCCATAACACAAGTCTTGAACTTACTTTGGGACTAGCTCAATCAGTGTAATTTGTCCCTATATATATATTTATTTATTTATGTTGAATCATAGAAAACACACAATGTTATTACAAATTTAAAGAACCACGCATCATATAATTTTGAAAAGAAAATGTAGATAAAACAACAAATAATCCCAAATCCATACAAATCACGTAAATTTATCGTCCGAACATCGGAATTCATCCCTGACTTGAATGATATAGTATCAACCGGACGACTCGGCTCAAACAAAATATCGTACAAAAATAACTAGCCAGGCGACAGTCAGTGCAAGCGTCATAATTGGTTCCGTAGATGTATAAAAATATTTCATGTTTACGAGATAACTATGACAAATTCAATTGTACATCAATATATCTTTTTTTACATCAATGCTTTGGAACATTACGGAAATTATAACGACGAAGTAATGAAAAGAGTGCCTGCTCTTTTTATTGTCATTATAATTTGTAATTTATCATCTTAAATTTTATACCTAGTTAATGATGACTTTATTGATCTCATAATAAATGGTTGATACTAGGTATATCACGATTATTTTTAAGGTTCTATGGTATTAGACTCCAGATCAAGTAAGGGTTCTTGCATCTCTCTGTAATCCTAGGATACCCAACGACTAAATAATATTAAAATAAGAATATTAGGATGAAATAAGAAACGCTTACTAAGACACAGAATACATAATAGTACTTAGTAACTAAGGGTAAACTTCGTGCACACCTCAAAAAAGGTTAAAGCATATTTTTTATGATTTTACTGCAAAACCCTGAAAATTCTTGGTGCTGTACGTACGTGCGTGACTTGCAATGTAAATTGCGTTAGCGATTTATTTCGCATAATATTTTTATTTCCATAACTGCTTTAATAATACTTCTATCTGTATAGAGCAGGAAATGCTTAGAAGAGTCTTTCTGCATTTAAATGATGATGCTCTTAGCGTTTATTAAATTCTTATTTATTTATAGAAAAGTGCATTAATTCATATATATTTTTCTGTAATAATAATAGTTGTAATATTATAAAACAATAGGCACAAGCAAGAAGCAGTGCAAAATAAGCCTTTCAAACTAGGATACCGAAGATCAAAGTTGGAGAAGCAAAAACCGACCCGAGCTGTGAGACTACGCAGCTAAGGATGAATTTGGGAATGCTTTAAGATAGGGAAAGTCACTTCACAAACAGGTTTTCTATAAATAAGGTACTTATCGTATCTCGTATCGTGTATATATCGTATCGTTATAAATATCTCTAGCTACGAATTTAGCAACTTCTAGTATGCTCTACTTTTTATATACCAATTATATCTGAGCTTGAGTAAACTGTACCTATTCACTGGCTTGTCAATCATACTTAAACTGAAGCGATCGAGGAAAATCTTATTGTTATTTTTTCAAGCAAACAACAAACTTAAAAGAGTACAGATATTTTTCCAGCATATTTCGCCTTGTATTTTTTATAGGAATAGATAGCGACGTACCTAACTGAACTTTTAGTATATCAAAGTTTTCGTATGTTCTGATTTTTAAACTTGAGCATAAGTTTGACGGAGTATATAAATGTCTACATTCTTAATAAGCATAGGAATCTTGCAACCGAGCTTGTTTTATCTTCCCCGTAAGGGACAGTTGTAGTAATTTATATAATGTAGGTAAGTTAAACTTGATTTGTCTTTAAAGTAAATTCTATATTTCTCTAAATAAAAGAAAATTAAATAGTCAACTAAGTGAATTTCTTATTAAAATCTGATCACATTTAGGAAGACCTTTGGGCAGCCAAGTACAAAACGCCATTACTACATGGGGTTCAGCCGAAACTCATCTAAGACCTTCGCTAAGTAGTGCGACACATCAGCACTTTATCTTTCTTACGAAGGGTCCGCTTAAGTTTTATCTAGGCACGTTGTGGCATTGTGACGCAAACTTTTTGTCCCGCGTTTTGCTCCTATTGCCAACTTTGCGGAAAAAATTATAGCCAACCGCGTAACCCACGCTTTTCCGGGGACTATTGCTTTTGTACTTTTTATTACGCAACGACAAAGATGCCTAAGCGTATACAGTCTAGTGAAGGCATACTTACTCAACCTTTTTTTACGTGTCATAAAAGTGGCCTGCGCCCTGAATATTAGAAAAAAATGTCACAATAATAATTATTATTAGGCAGAGTTACAGATTGAATAGGCACTAACGCGATATATTCTTAGGCATATTTTTTTCTGAGAAAGTTTAGCAAAAATTATATAAGTTGGTACCTATATGGCGTTAAAAAATCAAAGATATGTGTTCTTATATTGTTTCAATGTATAATTTTTTACGTATACCTAATAAATACTACGATAGTAAACCTGCGTGGCTTATGTGACACCCAAAAAATTTCTGTTGCTTGACATCAATCCATGACTTTCCTATTTTGCAAATTATCTTTTTATTTTAAAGAGCTTATCTCAAGATAAGTACTATTAAACAAAAATAAATCTATGAACTTTTTACGTACCTTTGTATTTAGATTTTTATGATTTTTGATTTATATGTAGCCCACTTTTAAATTTCAGACTTTCGGAACACATTTGCACGCGTACCAACCACAAGCCGCAGGTTTACTATACCTGTCTTAACTAGTACTCACATTACGTAACAAGTTACGTTTACCTACATTATTACAATACAATTAAATACGTTGCAATAATTTAATTATGTGATAAGAATGTTTACGCACGGCATTTCCTCGTCCGCTCTACAATCTTTCATTCATGTAGCATGCGATGTTTATGCACGTAATAAAAAGGGTTTATATTTTGATATTTACATTCAAGTTACTGTATAATCTCCCCATATAAATGCAAAATGTTGTCTTGATAACAGTGGCGGATTTCCTTAAGGTTAAGCCCGGCGCAAGGGCGGCTAGACATTAAGGGGGGTCAGTCGTGGCAAAAACCTAAAAGTTCACTAAAGTCCCGGCGACAAGAGATTAAAGAAACAGAAGAAAATTATGATTCTCTTGTTTGCAAGCCCAGCAATTTGGATGTATTTCGTAACTTATTAAAAAAATTGTATCCTTACTAATTAAATTAAATACTACTATTTTTCTTTTCTCTGAGTAGCAAAAATGACGTAGATACAGCGCATTCAAATTTCATCACGATCTAGTAAGTACAATTTTTACTAGACAGTGATCGTTGATGATCGACGATGTATTTATACTAGGTACTTTGATAAACAGAAAAGTATCCATTATTTTTGTATAATCAAAATGACACTGGTTGGACTCTGCCACTCTAAGGCTATATTTGCTTTAGAAATATAATCACGTCGCTAAGTATCTGTGGTGACAGTCGTGGAAAGTGATCGCTACGGTTTCTAGTCAGCTGCGATTACACTAAACACCAGATATCAATCTTTGTTCATTGGAAAATGTAAAAAGGTAGCCTATTAACTTTTGTTTACTACAGCTTTAGCAAAATATCCAAACAAATGCATGACTTCCGATCTGCTAACCACGCAATTGCGTGCCATTCTTCTTTTCATACTTATTTTGTAGTTTGTAGACCGCAAACTTTTACACTTCTTATTTGTATTATTAAAATGCGTAGGCATATTTTATTTGATATAACGTTCCTTAGATTTTTTTAAGAAGAATTTAGTACAACTGGATGTGGCTATCATATAGTCCTGTTTCTTTCGTAAAATCATTTTCGGTCCATCCTAATAGGTACGATTCGACGCCTTTCTTGGTTACAGGATAAGAAAGTAAAAGTGGTCTGGTCCCTCACCTACAACGCTCCTAACGAAGGCCATCCGGGAGCTCTTCTGGGCCACCATGTGCGAGTACTTGGAGCCGCCTTCAGCCCACCCTCCGACCGCCACCATGAACTTGACGTCAGGGTGCGATGACCGAAGAGACGTGAAGTTGCGGAAACCATTCTTGTCCACATCCAACTGAAAAAAAAGTTTTTATTGTTAAAGTTATATTTAAATTGGACTTAGAAATACATGGTTTTTAATTGTAATATAAATAAAATATCGTTATTTTAAAGAACACCGCTAATTTAGTAAAAGCTAAATCTAATAACAGACGTACATAATGTGTTTCTTACTACTATGGCACATATTTATTGAATACATCAATAAGTTTGACTTCGACCTCTCTAACGCTGTACCTTCCATCGAACGTTCACTAGCGAATTCGTACGTTCATTATGTGACATATACATTGTCACATGATTGTTGATTAACTGCACATAAAACTAATATACTTAGTTAATTATAATGCCTAGCTTATTCGTTATCTCTATTTCTACTTAGATAGATTTCTTGTACTTATATGCCTTTTGTTTTTGTTTATATATTGGTATATATATTTTTATTTTTGCTGTTAATCTTTCGAATAAATAAAATAAAAATAAAGTTCTCAACAAGGTGCTTCTGTTAAGTCGAACAAGGTTTAAATGTATGTTTTTCAAAAGTAAATGCTTCATTTTATACCATCGTAAAGTTGTGTCTCATGAATGTCAATTCAGTAAGATAAGACAGCAAGACGAATTGTAGGTACTAAAGTTTTAGGTAAACTAAAGAAAACAGTATTTACCAGGGCAAGCTTTATGGAAGCTCTAAAGTAAGCTAAATTAGAGGTCAAGTCAGAAAAACAAAGGAATCCACCTTTTCTATAAAAGCAAAGTTATATAAGGTTCAGTTACGGTATTTCCTATTCTTACAGCTGTGCTTCTTCAGAAGTAAGAAATTTTTCAAAAACTAATAATAGTAGTTTTTTAATTTTTTTTTCATATTAGCCTCTAGATGTAACTACATCTCTACATATGTACATGTGTGTACACCCGTCCGACATGCAATAAAAAGTTGATAGAACAATAACTCATAAAGCAACGTAGAAAAAAAACCGGCGATTCGGCCCGCGTTCTTAGTAAACGTTGGTCCCAGTCGCCAGAATCCTTAAGTTATACTGTATTTAATACAAAAGTAAGTTGAACATGGTAGTAACTATAAATTAATTGATTTGGATGAACCGGGCCAAGTCGACCTCGACGAACTTTCTGCGACCAAATTGCAGATGTTCTAAAGAAAGGTGATTTAAGGAGTCCCATCAGCGGAGAGCATGCATGAAAAGAGTGTTGACAAAGCAAAAAAGTTTTGCAAGGATCGTAGTAAGTGGAAATCCAAAGTCTCTGCCTACCCCCATGGAAAACAGGCGTGAAAATATGTATGGATATAAGTATGTAATTGTATTGGCGAGGATATTGTAAACATCAGTAGTAATACAGCCCACATGATTTAATGTAGGTTTATCACTTTGCTATCCCAAACATACTAATAAATTACAAATTTTAGTTGACAAATCTCGGTCATACTCTCTACTTGTATGCGGGCAAAGCAAACTGTTTCTTCCAACATCAAGCTATCACACACATGCATTCATATGCAAATATCAACACGAATATTTTTGTTTTGATGCCCTCGTTATTAAATGTGCGAAATACCTGTTTGCAAGTAAGCTATGTTAACAATCCCATATGAATGCACATAAAATTATTTGCGGTATGGAAATCGCGGAATATGCCGTTAGGCAAATGCATTCAATTTGTCGATGGCTTAGTGTTATTTGAGCCCTTTATTTTGACTTGGACCACTGTGGTGATATTATTATTGTACTTTCAGTTAACTATCGTTATCATAATCTATAGTAGATCTGGTGGTCTGACATCAGCTTTCTATGGATGTGCTGATTTTTCTTGTTAATTTTATATATTTAAGAATGAAATTAGCAAGAAAAATATTAAAATTAAGAAAAAAATCACAGAATTTTTGGATCCCGAGCCAAAGCCAATTCTAGCTTTCTTTCGGCGTTATCTTTCCATGGTCGTTCCGAAAAGCTAGAAGTTTGTAGCTTTTACACTTTAAATGGTATTAAATTTTATGTCATAGTCTTTATTTCATACATCCCATAGAAAATGTTTGTTTTGACGTTTAGAAAAAAGAACTTATTTGATTTGTTAAAAACTTTCAAAGTCTGAGAATTTCGCTCGCTTGTTCATAAATCCTAAATAGCCACTCACCTCAGGATCAATGACAAGAACTTCGCTGCCCTTCTCCGTGACTCCGATGAAGGAGTAGATGATGTGAGTGCACATGTCGACCGGGATGTCCTCGATGCCGTACCGGCCCACGCCCGGCCGGTACACGGCCCAGTTGCTGAAGTAACATACTATGCGCGCTCTGCTGTCCGCTGTAACAATCAATGATGTAAGTATTCTGTCTTCTAAAAATTGGCATCAACGTCAAAGTTACAGCCTCTAACAATTATTTCTAAAATTATTGATCACACTTAAAAGAAAGGCGAAATAATGAGTGTGTGTGTGTGTGTGTGTTTGTGTATCAAAATGTTTGTTACTTCTTCACAAACAATCGACTGGACTAATTTTGATAAAATTCTGTATGCAGGAAGCTGGCACCCTGGTTTAACAACTTTTTCCGCGGGTAACACTGCAGGGCGCAGCTAGTTTGAAATAAAAGCATACTGCATCCAGCGCGGCGTTTTCCAGCGGCTTGGGTAAGATCTTCTGATCACCTTGTGTGGATGTGGTAACAGTGGTTGGTGGTAGCATTCTTTTAACAAAAATAATTATTTGCCTTAATTTACATTTTTGCGTATAAGCGCTTACTTTGATTTAACGGTACGACTGTTGAAATTTATAATTAAAAGAAAATCCTGTATGTTCATAACTAACGTTATATTTTTCATTGTTACCGAACTAACTTACTTGTGCCATGTAAGTTGCAACTCAATCGGATACAAGAAAGTGGTTTCTACAAATTAGTAAAGGTTTGTTCATTATTCAATTTTTAAAAACTATCTACACACATTATACCTAAACATAGAAATTCCACGTTGGAAGTTAATAAAAACTAATAGCTTTACTGCTTTAATAAAATGAGTATTTGACCAGACAGAAATACACCTGTGCAGCTAAAAATTTTGATAATGGAATTAAATTTAAACTAAAGGAATAAATTTTCCTCTTATTTATAATTCTACACGTGTATCTTGACCGTATCGTAAGCGAGTTTACGAATTTATTCATTCCTTAAAAATAGCCCTATATTTAATCTTTAAAGTAAGGGGCAAATGCCCAAGGCAATCTATTGGAATAAATTGATTGTTTCAAAGATTTATCAGAACATCCTATCCATTAATATATACAGGAAGAAATAAAAGGTTATTTCATTTATAGACAGGAGAAAAGGTCTTGAACCCTAACATTGTGTAAGAAAGTTACAAAAATCAATATAAATATTGCTCTTATAGCAATCTTATGGTTCCCCTGATAAGTGGAAACAGAGATATGGAAGTAAATAACTATGAAACATTGCTTAAAGTATGTCCAGAAATATCTTATTATGAGGGTCTCCGATAAAACAAACTTCGTTAGTACTTACATCCAGACCTAAGTAAATTAGGAAAAGTGGAATAAATTTTATAATTCACTTTCACAAAACGCCTCAGTTAAATTGATGATTACAGAGATTATTAATTGCTCATTAACGAACTCTTCTTAGAAGACAAAAAAATCAAATGAATTTAACTCCGACTTCAAAAGTGCCTTGATCTTATTTATTTTTTGAATGAAATAACTGGGGATTTCGCACGGGAGATAAAAATAAGTGATGATTTCGTCTTTACTCTCGACTAACTAACCTTAGAAAAAGAAACGGCTTGTTATTAGAAAAAAATAACGTAAATATTTAAAAACTGGTATAAAAATGGACCAAAGACAGGTACTAATGGAATGTGAACATGTGACGGTTGAAATGACGGAAGACGGAATAATGGCAACAACTTACATAAACAAACAAAGTTACAGCGGTTACAGCAAGATAAAGAAAGAAGAAGATTTTATTGCTATGTTTAATCATCTATAATACCATCATCCTTAGGTTTTTTTGTCACCACTGCAGGAGCACGACCCTCTCTGTACTATCAGAGCCATACTTGGCCAGAGTAGCCAGAGGACTTTGGCCTACAATCTCCATGCTGGCCAGACGGGTTGGAGAGGCCTTATTGATGTTTATAAGCTTTTTTAAGCTTGTATTTCCTAAGTCGCCTTCTACGACATCCACAGAAGGACTTGGAATGGCCCTATTCTACTCTGCCGGAAACCACACAGCTATGTTAAATATATAAATATATTTTTTAAGTAATACCTAGATAATACAACATTACTAACACGTTTCCGTGCATCCTGGCTTGTCAGTCCAACGTAATAGACTTGTAAAGAAATTAATCATAAGTTAAGCCACTTCCGCGGGGAGCTAGCCAAGTGTAAGGATTACGTACCGGAATTATACATTAGAGTTCTTATCTTGTAGCATAAATCCATAGTATTTGCACGACGTCTTGAACGCGATGCATGTTTTTGAACTCTGCTTTGAACAGTTGAACTGTTACAAAGTGAAACTACGTTTAGTAGTGATAATAAATTATTACAGTTGCATACGCACATACTATCACGTTTTTATCTCTAATGGGGCAGACGGAACATTTTTATATCTTGCGGCTCTAAACAGATAGAGCCCAGGGCCGCAAGACTTAAAAGTCACTTTTAGCATACTGGTAAGTGAGAAGATGGAAAACCAATTAATATATGGGTATGGTATAGTGATGGGTTGCTAGCCGCATTGCCTATTGACATGATTCACGTTTTCGCGCATTTCCTCGATCGACTTTTACGATCTGCGTATACATAATTATAAGAGTTGCCATGGTAAACCTCTTGGTAATATACATGTTTGTTTATGGCTTTGTCTAGTCTACCCTATTGTAATCACACATTGAGACAACTTTTCAATCTTTTTCTACCTACGACATATCATTTTAGTTTATCTACTGTCTTTTGACCGAAGACGGAGAAAACGCAGCAGCACTTGATATGTGGATGTGGTATATGAGAAAAAAAATAGCTTGTACATTCCATGTCTTTTCTTGTCTTCGAGACCATTTTGGGAAGGCCTGTATTATTTTATATCTAAATCAAGTCAGTATGATTAAGTATTATATAGGTACATAGGTACTTAGGTCTTAATACTAATCACAAATTAACACCTAATTAGCCATTAACAATAGCATGCAAATATTTATAAACAGTATATAAAGAAGCTAACAGACTAAGTTACAAATACAATAAAAAATGGACCTTGTCATGGTATTATACGTCAATAATTATTTGTACCTACTATTAGTTATGTCTTGAAATGGAGAAACTCTAGCACTGTGTTCTTTTAAAAGACTTAAATGTCACATTTTAACTTATGTATCATCATCATCATCATCAGGTCTTTTCGTCTCCACTGCAAGAGCACGACCCTCTCTGTACTACCAGAGCCATATTTGGCCAGAGCAGCTAGAGGACTAGGCGTACACTCTCCTCGCTGGCCAGACGGGTTGGAGAGGTCTAATTTATGTTTATAAGCTTTGTTAGGTTGTATTTCCTAAGTCGGCTTCTACGACATCCACGGGAGGACTTGGAGCGGCCCTATTCTACTCTGCCGGACACCACACGGCAAAAGTTTTGTATAGGTAGTTATAATTAAATACTCACCGTGCACTGCCGTGGTGGTGACCGCCAGGACGGCCAACGTCGCAAGTATGGCTCGCATTCTCGACCTGCAAAGAATAGTAAGCAGTTACATCGCTTGCAGTAACACCACCTTCACTTCCATTGTAGGTTTTATGACGTTTAAAACCTTCAACGAATTTGTGACGTACCGAAATAAGTTAATGCACTTACATAAAGTTTCTAAAATCAATTTTTTTTAAGCCATTTAGGTCACATAGATAAAAACCAAAAGAAATTAGCGCATGCAATTTTTTGTAGAAATAATTATCAACTTATCATGCACACATATTCTGTTTTTCTGCAGATTTGCAATAAACATCTATTAGACATTCCTATTCGAACAAAATATCTTAAGACTAATAACTTTTTATATTACTATTTCTAATTACATCCCTAACGAATATTTAAATATTGTCAAACATAATCAAAACGAAATAAAGTCGGCAAGCGAAATGATATTAATTCGAAAGCGCTGCATATTTATGAGTTGATTAATTTCACAAATTATAATTTGATTAAACTTCGCGATTATAATTTAACTTGGGAAAGTCGAGTTTGCCGACAATTAAGATGGTATACAGGCTGACTTTTAAATATACTCTCTTAGTGATCCATGATAAACTCTACCAAATATTAGTGCTAACGTAACGTGTGGACTAAATTTAATTGTGTCTGTCGGCATTTATTCAAAACTGCTTTGTAACGCGAGAGGGAGAGTTTATATGACTCCAAAAAAAAAAAAATCACCGAGGCATATAATTATAGAATTAAATTTGATTGTGTTTTAGATAAAAGTTACTATTGATTGATTAATGCTATTATTGTATTGTTTTTTTTTTTAATCAAACAAATAGTAATATGGTTTGTTTTAAAATGTAAGTAGTTGAAGTAGGTTAATATTAATGTAATATTTGAATTTATGATAAACCACTTAAAAAATCTGGCCAGCGTAGGATACGGCAATAACGGATATAAATGTGATTTAAATCATAGACCTCTGACAAGGCACACACATTCTTTCTTTCATCCTTTCAGTCCGTACAAGTCTCTACCCACTTCTCCCATTTAACCTTAAAAATTACTATGCATAGATGAACAAGGTGCTGAAACAATCCCAAGTAATCCGTACTACCTATTGACATTAAAAAGCGCAATTCGAACAGATGCCATTGTGTGGTGACAATGGCATTCTCTCGGGCATTGGGTCACGGGAGATTAGGGCGGAGACGCTGTGGCGACAACCGTTAACAGCTGAGATACAAGGCGCCCGTTACTTGTCGAATATTAAAATAGTTTGGTACGTAGTGCATACAGCTGAGATTAATGGTTTAAAAGGGTTAACTTTTTGTTTTTCAAGAAACTTCATTACTAAATTTTTAATCACTTGTAAGGCGAACTGCGATTTTTGCTATACTGGTAGACTCATTCAGGGTTGCTGACTTACAAAAAAACTTAAAGAAAATCGCTTGAAATGCAACGGACGTGCAATGCTTCGGGAAGACTATAAATTTTTTTTACGGGGCTACCTCACAAATATACATTTATTTGTGAGGTATGTATGTAGGTATTTAAACAAAAAAAAATCCAAATCGGTACAGGCGTCTTCGAATAATCGGTGAACATATATAAAACAAATCGCGACGAATTGGTAACTTCCTCTTCTTTGAAAGTCGGAAACTACGTAAGTTACTGAAGTAGAGCCCTCATACAGCTCTTCTTATTTACTTTTCTATCTTCATCATGTTTTTTACAAATCGCTTTCAACATGAATTGAGATTTTTTTGCAAGACTTTCTAAAGACTTAATGGCATTCTCTCCTCCGGCGTTGGGTTGACTGGAAGAGATCCATTAAAGGTATAAGTCCGCCTTTGCATTGTTATCTACTGAATTTTTGTGGTGTCCTTTTTGTTTAATAAAGAATTTACACACATACATACATACAGTCAGCATCACAGATACCTGACCCTCCTCCACCTACATCTTGAATTTTCTCATAAGCTGAAATAGTAGATTATTAACCAAGGGGATAAAGCAGTGTCTTCTGTCGCGGGTGACGACTTAAATCGCGAGCGCAACGAAGGATTCGAGGTTTACTCCCGAGCGAAGCGAGGGAGTTAAATACTTAAATCACGAGCGAAGCGAGGGATTTAGGACGAGTCCTGAGTGTAGCGACGGATTTAAGTTCACCCAAGACTAAGACAGCTTTATCACCGAGGAAAATACTCTACTTTTCGTACCATTTGCGAAAAAAATAAAAGCAATAATAACAAGAGATAAGCATTTATTAATTAATTTGTACCCAGATACTTAAAAAATACAAAATGCTTTACGTTGTAAATAAATATAGGTACACAGAAAACTAGGCTGTATGTGTGAGACGCAAATGGCCCTTTGCTTTTTTTGGAAAACTAAACAGCTGGTGTTAACTAAACAAACAATAACGGGAGTTTTTGGCGGGAAGTCAAGGGGTTCAGTTTAAAATTAGCTTTAAATTGTTTTGCAAATTGATTTAAGTGGACTTCATAATATGAAATTGGTGTAGTTTTAATCCTTATTCTCAAGGACAATATGTGAAATGTTTAAAGTGGACAGTCATAGTGCGGCTGTAGTGATATTTATTTGCGGACTGCGGTTGGACGCCGTCCGCCACTCAATCGGCTATTAAAACCAGTGGACTCCCTTAAAGCAATCAAAGGACCTATACCAACCTTCGATTGTATAGTTAGGGTTAGGATTTGGAATAAAGAAGAGATAAATGAAGATGGGCTCTAAAGGACTAGTATCCAGAGCCGTAAATTAATTTATAAAAAAAAACAAACAATAACATGGCTTGATTTAGTTGTTGAGGTTTTTGGCGGGAAGTCAAGGGGTCCAGTTGGAGTTTGCTTTAAATTGTTTTGCAAATTGATTCTAGTGGACTTTATAATATGAAATTGGTGTAGTTTGGTGTTATAAATGCTCATTCTCATGGACAATATGTGAAATGTTTAAAGTGGACAGTCATAGTGCGGTTGTAGTGATATTTATTTGCGGACTGCGGTGGGCGTCTTTGGGCGCCGTCCGCCACTCAATCGGCTATGAAAACCATTGGACTCGTATAGATTTGTCGCCAGAAGCTCCCGTGAAGCAATCAAAGGACATATACCAACCTTTGATTGTATAGTTAAGGATTTAGGATTAGGAATATGAAAGAGATATTACTAGACACTGGCAAAATAAGCTTCAACGAAGTTTGATCGCCATAATCAAGAAAAGAAAAAAAAAAAAGATTTAGTTGTTTATTTTATGAAATTTAAGTGGTTATGTGGATTTTGTGGATACATGTTGTCGATTCAAAATCGTTATTTTTTTACGCTTAACAATATAGAAATGATTTCAATCATTTTCAGTTCAAAATAAATTTCGTTAAGTATTCCAAACTTAAACCACATTCTCCCCCTGGAGGATGAATGAAATTCAGTACAATTTTCTTTCCCTGTTTTCATTCTTGGTCTAGCTAGAGGCTGAATGAAATTGAGTACATTTTTCTTTCCCCGATTTTATCAGATTGAAAATGACCATTATTATGTTCGCTTTTTGTGCTATAGAATGTGACTTTTTTGAGCAAGTGGTACGAAAATAATATTAACATGAAAATGTGTATTCAGAGAGATTTTAATGAAGCTTTTTTGAATATACATTTTCATGTAAATATTATTTTCAGTTTTAGAGAAAATTCAAGATATAGATAGAGGAGGGGTCAGGTATCTCTGATGCTGACTGTACTTACATACTTTCTATCAATTTATCCCATTACTCCGTAGAGAAATAAAAAAGCTAATGTAGTTTTTGTAGTGACATAATAGCATTCTGTCGGGCACCAGGTCACTGGGAGACGGGGGCGGTGAGGAGACGACATACCGTTACCACGACCGTTACTTGTCCACCGTCGCGTGCTCATGCTAACAGAGCAATTACTGAACTATAATTACCTTTAATAAGGTTCTGTACACCCAATATCTTTTTGCAATTAATTTTAAAAGAATTCTGAATGACTTGGCTTTGACTTTGACCTAATATTTCTTATTATATAGTTTAGCTGGACCATTATGGTTTGCATCAGGTGTTCCATTTTCCAAATCAATTATATTGTTACCCAGGCTTCACAGCTATGTAACAAAAAAGTTTCATTCGAATCCGTCCAGTATTTCCCGAGATTAGTGTGTGCAAACAGACAAACAGTTGGACTTTTTTTAAAATTTATACTCTATTTCCATTTCCGCATCGCCCCAATTATTTTTTTGCCAAAGCCTTGTAATCTGAATCTAGACAACTAAATATACACAAACATGTACCTGTAGAAGTCACTGGGAATCAATACAAAGCTCCCAATGCCTATCACAGTTCATGCTTCAGTTGGCAAAACGTCATGTAGTAGTCTGATGTGAGCTGAGACTGCGGGGAGTCAAAGGGATGGTTTGTTCACGTTACGTCACTTCACACAGAGGTTAATTGCTTTTCCCGTAAGCAAATTTTTGCACAAGTTTAGCCCTAAACATTACTACGTGTAGGGTACAGATGGGAGTTGCTAACTTTCTGACACAGGTCTCAATTAAACAAACAAATGATAGATACATTACCAAAAATACACTTGTAGACCAGGGTATATTAGAACTTAAATATATTGAAAGTTCATCTTAGTTTGCGGGAGTCGAAAATAATAAAAATATCCTTATTATGTCAATCATAAAGACGATATAATTACAATTTTTTATAGCTTAATAAAGTTACCAGTTCATAATATATATAATAATTACTATTAAAGATACAGTGCTGCATGCATGGTTAGTAGTTTGTTCGCTGAAATGGTGTGCATATTGTCGTAGCTCACCGACAATATGTCAACCATTTGAACGAATGAACTGTAGTACCTACTAAGGAAGTATACATTAAAATGAAATAAAACTGTATTTGGCCGTCACTTTGCTAGCCCTTCGCTTACCTACTAATTACGACAATGTTCAATAAAACATAAACGAACTTATAACCAAGAAAAACTTCAAAAATGCATTTCTAGAAATGTCAATCTTATTTGCATCTCTCGAACTCGCCATCCAAGGCTCCAGCAATTTATTCTCGGAAGGATAATAATTTGAACCGGTTTGACATCTGCAGGAGCAAAACATTCGAAGTAAATCAGCAATTCAAATTAATTAAAATCCAACTCATTGTGTACAAACAAACAGTTGTCGCCAACTGAAAGCTTTGGAGTTGAATCGAAATTGCTCTTATTCGATAAATTTAACAGCACATCGGAAAAAGGAGAAGTAGGAAAAGTATTCAGTTATTTTATTTTTCAATTCTTTTCTACATAAATAAAGACGACCTCCGTGATGTAGTGGTCACCATGCTAGTCCGCGACCCAGAGGTCCCGGGTTCGATTCCCGGTCAGGGCAAGTTGAAAAATGGCCTTTTTTAAATTGTCCTGGGTTTTGGATGTTTATCTATAGTACTTGTTATAAAATATTATATTATCGTTGAGTTAGTATCCCATAACACAAGCCTCGAACTTACTTTGGGGCTAGCTCAATTAGTTTAATTTGTCCCTATATATTTATTTATTATTTAATTCTACCTGAAAGTTTCATGTTAATATTTTCTGATACAATACGTACTTGTGAGGGTTTATAATAAAAATTTGATGTGAGGGAGCGTCGAGCGATACTTGTTTGTTTCTTTAACGATCAATCTTTAAAGAATTTCAGCTTGTAAATCTGTAATTTAATCAAAATTCGATTGCATTGCCCTCCGAGGGCCCGCATCGCTTCAAACAATCTCTTAATTTTCGTCGTTGGTTGTCTTTGAACTAATGTTGTTAGCGAACTTTGAAAGCTTTGGCTTTAGCAATCAGCCATTTCGTTCAATTTCATCGTTCGTAAAATTTTATGAATGAAAAGTTATATTATATATTTTATAAGCAAATTTAGAGAATTGGCAAACGTATGAAAATATACTAGGTTGCAGGTGGAAAGCTTTCACGATCATTAATTTCGGATAAAGTTGGTTGTCCCGGATTATTCTGTTCTTAAGCAGATATATACAGGAACTTTAGTATATAGATAATAATTTGTGTCAAAAAAGTAGGTAAGTGCATAAAAGACAAATATTTCGGAAGATGTAGTGTTATTTTGACGCTTACTCCATAGTGTTAAGTTACTCGTTTTCTATTTATTGAAAAAAATATCGACCATTTGAATTCTACAAGAATATTTTGCGTAGTAATTCTAAACAACCTAGAAACTAAAACAATTACTGACAATCATTAATCATGCCTGTAAATATTTAACGCTATGTTCAACAAAATCCTAAATAGTATGGCTTTCATTGGTATGCGCGGGCTGTCGTTCAATTACTTAGAGGCAATAAACTGTCAAAGGCTTTCGGAGAACCCTAAATACCAGCAGACTCGTTAGCGCCCATAAAACTCATCTCCATTGCTTTATGACATGTGAATACGTCAATGTGAGGACGATTATTGATAGACTAGCTGCGTCCCACGGTGTTACCCGCGGAAAAAGTTGCCAATGTGTGTGTCAGCTTCACGCAAACCAAGGCCCAATGCAGACGACAGACTACCCGTCACGCACTTTTTAGTCTGTGATAGTCTGTGAAAATAGAACCTATGAAATCATACGCAGTAAGTTACTGCGTATGAGTTACTGCCAGTAACGCACACCGGACACCGCGCGCCGGACTTTTTGCGCGTCGTGTGCGTTCCTGCATGTGATTCCATGGGTTCTATTTTCATAGACTAAAAAGGGCGGCACAGTTTAGTCTGTCGTTTGCGTTGGGCCAAAATGTTATTAAAATTGTTCCAGCTATTTGTGCGTGAAGAAGTAACACACACACACACACTCACAAACTTTCGCCTTTGTAATTTTAGTGTGATAAGTGTGATATAGCAAAACTGCAAAGGAGCGTAGTCGGGTTTTCAGCTTTTTGTTGTTTTTATACAATTATATACCCCAAAAAAAGTGTGTGGTCTCATCTAGTCGCCATATATGGTGACAGCGAGCATCCGAGGCGCGAATTTATGAAAATCATCAATCACTCACCCGCCGATATCTCGCATTATACGATATTTTATAGTTTTTATTAACGAACAACCTCATTTCGAGACGTTTTGAAATATACCGGATAATATCACTAAACGTGAATGTTTTTATATTTTTAATGTTTGAATTCAGGATTGAAACGTTCAAAACGAGTGCAGTTAATCTAATTTTAAATAAAACTATTTGAACTCTTTTTTGGCTAAAATCACAGGCTATTAGAGCCAGGAACTAAATAAATTTTTAATAAAAATGTGTTTAAAGTTTTGAACCGATAATGCATTTAATTTCCATTTTTAGTATTAAAAATGATATCATAAGTAAACTGTTTTATATTAAATTCAAAGCATAGCGAAAAATAATTGAATAATCATAAATCATAAAAAATATACTAATTTTACGACACTATTATTAATCCAACCAAGTTCGGATTAAAAATTTAATATGCTTTTGAAAGTATTAAGTATATTTTATAATTATTTATGACGTCAACATTTACCTATAATTAAATCTAAAGCAATAGAAAAAATTACAATTATCAAGTGATACAAATATCCAAGAAAAAATAAATGATTTTTGACTTTGACTTTGACTAAAAAAACCTTAAAAATTATTTATTTATTTATTAAATCTTTATTGACCATAATGGTATTATGTGCTTGAGACCGGCGCCGGCGCCGCCAAAGACGGATTAATACTTAGATACGAGTATATTAGACCCCTAATTGAATAAGATTCCTTCTCACGTTTTGACTTAGAAACAATGCGATCGTTCACCTCACAGCTATTTATTGCGAAACAATATCTGATAAATGTCAATAGCAGAACGCTATTTCGTGCGATGCGTACGCCATGCATACGGCGACGGTCGCGGGCGGCTACGGCGATTGAATACTAAGCGAGTTCAGTGTTCGTCGGTAAGATGCGTTCATAAAGACTGCAGGAACAGCTTATAGCTTTTTACCTGACTACAGCAGACTTAAAAGGAAGGGTTATGATTTTAACATTTTTATCAGATGCCACTGTACTGCCTCCGTGGTCCAGTAGTCAAGGCGTTCGCCTTGTGATCCGGAGGTCGTGAGTTCAAATCCCACTGGGCAGCGTACTTTGTGAAAAGTAGTTTCGTTAGGATATTACAGGCTTGAATCACCTGATGATCCGAAAAGAATGATGATTCCGTGTTTCGGAAGGCACGTATAAACTGTGAGTCCTGAACGCCATTTAGCCTTTGATCAAACCTATGCAAGGATTGGTTCTGGTTTACTCTTTGGGTTGCGGAGGTCAGACGGCAATCGCTCTGTGTAGAAACCAATAACCTTGTCAAATCACCTAGATTAGGTAGCGAACCCCGGGCTCTGAAGCGTTTACCGCTGAGGATGTAACCGAAAGTACGCTTGGATGATGGATTGTCAATAGCAGAACGCTATTCCGTGCGATGCGTACGCCATGCATACGGCGACGGTCGCGGGCGGCTACGGCGATTGAATACTAAGCGGGTTCAGTGTTCGTCGGTAAGATGCGTTCACAAAGACTGCACAAGCAGCTGCTCCTGCAGGGCTTTTTACCTGACTACGGCAAAGCTAAAAAGACGGGTTATTATTTAATTTTTTTTTATTAGTCTATGTATTTATCTTTTTGTGAGTTTCACCGTAGAATCTGATACGTTCATCTGATTTTAATATATAATACCTAGATGTGAGTACGGTTTAGGTGACATAAGTTACAAGTTATATGCATTAATAAGTGCGAGAATTAAAGAAAATTGCTTCGATATCTAATGGGGTGTCAAATTAAAAGTCCTAATTAGCTCATTTCAAACAATACAACCAAGGAACCGAAGACGATGAGATGTGGACCGTGCTAATGGAGTCAGTTGATCAAAAGCACAAAGGCTACAAAGGTATTTGAACGAAAATCAGCTATTCTATTGAACATTTTGGTTCGGCGCCGTAATTTAAGATACTTAAGGTAAGATGTATTTATAAATTTGAACGTTTAAAAGCTTTCTACTAGCGTTAACTTTTGTATAATATTAATCTTTGTGGTCTGCTCGACTCTCAGTCCATAACGATATATGTAAACGAACCCTAAAGTTTTGTGGCCGAAAGTAAAACCCTTTGTCCGGTATAGTAACGCGAGAAATCGCGTAGCACCCTAATGGAAACATTAATATCGATAGTTGATAGGAAAAAGAAGCACACTAAACTTATTTGAAGGGAACCTCTGCAAAATAAATATCTACTCGTGTGATAAATCTGAATGAATCATACGAGAAAACAATAATAACGTATTTCGACGAAGATTAAAAAAATACATAATCAGTAATTTTTGCATTTGAATCGATTCAATTAATCGATATCGCAAAACCGAAGCAAATCGTAATTTGTTCTGAATAAAAATTTTGGTTTAACGTTCTCGGAAAATTAACAAAATCATTTATACGGCTTTTTAATTGAGGCTTCCTGGTTTTTGGATCGACGTAAAATTTGATGCGTCATTACCAAAATAAAAAAATATAGGAGTTTATTGCATATTTTTATTTATGATGGCTAAATATTGTCTTATATTATTTAGTTCTTAATTTTCTGTTTTGTACAAAAATGTATAAAGTTATATATATATATATATACTTTATACACGTAAATGTAAATATATGTAATTAGTTACATTTACATGCTCATGAATATATAAATTAATTTCTGATTTTCCAAACAGCTGACTGGTAGACAATGCTTTTTGTACCATTGCGGTATTTGCGGTCTTACTTACTATTTATATATAATTTTACTACTTATTTATACAAAAAATGTTTATTATTTACCTAAATAGGTTAAGTAAATAAAAAAACAACAGACATTTAAAAATTATAAAACGAAATGAATAGAGTACAACATTTATCAATCAGCTTTCGTAACAGTTTTGTTAAAAAAATGATTCGTAGATATAACACTACCCGAATCGCACGATTGATATACCTATTCCTACACCCATTTATTTTACACGCTAGCTAGTTGTTGAATGGACGTAACGTAACCAGTTCGCGTAACGAACAGCTGCAAATAACCAGTTAACGATGTAAACAAACTGTGGCACTAACTGTTCATTGATTGATTTTTACGATGCTAGCAGTTGTCTATTGTTCCATACGTTGATAGTTCGTTTGATAATCCCACGGGAAGTTAATTCCAAAATTCCATAATTAAAGTAATATGCTATCAACATATAAAATTTCATTTTAATTCGAAAAATACATTTCACGTCATTTTATAATATAAGTATATTTGCAATTTTAAAAAATTGTATGCCTAGAAATTTTTCACCGAACATATGAAAAAAATAATTTTAATTATAGTGTGCTTATATTGACGTTAGTTTTGTGAAAACAAAAATGAGTTGAGTAAGTACCTACCTATGGTAAATATATGTAATAATCAATGAATAAATAAATAACAGGGACAAATAAAGTGAGTTTAAACTTGTATATATTAGATACTAACTCAACAATACTATATTCTGTTACAGATACATAATATGTAGATAAACACCCAATACCCAGGGGACAAATTGGAAAATACCATTTTCTAACATGGTTGGGGATCGAAACCCAGAACCTCTGGATTGGCGAGATCGTAATCAAATGATACAAAAAAATATTTGATGACCATAAATCGGAATAAAAAAGTTGAATACTTATGGGTAAAAAGTTGACACTGAATATTATTTACATTAAATACCTAGAGTCAATCTATTAATAGATCCGATGTTTATAGTAGATATCAGCCTATTGAATGAAAGTTAGTAAAATAGATACCTAATTTAAATAAATAAACACTTGACACTTTCACTGCAGTGTGAAGTTCACAGAAAACGCCAGCCTTGGTCATCCACGTGTTTATACATACACATAAAAATAAAATTCGCATACCCGTTTCGACCACCGGCTCATAAAGAAAGTTGATAGTTTATATTATTTTCTCTAAGACTGTAAGTTTAGCTTTAGCTCTTAATTAATTTGTACCTTTTTTAATGTTGTTTTAAGTTATTTTTTTGTTAAAATAGGGATTAAATCTTAGTTTTTTATTCTTTTTTATTATGACTAGTTCATTGTTTTTTAAACGCTTTATAGACTATTAACTAGGAAGACTATTAACTTTGATGTATTTTTTAAAGTTACATTGTAGAAAACATTAACTTACATACTTCACACAAAAGCTTTTAGAACTTTATTTATAACCAATATTTGTACGTTGTGTGGCTTAGTAACTATGTTCTTGCATTTTTTAATTGTGCTTAAATATATGAAAAGGCAAATATTATTAGGTATAAGAATAATTTATGTATTACGAGAATGCGTTAGTTTTTATAAGTAACTCGCTTATAATAACGTAAATGTTATTTTATCATTTACATGTTCTTTATAAGTAGGTAGGTATAATTATAGCCAGTATTTGTGCAACTGACACAGGTACTTAAAATCCTAAATTTATAGTGTTACCCTATCACGTTGCGTTAAAATCACTCCTTGAAAACTTGTAAATGTTACAACTATTTCATCTGACACGACTTATCGAACACCTAGATAAAGTTAGTGCTTAGTGCCAATGACACAAAATTAAAATTAAAGACCAATTTAAGGTAAATCATGTTTAAAGTATTTAGTTGTAAGGTTTTATTCATTTATTTCAGGATGAAAGTTCTACGAATAATAAAAATGCTGATTTCAGTGATTTGGTTTTATTTTTACTTAAGTTCTCAATTTTTATCTAAATTTCCAAGTCATTAATTAGGCTTTAGGGAGCTGTCAATACAGCATTTTTTAAAATGATTGAAATGTTTATATTCTAAAAGTTTTTAGGTACTTATTTTATATTACTTACGTACATTAGTCCGTTTAGTACAAAATTATTATTTGAACACATCTTTTAATATCTCGAACACTTCACTCAATTTTTTTTTAAATATTTGTAAACCAATCTATTTTTTTTTTATATTATGAAATATGAAATTTTTTGATTTCTTTAAAATACACTTTCCCTGATTTATTGTAGATCACTTTATGAATATTTACACACTTTTTTAAAATATAATTTTACAAACTAGGTTAGAAGTATACTTAAAGTTTATTTACATGGAAGTAATTTTTAATATTGAATGTGTAAGAAAGTGCGATACTCACGTTTGCGTGGTGTGCGTGGTGCGATTGTGCGCTGGCGCCGGCTGCAGCGCGGTTTTATGCGCGCGCACCTACACCCGCACTACAGGGTGCGCGTTATCGCAGAGGATTTTCCTCATATTTCATTTTTTTAATCCAATTGAAACGGACAAAATAATGTTGTTTGTTTTGATTTTCTTGTGTGAAATCGTCGTCGTCGATCATCAAAATTATTAAATGATATAAAAGATTTAAACAATGTCTAAATAATAAAATAAAAACTATTTTAAGAGACCAGCAGAGGTCATGACCAAATTTAGTCTGTAAAGTGTGAATTTTACAAGAGGTTTTACAGGACAAAACAGTACTTTTTAACAATTACAATTAATTATTTATATTAGCCCACCTTACCCATGTCTTGACTCCATGTTCCGTCGAAAATATAATATCAAATATCCAAACATCGAGTGCAACTCTCAATTATTGTAATATATATAAGATACGAACTTAAAAGAAGACATTATACTACATGTAGGTACTTCTTAACTATATCTCGTTTTATTAGCATAAGTAAACATTTTACAAATTCACATCAAGATAGGTAGGTAATATAAAAACAAACCTTTTCAAAGAATATATACAAAGACGAATAGATGACGCAAAGTAAATCATCCTGTACATAATTGATCGATGGCAGTGATCACAATCCCAAAAGTGCAATGTATCAAACAATGAGATCAATGCTTTGGGTCAGCCAACGGTCTCCAAACCAGTATGCGGGGAAACGTACCAAATACCGAGATAATAAAATTTATGCCAGCGTAAAAATGTCCCTATTAAGTCGACAATGAACTTATTCGCAAAACGTTCTATTTAAGATTCTAAAAATCTGTTATTTTCTTGTTTGCGGCATGACTTATTATAAATAAGTTTATAGCTTATTCAACAAACTTGCTTCAGCTTAGACGATGCCCACCATTACGCGGAAAAAGGTATCAAGTATATAATAATATTTAAATATATAATACTGATTAGGTAGGTAATGCTGTTTTACAGAGCTATGTTGGAATACGAAATGAAATGGAATACTCTTATGAAATGGATAATCCTTTAAATATATTTTACAAAATATTATTTTACAGAACATGGGTTAGTCAAATAATATTTTCAACTTAAAAAGTGTATGAATAAATATAAGTCATTTTAAAGGATGCAACTGATACATAAGTCATTTTACGAAAATATATTTTTATGGCTGAGGGTCATTTTGCGAAGAAATTCAATGTCAACTCAACCATGTTCCCGCTCCACGCCACCAACCCCGATTTAATCTCCCCTTATAGCTTTGACCTCAACAGCTTAATGAAATTGAAAATCTTTAATTACACAGAGACACTTACTTTTTATTATAATTTTTTGACATTTCTACTAATATTGTAAATGTTATTTAGAATTTTGTTATTCGGTAACATGAATAATCCCTTTGCGTAGACAGCGGATTTTTTTCTTTTACTTTACGTTTGCTCTTTTATTTCAACTTTCTATCTGATCCTACTTTGGATTAATAAAACTTTATCGACATGACCCAAAACGAGTAACCTTGTCCTGAATTTGTTAAAATTATTAAGTACCTAATTCAAATTGCTATTAAAATAATCAAATAGTCATTTAAATTAGGCTGATTTATATCAATCATCATCGGAACTTATCCTAGTCACGGTATGATAACATTTGAGTTACATAATGAAAATAAACCTGGCACTTGAAGATTAAAAAGCTTTTTTATAATCTTCATGTCTTTTTTATCTCAGAATATCATGAAATAATTATGGAAGTACAGTTGACGAGACAAATGTAATTTTTTACTTTGCACATTAGTCTAATCAATCGATGTAGGGATTGCCGATATTAAATTGTTCATAAACAATAATACATCGAGTACAATATCTAAGTTAGTTCAAGTTTTCAGCTCGAATTCCTTCTTACCGAAGATGTAAATCTTCCCTTAGGCGACTCCTATCATTTCGTTCCGATGGCAAATACGCACTTATCAAATGTCAGCTTACTCCCATAAATTATATTTATTGTCGTGTTTGGCTCTAGCAAATGTACTATTATAATAAAATATATATAGCAACGGATTGACTTACAACTTACAACAAGGTTAAACATAGAATTGGGAAATATTCTTCATCCTAATTCTAAAACGTAAAATATACTAAATACAATACAACATTTTTATATACATACTAGCTTTTCGGGCGCTGCGCGGGCTGCAAGCAGCCCGCGGTTTTTCGTGCGGCTGTTGAGGTGGGCTAAAGAACATGTCCAGTTGAGAAAATGGGTAAAAACTGCAGTCAGTAAGGAAAACATAAAAAAATGTGTGGGCGGCCATCTTGGATCCAAATTCCGATTGCAGTTTCGAGTTCCGCGGGGTGCTTTACCCCCACATAAAAAATTTCAGGCACCTACGAAGTCCCAGTGAGACATTATACACGAAATAAGTTTAATTTTCTAATATTCAGACGCCATCTTGGATTCCAAAAAAAATATTGAATTTGGGTTTTTGGGGTCAAATTACATATAGATATCGATTTTCAGCCAAATCTCAAGCAGTTGACTTTCGGCGGCCATCTTGGATTTCCAAAAAAAAAAGACGCTGCGCTTTGTGAAAGTGGCTCGGGCTTCGCCCTCGCCCGCAGCTCGCCCTTTGGGCTCGCATCACTCGGCCTGCGGCCTCGTGAAAGTTACTTGTAGGGGGGGGAGGGGTGTCAAAGGGGGGGGGGGGAAGGGGAGCTCGGGCTTCGCCCTCGCTCCACAGCTCGGCCTGCGGCCTCGCGGGGGGGCTTCGCCTTCGGCCTCCGGCCTCAGGCTGCGCCAATTTACTTGGAATGTTTGTATGGAGAGATATTGTCCATGTATGGCGGCCATCTTGAATTTCGAAAAAAAACAAAAAACAAATGACGATCGTCAAATTGCTTAAAATCTTCTACATTATGGAAAAAAAATCACACCCCTAACCCTAACCATTTTTGCAGGCCGTACCCCTTCCACATCAGATTTCCGCAGATCCTCAAATGTCAGATTTTTCTGGTACTCCATTTAGCACCCTCTATACAACCACACATCAACCTAAACCCCACCAACCCCGCAACAGGGCAAACAACTATGTCAATGAGTCAGTCAGTGAGTGGTAATGTAGGTTTATATATTATAACTAGCTTTTCGGGCGCTGCGCGGGCTGCAAGCAGCCCGCGGTCTTTCGTGCGGCTGTTGAGGTAGGCTAAGATATGTTTCCAGTTCAGAAAATGGGTAAAAACTGCAGTCAGTATGGGAAACATCAAAATATGTGTGGGGGCGGCCATCTTGGATCTAAAATTTGATTCCAATTCCGAGTTCCGCTGGGTGCTTTACCCCCACATGCAAAATTTCAGACCCCTACGAAGTCCCAGTGAGACGTTATAAACGAAGTAAGTTTAATTTTCTAAAATCGAGACGCCATCTTGGATTCCAAAAAAAATATTGAATTTAGGTTTTTGGGGTCAAATAACATATAGATATCGATTTTCAGCCAAATCGCAAGCAGTTGACTTACGGCGGCCATCAGGGATTTCCAAAAAAAAAAAGACGCTGCGCTTTGTGATAATGGCTCGGGCTTCGCCCTCGCCCGCAGCTCGCCCTTCGGGCTCGCATCACTCGGCCTGCGGCCTCGTAAAAATTACTTGGGGGGGATGGGTGGTCAAAGGTGGGGGGGGGAGCTCGGGCTTTGCCCTCGCGGGGGGGCTTCGCCTTCGGCCTCCGGCCTCAGGCTGCGCAAAGTTACTTGGCATGTTTGTATGAAATTTGTATGGAGGGAAATTGTCCATGTATGGCGGCCATCTTGAATTTTGAAAAAAATAAAAAAACGAATGACGCTCGTCAAATTGCTTACAACCCCCTACATTTTCGAAAAAAAATCACGCCCCTAACCCCAACCGTTTTCGCAGGCCGTACCCCTTCCACATCAGGTTTCCGCAGATCCTCAAATGTCAGATTTTTCTGGTACTCACTGGAGCACCCTCTATACGACCGCACATCAACCTAAACCCCACCAACCCCGCAACAGGGCAAACAACTCTGTCAGTGAGTGAGTGAGTGAGTCAGTGGTAATGTAGGTTTATATATTATAACTAGCTTTTCGGGCGCTGCGCGGGCTGCAAGCAGCCCGCGGTTTTTGTTGCGGCTGTTGAGGTGGGCTAAAGAACATGTCCAGTTGAGAAACTGGGTAAAAACTGCAGTCAGTAAAGGAAACATCAAAATATGTGTGGGGGCGGCCATCTTGGATCTAAAATTTGATTTCAGTTCCGAGTTCCACGGGGAGCTTTACTCTCTTGTGCAAAATTTCAGACCCCTACGAAGTCCCAGTGAGACGTTATAAACGAAATAAGTTTAATTTTCTAAAACCCAGACGCCATCTTGGATTCCAAAAAAAATATTGAATTAAGGTTTTTGGGGTCAAATTATATAAAGATATCGATTTTCAGCCAAATCGCAAGCAGTTGGCTTTCGGCGGCCATCTTGGATTTCCAAAAAAAAGACCAGGCTTTGTTATTTTGGCTCGGGCTTCGCCCTCGCCCGCAGCTCGCCCTTCGGGCTCGCATCACTCGGCCTGCGGCCTCGTGAAAATTGCTTGAGGGGGGGGGGAGTCAAAGGGGGGGGAGCTCGGCCTGCGGCTTCGCGTGTGGGCTTCGCCTTCGGCCTTTGGCCTCAGGCTGCGCCGAGTTGCCGTTTGTATGAAATTTGTATGGAGGGGAATTGTCCATGTATGGCGGCCATCTTGGATTTTGCAAAAAATCAAAAAACAAATGATGCTCGTCAAATTGCTTACAACCCCCCACATTTTGGAAAAAAAAACAAACTCCTAACCCCAACCGTCTTTGCAGGCCGTACCCCTTCCACATCAGGTTTCCACAAATCCTCAAATGTCAGATTTTTCTGGTACTCCATTAAGCACCCTCTATACATCCACACATCAACCTAAACCCCACCAACCCCGCAACAGGGCAAACAACTATGTCAATGAGTCAGTCAGTGAGTGAGTGGTAATGTAGGTTTATATATTATAACTAGCTTTTCGGGCGCTGCGCGGGCTGCAAGCAGCCCGCGGTCTTTCGTACGGCTGTTGACGTAGGGTAAGACATGTTTCCAGTTCAGAAAATGGGTAAATTTGTATGGAGGAAAATTGTCCTTGTATGGCGGCCATCTTGGATTATGAAAAAAATCAAAAAACAAATGACGCTCGTCAAATTGCTCACAATTCCCTACATTTCTGAAAAAAAATCACGCTCCTAACCCTAACCGTTTTCGCAGGCCGTACCCCTTCCACATCAGCTTTCCGCAAATCCTCAAATGTCAGATTTTTCTGGTACTCACTGGAGCACCCTCTGTACGAACACACATCAACCTAAACCCCACCAACCCCGCAACAGGGCAAACAACTATGTCAATCAGTGAGTGAGTCAGTCAGTGGTAATGTAGGTTTATATATTAATAATAACTAGTGTTTTGGGTGCTGCGCGTGCTGCAAGCAGCACGCGGTTTTTCGTGCGGCGATTGTTGGCTAAGAAATGTTTCCAGTTCAAAAAATGGGTGAAAACTGCAGTCAGTTGAGAAAACATGAAAAAATGTGTGAACGGCCATCTTGGATCCAAAATCTGAATGCAGTTTCGATTTCCTTGAGGTGCTTTACCCCCACATGTAAAATTTCAGACCCCTACGAAGTCCCGGTGAGACGTCATGAACGAAATAAATTTCATTTTCTAAAATTCAAACGCCATCTTGGATTCCAAAAAATTATTCAAATTTGGATTTTTCTGCTCAAAAAACATATAGATATTGATTTTCAGCCAAATCGCAAGCATTTGACTTTCGGCGGCCATCTTGGATTTCCAAAAATTAAAAAAAACCCGGCACTTTCTGGAGTGGCTCGGGCTTCGCCCTCGCCCGCAGCTCGCCCTTCGGGCTCGCAAACCGGCTTCGCCCTCGGCCTTCGGCCTCGGGCTGCGCCAAGTTACTCAGGGGGGCCGTTTGTATAAAATTTGTATGGGGGGATTTTTTTTTATGAAAATTAAAAAAAAAAATACTGGCTCTGGTAATTGATCAGGTACCCCTTTCATTTTGTCTATGGGGTCAAATCTCCAGGTTCAACCGTTTAGCCAGGCCGTACCCCTTCCACATCAGGTTTCTGCAAATCCTCAAATGTCAGATTTTTCTGGTACTCGACCCCTTCACCCCTGTACGTTCCACCATAAACCATCACCCCTACTATTTGGCAACCGGTCAAACAACTATGTCAATCAGTCAGTCAGTCAGTGGTAAGTGTAGCTATATATAATATAACTAGTGTTTCGGGTGCTGCGCGTGCTGCACGCAGCACGCGGTTTTTCGTGCATCTATTGAGGTAGACTAAGAAAAGTTTCCAGTTTAGAAAATGAGTAAAAACTGGAGTCAGTTGAAGAAACATGAAAAATGTGTGGGCGGCCATCTTGGATCCAAAATCTGAATGCAGTTTCAAATTTCGCGGGATAATTTACCCTAGTAGAGAAAATTTCAGACCCTTATGAAGTCCCAGTGAGACGTTATGAACGAAATAAGTTTAATTTTCGAAAATACAGACGCCATCTTGGATTCCAAAAAAAAATTTAAATTTGGATTTTCCGACCCAAAATACATATACATATTGATTTTCAGCCAAATCGCAAGCAGTTCATTTTCGGCGGCCATCTTGGATTTCCAAAAATAAAAAATAAATGCGGCGCTTACTGTAGTGGCTCGGGCTTCGCCCTCGCCCGCAGCTCGCCCTTCGGGCTCGCATCACTCGGCCTACGGCCTCGTGAAAATTACTTGGGACAGGGAGGGGGGGGGGGGTGAAAGGGGTGGAGAGGGGCTCGGCCTTCGGCCTCGCCACAGAGCTTGCCCTTCGGGCTCGCCTCGCTCGGCCTCTGGCCTCGCGAGCCGGCTTCGCCCTCGGCCTTCGGCCTCGGGCTACGCCAAGTTACTTGGGGGCCGTTTGTATGAAATTTGTATGGAGGGGAATTGTCCATGTATGGCGGCCATCTTGGATTTCGAAAAAAATCAAAAAACAATTGACGCTCGTCAAATTGCACACGACCCCCTACATTTTGGTAAAAAAATCACAACCCCAACCCCAACCGTTTTCGCAGGCCGTACCCCTTCCACATCAGGTTTCCGCAGATCCTCAAATGTCAGATTTTTCTGGTACTCACTGGAGCACCCTCTATACGACCACACATCAACCAAAACCCCACCAACCCTTTTTTTTTTTTTTTTTTTTGACGCGGAGAAAATCCCTTCGGATACCTTACCGGTTACGGGACACCGGTAAGGTTATGTGGTGTTACCACTAAAAACTCCGCGGTGTCACCTCTCAGCCGCTATCGGCCGGGACCGTGTGCTTCTTCATGCTCCACAGCCCCGGCGCGGTCGGCCGCTACTTAAGCGGCCCCGGCTCGCCAACGGCCTCACGGCACCATCTGCTGAATCAGAGGGGCCGGAGTAACCGCCGCCTTGGCCTCTTGGCCCAAGGACAGGCGCGCTGACACGTACACGCGCCTGCCTTCCACTCCGGAGGGCTGTCCGTTGGACGATGGAATCCCGTTTCCACCGTCCAACCAGCCCTCATAATTTGGGGCCTGCGAAAGCAGGCCCTGCCCCAGTCAACCTGAAGGCGACCGGGGCCCACACAGCCGGCCGCAGGGGATAGGGAGAGCGGCAACGTAACACCGACACTCCTCTTCCCCTGCGGCCCCACCGATGCCGTGCCAAGCGCCACGGCCGCGCTTGGTCGCGGAGGATAGGGCGAGCGGCAACGACACACCGACACTCCTCTTCCCCCGCGACCCCTACCACGGCTGTGATGGTAGGGGGGTCGTCGTCACCCCCCTTCCCTCACAGCCAGGCCATTCCCGCCAGGAATGGCCTCCGCCGGGCCCGGGGAGGCCTAAGCCTCAACCCGGGCAATGGGTTCCTCTTAGCTTCCCTGCGGCCGAGGCAACCGCAGGTACTGAGCCCCCCCATCGCGACAAGATGGGAACCACATCGGGGGGGAAACCCCACCAACCCTGCAACAGGGCAAACAACTATGTCAATCAGTCAGTGGTAAGTGCAGCTATATATAATATAATATAATAATACCTTAAATGTAGATTGGGTAGTCTCCTCAGCAGTAATCTTTCTGAAAAGTATTTTGTTTAACTTCTTCATTAATACTTTTTGTACCTTTACGCCCGCAGGCCCCGCGGCTCACATAAGTGTTGTAGTACACTAGACCCTTCTAGTAGGCCCCAAGAATAAGGGGGATATTACATTATCAAATATCTCTGATCATTTAAATGATCATATATATTTGATCCAATATAATATCAAGGAAAAAATTAATCGTATGTATTACATTATCGAATATCATTGACTCATAGATCTATGATCTAAGATAAATGATAGTGTAATATGTGCCCCTAAAAAGTAGGCTTTGTACCCTATTGAGGATAAAACCGTTAGATAGTAAAAAGCAAAAAAAAAATAAGTTTAATAAATACTTATTCGTTTTCGACTCAATTCAAAGTCGAGCTGTAACAAGATTGCTTTTAAGATAAGTACTTATTTACCTTTCTACATAAGTAAGTACGGCTTATTGCCGTTATTCTTATGCTTTTAATCTGTACAAAAGACAAGGAAAAAATTAAAGGCTAAAGTAGCCTATGTGTATCAGCGTGTCTACTACGGGTGTCAAAAGACAAGGAAAAAATTAAAGAGTTTATTAATTCCTAAAGAATCAATGCTCGATGATCACCGGTTCCTCTCTCAAGATAACGGAAGGAAACCATGTGGCATTGCCGGCATGCGCTTCGAATATCAATCAGCAGATAACAATGGACAAAGAACTCCGATGATATGTGACTCAGTTCATCTGGACCGAATTTGAAATAATTTGAATATCATTCACCTACATTAAATCGATGTCACCATTTTGGAGCACCTCGTTCTAATCGATCACTAGAAAACATATACCTATCTATTGGTGCCTTGGTGTCTGCTTGTTTCTATTGTTATCGCCCGCATTGAGTTTGGTATTCTTCTTTATTTATTAATTACTAGCTTTAACCCGCAACTTTGTCCGCGTAGAAGTCAAAAATGGTTCTATTATAGGACTTTTAATTTGTATTTACTTTATTAATTTACAAGTACTTACTCATTTACCACCAGGAGTACAAACTTTGGACTCCCGTTTCATCCCTTTAGGGGTCAGTTTTAAAGATCCTTTCTTAGGGCACCCCTAGACCTTAGGAACCTATGTGCCAAATTTGCGGCTGGCGGGCGGATTAGTGGTTCAGTTTTCGCCTAGTTTGCAAACTAACAGAACCCTAAAAAATGTAGGTCTATTAAAAATTTACATCTAGAGCTACGGATTCTAATTTAGGTTTTCTGTATATTTAGGCCATAAAATCGCAAATCGGATGTACAACCAAAATAAAATAGGTAGTATCTTCTTGTAGGTGATACGAGTATGTAATGTACTCATCTTAAAACGGTAACGGAAATCGTCTGAGTTTCCTTATCGTTGGTATTGGGGAAGTTCGAGTAGCGTTAGTATTCGAATCACAATTTAGTTTATTCTGTCACAGAATGGTGAGCTTAGCTTAGATTACATTTCGATTAAAAAGGAGTTGGGTGGAGCCATCGCAAGAATTGACAAATCACGAAAACGATATAATGACAATCAATCAAAACCTCGTCCACCGTTTTGTTACAGCTGCAACCATGAAGTTACAGGGTAAACTTCATGGCTGCAACTAAGACTTGCTGTCTGACGTAGATACTAGATTAGCATCATGCCTCTCAAACGGAACCTTCTTTACTTAAGCATAGCTAAGTATATCTGTTTTTTACTTCTAGCAATTGTTTCCTAAATTTTAACGTACTAACAGCATTAAAAAGTTTAGCTGTAAGCCTGTCACAGTGATTATCTACACTATCTACACTAATATTATAAAGAGGAAAGATTTGTTTGTTTGTTTGTTTGTTTGTTTGATTGTATTGAATAGGCTCCGAAACTATTGGATCGATTTTAAAAATTCTTTCACTGTTGGATAGGTATGTTATCCCTGAGTGACATAGGCTATGTATGTACCACGGGCGAAGCCGGGATGGACTGCTAGTTATAAATATAACGGGACTCAGTCTGCCAACAATAATAATATTTTTTCAAAACTTTATATAAACCAACTTCACCCCAAAATACACAACCAATTTTGATAAAATTGCTATGAGACTACCTATCAAGTGAACCCTTTCAAACAAATAAAGTATTTTCCAAATCGGTCTAGGCTTCTTCGAATTATCGATGAACATAAATAAACACAAAAGATCGCGACAAACTGATGATCTCCTCCTTTTGTAAGTCGGTTAAAAATGATATCAATCGCGGTAAGTCCCCTAATATTAGTAATAGTCACTGAGCATTAGAAAAGAAAGAGTATCCACGTGTTACTTCTTGCAATTTCTGTTTTTCAGTTAAGACTACAATCAATCAAGTGCTGGCTCGATTCGGAAAGCATTAAGGAAGGCTGGGCGGCGTCGGGAATGTCAGGGCGCGTTTGATCGCTGATAACCTAACGACCCGCCTAATCATGAGGTTACTCTATACCAGTAACGGGGCCTTCTTAGAAGCCGATTACCATCTAGTTTCCTTAAGGTATTTATACAGATACATTTTCACGTCTATATCCCTGACGGTGTAGACAGAGCCCAGGGCCGTTAAGCCCAAAGGCCACGCTTAGCGTGGTGGTGGGCGTTAAGATGGAAAAGGAATCAAAATAGTGATGGGTTGCTAGCCGCATCGCCTATTACCATGATTCAAATCTCGCCCATTCCCTCGCTCGGCTCTTACGATCTGCGCGGGAATATAAGCAGCTGGTACATTCTACGTTTTTTCTCCCAGACCAGAATGGAAGAATCCTATCAAAGAAATCCTTAAGGTATTTAATATATACTAGCTATTGCCCGCGACTTCATCTGCGCATCTAATCTTTATAATTTGTAGCCTATGTATTATTCTGATGTATGAGCTATATTATCGTAAAGTTTCATTAAAATCTATTCAGTAGTTTTTACGTAAAAAAAGTAACAAACATCCATCCATACTTCCAACCTTTGCGTTTATAATATTAGAAAGACTAGCTGTGTTAACCGTGGTTAAAGTAGCCTATGTGTGTCCAGGGTGTCAGCTTTCTGCATACCAAATTTTATCAAAATTTAAGAAGAAGTAATAAACATGCACACACACACACACAATAATTAGTGTGATATGCATTTATTAATAATAACAATTATAAACTACGTATAACTGCACACCGCGCATTATAATTTCCATTTAGTATTTTCATAAATCGTAAACTAGCAGCATGTCTGGATTGCACACATCCACATATTCAAAATACGACAATGCTCGTATTGAAAAATACTATTTTTCAACTTGCCCTGGCTGGGGATCGAACCCAAAACCTCCATTGGTGCGAGTGGTAGACTAGCGGAGTGTTTACGCGAAGGAGGCGTTATTCGTCAAACAGGAAATTTCACGAAATTGCGCTATTTCCACTGGGGTTCCTCTAATAAACCTTCACTAGCATAGATTTTCCACACAAATCTTCTAGTACCTATGAGTCTCGCAATTCAGCGAGGGAACACTGCCAGTATGGGCACGTTGCCTCGATGTGAAGATTTTTTCCATACATAATTTAATGTAAGTATAATATTGTAATTTGTAAAAGGGAACTTTTATTCAATAAAAATTTTGTGCCTTTTATATCAGCAAAAGGATCTAGATTTGCTCTTCTTTTAATGAAATTGATGATGGAAAGTCTCACAGTCTATGTTTAGTTGTTTTTGAAATCATAATCCATCATATCAGCCACAGAAAGTCCACTCCTGCCACTGCACTGGATTTCCAAAACGACCGATCGGAAGCGGCCTGCATCCATGTTTTTGTAATATTTTGTATGTTTTGATAATCACATTTCTCATTACAACTTTAAGTAAATAAAAATTTATGTTATCTCAATCTAATTCTGTTCAATATTATTTGAGCTATTTTCGTTACAGTTCTCGATTCCTATTCCAGTATTATTTCAATTGTTTGAATAACAAAGTACGAAGAACATGAATAGATAATTTAGTTATTTAGTTATACCAAACACTTTACCTACCTAACTCTGTTAGTGCATAATTAACGAACTAAACGTTTTAAACGTATTGTTTTACGGATATGGGTGAGAATTCACAGATGCTGATCTATAAACATTGCTGTTTTGTTTTTTTTTATTTGGTTGAATCAACATCTTAAATTCATTTATGTATAGCATAGTGGATTTACAAAACTCAAATGTGGAAATGGGCTGGACATGTGTGCCGTATACAGTTGGACTAGTTAGCCTGAATGGTCATCCGATGGGTATCAGAAGATGCAGGGGTAGACGACGAAAGGGAGGACGGAATGACATGAGTAGATGGCAACAGCCTGCTCAAAATTGGTAGGTATTATATTATACCGTTTTAAATGCAAATCAAATATATTTCACATTTGATGAAATGTTTGATTAGGGGGACGTAAGTGGGACATAAAATGCCAGTTTAAGAAAAGAAAAATGAGTAAATAGGTACCTATAAAATAACAAGGATATGCAATTTATAAAATTAACTTAGGTATGTAAGTGGGTAAGTAATGTCTAGCACCAAAAGATACATGCGTAGCTCGTTTAGTATCAATAACTGAACTTACTACAATTTTTATAGAGTCAAGATTACTTAAATTCTTTATGCTTATCAAATTGGACTTATTTACTTACGTATCTCGAACTCACCGCATTTTTCAAAGTATTTCTCGTGTTTAACCTTTTTACCTACCTAATTTTCTGGTACATATTATTATTATTTGAAATTTATAATTCAAGTAATAATAATATGTTAATTTTCTGGTACATATTATTATTATTTGAAAAAAAAAATTTGTATTTTAAAGAGATTAAAAGTAAAATTTAATAAAAAAACAACAGCGATTCAGCATTTTTGTTTATTTTCAGATGTGAACAACATATGTTACAAGGGTACATAAAAGGGTCTTTTGGGATAGGATAGTGTCTATAGTTAATCTAAATAGGTATATGCACAACTCCCTGTACGTATTTACATAACAACTAAAGACAGGTTCTAGCAAGAGTGTCGCTAAACATCAATACAGAGATTTTATATTATACATTATAAATATAATAGCAAATATCCAGTGCTAGTACTTTTATATATCATTACATATTGTAGTGTATCATAGTGAAGTACTTCTATACTACGTTGCAACATACCACTTTGTTGGTTTTTAAAATCTTTAAGTATTACGGCATTGGTATGCTACCCAAATAGCAAAATGATAACATTGGATATAGAGACTTAATTGACAAATTATAGACTAAAAGGCAATGAGGTGTCCCCAAAAAGGAGCGAGGGTTGTATTGACTGTAACATTCTTTATTAATTTTTGTAGGGTTTTTAGGGATTCAACAGATACAGTACACTTAAGTACTAAATTATTTCATTATTATTTAATTGACAAGAAAAATATTAAGTAGGAGAATGGAGTTAACAGCCTGAATCAGTCTCTAATAGCTAAATTCTCATAATTTTCTACTTATATACTTATACATACTATAGGTGTATATTTGGACTGGGTGTATTTATAAAAAGGAAGTAGAATAAAAAGATTTACATACAGTCTTTGAATTAAGTAGGCTAGGAAGTTGCAGTTCATTTTTGACTGAATTAAGAGTAATTGGTAATGGAAATGGATTACTTTAATCATAAGGCTATTTTACCCCATACGATATCATAAAGATCTGATTCAATTCAATTCAATTTACACACCGGTGATGGTAAACATGATTGGTCAAAACCAAATATAATAACTTGTAACACATGTTTGGCAAATAAAATATCTTTATCTTTGTCAATATGTAGATATCTTTATATTTTACAGTGGTCACTGGTCAACGAGCGGTTTAGGTACTGGCTGTGCATCTTAGAGGCCCAAGTTCGACACTCACTAGGTGACTAGACATTGTACCTTTGCGGAATATACGGTCATTTTCAGCAATTTCAGCCACCCCTACTTGCTTCCAGTTAAAGGAAATATCGTTAGGAAACCTGCATCTTAATGACTATTAGGTAAGTGAAATGGAGAAAGACAATGGCACAACACACCATTATCTGTACCAAAATCTTAATAAGGAGCATCTATCTCCATACATAATGACATAACAAATGCCAAAATATTTTACTCAGTGTTTTTAAAAGTCTTTCGTGTTCAAAAAGCTTGTAAAGTTACAATTTTTTTTATTATCTTGATGAGTTTTGCGTATTTTTTTTAATTTTTGCTACTTCCAGGCACTGCATTAGATTTTTTAACGGTGGGCACTCATTGAATTAATTATAGAAATTATTTCATTAAACCTACTGGTTTATATATATATAAATGCATAGCATCTACTCCAATCAACATTTATTTGACGCAATTTGCTAAAATATGAAACTACTTACTACAAACTGTGTATAATTTTTAAGCACGCACGTATTCTTATGTAGTCGATATATACCTTACCTATACTTTAATTTTTGTTTGTACTTACGCGTACAAAAAAGATAAGGAACCTGATTGATATAAAGCGCAACTTGGAAGATAGGACTCAGTAGGTGTTGCCAAATATTTTTAAGGCTGTAGTAGTGCACTAAAGTTTGAAATCAAATTTTCTTTTGTGAGTGTTGAAAAGGTTCACAACCAACTCAAATTAATTTATGAAGTACCTACTGCCTTTTAATTGAAGAAATCCGTTAGCACTTAAAAAGACCATCTTTGCGTAAACGGATTTTAGGACTAGACACCAAGTTGTTCTAACGAGGTACAGAAACTAGTTTCATGTTTATTCGAATATGGGTCTGCCATCTTCAACATAAGTATATTTCGTGCTTTTCATATCAAATTTGCTGTAGCTTTATGCCCATTTTGGTTTATTTCAGTATATATTTGTAGTAACAACAGGTACTTAAATAAATAAAATGTCATATGAATAGTTATTAGGTAGTAGTAATATGTGTTATATCTTTTGTAGACCTACAAATAGATTTTTTTATATTTAATTTTATAAATTGACTACTAATGTGTGAAAGATAAAAACCAAAACGCACAATAACAATAAAAAATTAAAATTTATTAAAATAAAAATACACAATATTTACAGTAATATTACAAAAAGAAATTATAAACGAAATAATACTAAAACGCATTTTCATTCGTTTAACTTAATATAAGTAAATTAACTTAAATATGTGTGCTTTACTAAGTGATGGGTTAGTTTAATAGATTACCATGGCATCGTTAGAAATACTACCTAAATACAAAGTCACTGCATTTTACCTTACATCTACGATAACAATTCAAGGCCCTTTTACATAGAAGACTTTAATATTTTACAAAAAAAAAACATTAAGAGGCTATAAAATTACCTATAACAGCTAAATTTTGGTACTTAATGACCTCCATTACACATTAAACTGGCCTAAATGATATTTAAACTCAGTACAGAATCCGCTAATAATATTGAAACGCCTATTCAATATTGATATAAAACAACTACTGAAGGAATGTTGTCAAAATTGAGCAAATGTTAGAAAACAATTTACCATAGCTAAGCGATATATTATTCTGGATATGAGATTCATTAGATATGTGCAAAGCGAAGTCTTTTTAGAGGGTTTTTATAAACCTACACCGTCTTATTATAAAACGCTTTGAACCCAGTAAAAAAATATATCTTTGTTACTGGGTTCAAACCATTATCCGACCAAATAAAGTTGACATCTAGTAATACGCGATTGTCTCATCTGAAAATGTCATCTTGATTTAGTCGAATAATGGTTTAAACCTAGTAACAAAGTTAGTCTGCGTTTTGTAATAAGACGGACATAGTTCAGGTATTCGTCATAGAATGAAAATGTATGTTATAAATATAACAACACTGTGCTAGATGCAATTTGGTCTGGAAAAAAACATTGAAAATATATGATGAAAAAAAATTACGTGACGATTTGTAATAAGCTCGGCTATCAAGCTCCAAACACACTAACTGTAAAAATGTACGTGGTGATTGGGATACCATACGTTTCAAAGTTCTCATCAAATATTTTCATTAAAAAAACGAATTTAAAATCAAAAAGTAGTTAACCTACTTATTCTTTAAATGTCGCTATAGAATGAACTGTAACAATGCCAATATTATTACATGCAGTAAAGTAAAATACCTGAACCGATGGTTAGCTCTTTTATATAAAAGACAACAGTAGGCATAAGTACTTATTTAATACCATTAGTCTTATGTTATTCAAGTGAACTAGTACTCAAGTACTTAAAATTTATCAATGGATAACAACTAATACAATACAGTCAATATTAAAACATTCGACTATAAATATTGCTAGTCCAAAATGTTATACATATAAGTACAGTAATAATTGAACTACACAGCTTACAATATATTAAAGCCCACAGAGTATAATTATATTATAGAGGAGTAGTGCAGACAACGCTTCATATAAACGTGGTTCAATTATATTATGAATTATTTAATATAAAGGTACACAAGTAACGTTAATCCAATTTTATACTTAGGTAATATTAAAATTAAACGTTTTTTAGATCTCTTATTTTTTCTTCGGGTATAATCTATTTAAAAATATTAATTTTTAACATTTTTTAATCATCACTATTTATATTTGTAATAACCTTATTTTACCATGGAAAATTGGAAAAATGACAAAGAATAAATTACAATTTATTTAAAAGATTCCGTAAAATAAAGCTAAAAATGTTTTAAAAAATCAGACACGTAGGTTCAGTATTTAATCTAAAAAACGATTTTTTACAGTCCAAAATATAATTGAACGCTATCCAAAATATATGGAGCGCACCTACTGCACATATCGTCGATATCAAGAATTAGTTCGAGTTTAGTAAGTCACGCGTTGATGGGTAGGAAAGACACTATTTCTCAAATATTAATGTCAAAAACCTCGTTAGCGATCTCAATCAAGATCTAAATGACTTAAGTCATTACGTTTTACGTGAAAAAGTTGTCTCTTTGCTGGTAAATAGGGAGTTCGACGTCGGGTGAGCGATCGTCCAATTCATCGTTCTTGTCTCGTTGGGGCAGCTCTTCTAACGCTTTCACTGTTGAAAGAAAGTTGATATTAATTATCAGATCTTTTTCTCTTTATATATCTTTTTTTTTATTTTTCAACGATACTGGCTGGCAAAAAGTTACAGTACGAAAAAGTAAAATCTACATGCAAAATTAATGAGAGCATCTTATTTTTGCCACCAGAACGGGGCGGGGATAGAAAAATAAATAGTAAAAAGGTATACTGATTTTAAAAACTAAAAGTAGATACGAGAAATCTCTATCTGCATTTTCTTTGCTCCCATTAAAAATTAGCTTTAAATATGAAATAAAAGAGCATCTACTTATAAATTTAAAAAAAAACTACTCACAACAAAATGCAATAAAACGAAACCATGCTGCACAAACTGGACTGCGGAATCTTCAAAGGCCCTCCAGGATTTGTAAGTACGACAAATCTAGCCGTTAACTGGTTGCTATAGGGTGTGTTATGTGTGTGGGTATCATGGTGTGCTTCGTGTGGTTAGCACTTGTCTCGTACATATAAATCATACAGCAGGAATAAAATCATTGATATGCATGATTCACATTGATCTTAACCTAAGGATTATATACCTGAACCGATATCGATAATTGAACTTAAAGGTACAAATGCAGATACCAATATAGAAACAGATGCTAATAAAGATACCGGTACCAATATCAATACCATTACTGATATTGATGCAAGATAAGATCAATATCATGTACTGTAAGTTAATGCTCATGATATATGTGAATATGAGACAAGGGCTGACACTTGTGTTAACTATAATGAACATAGTGTAGATCAGTTTGCGGAGGACGGCCCTTGGTCAGTGTTCGTTCCTGTTGAATGGTACAAACATCAAGCTTTGTTGTTACATGCGGACACAAATTAGCTGTTAGTTACATACGTAATCTGTTATTAGAATTCACAAATATAAAATGAATCTTAATTTTATAAAAGCAGAGAGTGTAAAATTCAACCAAGTTTGCAACAATTAAAAAAAATATTTTTAATTTTAAAGTTGAAATAAAAAACAAAAATTGTGAAACACTATGATGAGGTTCGAGGTAAGGTAACATGTACTTAAGATACTTTAGTAGATTTTCAATACCTTACTTTAAGTGACGCTTTTAATTTATTGAATTAATTTTGTAAACCACACATTTGTGCAATTCTAATTACAGACAAACATCAATTTGCAAAACATTGTGCAAAAGACTAAAATATGGATGGGGATCAATTAATGAAAAAATTATTCTGATTATATATTAAAACTAATAAATCTGATTATATATTAAAATCAATAAATAGTACCTACATACTTATTTTCAATTAGTAAACACTTATTTTTTAAAGAATGGTATTACTGCACCCAGAATGACAAGTACTAATATAATCAGAATGACATAATTCAAATATTCTTTTAGCGAAATAAATTTTCAGGTCAAACTACCATTCAACTTTTTCAAATTGAAATAGGTGAATCATGGCAAGTTTTAATAAAAAATCAGAATAATTGTAAAGTGACAGCAACAACGAATCCAGGTGAAAAATACAACACAAAACAACATCAAACACAACATCTATTGTGTTGATTTTATGTTCTTTTAATAAAAGCAAGTAGTTTAATACAAGTATATAATGCATTTAAAATATACTTTAGTTAAAATTTAATTATGCTTGGGATATTACCGACTTATTGATTGCTTGGTGTTAAGCATCTACCTACCTATAAGCTGGTGAATGTCTACACAAACTTGCTTTTATTTCTATGTGAGCAAAACATTTTGTAACATAATTTACACAGTTAGAGTAACATATTTCAGATAAACCAATAGAAATATTTAAAGTAAGTACTAAAAAAAATTATATAGATAAAAATATATAAAACTATAAATAGGAATAGAAGTACTCCTCCAATGTACGCATCAGTTATGACGTCTATAACGTACTAAATATTCAGCTACTAATTAATATATCAGTCGATAATAAATTCGGGTTGATAAAAATGTTTTGCTTCCCAAAAACAACAAACCAGTCACATAACTAAAAAGTCATCTTACCGGCTATGATTTTGCTCATCTCGGTAACCTGCTTGGCCAATATCTGGTTCATCTGCAGCAAATGTTCCCGCTGCCGCTTCTCTTCCCCGTCAGGACTCTAACGGTCATCACAAGCAACATGTACTGTGCTGTTTACATATTTACAGCCAACATTCTAAGCTGCTATAAGCTGACAAGTTTGTAGACAAAATAGAATAGAACTAACAGATAAAACTCTTAATTTTAATAGATGGTAGAAAATTTAAGAATGACAAATCTCTTTTTCATGACGATAAGAAAATAGAAGTAAAAGTATTGAAAAGAAAAATGCCTGGTTTTGGTGATATAATCATTTGTGTTTTAGTTCTTGCTACTAACAATAGGTACTATATTGATTTTGTCTACAAACATAATCATCTAATATTTTATTTTATTATTCATCTTAAAACTAACCTAGAAGTAACAATGGACATGCGAAAGAATAGAAAGTTCATTCAGAACAACAACGAAAGCAGAGCGAGCGAATGCGAAGTGCAATAAAATGAATTGGAAATTTAAAGTGTTTACTGTACTGCCTAATCTTGAGGCTTTCTCGTGTGACACGATGAATGGACACAATCAGTGCGCTTTAGATGGATAACAAGGTAAAAACTCGTATCCCTTGGTAGAACTGAGGTAAAATGGCTATGACAAAGAAGCTACTTTATATATTTCTAACAAAGAAGAATGCTTTATTAGCCATAGGCTTATTATTAGTGTATCTTCCTTCTTCCTCAAAAGAGAATATCAAACAATGAAATAAGAATGTTGATTAAGGTTTAAATCTTTTCAAACTAGTAATTTTTAAAAGAAATGATGATGATGATGAAGAAGCTTTGCCTAAAACTAAGATAGAAATGATAGTCTTAGAAGTAAGTATTTAACAGAGTTTCACTATCACACGAAAAAGAGAGTGATAAAGATGTATTGAGTTAGGTATCATAACTTACCTTGTCGTCAGCCGAAGAACTAGTCAGCATCTTCTTGATAGATTCCACCTTCTCTTGACGCTTTTGTTGTTCTTCCGGTGAGAGTTCCGGAGGCTGTCATAGAATAAAATCAATTAGGTATTTATTGTAGTTAATGTTGTGTTGAGCTTAACATGGTAAAACAAAGCTCTTACAATTCATAGTGATGGTAAAATGTTTATTATCAGAAGTAGGTACCCATTATTTATACTCTTTAGTTTCTGCAGTATTTATTACTTAGGGATAAAGGTTTTCTGTTTTACAAAAGTTTCACTTTTACAACAACAACAGTTTTGTTGGTACTGTCAGTAGCGTCAATTCTGAGCGATACATAATAGATACGTAATATAAAAGCAAACTCATTTACAAGTTAAAATACTTATCCTTACCTCTTTGGGTGCATGTTCAGCAAGCATTGCAGCTAACTTTTCGGTTAGTGTGATCAGCTAAGCAAAAGCTACTTTATTGTATTTAGAAATTAAAACACCAACTTTTACCTTTTCGGGTATGTACCGCTCAGGGATGAGGATCTTCTGCGGCGCGGCCAACAGCTGGTCGATGGTGTTGTCGGCGAGGCGATGCGTCTGCGCGGGCAGCGCCGACCGCACCACGTCGGGGGCGGGGGCCGAGCGGAGAGCGCGCTCCATGTCGGCGTCATCTAGTGATCGACCTAATTTCTGTGAAAATGCAAGTTTTATTAATATGTTATTTTAGTCTAGTTATTATTTGCAAGCATAGGTATCACGAGATACCTATGCTTTCTAATAGACACATTTGTCTTTCCTTACTCAGTATAATTGTTAAAAATAAGTCTGAAAATTCTTCAATTTAAGTGTGCAAACTTACATCTTGATTATACGCGTCCTTGGGCATTTCATTCAATGTTTTGGCACTAAGATGGTGTGGTGCTGTGTAATGCCTCCTCTTTTCCTTTGGAACTTGTCTTCTATGCAAAGATCCATTCTTTGGTTCTCCAGACATCTCGGTAATAATTTGCTTCGCCGCCTCACTCTTGAATATTGGAGACAACTCCATGTGAGACCTGGTTAAACTGACAATACTACTGGTCTTCGATAACGGATCATTTGTTAACGTCCTAGAACTATCAGTAGGGCTGTTCAGGTACTGAGTGGAGATTGAAATTGTACGATCATAACCTGACTTATCGTAACTCTTGTGGTAACTGCTACTGAGAGACGATATGTCTCGCGAGTAATCGTAGTTAGATAGTGAAGGACTTGATGGATATTTAGGGCTAAGTTCCATGTTCTTTTCACCTATGCGAAGGTAGTTGGGAGGTTCTTGCGGTTTTGAGTAATATTCTTCAAATGTGCTGAAATCTGTCCGAGGCACTGATGAAGCTCTGGTGTAATTAAGAGATTGTACTAGTTCTTCTTCTATAAACTGGTCTAGATTGGCTGTGATATTGTTTGATGACCAATCAGACATTGGTTGTAGCGATCGTTCTCTATCTCGCTGTCGCCGTTCACTCTCTCGTTTCACAATCCTGACAGTTTTGATTTCTTGCTTTTCCACATTCGACAAATTTGCTGCAAAGAAAAAAATGGCTTAACTTCTACTTTATATGTCCAACTCGTATTTAATGGCCAACAAATTTCGAAATTCCCCTAGTATAAATTAAACAGAACTTGCCGATTTGCAATAAAATTTGCCTAGAACGTAAGTGATAGAATTTAATTTAGGCAACAAAATAGCAAATTTATAAAATTATATAAAAAGTAAAAACAATTTTTTAAAAATTGCAATATAACTCTTACCAAATCCACCATGTTGCATATCTTCACTGGTCATCGGTGAAATCATATCCGGAGCAGATGGCCTAGTATCCACGTACAGTGGAGTCTCCATGTTACTCGGTTCGTAGTGCCCAGGGGGCAGAAGACCGTTCATGTCGTAGTCGTAGTCCGCCTGGCCGTGGTCGATGGTATGGCCAGTGTCCAGATTCGTTTCTTGCCAGCAGGAGGTTGGACGTCGTTTGCCTGAAATTTTTATGTTCTTTTATAATCAACTGTTTATTTATGTGTTACTATGTGAAGACATAAGTGGCTTGAAATGAGGGCTCATTTCAACTATCCCAATCCCAACTATATTCTAAATCTTTGATCCCAACTTTCATTATAATTGCGAAAATGAGTTTTTATATTTGTTTGTTACCTTTTCACACTCCAACCACTGAACCTTCTTAGATGTTTGATATAGATAATTGGATATAGTTTGAGACCCAGGAAAGGACATTAGAAAATTTTATGTCTTAAAATTCTCACAATGAGAGGAACACAGTTCTTAAATCACAGATCTTAGGTTCAATCAACAGTCTAGGAGTTATGAGTTGTATGTTAGAAATCTCTTCACCTGGTATGGAGTCGTGTGTAATTTGCAGAGCTTGTGACTGCTGAGTCAGATGTCGCACAGCTCGACTCAGCTCCTGTCGTTGACGCTGTAAAGCTGATACCAGGTGTTGGACTCTTGATACCTCTGAAAAATAACAATAAAAAACAAATAAAAATTTATTTTTAGATGTAAGTTATGAGTACACAAATAGAAAACGGGAATCAAAAATCTCATCGAATATTGAGATTGATCCAAAGAATTATATCTATTCGTTTGGTCGACTTATACTAGCACAGCGGAAAGAGTACGTTTTTCTTTTCTCCGAATAAATTACAATTGAAGTGAGCATATGCAAGATTGAAACTAACAACCGGCTAGATATCGCACAAAATTGTAATCGCTGACGCTTTCTCGTCTCTAAAGCCATGATCCACTTCGGGTCTCGGGATCCACAGTAAGTCCGTAAGTAAATAACTCTTACCGTCTTCCAGCATTGCAGTAGGGTGTGACGGCGTAGCAGCGCGCCGGGCTTGCAGAGCTCGACGCAGTTGTTGCAACTCGCGCTCTAACCTGGCGTTGTCTGCTACTGTCTGCTCTAGTTTCTGAAAATCACAAAATCATCATTGCTGCGACATGCGAAACAATCTCAATAATCTCAACTAAACGTTAAAACATTGTTCCAATTTGTTACTAATACGACTTACACGTTTGTATGTAATCGGCGAATTTTAGACATGCACCATGAATTTTATATTTACAATGCATGCGTAAAAATCATATCTACTGATTGGCTCCATAATTGAACGTTTATATTTTGATGAAAAATAAAGAAAAGATCTGATAAAGACCCATTTTTTGCCATGTAACTAACTAATAGTTTTATGTACAATCCATCCACCACCTATAAATATTTAACAAAATGCGGTGCGCCAACACATGCTTAAATCAATACTCACTAAAACCATAAATTGTAAATATTTAGTAGGTACTTATTCTATATTTACAAAGAAAAATAAAAAGTATATAGATAAAAAAATATAAGTGCAGTATAGACGAAAACCTTATAAACCTTAGAATTGTGCGCAAGCATGGCGTGCACGCGCGCTAGCTCGGCCTCGAGCCCCGCACCTTCTGCACCCCCCGCACCCCCCATGTTGTTCATCCCCCCCGCGTTCGCCATGACGTTGCTCATGCTGCCCCGGGTGATGTCTGTGCGAGGCACGCTGTCCAATTTGCCTCTGACACCTAAAAGTGAAGGTAATATGGAAATTGTGAAAATATGAATAGGTTTGTATGTATGAAAAATATGTAGACAAAAAATGATTTTTTTTCAAAGATCCTTTGAATTATCTAAATTCCTAAGGTAACTTATAATTAATGTAGAACTGGAATAAGTTTAAACTCGTAGTAAGACTTCTTCGAATAACCTCATACTTACATAAAAATATAGATTTTTAAATTTTAACAGACTTCTGAAGTGGAAACAGTACGTCATAATTGTCACAGGCTATGATATTTTGAAGGACTTATTTTTTACTAACCAGTAAGCAAAGACTCAAGGGTGTCTTTATCAGTCTTTAGACCCTGCAGAATGGCAGCTTCGTCAGCCAGTTCCTGCTCCAGTGCCCAAAGCTCAGCTACTCTAGCTCTGGCTGCTTCTGTTTCTAAGGGTTTGCCCGCTGCAGCACTTTCAAGCCATCTGTAAGAATAAAAAAATACTGACATGTCAAGCAATGAGGAAACACGTTCTTGTTGAAAGAGGCTATTAGTTAACCCTGATTTGGAAACAAAAAACCAATATTTGGTGACATATATTGGTTACTAATGTGTTCCTCTAATACCTAAGTACCTATTATATTATCAATCTATTAATATCTGCATTTTCAGAATGAAATACTGCTTGGACATGCAAAACAGACCTGAAGTTTTGGGCTCGACTCCAAGTTGGTTTGATGTTACTCAAAGGACGCCACCCGGGCACCCGGATGAATATTACAAATCTGCAGTATCGAGATAAGATCTATGTCAATTGGTGAATCTGTGAGTACTGTGTGTGTCTGTTGGGTCCAAACTCATGTCACTCGATTTATTTACTATGTATTTATTAAAATGTATACCTATATAGGGAGCTTACCTTTGCTGCTCCATTGCATGCTCTGCCAGCACCTTTTGCCTTAACCTCTGGTTTCTTTCGAGACGTTCTACAGTGGAACCCGGTCTGTTGTATAAGGATCCCAGTTTGACCATATTGTCGACTAGTTGTACTAAAGGCTTGCTCTTCTCGTACTGATGTTCTAGTTCCATTAATTGCATCTTAAGTTGTTCAAGGCGTTGTAGGCTTTCTTCACGTTCCATGGCTTTCAAAGAGCTGAGAGATTCCTAGAATGAGGTTAATCGTAATTTTATTCGATGTTATCTCTAACCTGACAACCAAGTAAAAAATTAAATTGTTTCTATCAAAAAAATCCCCCTCCACCACCTCTAAAAACATTCACTTATTTTCAAACACAAATACAACGTGAATCTGCAAAATATTAACAAACATAATATAGAAACAAAATGCACAAAAAATAAAAAATAAACACCTCAATGCTACTGATTTGAGCGCAGCAATTGTCTATTGCTCGGTGCATCGCCGCATGCCGCCGTCGCAACTGAATCAGGAGTAACACCAACTCCTCGTGAGTGCGACCTAGAAGCTCCCCGGCAGTCGGAACCCCTATTTGTTCAGGCTGGCCCGACCGCTGATTTCTTTGCTAATAATACCAACAAATGCAACACAAATGAAAGGCTAAATCTACCAAACATACACAACAAAATGCAACTAATGATATAACATGTAATATATCAAACAATAAGAAATTGTTTTTTTCTTACCAAATCCTCAGTTTCTGTGTTTCTTCGGATCCTTGGACTGACAGCTCGGATCGGTTGCTGAGAAGCTCTCGAAGGCGACCGAGTTGTAGCCCAAGCATCCTCAGTTGTACTCAATGCATGTAACTATTTAAAAAATAAAAAATATGATAAGTTTCAGAACGGTATTAATTTTATATTCAAGTTATTTGATAGATAAACTAACTTAGAGGTATCCAATCCAACCCTAATTTCTTTATCCCTAATCTATATAACTATATAATATCGTTGAAAATACTAGACCCAGATGATTAAATGCAGACCTTAACAGGAAGATGTGCCAAACTAATGTGCAGGTCGAAATTTGCAGTAGATCCCAATTACTGCTGCGAGGATGGATATAAGTCTATGTCTCTCTTGCATCTTATCGATTGAAGATAGATTTGGAAAATACAATAAGCCACTAGTGACGTTACTAAATTGACAACCTCCGTGGCATAGTGGTCACCATGCTAGTCCGCCACCCAGAGGTTCCGGATTCGATCCCCGGACAGGGCAAGTTGGAAAATGGCTTTTTTCAAATTGTCCTGGGTCTTGGATGTTTGTCCATATAAGTATTTGCTATAAAATATAGTATCATTTAGTTAGTATCCCATAACACAAGTCTCGAACTTACTTTGGGGCTAGCTCAATCTGTGTGATTTTTCCCTATGTATTTATTCATTTATATTTTAATGGATTGACATCTTTAAAATTAACATCTTTTAAGGAGAGAGAAAATTTGAACCAGTGACTTTTTTTTATCCTGTTTTGTCCCATTGATGGGCAAAGGTCTCTTTGAAATTCAATTCTTGAACCAGTAACTTATCTAATTTAATTTGTTAAAGTGTCTTACGTTTTGTTGTGAAGCGGACATCTGTTGTGATCCATAGTGGTCATTAGATGGTTTATCTTCAACCCATCTAACTCTGGGGCTAACAGCGCGTACAGGTATGTTAGCATCTCTGGTATTCCTTCCGATAGATGTATTGCTTCCCAGAAAAGCTTTCTTTGATAATGTTTGCTGGTTTGATGAATTATTGTTTGAGCCTAAGTCCATGTGCGTGCCTGACATTGCCATAGAAGCTGTAAATTTTTGAATTTGTAACCTTAAAATATCCCAAACAAAAATAATAGAAAATATTGGAAAAACATGATAAAGTGTGCATAAATCCGCATAACTATTAGTGAATTCTCATTATGTATTTACAAACATAACACATATTTGTTAAAATTTGCATGCTGTGACCATTATCTATGCACCTTATCGTGTTTGAACCCAATTAATGACTAAATGTTCAACCCAAAAAATATTTACAGTAAAACATGTAATAATGACTTTGCTTTGCTTAATATCATAATGAGAAATAGTAGAACTTACATAGTGTACCTTACAGGACCATACGAATGTTAGAGGATACCTTCTTTGCTTGCACTGTCAGTCCCGGTGTCCATATTACAAAGTGTGCCACTTGTACCCACACCTGCACCCCGTACGCACCCAGAACCTCTCTTCATGAGCCCACTTGACATTAGATCCCATTGCCGAAGCTTTTCTCTATCAATCTCAAATCTTTTTTTATTACTATTGTTACAAGTACTGCCCACACGCATTTCCAACATCGGTGATTTTCCTACAGCCGATTCAATTGCTAATTGCTCATATACTCCTTCATCAGGCCTCACATCTGGTTCAGTATTTTCTGCTAGACTCACATAGACATCGTTATCATCTACCTTTTCTTCTTCTTTAAGACAAGAATTTTGAAAATTAGCACTATTATCTCTTAATCTTATTTGACCCTGAATATCACAGTTTACATATGTTACATGTCTTGATATTTTACTAGGAAACCCTTTCTTGACTCTTTTTATACTATTCATACCACTAATATCACCGTTTGTTTTACCCAGTAACGGAGACTCAACAGTGTCTAAATCATCCATTGAGCGGGCATGCCTGTGAGATACTCTTCTTAAATTATCTCTCCACAATGCATCTTCATCCCAATGTTTCTCACCGTGACATAAAACATTTTCATAGGCACTGGCTTCAGCTTCCGCGTCGTAATAAACTGTATTCGATGAGGTGCCACTACAGTGTGAGGACATACTCGCATTAGAAACTTGTATTGGTGAAGTAGTATTCAAAGCACTTCGATTTATTGTGTTTGAGTCTGGAGAAGATGTTTCCTTATTATTGTAAGAAGAATTTCTTTTACAACCTAGCCCAGATAATAAATTCATTGATTCAGGTATCTTAGAATGACGACCATCTGAAGATTCGTAAAGATTTTTCATGTCTATTTCTGGATCTTTGTCGGCTACACTCAAAAATTCTACCGAAACACTTCTAGCTGACGCAGCTAATTCAAATGAGCAATTATTTGTAAATATATGGTTGTTATGGATAGGATTGTGAATATGTGTTATTTCATTTTTCTTATGTAACGGTCCTCTGCGCCTCTGGTTATTTAATCTTCGATGGAGATTGGTATTCTTCAAATAGTGCGATGTCGGTAATACATTTATGTGCTCTTGCGATGATAAATCCGAGTAATAATAAGGTGCACTGTGTTCTGTGGAGCTATCTCTACTATGAAACCCTGTGGAAGTGGAAAAAGCATTCGTTTCATTTCCCGATTTTAATGCCAATTTTTCGTTCTCAAATTGCCTGATCTTGTCAGCTAATACATCTTTATTTAAGTTTTTGCTTAATAATTCTTCTTCATCATAGCCTTTGGTGTAGTATGATATTGGTGATTTTGTGTTGCCCACTGAAATACAAGAGCTTTGCGATCCTATATAATTTGAGATTAGATGTTCTTTAGCATATTGAGAAGTCATATTAGATTGCTTATTTTCGAGTCTCAGTCTACTACTTTGTCCTACAGGCGTACTAGAACAACGCATGTGGTTTGTTACAACATTTGGTGAATGGACAGGTTTTAACGCATTATCATTGATCGTGATGCTGCTTTCCGATGAAGAAATATTTAAATTTGATGTTTTATTCAAATCTGTACTTGACTCTCCAATAGGCTGAAGTTTATCCAAATATCTATCTAAATCCATGTTACTATTTGTTTCATTATTAAGATACAATTTAGATGCAGACAATTCAAATATTGAATCATCAGAGAGTGGTCTCCTCTTCAACATCATTTCTATATTTTGATAGCTGCTCATTGGGTACCTTAAATCAATTGCCATTTCACTTTCGTTTAAACTCGCAACCTCCGATGATAAGTTCGATGGAGCTATTTCGAATTTGCTACTAATATCAGATTCTAATGACAATCGTGATGAACCTCTATCTGCATTATAACTTCTTAAAGAGTCTGTTTCAATACTACTGGAGTTATAATGTTCTAATATCGCATGACTTAAAAGTTTTGGAGATTCTTCATTTAACCGTTGTCTTTCATTTGGTAAACTAGCTCTACTGTTTTTAATTTTTTCACCACGTGTTAAAGTATCATGAATCGAGGTTCGACTACCATAAATCATTAACGATGTAGTTTTTCTTCTTCGCATGGTTTGATTTTCATTGGTCAACATCTTCAAAATGGAATTATCTTGTGACATGTCAGACTTGTCCAACTTTTCTAAAACATACTTAGAAAGAGCTTCGTCAGACAGTTCGTCACAAGGTGGTGATGAACTTGGCACGGGTGGAGGTGGAAGAATGTCACTGTCAGAACTGTCTTTTCTAACTAAAACGTTTTTACTGCGGTTTAAGTAATATGATGCAGGTCTAAATGTATCAGATATACTAAAACGATTAAAGGGCGTGTCAATCGGTAGTTCGTCTTTAGGTTCTTCACCATCTGTTGAATCAGAACTATCCGGTTTTTTTAATATTCTATCAGTTTTTGAAGCTCTTTTTACGGTATGCTCTTTTGTATCTGCAAAATTAGATGCAGTGTCAAATAATGCATTATTAATAGGTTTCTCTTTATCAGATTTGATATCACAATTCAAATTATTTAACTCCATGTAGACTGGTTCTACTTTCCCACCGTTTACACATACCACTTCGTATGTTTGCATATCTTCTTCTTCATTTCCTATATTCATTTCAACATAAGGGTTATCTTCATAATTTACTGGCATAGTGTCATTAAAAACGCTAAAATTCTCTAGAACCATTTGATGCGTTAGTTCGATTCCTGAAGTTTTTCTAGGACTCATTGGTAGATAATGATCTTCAGCTCCAGAAGAAATTGGAGGTGTCATGGGTTTCTTTTCAGATTCAGTTTTATCCAGCTCAACTTTTTCTTTTTCAGCGGGTTTGTCTTCAGCATTTTTGATAACAACTTCACCTTCAACGTCAGATTCCATTAATACTTCGTCTAAGTCGTTATCTGTATATTCCATTTGAGTTTCTGATTCAGCTTCACTCTCATGAGTTTCATATCCGTCTTCATCTTCATCACTCAAAGTTTTACTCTCATCATTTTCATATTGATCTTGTTTGACATTAGAATCTTCGTAAATATTTTCCTCAGAAGCACATCTTATATTTGTCACAGACAATGTGGATACTATGTTCTCATATGTGTTTTCAGTTACGCTTCTCTTGTCTTCTATACTAATTAGTGAGTCTGTTTTCGAAATGTCTAAACTAGCAGTACAGGGTGCGTGCGGAGTTACAAGTGGTATATTGTTAGGACTTGTTAGGTTCGCTTTATCAGACCTTCCTGCCTGCTTATCTCTTGGGTTTTCCACATCAGTGCCCGATGTTTCCTCTGAGGTGCAAAATTGAAATCGATATTTTACTAATATCTCAGCATCAAATACATTAAAAATATCAATTTCATTTTTATGCGTCTTTTTTTTAGTTAGTATATTTATGATAGACGACTCTTAATGTTAGAAAAATGAAATGCAAACTTATTACCATAACTAAATATTTATATTGGTATCCCTCCACCGATACTACACCATATTGTTTTGTTAGTGGCACAATGTCCCCGCAGGCAGGAAGGTACCTTTCCGCAAAGCGAAGTCATTATAATGCTACTGCAGGACGATTCCATGTATAAGATAAAATAATAAATTAAAAGAATATGAATAAATTGTTAAAAATACAAATAGTATAATATTTTTTTTAAACTTATAAAACGTAATGGAATATTATGTTGAGGTACTAAGTAATGTAGAAAAAACTAATTTTACGTTTAATTAATATTATAAGCACATTACGAATTATCATCTATTATATATTTATATAAGAATGTGTTAGATAAGTATACTTAAATTAAATTAAATATGATATCTGAGCATTTCCTTAATTATCATATTTATATAATATTTTTAAATATTAACAATAAATCTATTCATGCATTTCTGATATATACAGAAAAAGTATCATGCGACTAAGGTTTTACATATGCCTAAATATTTAAATAACTCATATATAATCGATAATAATTCAACATGCTATGACGTTTCGTATCAATTTAATCAAGATATAAGTCAATGATAAATAATATTACATACCTTCATCATCTGAAGAATAGCTGTTATAGGAAGCATGGGGATAATTCTTAGATTTGTATTGGTCTGATCTCAGAGACTGTCTACTTTGGTTTAAAGATCGTGCTAATGATATTGCAGCTGGAGTACTTTTTCTAGTCAAGGGCGACTGAAGCATTCTCTGTTTCCATTCTAGTAATCGTTTCATTGATTCTTCCCGCTGTAAGGAAAATTACGTAGGTAATAAACAACCATAACAAATGTCAAATTTAGTATAAAATAACTATTTGCATACTATAATAATATCATAAATACCTGTTGAACTTTCTTGTCACCTTCTTTTTCTGATACAGTTGACGGTAATCTAGCACTAGCAGACCTTATGAATCCTTCTGAAGATGGGTCAAATCTACTCATATTTTCTTTGACGAAACTGGCATTGGAACCATCGCTCATGACGCTTCCACTCCTATTTAAGAATTCCTTTTGTTTTTCAATGCCTTTTTCTTTTAGTGTCCAATTAGAATTCAACCCTTCTAAATCACTAAACTTTGAACTATAACTGACATTGTCACGTGCCATTTTCTTCGGGGCAAATTCAGTCTCATAATTATTATTCGTGATTTGAGAGTACGGGGAATTGAGTTGCTTTTCTGCTAAACCACTTGCATACTTAGCCAGTGGTATTTGAATATTTTTTGGGCCCATTCCTTGTTGTAAGTATTGAGCTGACTGACGCATTTTCTCTGCATAGCTTTCTTCTGAATAGTATCTATCTGAGCTTGGATCGTAATAAGAGTTGATGTCAAGGCTCGATTTCGGTCTTTGTGGTTGTCTAGGTGGATCGCATGTATTTCGAGCAGGCATTGTTCTATTCAGCATTTCATTTTTAGACTCGTATTCAAGAAAATCAGCACTATGCGGTCTTGGCATTGGTGGCTGGATACCACTTGACTGCATCTTTTTTCGTCGTAGTACTGATGGACCACTGAACGTCTTTTCTTGTTGCTAGAATAAAAAAAATGTTAGTAGTTAAGGCACCAAAAAAATAATATAATACTAGATACTTTATTGTAAAATATTACTAGAATAATTACTTACATAACTCGCTGTGTATTCTTGTTGCTGTGATTGTGGTTGGGATTGTTGCTGTTGCTGAAGCTGCTGCAGTTGTTGATTTTGCTGTAGTTGTTGACTAGAAATATGGTTACCAGGTTCACGAGTTTGAGATGATTGAGGCGGTGATTTAGAATACGTTTTACCGTAATCGTTTTCAGCTGCATACATGCCATAGACATCTTCGTAGTCTCCTGCTTTGCTCTTATAAGAAGCCATTGTATTAGCCCGACCGTACGCATCAGGCGTCCTTCTATCTACCATCAGCCGTTCGTTCATTGCACTTGGTCCTCTGCTTTGCCGGGTCATTTCACCATAAATGTCTCTGTTGTAAGGGTTGCTATCAACATTCGTTTTAGAATTTGTTCGAGAGTCCGAATAGTTTTCATGGTAATTTGATTGTACGTCTTGTTCCGATGTAGCTCGGTTATTTTTATTCTGTAGATCTCTTTCTTTAGCTGCATTGTTATCTTCTGTTTGTGGAGTACTATCCTGAAGAAAAGGATTTCGCGATCCTGCCCGCTGGGTGTCATACAACTTTTCGTGCATGTTATCTTGCGTTGACTGTGGCTGTTGCTGAGTTCTAGTCCTATCATTAAAGTAAGGCGATTGAGGATTAGTCTTGTACGTAGAAGACGTGCTGGGTTGGTTGTTTTCTAATCTATCAGTGACTGTGTTAGTCAAAGGCAGAGAAAGGTGATGCGTGTCGTAAGGTCGTTTCGTCTGGTATTGAGGTGGCTGTGCTGGTGGCGGGCTGCGAGTGTATGTACTCTCCTGGTTTGGACTGGTTGGGTAGTTTGTGTGGTCTTGATAACGAGTGTGACTAGTGCCTTGACTGTAATGTGATGCTGGCTTTTTGAGTATGTCGTAATTAGGATCATACCTGTAACGTGGTTAATAGTTAATGATGACAAAATGTTAACGACATGATTTCGCTTCCAAAGTACTTTTATATAATTATTGCAATTCTTTCTTATATAAACCTAAAAGTAACTTACATATCAGGACTAGGTGAATTGTATCCCTCATTGGACCGTCTCGGCTTCGGTGGAGCATTAGCGTATGTCGGTCCTGGTATATCATCGCCGTCCTACAATAGTAATTTTAGAATTAACCATAAGGTAAAGTTGAAAGTTGTTTGCTTCGCCGACGTAAATAAGCGGAGGATAAGTACAAGTATAGCAAATGCATTAAGATTGTTAATGAGAGTATCAATTGCCGTGACATTCCGATCATTATGAGCAGTTATAACGAGTGGTAATCGCTGTCCTTGGTTCCGCTCTGGCTCACTAATTGGCGATCACCTGCAGCACACATCCGTGCACACAATAAATACCCACCTCTGTTTTCGCAGGTGGCCGCTCGCTCTGCTTTTGTGGTTGTTCACTGGAAATAAAAGGTTGATTATAAATTCACCCACATTCCTATTGAAACAAGACGTCAGTCAAGACAAATGAAAAATTAAACAATACGTAACATGAACAATAATTTATTGGAACTAAAGATTTTAAATATGCTTATGTTATGCAAGTTATGTCAGAAGCCTATAAACAACAGTTTGAAAAATCGGACACTGTTGTGGGACATTTAGTACAAGTACAAACATGTACTGTAGTACTGTAAACAAAAATTGAACTGTATATTTGCAAACACAAGATTAAAATAAATAAAACAAGTCGATATCGCATCTAATTTTGAATCAAATACCACCTGACAAATAACCATGAAGCTTTCGCTCAGCATTTCATTCAAAACTATCAGTGACAAGGTGTCATGATAACGGCATACAATGATTGGCCGATTGTTTGAGAGCAATTAACGAATTATCTTAAATAGCAATCTGATCTGAAGGTTATCTTACTTGGGGCTTTGCATCAAGGCGGCCATTGTGAGTGCCTTGACCCATTTCAGCATGGAGTCCTGATCTGGCGCCGCAAGTACATACGTTCGCATATTGGCATGCTCCAACTTGAATGAGAACTTTCGAAGTACTTTGTCATCCGACGTGCACGCAGATACTTTATACGAAGGCAAGAGTACTGAGCCCAAGAGCTTTTCCTCATCTTGACCTGCAATTTTTTTTAAAATAACAGTGAGTTCTTATGATTAAAATTAAAAAATTAATTAAAAAAAATATTTATACATAGTAATACAACATTTTTAAGGCTATTACATAAAATGTAGATTAAACTGTTGGAAATGACGGATATTTTTACAATATGTGAAATGTTTAAAGAGGACAGTCGTAGTGCAGCTGTAGTAATATTTATTTGCGGATAGTAGAAAGTGTCTTTAGCCGCCGTCCGCTACTCAATCAGCTATAAAAACCAGTGAACTCGATCAAAGGACCTACACCAACCTCTGATTGTATAATTAGGGTTAAAACTATGAATAAAGAAGTGAAAAAAATAAAGATTAGTTCTAAAGGACTAATATCCAGAATCGGAAAACAATTATTATAAAAAACACATATATTGTAGGTATGTAAACTAAAAATTCGTATGAAAATACTTACTTTTATAATAAAATAAGCAGTACTCTGACAAAACGAACCATCGTTTTCTCCATACTTTTAGTCCGTCTGAGCCCTGTTTGTACAAAATACCAGACATCGTAACCGGAGCCGATGGAATTCTTTGTGCTATCGGAGATCTCAAGGCTTGATTGCCACCACTACTCCTTCGACTTTCTGAAGATGGAGATTTCACACTTGGTGAACTTGATTCACTAGACTTCATTGGTGATACAACACCCACGTTGTTTTTCTCAGCGTGGTTATTGTATTCAGAAGGCCTGTATTCAGGTGACTGGGTCCTGCCTTTATCGCTTTCCGATTGTCGTCTATGTCTTTCTTCTCGATATTCATTTGGTTGGTTTGATTGCCATTGAGATTCTTGATAATGTCGAGTTTGCTTTTCCATTTCATTTCTAGTATACATTTCAATATCTTTCTGAATATCTGGACTACTGTAGTCTTTAAAGTCATTTTTGCTACTATATCGATCTAAATCTCTATAAGAACCATCAGAGTATATACTATTTTGTAAATTAGGTGGCGGTTGTACCCCATGAATCTGTTGAAGCAGCAGTTGCCGCTCGGCAAACTTTTGTTGCTGATGCATCTGTGCCTGGTTTTGATAATGTAGCTGTTGTTGAAGCTTCATCTGTTGAATTTCGTTATACTGTCTCCTTAATAGTTCAGTATTACTCTGTGGCCCAATTCTATTAGAATAAGGAAGATATGGCTTTGAACCGTACACATTGGCATTTGGTCTATACATTGGTTGATGATTTTGGTATATTTGATTGGCATCTTTCGGTGGGTTACGTTTCAAATAGTCCTGATAGACCTCTGCATTATATCCTTTGGGAATATTGTGTAACAATTCGTGATTAACATTATGATCGGTATGCACATCAGTTCTTTCGTGTCTGGGTGGTGACTGAGGATAGTTGTAATTGTCGTTAGCTCCGTAGTGCCTCGCGTAGTCTTGGTTATGGCCAGTGCCATACAATTCGTGCCTGTTTTCTAGGAGCGGAGACCGGGCATTCATGTTTGAATGGTATTGACTTTGTAACAGCTGGTGCATGACGCCATTAGGCTGGATTTGACCAGTTTGCGCGGATGTGAGGTGTGCTGCCAGCTGCGTTTGCTGCGGGGAGTATATTTGTTCTGGATGGACATGATGTGCCATTAGGTGTTGCTGTGTGAGCGGTTGCTGTGTTGCCGGCACTACTTTTTTATTCTCCATTTGGTATTGTGACTGTGCTACTGGTGGGTCGAGCCTGAAACAAGGAGAAAATAACAGTTAAAGATTGGTTGAAGGTTAAAAGAGTATGTTAGGTATAAATAGAACGCTCGCGTGTACGATATCACATTGAACGAAACGATTCAATTCGAGTTGCTTAATCGAAGAGACGTTATCGTCACAGCTTTGATAACGTGCGTGTTTGAAGAAGTAGAAGAGCTCCATGGCGTAGTATCACGTAAGGCTGATTTGAATGAGATGCTAGCACGCTGCGTAACGACATTGTTTTCATTCTTTTTAAAAACGGCTATTCGATATTTTGTACCATTGCAAATACACGACAAAGACAATATTAGCATATGTTTATGAACAAACTTGTGTTCTATGACTCACAAGTTACATCAGAATTCATAGAAGGCACCTTAGAGAATTGAAGAACATGCATATGAGATTTTGCCTCTAAATACTACCATTTAAAATTAAATGACACTCCAATAGAACATGCTACTCATTGAGGTAGTACAATACGGGGCTAGTAAAATCTAAACAGATAAGACGAAATATTACATGTTTTAATTCACAACAATAGTTTAACTTTTTTATTTACAAAAAAATGCTATTATTTAATCAAACAAAAGCAACACACAAAGGCTTTATTATTGTCCACGACATTCGCAAATCCCACGCATATCGATGAGCTTTTGTCGTGTGAAATCGCATATCCTTAGCCCTAGCCGCAGATCATTACTTCATCATAATGCAACTTTTTGCATATCACTCAAGTGGAACGCATCGCTATTTTCCATGAGAAAGTCTGAGGAAACATTAAAAAGAGTAGAAATAAATGTTATCTTATGTTATGTATGTGAAAATAATTTCTAATATAACTAGAAATCTTTTGTTTTTATCGTAAATGCATTCTATTGTTTCTTCTAATCTATGTAGAAAAGTTAATATCGAATGGTCTGAAACGCAAATGATCTTTGTAGCAACTCGTTTAAAAGCTCATTGTCTTAATCGTATATCGTCATAATAGGACACGTTTGCCATAATATAAGTATATTGTTTTTAAAGAATATTAATACTTTGAACGCCATCATTGCAAACTCTGAAGGTGGAATTGAAACTAACGCATCCAAATCGGTCCATTCATTCGAGCGCTGCAATGCCACACAAACAGGCAGACAGATCGACAGATTTTAGCGTTGAACACTTTTGTCATTCTCCTCTTTTTTGTCGGGGTTTAAAAAAACAACGATTTTTTACTTGAATTCCCTATTTGTCCTAAATGGCTATGATATATGAAAATATTTGGTAACCAAAATCAAAAATATTTGGAGCCCAAACGTCCAAGGTTATCTGGGCCTATAATCACCTTAGTACTTTATGTTCCCAATCCATTTATAAACATACAAATTACACCTTCGTAGACACTCGTAAAACAAACTAAATCTTGGCCGTGGGAAACAAGAACAGGTGAAACACCTGCTCGAACTACATACAACAACTAATATTTGTTTTGTTCTCTAATGACCATTTTAAGCGTTATGGAAAACAGCTCGATGAGTTTAAATTTTCTGATACGTGTAGCTATACACATTATAATCATGTCTCGTCTCAGTATACTTCTTAGCATTTCAAACGTTCAAATGAGTAGTTAACTCGTAATTTAATGAAAATTTTACATTTAGTACATGAATTACTTTATTGATCTATACTTAAGTACCAATAAAATTTATACCCCTATTATATTACACTATGTTAAATATATCTTTAATGTTTGTATAACTTAACTATTAACATACTCGTGCATTGGAGAACTCTATTATTTGCAAGGCAAATTAAAAAACCCCGACTTTCAAGCGTTTTTAACAGGTAAATCGATTTAAATCATAGCTAAGAACTATCTCGACAGACAAGACATTGAAATTATGGCCATTATTTTATCAGCTATTATGCCACAGACAGACACAAACTTATAACTCCCTCTGTTGCCTTCAGGGTAAAAAGCAGAACCTAATCCATTTTTTTGTAAATTTTACGTCCATTTTACTAGTTTATGAATAATACCTATAATACTATCCTATGTATATGCTTTTGTAATTTTGATAATTGCTACCAAGGAAGAATTTTTAATTATCTACGTGTAGCTTTATTAAGCCGGCAAGTTGTCTGCCTAATCGACCATTAACCATCGCCAGCCCATGATATGAATGGCTTACAAAAAACCCTAATTGCTTATAATTAGAAATATTACGAAAGAACGCTTTTCTCTTATATAGGTAGTATAGATTAGCAGGCGTTGATATAGCTATATAACAAACAAAGATGTCTATTTGGTACTTGCCTATAGTATAAACATCAGTGCCGTACACGATACCAATTTTAATTGACTGCAGCAAGATGTTTATAATAACATTAATTGCATTCTTTCCCATAACACGTATCAATTTTTGGTCCACTAAGCACTACTGATACTGTTACTACACTAAGCATTACTGGCCTAACCTTTTAGGATAGTTGCATATTCCATATTTTTTTTTACCTTGATAATGCACAGTAAAGCGAAATGTGCAATTGCGTTCAGATATTTTCAGTCTTTGTCAAAAAATATTCTTTTTTCTTTGTAAATTATAAAAACTTTTGCTTTAACCATTGCCAACTCGGACGACGTTAATGTAACAAATAAACTTAATATTTTTATATGGATTATATTTTCGTGTTCATATTTAGGTCATCGATTGGTATTAGCGATACTGCTAACATCCGGCAAGTGAGAGTGAATGATTACTAATGACCGGAAGCAAACATGCTCAGGTAGTTGTCATTCTCCGTCTATTCACTAACCAGTAATGACATGTCAATCATTCCCGTCGTGGTCTCATGGTAATGAGAGTATGATGGCTTCTAGGAAATATTAAAGTCTATTGAAGAAACGCTAAGCCTTTTGTGCATGTCAGTGTATATTTAATTAAAACACGAAGATTATTTATATGGTTTCCACACGTGCAGCTATGTCATTCATTACATTTAGTTCTACGTGTGAGTTTAAAGTACTGAAAGCAGATTCATTCATTTCTAAACAAAAACATATCTAATGAAAGGGCTGGAGGAGGTAGAAACATTTTATAAAGTAAATCTTTATTTATTTTATAATAAAACTTCACTACATTTTGCAAATTGCTTTAAAAGTACCTTTAATATACTTGTGCTGTTTCAGTTGTGATGCTTTAATCGTATCATATCTAGTTGGTCAGGTCATACCTATTTATGTAGGTAGTGTGATTAAAGTGTTAGGTAGTTATTTCTTCCAGCAGATTTTTTTAGTACATTTCTAATTTTAATACGGAGTCTTTAGAGCAAAATGTCCTTATCAGCATTTAGTCTTCAATTCCATGTACCTTTCATTCTGCAAAAGTTAAATCTAAATTGGTTTTCTTCTCACGCGCCATTTCATAATTAACACTATTGTTGTTTAGTCTGGGTCGTTAAAAATATACGTGCTCAATTTCGCATGCATTGCGGCGCGAGCACTCTCCTGAAACCGCGGTCCACTTGGCGAGACGCCAGGCGACGTGCGCGCCACGTTTAGACCGCGCGACGACTGATTAATCTCCTTTCAATGTCAATCTAACCATAGATCGACCCCTACTTGGGATACAAATCCACTCTGTCCTAATTCCATTTATCAATTAAGGGTTATGTTTGGTTTGTTTATCGTCTGATAGCGTCAAAATGTTACATCAGCTAACAGCAATTGTCAGGTTATTTGGTTCTCTCAATACTGAAGAACCTACATCAGTCCAGAAATTATAGATAGTTAAGAGTTTAAGATCTTTTTTGTGAGTTTAGTCCATAATTGGTTGAAGACAATCTTGAATCTTCCTACGTACGTTTTAAGAAGATTCCTTTTCATCTCTGTTAAAAAAACCTTCTTAAAAATGATCCTCCTTGGCGAGAATAAAGACGTAATAGGATATAATATTCTCATATGTCACCATCACCCAAGCGCAAACGGGACGAAAGTTTAAAAAGTAAAAATAAATAAAATGAACGACTTAGAGGGTTAAAATGTTGACGCATGAGCTGCTACCGCTTCCAGCAGTGTTAATGAAGATGTATGAAGTATGATATTGGTGTACCAGAATAGCTGACAAAAAACATCAAAATTAACAAGACTGAAAGAATGACAGACAGGAAACGGACGCTCTTCTAATTACGGATAGGAAAGCCAAAAATAAGCCAGACGTTTTTTACTCATTTGCTAGAATAAATCTTTTTGGGGATCCGGTACAAAATTTTGAAAAAAATGACATGAGACAAGAGGGAGGACTTAATGACTTGGTTGTTTTATGTTTTATACACTATAACCTTGAATATTCTTAATCTTTGCTATAACCTTTAACATATAAAGTTTCTGGCTTATTTTAAACTAATACCATCCTTTTTTGGAAAATATTATAATAAAAGATTCACCTATCTATATTTTCCATTTTACAGTCCTACATTTTAAGAAGACATTAATCATCAATCTGGGTACATAAACAAGTATTCTATTTAATTAACTAATATCAAAGGAAGTGTGCGTCTGGAGAACACTTTTTACACCAGTGCGGGAACTGTGTATCTGGAGAACACTTTTTACACCAGTACGGGAAGTGTGCATCTGGAGAACACTTTTTACACCAGTACGGAACACTCTATGAGCTTTTCCATCTCGTACTAAACCCCTTTTATTTATCACTCTCATCTGCCAGCACAAATCTTTTTAAAAGTCATGACGCAAATCGGTTTGTTACATTCCTCCAAAATTGTTGAAACGCGGACGGGTTTTCTGAAGTGAACGTTCATTAGGGAACCTCTGCCGGCACCTCATTACGATGTCAAAAAATTGCGAATATTCATAAAGACAGCATCCCCATTTAAAATTCCTTTTAGAGAACTTTTCAAAAGTCGGTACATTAATTAATCTCCTACTAAAATATTACAGACAACTTTACGTACAAATTTTATTCCTTATTCAAGCCTCAAAGGCTTTTTCGCAGTCTCAAAAATCTTTTCAACTTTTGAGGCTTATTGCTAAATTTCGTATCCAACTACCCTTACTCGAAGACACTATCACCTACATGTGAAACTATTTAATTTCCTGACTCTCTCATTATACCACAGATTGTTTGTTTGTTTGTAATAACTTTATTGTACTATGAAAAACTAGCAATTCAAATGCGAAATAGATACAAATATGATTCTTATATGGGCAATTTATTGACTACAATCATTTCTAAGAACGACGGAGATATGCGCAACACCTCACCAGGTCCGGATCTCTCAATCGCCACACGTCATTTGGGTCACAACACTCACAACTGCGAAGCTGTCGAATGAATCATCTAAGCCAGCGTTTCCCACTTGTTAGGTCGCAACCCGGTACCGGGGTATCAAAATAATATACCGGGTCACGGCTTTCCCGTTTGTATTATAGAATATTTTTCCAATCGACAGAAATAAAGCACAATTACTTATGAATCCTAATTTGCGAGATTCAAATGTCGAATCGTAAATTGAACTGTGATATGGCACAGCCTTTGGCAGCCCCCACCCTGCTATTGGCCTGCCCCGTATTGGCCTGCGAAGATTGTTTTCAGCACTTAATTACCTTAAAAATAACTAACACTAGAAACCGATCTGAAGTGGGATCATACTATACCTTAGGATAAAAATTTAATGGGGTTGGGTCACGAAGAGGCAGTACGAATTTTCATCTGCCTCTCCGTGACTGTTTGGGAAACACTGATCTAAGCAATACAACATAACAATCATCGCCATCGACGTACGGTTGTTCACGACTTAAAGCTCATTACCATCCGCGTATAACAAATTTGAAGCACGTTTTCCTAATTAAATATCCATTACTTTATATGTTTTCCAGTTATTCTGTTTAAATAATAGCAGTGTATTCGATAGTAAATCAGCAATAAATAAACCTAGCCGTTTTTCATATTATAATTTCTTTTACATAAATATAAATGGTGACCTTTCGGGTTATTTTCCTTTACCAACTTTCATTAGAATGGCGAGAAAAATGGAAAGCGCTGGATGCAGGCCGCTCTTGATCGATCATTTTGGAAATCTTTGGGTGAGGCCTATGTCCAGCTGTGGACGTTGTGCGGCTGAAATGATGATGATGATGATGAGCATGGCAGTGAACTTTGAAGGTTGTAGAAAACCATTTAATTTTGAAGAGAAGAAGATAGTTTAATGGGTCACAGATACTACAAATTGGGTCTTTACTTGTATATTATCAAAATTACAAAAATAACCCTTGCTAAAAAGTGAGAATAGGTCCCGAATTTGATAATGACATAGGTACTTTGATAGGTTTTTAAATGACACCTAATGCATCATGAACATAGACACAGTATCCTGTTTAAATTCTACCTAATGTTGGAGAATGGTTCACAAGGTTGGTATCAACAAAGTTCTGTTGAAGTCCGTAATGATTCAGTTCATTCAGTCCACTGGATGCGAAAATAATAGTTCCAAGCCCTACATTTTGCAAAATTGACCAATCACATCAACATCTTATACATGTAATAAGTAAATCCTTACTTTGAAACATTCAACTTTGAAAAGAGTAGTGGGTATTTAAAAAAAGTAAAATAAATGATTGGTTTTAAAGAAAGAAAATTTGTAGCAGAAACACAAATCTTCGAATACTTGATTTACGAAAATAGATACCATCTAGAAGTTATAATAAATCATATTTTAATCAAATAACTTTTACACGAATCACAAAACGTAAAAGTTTGTTCTAACGTAGCAAGTAACAATACCATTAACATAATTTAATGAGATTACCTTAATAACATTATATTTATATGCTATGAATGGAGCCATAAAAATGTTTATAATAAGCAAGTGTTAATTGCAATGCCTACAGTGCAGATTGGCAGAACGGAAACATTTACCTAACATAATACGAGTAACACAACATTATAATCGTCAAGACGCACCAACTCTTGGAACCAGTCTTGAACCAGTAATAGCAGAGTAGAATTGACCACATCCTGTGAGTTAAAAGCCTAAGGCGCTTAACATTAAGCAAGTCTAGAACCGGATGACCTGAAGGGTTATGAAAACATGGGAGTTAGCATTTTATGACGCGTCTAGTTATAAAGGTATATTAATAAATTAGTCTGCGTATCTACTTAAATTGAAAATCAGGACCGAGATTCTGAAGGAGAAAGACGCAGATATTTGAGAAGTTTAAAAATCTATCTGAGACCTGTAGATCAGAGGTCGCGAAACTTTTGAAGTAAAATTCTTAAAGCCACAGATGTATAAAATACCAAGGGAAATCAAAGATGAAAGGCCCGCTGATCAAACTCAAGCTATTTACACAAGTGCAGTATGGATCGTGTTGCAGTGTGCACTAACGCAGCCGAGTAATCGATATCGCAGCAGATAGAAATCGATCTTACTACGCCGCTAATCTTAGAAACACTGTTAGGTTAATCCATAGTTCGATTAGTTCCAAATGGATCACAAAACACGAACCATGTGGCTCTAATCACAGACTATTTTTGTTTAATTTTATTTTTTATAGATTACGTAATGAAGACGGGATGATGATATAAAATAGCCAGGATAATAGCTCCTTCTCCTGACCTAACATGTTTAAGGGTATCTTTTTGGTATTATTCCAATTATTCATAGGTAAATCCAAGAATAAGTTTATAACATTCCATATAAAATTAAATCTCCAAAGGACTTCTATTTGTTGGATCTATGTATATCCAAACAATAACTCAAAGGACTGGGTGAAAAGACCCGTAAACAGAAAGGAAATCGATTCCTTAAAAGAAAAGATGAAAAGGAAAAGTTTTCCCTTTTTAAGCTCAACATGTATTCAAACTTTTGGGCTTATACAACACATCCGAACTACGTTTGATCCTAATTTAAGACCATAAATGATTAATAATGCAGGTTCGTTCCATGAACTTCATCCATTTGCTCTCGACATCATACAACTTGAGTAGACACACCCGCACTACTAACACTGTATTGCCCACACAACACTAAACTTACATTTACATAAGCATGAGTTCCGACGTCAGCCTACTTTTAATGAAAAATTATATCCGAGATAAATTCCGTGCTCATTTCTATGGTTGCGACATGTCGTACTTCCTATGATTTCGACATCGTCATTAAGAATACATTGACATTTCTTTAAATGAAATGCTTGCCTTTGAAGTTTTATTTACAGAAGTGTCAAGGTAACTTAAGTTGAAGATCAAAAATCTAAAAGTTAGATCGACTTGGTAAATCTTTTTCAGTCACAGCTATAAAGGTAAAATATTTTTTAATACATTAATTATTGATTAACCGTTCCGTATTGGCGGTAAAGGAACGGTTAATATAATTATAAGGCTATTTAAAATATCTAACATATTTAACAAATTTGAATGGATGAAATATTAGTCTAATAGTTAAGTAATATTCGTATCTCAAAGTACCTCTTAAACATTTAGTTCAGTTCAGTCCTGTGGATTTATATTGAGTTGATGAATACAGGTTTAGTGCTGTGGAATTTTAAGCTGTTATATTATAATCTTTGAATTCCACAGCGTCTGGTTCTAAACACTTCATCGTCCATTGTTATAATGCCATGTGTTGAACATTTTGAAATAATATTATAGAACTTGGGAAATTGATAAAGACAATGGTCTAGCAATGCAACAATATATTTCCGCATACATAATATATAAAATCATCATCTTTCTAGGAGTAAGTATCTACGCCTGGTCATCATGTAGGTAGATACATTTAATTGATTCTAAGGTTATACGAGTATAGTAATTTTTAACGTTGATTTGTTTATACAACTATTAAGCTCTGTTTATGATAAAAATAAAATGTAAAGAAGCTAGTTCGCCCAAAAACTGTTTTAAAAAAGAAAAAAAATATATCACTAAATTTAGAAAGAGATTTGACAAAAAGGTCAAATTAATTTCGAGCTCTAATTTTCCTTCGAAATTCTATTCCTTTTTTTTTCTAAAATTGCCAATGTCATCGTCACCGGATACGTCTCTAGATTGGCAGCGTTAGTCAAGTTCCAGTTTTGAGAATTTGATATGGCAACCTTAGACCGGTTGGACACCGCAAGCGATCGGTTCCCGCGCATTCTTGCCGCGAGGTGAACAACCGGCGTGCACGTCGTCGTCCTTGGAGTCGGCTGCTCCTTTCTACCATAGGGTTGGCTGATACAACTTATATACGCTAGTAGCTCTAAAATCGCTAGATGCATCTTGACGATCCTAAACTGTGACAAAAAGTCGTTCAACAGAAACTTTTACGAAAGAATGCGTAAAAGTAACTACTAAAATCATCACCAACGCTTATACTGCAAGCAAAGCAGGACATAGGACTCTCGAAGCTTTCCAAATAGACTGATTGGAAGCGGCTACAACCCACAACTGACATTTGTTGATTTGTACAGCAAATGAAAAAAGAAGAATGGGAGATTATACATTATAAATTCTAACAGAATTCTAGTAATATTCCCCAGAGGTGAATAACCAATATTATATCATAGGTAAGTCAGAGTTGTTGACCAACGTAAAATGGAAATGACCAGCCAATAGCTACTATAATATTAGCTGGTAGCTAGTATTAGCGATAGTTCTTCCCATTACTGATCTCAACTGACATCATTGAAGGTGTATATCTTAAATGCTACTACCTAGTTCGCAATGGGTAAACTAGGTTTTGATTTTATCCCTATGTCTCTAGTTTAAGTATAGAGTTATTTTGATCTTAATTAATATATAACATTAGCTCCACATGACGATAGTATTGTTTTCCTAGCTGCTGACAGCCCTAAACCCCATAGCGTGTTATACGGCTACAACTACGCTACAACACTCCATAGTACTGACGACCAATATCAAGGGAGAACAAGTCTTTCATGAGCACTGGTCGTTTGAAAGCTAGCAACCTAGCACCGTTAGGTTATATTCATATTTATAGTCTACGTCACCCATTGAGAGGGATGACAAAAGGTCACTTTGTAATGCTTCAGAACAATCAGAACTAAAGAAATGTAGATTTTATTTGCAATCTTAAAGCGGTTTATAACCCAGGTTAAAAAATATTATTTCTCACATCCGTAAGGACTTAAGCCACCTTGCAGAAAATGTTTTACGATTGCACGTTAGAAGCTCTAGGTACATATAAAGGAAGATGATGAGAAACTAGATGACATAATGTTGCGGATGATTTGATTAGGGACAGATTTTTACATACCAAAGCCATTTAGGTATTTTGATTCGAAGCACGCTTTCCTCCTTGCCATGAAAATAGTAACATTCCAGTCTACATGTTTTGAAATTATCGTACGCGTCGAAGATCAATATTTAGGTATTAGACAGAGGTATTAGACAGCTAAATATTACTTTTCCTCAATGTTAAGTAGAAGATAGAAGTAACGGAAATGTCATCTAAGTACAGTTTACATCACCGTAAACGTTTTATATTTATACAACTTTGTAGCTTATACTAGCAAACTTGTTTTCGATAGTAAACTGTGATTTAAGTATATCTATTTATGTACACAAGAATTGAATACAACTGAGCGACAACTTTCATATTTGTCGATTTGGAAGTACGTCGCGCCATACAGAGCAGTGATCTTGTAAACCAGAAAAAAACAGCACTAGTTAGCACTGTTCATCAACAACCTGACCTAATTACAGGAAGTCTTTATGTGTATATAATCGAAAAAAAAAAGGCAGAAAAAGAAGGCAGAGAATCAAAAACAACCCAGCAAATTTTGTTTTTGTTTCTGCAATATTTATTTGCGTCTAACCCTCCTATCCCTTTGGCTGGTGGTATGTGGTAAGGTTGGCATAGTGTATATATTCTTTGCCCTACGCCAGATTATGTGTACTTTTTTATGGTCACGCGCAGTTTTTCTCAATAGAAATCGCATGGTCAAAGAAAAAATACACGTGATATCCCGCACTATGACCCACCCTCCCCTCCTCTTGTGATATTTCGTAATTTTTACCGATTCCCCCTCACTTGATTAATGGACGATTTCTAAGTTAGTAGTAAAAATTGTACCTAAGGAGGCAATTAAAGCAGCACATCATGTTAATTTTTAGATTTATGACAATCCCGCTATACAACTAATAAAATAACAGTCAACTTATTTCCAAACATCTTTTACAGAACTGACCTTTTAACTCGACCAATATAAACTTTTTATCTCACGTACTACATCAACCGTAAAGTTGTATGAGCAGCGTTTAGCATATTTAGATGTAACCTATTTCGCAGGTACTAATGAATGAGTATTATCACCTCTATTTATCATTACCTCTAACACTTTAAATATCCTACGCTACTTGTAATAAATCAATTAAGTATTCGGTTTATTAGTTTTTTATTGAAGATGTTTCAAGCAAACTCGGGAACTTTTTTTTAAAATGTTTCCTTAAAAGATTCAATTATTATGTCTCTCTCTTATTATTAAAGAGCTAAGCTCTTGTGTGTAGAGCAACCAATGCCCTTCATCTCTCTCTGTCTAAAGTTAACTCTTTAATATCCTTGTATGTTGAAACATTAATCTGATTCTTTGGTTGTTTTATAAAACTATCTCTAGGTCTTCCTTTGCCTCTTCTTCCTTCGATTTTCCGCTCCAATATTACTTTTAAAAATTCATCATGTCTAATTAGGTGTCCTAACATTTTCCCTCTCCTAATATTAATAGTTTGTAGTAGTTTTCGTTTCTCTCCAACAAGTGCCAGCACCTCCTCATTAGTTTTCTTTTCCGTCCAGCTAATGCCCTCTATTCGCCGCCAGCACCACATCTCAAATGTTTCTAATCTAGCTCTATCCTTCTTTCTCATTGTCCATGATTCGCAACTATATAGGGCTTGCTCCAAACTCCAAATATATACTTTTATCAGTCGTTTTCTTAGTATTTTAGATATTTTTGATTTGAATTGTGACTTTTTGTTGTTAAATTGTTTTTTTGGCTATGGCTATTCTTTGAATAATGTCTTTGGAGCATCTTGAGTCATTTGTTATTGTACTACCTAAATATTTAAAACTATTGACCTGTTCTATAGGTTTGTTATTTAAAGTGATGGGATTTTGGGGTGTCTTCTTTTGAGAGGCTATTAATGTTTTGGTTTTGAAAGTATTAATTTTTGATGCAAAATCATGGAACACTTTATCAATACACTGAACCATCTGCTCTAGTTGTTTAGAATCTTCCGCCACGGCTGCAATGTCATCTGCGAAACGTATAAAGTACACTGTCTTTCCGTTAATCTTAACTCCACCCGTATCCATTTCAACTATTATGTACATGCCAATAAAAAAAATCATGCATTTATGCATGTTATACAAAATGCTTATACAAAACATATTAATGTGTGAGCCAGACATATTTATTTATAAAGTGAGTAATACATATTAATACGAGGGGATTCTAAATTTGCCTTCCGATTCTGGTGAAAAACTTTTAAATATTTTACGAATTGCCTTATTATGATAAACATTATTAATAGCTAACATAAATCGCTGACCGAGTTTCTACGATAAGAGAAATCACTTGTAGAAAATTTCGAAGTTATTAAATGACAATGAATGATTATTTATTCTTTTAGTAACACTGTATCAAGTAAGTAATTATCTAAGTACTACGCCCTACGGTACCCAAAAAGTTGACCTGTGTGAGTTTAACCTTCCTCTATGCACAAATAGAAACATTATCGAGTATTCACAGAAGCAGTAACGGTCGGCAGACCATGAAAAGATAACAAAGCTGTTTCGAGGACTGTTCAGTCGCCGGCATGCGGTTACAAAACATCAAGGCTACAGAAGGACAACTCTTGTATGACCACGAACAGTGTCACATTTTTCTCTTTAGTAACCATTTTCAACAGGCCGAAGAGGGTATGTTGCTTACTATGGCCGTAACTTCACCCAATTGACAAAGAATTTTACTTTTAAAGGAAGGCTGTAAGGCCTAACAAAATATACTGAAACTATCTTAGGGTGAATTCAGTCCATGATACTGAAAAACTTCCCCCTAGGAACACTTATCAAAATTATATTTTGTTAGACCTTACTTAACAAGCCAACACCCATTGCGTTTTCCAAATTCGAACCTTTTTTAGTGAGATCACTTCATGATACTCATTTTGTAAGCTGTAACAAAAAATTCAGATAGGGTTATCAGACATGAAATGGTTGTTCACTTCTTTCTCATCAAAAGTAAGTGATTGTCCTTAAAATGCCAATTATAGTTGAGGGAGACCGTCCTAAACTGCCACGAATCTGAACGTCAAATCCTAATCATGTAGAAATGTCATGGTTATTATGTAGTGTGTCACCCAAGACGTTGCCAGCAAATCGTGTATGCGAAGGGTCGTATTTGTTAATGACTTTAATTTCCAGTCGCCAGCTTGCGGTGTAGAGTTACACTGTGCGTTACAGTACGAAACACCACACAAAAAAAAACTGACGGAGTTCACTAAACCAAAAACAATAGGACGACCACAACCGAACGGTACGTGAATACTAGCACTTACGAGTATTCTGTGACGGTACCTTTGTTTAGTTTCTATTTTTGAAAAACCTTTACAAGGAAGTATATTTTCCTATACTTTCATCGACCTATTATATTATATTATTAATAGATAACTACTCCCATGCTGGTCTGGGAGAAATAAAAAAACTTAGAATGTACCAGCTGCTTCTCTTCCCACGCAGATCGTAAAAGCCGATCGAGGGAATGGGCAAAAATGCAAATCATGTTAACAGGCGATGCGGCTAGCAACCCATTACTGTATTGATTGCTTTTCCATCTTCTCGCCCACCATGACGCTAAAAGTGGCTTTTGGGTCTTGCGCCCAGGGGGCTCTGCATACAACCGCAAGACCCAAAATGCTCTGTCTGCCCCATTAGGGATAAAGACGTGATAGTATGTATGTATGTATAAACTATTACGTATTACGTAGCATCCCTAATATGATCTTGTAAAATACTTTCTTGGGTAAAATATTCATCAGTATTTTTTAAATTTCTATACTTATTTGTCAACACGAATTTTTAATGTAAATAAATTGAGATGATATTATTTAAAACTATGGCTGGCCAAGTATGGTTATAGTAATATAGAGGGTCGTGCTCCTGCAGTGGAGATCAAAAAAGACATGATGATAAAGATGATTATTTAAAACTAACGTAAGATGACATAACTAGGCATTTTAACACGGTTTTACTCATATAGTGTAGTCACAAAAGGCCGACCAGTTTCCATCGGTTTAAATAATCAAGATCATCCTCAGTGTTAGGAGGAGCTGCGACCCCAAGGTTTCGCTGTCCTCAGTGTCGCGAAAACAACGAAAATTGTTAAAAATGAACCTTTTTAAATTGAAACAAATTTTCAAATATAAAAAAAGAAAATATTTTCCTGAACAACATTTTACCTTTTTTAGCAAAATAAGTTTCCTTTTTGTAGCAATAATAAAAACTCATGAATACAACATTATACCAAAACATATTTAAATTAGCTACCTGCAAATTCAAAATCAGGCCCTCGTGCCCGCCTCCGCATATAAAAAACAGATATGGATAACAAAAACTTAAATCCACGTGGCACACAAAAAGTTCACTATACGAATATTGGCACGATGTGTCGAATCGTGCACGAACTTAAACGATTGTCAATATATATCAAAATGGAATTTAACTGCCAATACCAATGTTTTCGGGCATTAATGCATACATTTTAATATGTGTTACCACAATTTATTTAAATAACTTATACGTTTATGTAATTACGATAGCATATTTATTCTAGCAATGGCAATAGACGATTTTAAATACCTATATATAAGAATATTAGTCTCCTTCCTGAAGTCTCCTTTGAAGTCTCCTTCTTGAAATAAATAACTAATTATAAAGGTAAAATTACACTGATTGAGCTAGCCCCAAAGTAAGTTTGAGACTTGTGACTTGTGTTATTGGATACTGTCTCAACAATACTGTATTTTATAAAAAATACATATATAGATAAACATCTTAGACCCAGGACATTCGAAAAAGGTCATTTTCCAACTTGCCCTGACCGGGGATCGAACTCGGGGTCGCTGGGTGGCGGAATAGCATGGTGACCACAACGCCACGGAGGTCGTAAAATGAGTCCTTCCTATTGCTACTACTATTGATAGTAGATTTTCGTAAGATTAATTAAAGCGTTTAGTTGCTCATTGACGTTTTAGAAATAACCCAAACCATCAATCAAAATATTGAATCAAATTTAATTAAGAGCACACCCAATGGCCACCCAGATGAATGTCAGAAACTAGCCGTTACCACACCTAATTGATTATTTTATTTAAGACACATTACATAATTAAAGGAAATCAATTTTAATAGACAGTAACTTCATTAGTTTATATAACTTGGGTGTGTTGTGTAGTGTTTCGTTTATTTATTATACAACTATGTCGTTGTGAGGATGTCATTGTGCAGAAAAGTTTAAACACATGTCAAAATATTTTTATGTGGTACTATTGTCACATAATTATTGTACTAACGTACCACTATTGTGTTATAATATTTTGACTTTCTGTTTTGTAAACTGATTGGTATTATTACGTTGGACCATTACTTATTCTAATAGAATCAATTTGAAACGATGGGTTCATTTAGGAGCTTGGGGTCCACTCATTTTTCTTCTACACTTCACACATTTTTCGGTATACTTTGTTGTTAGTACTTTTGTTGTAAATAGTCTGTAGAATCACAGTTTTACCTACTACTTTTTGTACCCAGGTATCTGAGTAACGGGCAAACCTAACCTTACTCTCTAAATCGGTCAACTACATACAAATAAGGCATTTGCTATTTATTTATCTCTAGATCTCCGTTGTCGGAATACTAAACGTGTACACCTGTCCTTATCGGTACCAAGGTTGCAATTAGAATTCAACAGTCATTTTATACGGTAAAAGGTAAAAAAAATCAGTTAGGTACCTAACCTACATATTATTTATGTAAGTACGTGTAGGTTAGTCTCTCAAATACTAATTTTGCCAATAACAGCTAATTACACGTAAAAGACATTATTTTTCTACAACCTGTCATTACTTTAGTAAATTTTAGTATTATTTTTTATTCTCAGCCGTGTGATTTCTGGCAGAGTTGAATAGAAACATTTCAAGTCTTTCCGTGTTTATCGTAGCTTATCTTAAAGCGACGAAATACAAACTAAACAAAGATAAATATAAGCTAGACCTCTCCAACCAAATTCTCTGTAGCTTAAAAATAATCTCATGATGATGATAATCCTTTTTTTCTTGTCGTTTCTCTAGTTGAGAGTGGCTCTCTATTTTCGCCAGTTATTCTTGATTGTGAATTTTCCACATTTTTTATTGAAAATTAAAATATACTTCATTAATTACATGTAGCATTAGTTTATCGTTCCGTAAAGTCAATGTCAAGTACACTACTAAGAGATGTTTTCCATCAATTTACTTTTCTTTTATTTCACATGCACCAACGAATCTTATGCCTTCACACCAGACTTTAGCTATTGGTAAAGTAGGGAATATGGATAATGGGTGCAGAAACCGGCATAACACGCGTCACAATGCGGCCGTGGGAGGAGACCGTGATATTGCATTGTAAACGCATTCTCGCAGAGCCTTCGTGACGTCACTATATAGGGGCTCAATCACAAAATATTCGAAACTTATATTGTTGCGTTACAAGAACGCCTTCCTCTCACAATATGTTTTTATATGCTCTCGAGCTATCGCATTTACTATTTAATCATTTTTATTCCCAGTTACTACTGACCAATTGTTCTATGGTGGCAAAAATCCTTCCAAAACTACTGGTGTGTGTAACTTGGTAAGTCTTATGGAACAAGTAGTATTCTAATGTCTTTGAAATTTCTTCAAATCAAGCACAAGTGCATCAACAACTCCGTCTATTGATTGGCACGGCTGGCCGACGACGACGGCCTTTGAGAAGGGCGCCCGCAGAAACTTTCGAACTCGATGCAACTATATTTACGTAACTACCCAAATCTATTTATTCTTACTTAGGTTGGTTTCAAATTTTGTTCATGAATGAAAAACCTGAGTAGTAGCTTAAATAATGGAACCAGTTTCTTTAAGTTATGTTTTATGAAATCATTAATCATCGAAATCATAAAACTATTGAAAGTGTTAGAAAACCTTTCATAAGCAATTACCATGAGCATTTATACATACCAAACAAATACAACAGAAACGACATAAATAAAGTAACGTAGTGACACAATAAGATATCCAATCACTATAATGATGAAATGATTGCACGTAAGAATAACTGTCCTAATAGATAACAAAATAGCACAACGTAATCATTGCCCGGTTAATTACAAATTGATTGACCACGTGCTGAAGGTAATCCACCTTGCAATAGAGGGAGACAAAAACGCAATAGGTATTTCGAAGCGACTGTCGCAGGATTTGAATTTAGAAAAACCGAACGGAAAATATAAAACAAGTTATGCGAACAGGCCTAGTATGTGTGATACGACCTGGCCACGCCACCATATATTATGTTTTATTTATATTGTCCTGTCAACCAACAGTGATGATGAGGTATGCTGGAATCAACAGGAAAGAAATCAAAAATTTTAGATCTTTTTAATATTATTGAATTCTCGTTTTTATAAGACAAAGAAGTTAATTGAGAACGTATATAATCATTGATATGACTTTGACCCGATTGAAAAGAATGTAATAGGTACTGATACTAAAAGCATGAATCTGAAGTATGGTCTCGCTAATACGGTGACAATCACATCGACAGCACGTGGGGATTATCTGCAAAACATTTCCGTAGGTGACAATAGCCAATTGGTCCTAATCCGAAGAACTAGCAAATAATCCTCGATGCCTTTGCACGTGCCGAACTCTAGAGTATCCTCCAAACTTTTTAACTTGTGTTACGGCCCGAACTAAAACTAAGGACACCTCGGAAAACTCCTTACTTGATTTGATTTGGCTCATGTTCGAACTTCAAAAATTATTTGTCTCCATAAGACCTTACAAAAGACCCAACAATTGGACATTTATTACTTTTAACCTACATCCATACGCTGATCATATTAACCCACAAACAGTGCAAGACCGTGAGAGAATAAAATTCGCAAGAAGCAAGATTAAAAGTTTAATTATGGAAACCACGTGTATAGTAAAGTAGCTATCACATTTAACTATAATCTAATGCCAGTAGCCTGTTTGTCAGATAGCATCAAAACAGAAGATCGTGAGAGAAGAAAGTCTTTGTTGGAGGTAAATGGGCAGTCGAGACGAGACGTTACCTTACGCTGAGAAGCGCGCGTGCGCACTTGAGAAATTGCGATTTCGAGAGCTGATAACCCCTATTTTCCAGCAATGAACACAGACGACATCATTTTTGAGTGTCTGGCAGTCGTATTCGTACGTGTTACCGGATTACTGGTAGCGACATCACTATCAGTAGAGAAGAAAAGTCGTTCAAATAATTGCCTAAAAATGTATGATAAAATACCTTTGTAAAAACTTTCGATTAGATGTAACTGAATAACATGTATTGATAGATATGTAAGATGTCATTCACTTTGTATAACAATCTCTATGTAGTACTAGAACTTAAGAGACACAACAATAAAGTTTATTTTATTATTTTATTTAGGGCTAGCTCAATCAGTGTTATTTGTCCCCTATATATATTTATTTATTTATTACTTTCATCAAAAGGTTACAAAGATTCAGTAACAAGCTTGGTCAAATAGTGTACTTATAAAAAGTATTTACAACTTACATATGTAATAAGTATGCTTAGGTGGTTTTCTTTCTTGTAAGTCGCCAATACTGGTATCAGATTATGATAAACCTATTTAATTTATAGCCTTTTGTCTTTTAGGTTTTTAGGTTTCTTCTTGTCATTGACTCTAAACTTTACCTCGGTCGTTTTCAAAACCAATGCAAATCTTAATTATGATAAGAGCAAACTATAGTCACAGTTTTACGATTATGGCTTATAAAACTGTGCAATAATACTTAACAGTGTAAAGTGCATATACGAGAAGTTTCTGGGCGTTACAGCAAATTCACGTATAAAAAATGTATTATTCAGATATTAAAATGTTTCTGCATGATGATCTAACACATTGCATGCAATAAGAATCTATCAGATCTGCTCGAGGGCAGGCAAACAGTCGAATGTTGAACACTTAAGGTTTTATATTGCGTTCAACATTAAGTCTTATTCTTAGAACTTGGATCTTGGATCGTTGTATCGTATTTCATCTTAGGTATTGTATTCCTGCATTCTGTTCCGCGTATTCGTTGAATAAATTGATAAATACCTTTTTATAATTAAATATTTTCAATTTTATGTTCTTTTATTTTTGGTCACGGACTTGAGGAGCTCGATGGCCTGCTCCGCACTTGGATGGAGGACCACAACAGGCATAAAGATTTGCTCTGGAAGGCTCGATAAGCCGTTGGTCTCGGCTGTCACCATTGTATGGCAATCATCAAGCTATAATGATGCTGTTGGCCACGGTTACATATTACAAAATCAAAAATTCATCCCGCAAACAAACGAACAACAAACGAAAAACAATATTTAAAAGACCAAACGTTTAATTTAGCAAAGTTTTATAATCGATATGTATGTGTCATCAAATATACGATTGACCAAAAGTTGCTAGATGTAAATTTAAAGTGCCAAATCATTTCTAGTCAAATTTTATAATGGCAAATGATTTCTTCTTCAGAGTTTTATTTACCTTTCTTAGTCAGTCTAATAGGTAGTTAGTTAGATTCTTAATTCTATATTTTTTGATATCGAATTTGATTTCGGTTTGTCATAGATCGCAGCTATAACATAACCTACCCTATAGGTTTGCCCTAACCTAGTAAAATGGATAGAACTGACCTAGCAATCGCCGACCGCTGTCTTAGCAAGCTCGCTTCGCTCGCTCGGCGCTTGCGTACCTATATTGGTTGCAATTCTTTTCTAACAAAACCTTACAGGTTTGCCCTAAACGAGTAAAATGGATAGAACTGTCCTAGCATTCGTTTAAAATGCTTTAACTATTTTGTATACTGAAACTTACGTGGAAACCTTGGTATACATTATTGTAAACATTCAATCAAACGTCTATTATATTATTATTGCCTCAGCAAACCGCACATGTTGTGTAAACATAAGGCTTTCTATATTAGACAGACGTTATTCACTAATTAATTTATTAAGAAACGAAAATTATTTTTAAATTTTTCAGTTAAACAAGTTGATAATTAATAATTTATGTAATAATCCTTTTGACCTTTAAACTATTTGGCCAATATGTAATACATTATTTAAACGTTGATATTCCATACTGTTGGCAGTTGAATGTTTGATCAAATGACCATTGTTATTTTAAAATTTGTTTGTTGTTCTTTTGAAATTTGCTTGATGAAGTTTTGATTTTCTAACATACAACCTTGGCCACAAATACAGACAAAAACGAAACAAATGTAAAACTAGAATCCCGAAAGGTGTTAAGACGATTTCACGCCTCCTTCCTTTCACGAAACAATGAAAAGTATCTATAATCGTAGTTGGTTCTAATTTGTTATGAATTTGTACATTTTTAGCGCTAAGATTACTAATTAAATATCCTATCGACCTCAATCAGTTTCATGATATTGTTTACCTATAAGTACAGTTTCAAACATACATATGGACGTATTGATAGCAACTATGGCTTCTCAGGGGTCGTTGACCTAGATACCAATTCGATGCGATTACGTATCTCCATTTTAGGCAATTGTGAGATAAATCGACTACTTGATATTTTATGACCTTCCGAGGGAAGTATAGTTCGCGCTCCGTCCATATAAAAAAAGGCGATGAAGAAAACGTTTTTTAACTTCTAAATGTTATCGGATCTCGATGATTGTTTAGTACATTGTTGACACAATAAAAACTAGGTCTATCATTGAGATCAGATAGAGAGATATAGTTCTTTGTCCCCCAAAATTGTCTCCAACTGAGCATGTGCTAGGTTTTGTGTTAGCGAAACAGCGCTGATCTTCCTTTGAACCCATAATTGGTAATATTAAGGAGTGGAAGAACGTTTTTTGATTTTGTATGGACGAGTGTGCGCTATACTTTCCTCTTAAAGTTAACCTTTTGACTTATTCGGTCATTATTAAATTGCTGTGATGACTTTATTTTAAGTATAGCGTATCGCTTCTGCTTTGCTCGGGTACGATTTATGCGTGTGAACCTTTCTGGTGAAGTGAACTGTACAAGTACATTATGCGCTAGTGAAACCCGCATCAAACTCAGCTCCTAGTTTCTAAGTTAATGGCGTATAGAAATACAGATAGTAATACGCCAAGCAATAATGCTTAAAAATTATCTACTATTTGTTCGTTTCGCACTACAAGCTCTTCACTCCTTAGTACCAATCACCAAAGCACATCATCATCATCATCAGGTCTTTTTAGTCTCCACTGCAGGAGCACGATCCTCTCTGTACCACCAGAGCCTTCTTCTTCTGCCATTCTTGGCCAGAGCAACCAGATGACTTGGCCTACACTCTCCTCGATGGCCAGACGGGAGAGTTGTTGGAGGGTATTGTTGTTTATGTGCTTTGTTTAGCTTGTATTTTCTGAGTCGCCTTCTACGACATCCACGGGCAAGTCTTTACTTGGAGTGGCCCTATTCTACTCTGCCGAAAACCACACGACGAAAGGCACAAAGCACAAATAGTTTATATTTAGAGACTATCCTTGCCACTGTGTGAAATGCTCAGTTGCTCAAGTGTCTAACTGTCGAAATTAAATATAGAAAGTTTGAATAGTGTGTAAGTTATCTAAAATATTTACTAACATTATAATCAAATTAAGATACTAAGGTATACATATTTAATGTATAAGCTCAAACTAGGGTAAATGTGCTACTGCACCAAAATAGTGGACTATTTGGCACGAAGTTAGATTGCAAGATATGCGTCCTTGGACTATTTTATAAACAAGTGTGCGATGAACTGTGATATTTGTTAATAATACGTTTTATCTATAGTCAATAATATATTACGTGACCTCAATAAAACACGCGTTTAGGACGATTTGATATCTACTTATTATCTGTGAAATACCGAGTTTGAAATGAAAAGAAACATTTACCTACAGATATAGATAAATATGGATTTACCACTTTTAGGACGTACGTTTACAAGTAATGATAAAGCATACACATGCTTGTGTGAGTTTACTTTTAATTAATATGGGTAGGTAGGTAAATTACTTCTTTTTTTGACAATTTGTTTTAAACTAAGCTAATCGCTTGTAATGGTCGCTGTTTTTATTGCAAAGTGAACACACTAATGACACATTTATAAACTCTTCTGCAGAACCAGAGTGTACTTACCTACGTGAAAACATGCAGTGAAATATAATTACCAACTTTTATTATAACAGTAGCATTATTTTCAAGCAGTTCAAGCAATTGCCACTCCTATTTTTTTTAAAATTAATCCTTCTAAGAATATTTTGCCTACGCTTTTAAATATATGTATGTACATAGATACTTTTCTACTAACTTGATTCAAACTAAAAATATTAATGATTGAAGTAGTGAAAATTTGAGCCATCAATAAATTAATACTAAAAAACTTAGACACAACAACGAAGTATAACTAGCTCATAGAAATAATTTCCTGCTGGCTTTTGAAATTAAATTTCAGACGGAAAGCTGTGCCAAAGCTCCCTGAGTTTGAAATTTCCGACAAGCTGGTAACAAGCTTACAGGCGCTCGGTTGGTATTAAATCTATTGCAGCCTACTGTGGTACTTTCCTTTTGACTAACAAATAAAATATATATCCTACCACTACCAGTTATTTTTAACTAAATTGCAAAACACGATACTTACTGTTATACCTATGTAGGTATTATCGTAGGGAAATGACTTATATATATATGCAGGTATAAACAGGTGATACATTTTTTATATAAAACAAACTTTATGGTATATTTCTTAGAACCGACTTGAATCTGTTTGATACTTCACAATCGTCAGACAACAACTACACAGAGTAATAATAAAACTACTAACAACAAAGAAAAAATACTACCTTCGTACAACAATTGTTGTTTATTTTCAACAATAACTTTTATTTGTTTAACACGGGATTGCCAGACCATTGACCACCTTCACAGAGTTTATTAGCGTAGTTAAAGTGTACTGTTTACAACCGTAAGTACCGACCCATCACATTATCATAACAACAAACAGCTTTGCCGGCGTTCTGTATTGTTTTAAGTGACAACCCAGCTCTTCAAAGTAACATTATACTGAATTTGTGAGGATTTGGTTAAACGACCGCGGCACGGTCACGGGTCAAACACTACCTGGTTTCGGCTTAACAATTTTGTAAGCTAAACCCAAACCAGTCTCCAGTACCTTCTTAATTAACTGTATGGATAGAATTACAAATTAGGTTCTAAATGATATTAGAAGAAAGTAAAAGATAAATTTTGACGAACGATTTTATAAAGCATTTAAGATAGCAAGACAAGGTGCAAAAAGACTAAAAGATAATTTAATGATAAAAATAATTAGGAGTAGAGAGAAAAATATGGGAAGAGCTTTTTCGAGACCGCGTCTTTAATTTTTGCTATTTCGGACTCGTGATCTTTTTAATAATGCATATTTTCGTAAAACTGCAGTGTCATGTCAAAATTTTGACACAGAAACAAAAGCTTAGCTTTAGCATTTTTATTTGATAGAATACTTTTCAACCCGGTTTCAGTTGTCAAACTGTCCTGAAATCGTGGAAATAAATTCTTAATTTTCTGGTAAAAAAAATTAGAGAATTGAGTTTAAAATAATCAGAGTTACATTAAACTAAGTTTTATATGTTACACCAGTTCGGCCGCATTCTTGGCGGGTAAAGAGGTCGGTACTGAACTCTGGCTTTTAAAAGCATTAGGCTTATCTTGTAATGTGGACGAAGTAGTTTAAATGTTTGATCGTAAACAGCCTCAGTGGGTGTGAGGCAAACAGTGAGAGATAAAACTGTTGGATACAGGCCATGCAGGCATGCAGGTGTTATGCAATGCGCAAGCTGCAGAGCCTATCGACCGGCCAGCTTGCAAGGCTCGACGTCCTGAGTCGCCTGTTGATTTATGTCGCTGGAATTTAATTTAGTTTCGTGACTTTGCCTTTCAGGAGTTAAATTTTTACAAGTTACGTGGATATAGCCATATTGTCGCCTCCGCTGGGCCCAGATAGACCTAGTAAGCCCTAAAAATGCTCATATTCGTGCCTTTATACTAAGGATGCTAAGAAAGCCGTGCAAAGTGTAGAAGTAAAAGCCGTAAAGCGCAGGATTCTTAGCATTATAGCTGAGAATATGATGAGATGAAAAAAAAATTGTCGAGTTATCGATTTTAAAATAGTCTAAACAGGGTTAAAAAGGAATTATAGCAAGCGGGGGTTATGGTGGCATTCTCAGCTGCGCTGCTTCGGAGCCCCCAATCTAGTTTAAAAGTATATTTTATCCTTTTCCACAGAAAACAGTTGGAGACAGGTTGGAATAGCATCATTAATAGCCTAGAGCCACAAGACTCACAAGACAGAAGTGTCATAGTGTTGGTGTTTCGGTGAAAACAGGAATAAAAAACCTGCTAACTGTAGGTAACTTTTGAAAAAAAAACCAGATTTTCTCTATGTTCTATTTGTTCAAATAATATACAAGCGCCGTATATTTATGTTACTCACTACTTTGAATACTTCTATTTATTCAGACCGGTTTTCCACTCTGCAGCAAGAAAATGAATTCAAGTCTCGAGTAGGATGTATGAGGAAAACTGCTTTGTTATGCCCTTTGCCGTATTTAAATCTCAAACAAGCCATATGTACTCTCTACATTACAAGTACAGTGAACTAAGCACTCTTCAAGGTAATTATATGTACCTAGTACCTACATGTTTATATTTAGTTTTTCACGTTGAGTTTAGATTATCTAATGGGTTATTGTAGATTTGCCACAATATTCTTTCTTCATATTTTTATGCTTAAGTTTATTTGTATTTATATGGAGATCTTAGACATTTATCTACTTATTCAACTCTTCATGGCACACATAATTACAGACAAACAAATATAATATAAGATGCACACAGCAATCACTTGGCAATTACTTCCAGGCAACAAAAGTTCAGTCCAAATCTTTTAGTATTATATTTTAATATTTGACGTATCGAACACGGCAATTTTTTATTTGTAATAAAAAATATTGTTTTTACTTGGTCTTATTCGCTATTTTCTAATAATTCAAATCCGATAGGTACTTTTTTCTGAACGTCAAAACATAAAGGCTAATAACGTCATGCAATGATGATAAATCTTAAATCATGTTAAAAAAAATGGATAGGATCAATGACAAGTGTCATTTTTTGTGACATTTTATTTTCTGAACAGTACAAAATAATTTATTTATGACCCAGGAAAGTACCCAATTGTTAATCGGTAAAAAAGCCTTGCCCACATGGCTTTTTTACCGGTTGCCCCACCACCTCCCACTTCCTAACATATTAATTCTAGCTGGCTACCGGTCGATGTTATTTATATAATAATTTATATCAAATCGATTTACACTGTGATAGATTTCCTAAAGCGGAAAGTTGATACCGCCACCTGTGGTAAATTAGTTAGGTATTTACATTGTTCATTATTGCTGACAAAAAGGCAATATGTGTTATGTTACATGCATGTTTACCCATCTATAACTAAATATATGTGCTATACATTTTAAAAAATTATAATAAGTATATACATAAGCATTTTTGAACCAGAGTTGAAGGAAAAGCGGAAACATGGACCCTGTGTTTACCCGCACTCAATCGGAAACGCGCTGAGATGTGAAATAGAGTAATATTATTTATATAGTAAAGTATCTGGTAGAAACATATTTTATTATTATATTTTTGCCGCTATAACAACAAATACAAAAAAACAAAAAAAATACTATATAAGTGGAGCTCAAATACAAAAAACATGTTTTTATAGGTATACTCGTAGATGGTACGGAAATCGTCGAGCGCGAGTCAGACTCGCACTAGGCCGGTTAGTGTTATAAGTTTTGAGAGTACGTAAGTGTAAAATTTGTCTCTTAGCTTTTGTCTCATATATTTATTAAATGAAAAATATCAAACCGCCAGCGCCGTCAGCTAATAAATATACTTATATGCTAATAAAAAAAGCAAGATACGAACTATATTATCGTTGGATATCATAACAAAAATATAGGGACATAAAAGTAAACAACCACAGAAGCTACTATCTTTTAGATATGATGCAAAGAATGTTATTCTCGTATTCTTTGATGTAAGTAACTTGTCATGTTATTTTAAATCTATTTATGTGCATTCAAAGTTTACCTTTAGAAAAGTTTCGTTGAAATGAAACCTCAGCAGTGGATTTCTGTGAACTTTCCCCGGTAAAACTTCTAGAAAGTTTTGCATATTGAACAATGTAACAATATCAGGGATCAAGTTTATTGCTAAGTAGAATATTTATAAGTACATATTCTACAATAACTCATGATTTCCCCATAATCTACACCTAAATTTTTTTTAAGAAATGTGTAGATAAATTCTTCTAATTATATGTCTACTTTGCATTATGATTTGATAGGAATTCTTCACAACCCAAATTTAGGCCATCAAAATTATGTTCTATTTAAATATTTTTTTAAATCAGCGATATTTTTGATGAAATATGAATACTTACATACATAGAAATCATATTATACACAATTTTTTTTGGTCTTTCGAATGTCATTTACTATGCTAAAGTAATCTAGTATAGCCGGTAGCCAGTGATACCACTTTATTAAATTAAAGAAGAAGTAGTTTTGCACGCCTCATTAGCGAAGCAGTTGAGGTAGTGTATTACTCTCAACTCAACATTGACAATTGACATGTCAAGCATTTTTTTTTACTAGTGTTACACTACAAATATTACTACAAGTATGCGAATCTTGAGAGCTACAAAAAAGCTTGGGACTTGATCGTGTCTGCTACATTCCAGATATTTTGCATTGCAAGGGCTAAATGCCAAACAGCGAATTTCTAGAATGTTTTAGTAAATAAAACTTTTTATTTTCGAACTACATTATATCTTGGGAACTAACATCGGCTTCCAGTAAAAGCTTGGAAATTCAATTTTTGAAACGCAGTCACTAAACGAATGCTTTTTTCATACAATAAACGGTTTGTGTAGTGACTCCGCTTTTTGAAAAATGACACCGCGGCGCGGATCCTGATTGTCTCCTACATTCCTTCATTCGTTTCACGTTCGCAAATCGCAATACTCTAAACACACCCAAATGTCGCAAATATGTTTCTTGTTGGAAAAACCTCTGATCCAACTTTATGGCAGAAATTAACATCAGCTTACATTGTTTGTTTTACGTGTGTGTAAGTAGCCAACACTGGTGTCAGAATTCCAAGCTGCTTAAAGGCATCTGACGTAACTTACTGCCATACAATGATGACAGCCGGGACCAACAGCTTATATAGGTGCTTTCCAAAGCAAGAAATTTTTATGCCACTTGTGGCCACTCATCCAAGTGCGGACCACGCCCGGTGCCGCTTTATTTGCGAAAGCGCTAGTAATGCACACTCTAGCCGGGCCCGGAGCTCCTCAGCTTACATAAAAGCTCAGAACTTGATAGCGTCTGTTGTATTCTGATGTTCCTTTCACACTCAATATGCTGCAATGAGACGTGCCCAAATGTCAAAGAGCAAATTGCTAGAATGTTTTTTTTAAGTTTCTTGTTGGAAAAACCTCTGATCCAACGTTATGGCGGAAATTAACATTAGCTTACATAAAAGCTCGGAACTTGATCGCGTCTGCAGCATTCCAACGTTCCTTTCACGCTCAATATTCTGCAACTGCAAATGTCGAAAAGCAAATTGCACGACCTTTAGGAATGTAGATAGAGCAATACAAGTGAAGGATTTTTGATTGTATTTCTATAAATCTGTTTGTTTCGATCTACTGTTCGAAGTCCATTTATTTAAAATCTTGGAACTTCTTGATTCCCCTTTTGTGATTAACTTCTGATTATAAGTAATGGAATTTGTTGAATTTTCATTTGTATTCTAGAAATTTTGACGTTTTTGTTATTTCCATTTTTCAATTTGATTTGTTGTATTATTAGATTATAAATCAGAATCATTATTGTAACTGCTTATTAAAGCTGTTGACCATTTCTTTACTAATAAAAAAAATGGATTTGCCTATTCTGTTTCATTTTCATGATAAGGCACTCTAATATTTAGGTACTTTAATGGTGTTTGTGGAGCTAACGAACTTTTTCCAATATCCGCAACCGAGGCCTCGATTCGATGACCGATTTAAAGCCAGAACAAACAGATTTCATCCATTTTGCTTCGCTTTCAGTCGCTGTATAACGGCTATTATGGAAACGATTGACGAATTGCCCGACGCCATATGCTTCCATGTTATAACTATGTTTTCTACAGGTATCAACAGTACCGTTATCATATAAATGGCATTGTACACAATAACAATAACTGTTACCTAGTTATATTCCGAGATTTACTGCTTGACATGTTGAATTTAATAGTAATAAAGTTCCACATGTTTTAAAACTTCAAATAAAACAAAAGACCGGAAGGTTTTTTAGAAGAGCATTCAACAAGGAAGTGCGGGCGGGCAGTAAGCCTGAGGGGAACGGGAGGAAAGGTCCTCAAACTCAGCTGCGGAATTAGAAGCTACTCCGTCGTCTTTGAGAAACGTAAATTTCTTCCTTGCGAGAACTACCCTAGTATAACTTGCTAAGCTCACTTAGCCGAAACTTCGAAACAAACTCCTGTTGTTTGAGTACAATCGCTTTGTATTTTCCTCTTGTCAAAAGTTGGTCGTAATTAAGCACATAAAATTGAGATTAACGCTTCATATCACTGATAGTTTCACTTAACGTCATAAGCAAACCAGAGACTATTAAAGCAGTGAATTAAATTTACATTCTCAGAACACACTTAAGTCCGACATCGTAAAGCATTACGATAAGATCATTTCGTTGACTTCGCAGAAAGGACTTGATACGTGGCCGGCGAAAAACAAAAGGGCTTATAAAGTACCAAGTACCCACAATAGCAACAAGTGCCTCACAAACAAATCTTCGCACGGTTCTATGCGGTCGCCATTCAGCTCCCCACCAAACAAAGGTATGGGGACAAAAAACTTGCGAAAGGTCTCCGTTCGACTACCTGCTTCAAAGACAGGTCGCAAGAAAAGGCCCCAGCGAGGTTGGATTTTGAAGATGTCGATGACACGTCTTCTGGCCATATTTGATTTTACCCAAGAATTTATGAGGTTTGCCGCTTATTTTTAGCAGCTGATCTGTCACGTGGAGTGAGTCATATCTTAATGAAATACCTATTCAGAATGCACAGGTATTCGCCGCCGCAAAAACACCAACAAAGACTTTGACGGTCGCAAATTCGGGAATTCAAATACCTATTTGAACATTGTTGGATGTCTTGCGATCATTAGGATAATTATGATGATGAAGTGAACGTTAAACACACCATTAGTCTGCATTGTTAGTAACAATTTGAATACATTGTTAGAACACAAGTTTCATACGTGTAAATACTAGAAATACCACTATAGATAAAACTTGTAAGCGGTGAGTCATCATAACAAATGCACTCATATCACGTTTGTTTACTTTTCTATTAAGTAAGACCCAGAAACGCTAAATGAACGTTAAAATTAAACGTAATTCCACCTGTTGAGGACGCACCTGGCCATATTTATTAGGGGTGGTCTACACCGTCATGTGATACCAATGTTTATCTCTTCCCCCACAAATATTTAAACTTTGCGTGACTATCTGGGATGCATTTAAGTCTCGAGTTTCTTAGGATCATTTCAAACAAAAAACTAAAGATCCTTTTTCATCCCAATGCAACTGTAATTATAGGTGTTGGAACTAGTCCGACGACTATAGAAACTAGTACAATATCCGGTTTTCCATACCTTATTCACTGTTTGCATCAAATCCTCTTCTCCTAAGAATAATTATTTTTCTTCATTTAATTACTTCACCACTTTTTAGTTGTTGCTTCACTAGACACTACACCAAACACCAAAACTTTTGCGGCTTTCTTTGTGATAATTTCAATGTTTCTTCTATCTACTGTTACTGACACTTGATATTCTTCATCTGTTATATCATCATTATATTTTTGGTAATGTTTTCATTGATTGTTATTAGAATTATTTTGTTATGTATCGTCGACTGTTAAAAATAAAAGTTGGCCCGGTTTGTGGAATCGGAAACGCAGGCGGCCGTCCGCCGTCGACTGTTGCTGTACTCGCGAGTACTAGCGTCGCGGCAGGCACCACCAGAGTGGGAGGAGGGCCGCGCGATAGAAATATAAAAAATACTAAAGCGGGAAAGAGACATCAAAAAGAGTCATCACTGCTACCACTATAATGCAACTAATGAAAATTGTCCTCCAAACTAATAGTATTGCTAGCGAACTCGCGGATCTACATTCTTCCAGAGTAATACTGGTTTTACCTGTATGGCCTGTGCCCGCCGCACTCCGATAAGGTAATTTGAATTCCTGTAGAGTGAAAAAGACGGAGGCTTTCGGAGGCTGTATACGTGCCTACCTATACAGGAACATGTTTGAAAAGAACGTTAATAAATTTAATTTGAATACTGGGTTCGTTAGTTAACGGTCGCAGGCGGCCATTCAGCCGAAAACATTTCTTTTTCAACTTTTGTGTTGCGTTGCGTAATCTTTTGAGACTTTTATACACTTTCAATATTATAGTAAGTAATCAGACTGGTTGTTTCTTATCTAGCATGCTTTTGCTTTTACCAGTCATGCCAAGTTTTGCAATACTCGATGATGCATAACTTTCTAATTACGTAAACGTGATAATTAGGGTAGAATCAATACTTTTCTACAATTAACATATTGTACAACTGTGCTATTAGTGCTATTACGTATAAGTTACTGCCCACTGTAAAAGCGCAAGACAAGTGCGTAACTTTCTAGAAATCACATTTTAGCTTAGGTTCTTTTTTAAGAAAGTATAATATTTTGGTAATAAATTTGAATAATCTAAGACTTTTTTCTTTGTGGTAAGTATTAAAAATATAATTACCTTCCTTTTATATCCACGCACCGGACACTTACGAGTATATGCCAAATTTATGAGCCACTCAAATTTAAAGCTTTGTATTATAATCTACGTAAAAGACTAGAATCAACGTAAATGCAAGAAAAGATTACCAATATACGTTTCATCAGAAAAACATCGCAACTTTCCTAAACTACAAGTAGATACCAATAGGTACCGACGTGCAAACATTGCTGCTAAACTGCCAATTGAGAGCCCTTCTGTTTAGTGTTTGCATCGTGAATCAGATCCAGGGAATGCGGCTACTCGTCTATTTGCCTTTCCTATCGTGGACAAAGAAAGGTTCACTTTTACCAATTAGACTGTCAGCATGAACGCTCCGACAGACGCGCTTTGTTTCCCGAAACAAGTGAAAATCTGTTCGATATCGACACCGACACACTTTCGGTGATACTCGTAGCTAATGATGTTTTTGTTTCTACTAGGTAGTAATCAGTGCAATAGTATATTTTGTTATCTCTATTACAGAATGATAGATTCTCAGACTAAGGATGATAAAAGATAAATGTGTTAAATTGTATGGAAGTAAATAAGTCATACTAATTCATATTTTTGATCTTCCATACCTAATGAAGACCTTCGGATGAAGTCGAAACATGTTGGTACCTATATCTGACTAATCATACATCATAAAAATACATGTATCAATCAGATCAAAATCATAAATTCTTGAAAACACACCAGACCCAATAGTAAAACAATACAAGTAGCATCATATGATGCCATTCGGGTGATTCTTGAGAGTTTTAATAAGTTTTATGAATAAATAGTTAAAATAGTTAATAATTTTAAACCACTTTCAACAAGACAAAATATAAGTATATACTTAAAAAGATAGATAGAAACAAATTCTGTTTATTGATAACGTCAGCTAGTATGTACATCGTAAAAATTATAAAAGAGAAACTAAATAATTATTTTATTCTCCTTCATATAAAATTTTCTAACACAAGCTAAGCTTCCGTTGACCACAGTCTCACAGTTGCGAAAGTTGAAATTTTCTAGTAGAAAATAACGCTAACACCTCGTACATTACATTAATGGTAACATAATTGACCGAGCGAGCGAAGCGAGCGAAGCGTCTCAGTTTCAAGACTAGCCAAAAATTCTTTTGTCCATCTGTCTGTCTGTCTGTCTGTCTGTCTGTTCTCGCCTACAGGTCGCATTTATTAACCGATTTTTATGAAATTTTGTAAGCAGGTTCAGCAACTAAATAGAATTTTTTTGTCGAGCCAGTTTTTTGAAATTTTTCTAAATGGCGGAAATATGGGGGTTTAAAATTTTAAAACTGTCATATATTCGCCATTTGAAAATATTTTTCAAAATGTAATTAGACTTTTTTGTTGCCATTATGAAAACGATATTTTTTTATTTGAACAACTTTTTATACGTTATACTTAAACGAGTTTAGGGTGACTCGCGAAGTCTAGTTGACTAAGCCGTGACGAATATACAATACAAATCCTCTTACAAAATATACTCAAACTATTTAACGGTGAATTCAGTCCGGGCTACTGAACAACTTTCTTAAAAATACATATCTCCCCTGGGATCCACGAAGTAATTTCTCTGAATAGCTATTATGGTTATTATTTTGAGTTTCATAAGTAGTTCTATAAATTTTATCATATTTAACCGATATGGTTGGAAGGTGCTCCTGACATTTCAGAACTAGATCCAAAGTCATTTGAAGAAAGGGCTGTGATTGGCAACTATTTTGGAACTTTGGTCACAACCATGAATTCGCATATCGGTAAACCTGCATCGATAGTAAAATTCATCCAAATCATGTACATTATTCTGAAATAATAATCGCGAGGTCTAAGTTCGTGGCGAACTACTAGTTATTAGAGACATAACGACTGATGTTGGCAACATATACATAAATGCGAGAAAATGTCCTCCAACGACCACTCAGCGGCACAGTTCCGTCGTCGAGTTTCATTTCCTGCGCTGAGGATATTTCTGCACCGTGCATGTTTGATTGCTGTTAAGCTAGGTTTATACTGTTTAGTTAGTAGTCATCATCATTTCAGCCGCATAATGTCCACCGCTGGACATAGGCCTCCCCCAAAGATTTCCAAAATGACCGATCTAGAGCGGCTCCATAAGTATCATAAAGAAATTGAAATACTTCATTTGATAATTTAATCTTTGTGCTTAACATATTGAGCTTATAACATATTCCATGTCAGTTTCTTATGTAACGTTGGATAGAGAAATTTAAGGCCATAAGTTACGGTAATGGCGCCCTGTTATCAATAACAATTTTTAATAAAACATGAAACATGAAATTTGTAGCATTTTCACATTACACATGATATTGACAAAGCATATTAAATTGTTCATATTTTTTCACGAAAATGTAACGTCACTGGTACCTACTACTAACTTTAACGACGTAATGCATATCGTTAGCCATGCATTTGATTGTGTTTATATACACGAAAGATCAAACTCTCAAAGTGTCAATCATGGCATTTAAGATAGACCACTATGTGCCAATCTTCTATGACGCCTTACGGTGATTTTGCATTTTCTAACATTATAGAGGTAAATATCTATTATGTAAGGCCAAACATTAAAGAAAGTATTTGCCATGAAGTAAGTGTGTAAACTAGGCTTAAGAATGGAAATGACCGAACAAGGAAATCAAGCTGTCATACCATGTGCTGTGCATGCTGTTAATGCTAACACCCAGGACGTGCTATGCTAGCTCGAGGCGATTTGTATGCTAATATGCTACGAGTAGCATACGAATCGTCTGACGAACAATCCAATCTGAAAGTTGAGGCAACTGCTCGCTTTTTCTAAGTGACTTACTTAAAGAGATTCGATTTAATCATAAGGTCATAGGTTGAAAAGGATGCTTAGGTTTGTTACGTTATAGCAGCCACCGAACATTTGAAATGTACCTAATTCAATTAATTTAGCCCCATTTGAGGGTTAACCAATATACTCGTACAAATTGAACGAGGGTTAATCCTGCCTGCGTTGTTGTAATTTTTTGAGGGAGCTAATTAGTGTTCATAAAATGTATACAAACATATTATGCTATTGCCAAAATAGTATTATACATAAATACAATAAAATTCAAATAAGTAAAGTAAGTTATTTTCATCCTATACTCTTTTGAATATATATGTATGACAAGATTTAATTTGTGAAATCGTCAAACATGGTTGTAATGGGATTTTTAATAAATTTTTTACTTTACTAATTTTGTTATAATATATAATTATTATGTTAAATGTTTAAATAGTTATAAAATATTAAATATCTTTATTATAGTGTAGGGATTTAAAGCTTGGCAAACTTTGTCCCACCTTTTTCTGTTCCCGTTCCCGTTCCCGCTCCCATTCTCGTTCTCGTTTCAGTTTTTCCGGTATTTACCGACAGGGTACCTACTCCTGCGAAGATTCGAATAAAATGGTCTAGATAATCTTGTTGCTCCATACAAACCTTGGACTCCCGCGTCACTCCCTTAGGGGGTAACTTTAGAAAAATTATTTTTTTGTACACCCTTAGACCTCTTAAGGAACCTATGTGCCTTTGGACTCTCTAGACACCGCGGTTTGGGCTGTGCGTTGATATGTCAGTCAGTCACCAATCAATCAGTCATTTAGTTCTTCTTTTATTATATATTTAAGATACACGTGGAGCTTAATCTAACTTTTGCTGCCCCATTAACATTATTCATTCAACAATATATCTACTCTATTCGAGAAATTCCAACAGTCCTAATTTATACTTAAGTAAATTATAAGAAAGCTTTCAATGCTATTATCTAAGTGTGCCTTGAGAAATCTGTATTTTATTTTTCAGAAAAGCTGTTCTTTATTATCGTCACTAACAATAACTCAATGGATAAGCGACTATACATACATACATACTATCACGTCTTTATCCCTAATGGGGCAGACAGAGCGACTATCACAAACAAAATTTCCCATTTCCTCAAGAGCTACGGAACAAATACATAATTATAACAGGATGTTGTGATGTTCCAAATGTGCTACTTAAGTAGGGTAAAACGGACAGCAATTTTTGCCAGATGTCGCTTCGTGCCTTGAATGTAGGCCCGAGACGATGAAAATCGAGTGACCCCTTTGCACGATGAATAGTAATGCCCTAACTTGAATTGTTCACGACACGACATACCAACACATCAATTATACATGGAGCTTAGTGGTGGCGTATTTGCTCATGGTGAAAAGGCAGTTAGCCCAAGGCGGCATGATGTAAGGGGAAATTAAAGATGCTACACTTGAGCTACCTCTCTTCTTCTTTAGTTTAAGTTATTGAGGTGACAAAAGCGTTAGCACGAACCCTTATGAAATAAATAGTTATCTCAATAAATAAAACAAAAGCGAAAATGATTTTCTATTAAACGTCCTTCAAATTATTCAACAAAAAATAAATCAAAATCATACATGTAGTCTAGCAATGTTATAGGTACATGAAAAAATCTGGTTATTAAGTACACAAGTAGCTATTTGTCTGCTTTTAAACATAAAATAATATTTATTTGTACTGTATTGTTTGGAAACTTTTTACAATAACCTTTTTAGTTAAGTCTTTTAAGCAAAATGGCCTTAAATTGTTTTAAAGTACATCTTTTCTAATCCAGTATATAAAAGTTATAATTCCTTGATCCTTTGTACATAGGATGAGAAGAGACGTTTATCTAATAGAGGTAAACAGGGATTTTCACACGAACACTTTTTCCGATTCTCTTACATAAACATCTCCTCCCACAGGCCTACTGGAGAACTCTTTTGTAATAATTAGTGCCTTTGCACAACTTTTATTTTATGTATTCAATGTATCCATTTTCCATGTACATAAATTGGTGTAATAAATAAGTAATGACCCGGGGGCCATTTGTAAAATACGCCACAAACTTTAGTAGGTTGTGGCGTGCGGGAGAATTCGTCATTTGATTTTGTGGCCTGACAATCGATATAGCGACTGTCACACTAAAGCCCGCAATGATATGCTGAGGCAAACTCGTTTTATTGTTTTCCGATGTTTGTTTCTATAAGGTTACCATTTTATTTAGTTTACAAAGTGGACTTTCCACTGGAATCATACGTGTTGGATACTTAAATATAGCGTATATTAAATATCTGCTTTATATTTTTTGAAGCAAATAGACTACTCCAGTATGTGTAGGTATATTGCAAATATAATGCTTTTTGTCAATAAATTATTATACTTTGAGCAATTTTCTTAAGCAATTGTTCATAACTGATTCCATTCTTTGTAAAATATAATAACGAAAGAGGAAAATAAAATCAAAATTTAAAGGGCTGACCTTCAGAAAAGAAGGATTTTCATTTGAGTCCACATTTAGAAAATAATAAAGTTTCTGTAGTTCCACACTACATTTTAATTTTAAGGAAACAAAGAAAGAATCATTCAAGCTTGCAAAGTTAAAAAAGCTTATGCGAAATTATCGGGAAATATGAAGTGTATGACAGCATCCCTATAGTTGTACGTGGTGTCAACTAGGATATATATTTAATTAATAAGCAAATAGTTTATTTTGTCTATTAAGCACATCACATACAAACTAGACATGAAGATTCAATATAACACTGTACAATGTTTTAGTATAAATACTCTGCAATAATCAAATAAATTATCCACTATCCCGTCGCCACTCCTGGCCTGTAGACGGTGATGGATCAAACCAGATCCAAAGGGTCCAGTACGTTAGTAGCCGCTATAAAGTGTATGTAGTACAAAGTTGGTAAGTATAAGTACTAAAAGTACCTAAGTATGGAATATTCTAACAACAAACTCAGTTTCGTAAGAGTTGTTTGCTAATGAGCTCACGGCTTCTGGGCTCGCTGAGATAAAGCTGAACTCAAATATTTATAATAGGTACAAGTATGTGAACATAGAGTAATTCAGTAATTCGTCCCATGTACCTACGGCCCATTTGGGACGAAACGCAGAAAATCAAAATTAATCAAAATTTCATTCTGCAATTCGTCCCATTCTTTTTTTGTATGGAAATTTAAACCTTATTAACGCTTGGTACAGTCAGTGAGACAAGAATTAAGATAAATGTATATTTCGTTAGAATTGTTACATTTTGCTGTGGTTTTGTTCATAGCTAAATATAAAAACATTGATTGTGAAAAAAAAATGTTATTGCTGAATGTTTTATCTAAGACAACAGGTAATTGTTTCATTTTATAAGAAAACGCACAAGTTCAAGTGTTACTGAAATGAATACAATTGGTTGACATGTATGGCTTTCAGATAAGTAAACAATGGATGCGGTGGTCACTTTTAAAGAGGTATTATTTGTTCATTCTTTTGATGAAGTCCGTCCCTATAATAATAAAATGCAGATACCAATGGAAGATATAATGAATTCTTTTGTTTTGATTATTTATGTTTTTGCGGTTGTTTTCAGTAAGTAAACAATGGTTATGGTGATCACCCTTGAAGTAAAGTATGCCAGGATCAATAATTTGCCCGAAATTTACTTTCTAACACAGAATATACAGTTATATGTGATCGCACATTTAAATTTTGTGCCAAACCTTTTTCTTAATTATACACATTGCATGTTGATATAGGGAGTTCCAAAACTCATAATAATATCGTACCTGTTATATACGCATTACTCCCAAATAGAAAAAGGAAGACATACGAATAAATCCTTGAATCCCGAATAAATTCCTTGTTTTGTAACGAGTATAAACAAATAAGAAACTAAAACACACAGTAAGGCCTAATGTCAGTTTTAGTTTACTAGTAAAAATACTTCTTGATTTTATGTTTTCTGTTTTTTTTTTAAGTCCTTTTCTGTATGTAACTATTCTATGATTATTACATTTCTTAATGAAAAATTCAATGTTTATTATTTCTACACTAACACTTTTTTTACTGATTGTACCATTTATAAACATGGGACGAATTGCAGAATGAAATTTTAATTAATTTTGAATTTCTGCGTTTCGTCCCAAATGGGCCGTAGGTACATGGGACGAATTACTGAATTACTCTGAACATAACGTACTTACTTTGATACAACGAAGTACAGAAACAACAGTTTAAAAAAATCGTTTTGTAATTATGACAAGCATTGTTCTTTGATATTTATGTATGACAATTTCATGCGATAGGTAGTTAAATTTTTAGGTGTAATTGATTAAAATAAGATATGTACCAGAACCATACAATACGACCAAATAAAATCACAATCGAATAAAAATCTTCCGGCTTTAATCTTAAATTTTTGTTATCAAAAATATATATTTTTTTAATCATATCATAACTAATTTATATCTGTTATTTATGATTAAGCAGTATAACAAATTTATGTTGTCGATTCTGTTACATTGTATGACTAATAGAATAACTGGATGGGCTAACCCGAACAAAAAACAGTGTTATTCCAAGTCCCTAGTTTGACCTATGATCCCATTACTTCTTTAGATGCCGAGTCATCGAAATAGTTCTTGCAAAAACTTGTTTTTATTTCGGCAGAAAAATAATTCGGAGTTTAAAAAAATATTATTTTGTAACATAAAGCATAGTTCTTACACCTAAGCATAAACATTATTTAGTTTCTAATTTAATAAATATCTATTATTTTCACTTAGATCGTCACGTCTCTGCGTTTATCACGTCGTAAACATCAAAGATAAGGACAAAATCGATTGGTTTTTTAAAAATTTTGTCTCTCCGGACCACCTATACCATTCAGTAGTATCATTGATGGTACAAATTACACTGATTTGACCCACTGGTACCATTGATTGTACAAATAATGGTACCCATTTGTCCCATTAGTAACCTCCGGACGACCTGTACCATTAGGTAGTACCATTGATGGTACAAATGATATGCAGACCAGAGACCATTTTGGTGGAGTATGATGAGAATCTTATATGTTTTTCTTTTTTTTTTCAATATATACCAAATTAACCTATTTCCTTTCTTTCTTTCTTTCCATGGTTCCATATTTTTCTTTTCTACGGCACGTTCTTCAGTATAATTTATATTTGAGTGCGAAATTATTAACATCATCATTGCAGGTGAAAAGGCCTAGAAAGTGCAACTTGGACTCCGAAACAGCACAGCTAAGTGCGATAACTGAGAACGTGCTAAAATTAGAAGTAGCCCAGAAATATGCTTAGTTGAGAGACTTTGGTAAAAGATTATTTGGAAAGATCCCGAATCTTCGTTTTCTAATTATATGATAGGAGATGGACAAACTCTTATATCCTGCATTGATCCACAGATACAGATAAATTATTACGTCTTTATCCCTGACGGGGTAGACAGGGCTCAGGGCCGTAAGACCCAGAAGCCTCGCTTAAAATGAAGGTAGGCGTTAAAATGGAAAAAGGAATTAAAATTGTGATGGGTTGCTAGCCGCATTGAACTATATGTTTAATACGTACATATAGCTAATTATATTTAAATAATTTTACTCCCAAACCAATATGAAAAGTTATATACTAAGTCAACTTATCATCTAAAAATGAATACCTATATTAAAACATTTTAGACCCACCAGTTATTGTTTTAATATATTTTCTCTCCTAAACGTGACATGAAAAAATGTCAGTCAAGAGCTACATGACGAAGTGACCCATTTCAGGCTCTAAGGAGGATAAGTTTAAGTGCTCTTAAAGCCTCTCCGCGGCGAGCTTAAAGTGACGACGGGGTGGGGGTTAATTCAGTTTCTTACGATATAATCATCTCGCGGAAGTTAGCAGCTTTCGATAAATTACGGGTATCCGATTGCAGATCTGAAAATTTAACTGGAATAAAATTTGTTGATATTACATTTGAATAATTGGGCAAGTGTGTGACGATAGGGTTCCGTAGTTGCGAATGACTACTTTAAGTTCATGCCTCTAGATACGTTTAAAAACTAATTTTCTATTAAATTGTTTTGAAATTTTCTTTTTCCGAATATATTTCATAAGTTGGTCGCCTATAACTTTTAAATTTGTAAACCCTACTTAGCTATCTCTAAATCGAAAAATGGTGTTTCCGAATTCACAACATTTTTGAAAGACCTATTCAACGATACCACACACGATGGGTTATTCGAGAAAAAAAATTACTCCCACTTTACTTGTACAGTATCTACCGTAATTTTTTTTATTTAAGATTTTATTTTACCAAAATTACAGTTTCTTGTTTACTACGGAACCCTAAAAAGTAAGATTTTTTTAACCAACTTCAAAAAAGAGGAGGTTATCAATTCGACTGTACTTTTTTTGCATGTATATTACGCGTATCTTCGTCACCCGTGCACTGATTTTGATCATTCTTTTTTTATTTAAAAGCCTTTACTACCCAATTGGCCCCATATTTATTTGGTGAAGACACGATGAAGAACTTTGGAGATATGAAAGAAATTCCTAAAAAAATAAAGACTGTTGTCTTTTTTTTGAAAATATTTAATTGCTCGTAATTTAAATTAATAGTATAATATTGTTAAAAAAAATAAAGACTGTTGTCTTTTTTTTAAATTTAGTTATTACCATTTAGAAGAAATTACTCTGAACCTTATTTGATCATTTACCTATTTAATACTGTCTGCGTAACAATATTATACTATAAATTTAAATTACGAGCAATTAAACATTTTCAAAAGTCCCAGCCCAGCACATTCTCCAATTCATTACGTTGCATGCCTCTCAATCGATGTTTGTATACGAAACCGTGGGATCTATTTCTGTGAATGTTTTATGTCACTTGGTGTGCAGGCGCAGGTGGTCACGCGCGCCGCGCCATCTGACGAGAAACCGACATGCTTTCCCCACCAAACTTTGATCCGAGATTAGATTAGGAGATTTGTGATTGCCGGTCAAAACTGTTTGAAATTAAGCTGTTTTATTTATTTGAACGGAACTGATTTTATTAGAGCGTAACTTTGATGTCAGTCACAATGATTTTCGGTCGTATTTTAGTTTTATTTTTCCTAATTTTAAAGCATTTTCTGTCTCTGAAATATTTCTGATTTCAAGGCAGAAGCCACTTGTTTTCTTTGTAGAATCGAAATAGTTCCACTCACCAGGCAATATACCTTTATTTAACAATATCATAAGTTCATTACCTATAAATGTCATGTCATTGCAATATCCAACAATGAAAATTCGTTGGTATGTCAAATTATAGAAATTTTATTTAGTAAAAAAAGGCTAGACCTGTTTAATACTCGATTCAGAACCAACGCCAGAACTATACGTACAAGTAGGTGCAAAAATATAAAGGTACATTATGTCTAGACGTTCCATTACCCGCCTCCATGTATCCGCGCTACGTACAGGATTTTTTCCGAGCTCATATCCTGTGGCTGCGGAAATAGTCAACATGGCATCAAAAAACGAACATAAAATAGAAATGTTACAGAATTGACACTTTTTAGACCACATGGTCATGTTGAACCAGCTTCAAGTCCGTGTTACTTAGTAACGGCTAGCGCCTCTTTCTTTCATGTTCTTTTCATACCAAGGATTTATATAAGTTTCAACTTATATATCAAACTTCTAAATCCACATTATTTTATCATTTGGGCTAAGAATATCTCAAAAAGTACCAATACAAAATGGTGTAGTTAAATTCAATAACTCGAAGACCACATGAATCACATTAATATTTTTTTAAGTTAGAAATAAAATATACCTAAATAAATTTGTTAAAAAAAAATTTATGACTGTCTAACGAGGTACTTAAACAGAATTAAATCGTCATTTACTTTCATTAAATTGTGACCTGTGAAATGGCATAATGGTACCTACTTACGAGTAACTTCGTGAGGTTATAAATTCAATACATACTTGTAGAATTCGGTATTTTCTTAAGCCAAAAATAAATCATTTTCTTCTGATAACAAAATAAAACGTTGCAAATTAATATCACTTGTCTTTGAACATATCCATTTTATGTGATTTTAAATTTATTAATGCAGAAAAATATAATGACAATAAGAGCGCTATTTGACTCCAAAAAACTATGACGTCATCTGCCTGTATTTCATACAAAATCCCATAAAAACTGTTTCTTTTGACGTTTAGAAAAAAGTATCTGATTTGACTTGTTGGAAAATAGCGTATTAAAATCATTTTTACTTCATAGTAAAAACGTAGATTCTCTTTTGTACTCTCATTATTTTGAAACACGAGCGACGCACAAAGGAGACGTTGAAATATTAAAACAGAGCCCAGATAAAGATTTTCCTTTCGCAGACGACCTCCGAAGAATTGAGCCGGCGGCATCAGATCACAGATTAGACTTGACGCAGACGATCAATATTTGGACTGACATGAATTGTGCTGGAATTATGGGGAAACTTCGTATTAGAGTTAAAAATGAGGGGCAGTTTGTAATTGTTACGTCGAAACCAGCAATCTCAAGTCGGTGCCACGCTCAATATTACTTTAAACCTACCTATACTTAATTAGAAATTATACATTTGTCGTTTTGTGCTTACTATTCTACGACACTAGTCGTAATAATATTAGGAACAAACATTTTTGAAGTTCACATCATCGTCTCTCCTTCTAAGCTTTTCGTGATCGAAATTATACAAATAAACAAGTTTCTAAAGGCACTGTATTAGCAAACCTCATACATCCTTACGAGTAGTTCTCACTTCAGTCTTCCTAAGTTGAACTAAAAACTATATTATGTTTTTTAGGGTTCCGTACCGTAGCCAAATGGCAAAAACGGAACCCTTATGGATTCGTCATGTCTGTCTGTCTGTCTGTCCGTATGTCACAGCCAGTTTTTTTCCGAAACTATAAGACCTATACTGTTGAAACTTGATAAGTAGATGTATTATGTGAACCGCATTAAGGTTTTGACACAAAAATAGAAAAAAAAAACAATAAATTTTTGTGGTAATATTAATAATACTTAGAACTGAAACTCAAAAATTTATTTTTCGTCAAACCCATACGTTTGGGGTATCTGTGGATAGGTCTTCAAAAATGATATTGAGGTTTCTAATATCATTTATTTCTAAACCGAATACTTTGCGCGGGAGACACTTCCAAAGTGGAAAAAAGTGTGTGTGTGTGTCCCCCTCCCCCCCCCCCCCCCCGTAACTTCTAAAATAAGAGAATGATAAAACTAAAAAAAATATATGATGTTCATTACCATGTAAACTACCAGCGAAAATTGGTTTGAACGAGATCTAGCAAATAGTTTTTTTTTATACGTCATAAATCATAAACGGCAATTTACCTTTCATTTAATCATCTCAAATATAAAAATTAAAAAAAACTTACTACAAGACTTTTATATTATGTTATTTGCTAATACGCTGGCCCTTCATGGGCGAGTCCGACTCGCACTTGGCCGCTTATTTATTTTTTATTTTTTTGTATTTTATTGGGAAAAAGCACACAATGTTATGTTACAACAAACCAACTCGTATTTTATAGAAAATGGACGTCAAAGTTGCCTTTGCCATGACAATAGGCAAGCTCTAGCCACAAACTACTGCTGCACACAGTAGCTGTCTGTCACAAGTTATAACGCGGGAAACTCGCCTCTATTCAGTGATGTTGATACTCGTATCTGTCAGTAGTAGTTACTTACTCTACAGTATCACTACAGTACAGTACAGTAAAACAGTTAATGCACCAACTGTTATCGTAAGAGACTAAGGGATGTATCAGGTAATAGAAAATGGACCACAGAGCCCTCTATGCAAGATTTGAGTTAAGTCTCCTGTAACTGATTTTAAGGCTTTTAAGGTAGCAAAAAAGGTGAAAGGCGAAAGTTTTTGAGTGTGTTTATATGTTTGTTACTTTTTCACGAGCAAACAGCCGGACCATTTTTGAAAAAAAAACGTTAAGCAGGAACCTGTCACCTTGGATTAGCACATAGGCTGCTTTAGGCGCGGGTAACACCGCGGGGCGCAGCTAGTGTTGAATATAAATACAAAGTCGTGGGAACATCAAAGAAGAGGCTACATTTGTATCGCAATTTCGCTGGCATGAAGTTATAGCCATAACTGGTGAAACCTGCACACAACTGGTTCCAAACGTGCTAAACATAGAAATGTCAGCGGTAATGCAGCTTTGCGTCAACACGCCGTGGTCTGCTTTACTTCCATTAATGGTTGTTTATGGGATCGTTAAATATTACTAACAGTCATCTTACAAAACTTAAACTGCTCCCTATACAAGTGGAAGGGACATACCCGTAATAAATCGAACTATAGTATAATAACTTCGTAGACTATACGAAGGCGTTCGATAGCAAAATCAAAACATCGACACAGAATTAATAATAGTATTACATAACATCGATCCGCGATACATAAGTATAATGAAAAGAATTTACAGCAACAGTACCGCTGCCATAAATCTCGTCTCAAATACAGGCCCCACTTTTAATGTAGAAAAGGGAGTCAAACAGGGTGACTCATTATTGCCAAAATTGTTTACATGTGCACTAGAGGAAGTCTTCATAAAACTTGCATCATCCTGGGACCGAAAGGGTATTATCGTCGGCGAAACAAGATTGACGAATCTGCGTTTTGCCGACGATATTATTTTATTTTCACATTCGGCCTCAGAGTTACAGTCTATGCTATAAGATCTAAGCAATGCAAGCCTTGGGATTGGACTGAAGATGAATATGTCGAAGACCAAAGTTATGACCAACAGCTCTGAGCGCCCTGTAAGAATAGATAGCGAAGTGGTGCAGTATGTTACTGAATACATCTACTTCCAGCACCGGCAAAAAAAGGAAGTTGTAAGAAGAACCGAGAACGCCTGGAAAGGGTATTGGTCTTTGGGTCCAAGATTTAAGGGAAACCTTCCTCTTTCCTTAGAAAGAAAACTGATGGACATCTACATTCTTTCTATATTGACATATCCCTTCAAACGTCGTCATAGCAGACACAATAGTAAAACAATACATCAGACGCCCGCTCCGGGCGTCCGACATTTAAAGGGACATGGCGCTCAAACGAGGTCTTTGACTAAACTACTAAAGCCCGAACTCAAGGTTTGCCAAAGAGCGATGGAGCATAGCCTCCTAGGTTTTAAACTAATGGACAAAATCCGTAACACCGAACTACGCTCCCGAATAGGAATCGCTGACGTAGATCTAAAGGCCGCAAAATTGAAATAGGACTGGGCTGGCCCATACACCGCGGGCCAAATGATTTCTGGGCAAAGGTCATCACTTGTTGGACTCCTACTAATACCAGAAGACCCGGCAGACCAAGAATGCGATGGCGTGACGAATTGGATAAATTTAAAGATGATTGGAAAGAAACAGCTCAGAGCAGAATTGAATGGAAAAGATGGAAGGAGGCCTTTGCCCAGCAGTGGGACACGTGATAGCTCGTATTATATTATTATAAAGTATAATAAATCTAAATCACTATGGTATAGTGGAATTAAATAACAGTGAAGAAACAAAAAACATTGGCATTTCCATTGGCATTGGCAGTGTGTCCCATGCAGCTGCCGGGCAATTGGTATGAGAATGTCGAAACTGTTTTTGTTTTTTACTGTTATTTTAATTTTATCATACTATAGTGATCTAGTATACCCCATGGTTTGATTTATTACGGGCATGTCCCTTCCACGTTCTATAAAGCCTAGAAGAAAAATTTTCGGTTTTCGAATGAATCAGTAGTGTTCTAAGTACGAGTAGTAGTTTAAATCGCAACCTATAACCGAAAGGGTTTCTATCCCCGCCCGGTCCGAATAGTAAGTATATCTGAGTTTATAGTAAATTTTACTCATACACTCTTTTTATCTACCAACTCCTTGTTTCCTAGATGGCAGTCTTGAGCTACGTCCGATCTAAAACCAGTGCAAGCTATTACTCGATAAAAAGAAGAACGTCACTTTAGAGTCTGACTCATTTCAGAGTTCTCTTTTAAACATAATTCTATTATAGAGTCGGCGTGCATGGTAATGACGTCTGGTTTCATCTACATCTAAATTGAGTTAGAGCCCACGCGGCACGAGACAATGCTTTGGTAGTGAATTATGCTGAGTTTGTACGAGAATAGGTTGCCGTGACTTTGGTTATTGAAGTGAAGTCAGTTTGAATTGAAGCTTCTTTCAATAAACTCCTTCTCAAAAAGTTCAGATAAGATAAAATTTCTTTATTGCACCAAATAAGTATAACAATAATCAAAAGTGCATTTAAAATATAGTAGGTACAAAGGCTCAAAGGATACAAAGGTATCACTGAAGCAATTTCTTTCAGCCAACCTTTGAGTAAAGAAAGGTGTGGAGATAAAAAATAAACAATATAAAAGTTAGTACTTTTCAGTGGCATGAAAACAAATTTTTCAAAATGGAAACGTTGACTTGGAGTTAATTTAGTGTAGTCTTCTTCGATACAAGATTACACTAAATTAATTCCAAGAAAATGTTAGCGATATCATTTCTATGGCATGCAAGTACTTATTTAAATTCTTTTTTGTCTAAACTCGAAATATCATCTCATCATATACCAATGCAGAGGACTATGTGGCGTTGTGGCTTGCGACCACTGGCGACGCCGGACGTTGCGGTTCGGTACAGTGTGGTGCGGGGCGAGGTCACGGAAAATACGCATAGACCTATCTTGTCCTACATAACTTTTTAGATCCATTAAGCTATATTAATAAATAATATAAATAGGCACGTAACACGGAAAATATCAAATTAAAAATTGGCCAAGTGCTTGTTGGGCCACGCGCAGTGTAGGGTTCCGTAGTTGCGAATGCCACCGACATCTAGCTGTGAATTTTTACGTGTACATGTATAACCGTTTAGCAGATAGAGGGGGAACACTTAACTCTGACAAAAAATAGCACTTTAAAACTAAATATTTTAGAACTCGATTCCTAAATCAAAAAATGGTATTCATAAGCTCATAATATTGTTGAAAGTCCTATTCAACGATACAGCAAATGATGGTTTAATAAAAAAAATTACTCCGACATTACTTGTATGGGAGCTACCCTAAAACGATTTTATTTTACCACTTATGCTTATAGTCTCTGAGTTAGTCTAGTATTGACAGACAGACATGGCGATACTAAAAAGGTTCCCTGTTTACTACGGAACCCTAAAAAGCTTTGGTAAAGTGAAAATAGTTCAATAACCAATCTTTGAAAAGAAAAACGCTAAGCTATAAATTTCATGTATTTTGGACGAGGTCAATGGTATCGGGTAGACGCAGCAAGACAAAAATACTGGAGCCAAAGCCAATATAAATATTAATAACACTTTAGTACAGCAGTGGATAAGTAAATATACATATTTATATACCTAATTACAAAATGTAGACCAAATATAAAGTTAAACACAAACAAAAGAAAAACACAAACCTAGACAAATCTCATTCCTTTAGTATCGAGTAGACGCAGAAGATAAATATACTGGAGCCGAAAACTTATCCATTTTTCTAGTTCCTAACTTTTTGGAACAGTTCCGAGAAGTCAATAAATAATATAACAGCGCTAAAGTGATTTTTGGTGTCTAGCTATATTTACATTACATAGGGATCTCTTCCAGTCAACCTGCGATATATTGAGAGAATATTTACTCAATTTAAAAGGCAAACGTAAGTACGTACCAAATATTTTAAAAGATTATACATATATTACACACATACTTTATACGAGTTAGTCGCGAACACAGATATAGATGTAATAGATAACGCCCGTATCAAGATTTGTATGGAAACCAAGCGTGCCAACTTTTTTAATGCCTACTGTGACGTCACAAGCAATTTTAGTGACGGGAAATTCAAACCGATTCAAAGAAACCGCTCGCTACGATTTAAACGATTTATTGAAGACGCAAGCCGCCACCCTGATCGTCTCGCTCATACTCATAGATTTTATATCTGTGGTCTCGCTCGCTCACTCCGCGCTCGCTAACCATACGATCGATTAACATTCGAGTTAATCGATTTGTGATAAAAATCACAATCGATTTTCTGATATACGAATGATATAAAATTGGATAAACAAATGATTCTAAACGGAAAATTGTTTGATAATAAAGAATAAATATTTGTACTCAAATAATTTATTTCAATATAACTGAAATTCAAACTATTCCAATTTATTAAAATTTAAATTAAAACTAAAATTAAAACTAAAAGTTACAAATTATATAAATATTTTAATTGAATTTTAAAAATAAAACTATTATTATTCTTAAATAATCGGCCAAGTGCGAGTCGAATTCGCGAACGAAGGGTTCCGTATCATTATCTAAAAAGAAACACGTTTGTTGCATGGGATGTATTTATTTTATTCTGTTTTTACCCCGACGAAAAAGAGTGGCATTGTAGCACTCGAACGGATGGACCGATTTCAATGCGTTTTTTTAACGTTAAAGCAACTTCCCTTGCCTTCGTTCTTAGCCATGTCAGGCTTGTCTCACTCCGCCTAGAGATATCGAAAATATGCTTACGCATTGCGACCGCTTCAATGGGGGAATTTCAGTAGGGACGACTTACTAACGAGCAGTGAGTAGTGACGCACGCGCGGTTTTGTTCACCAACGTGTGACCAGTAGTATATGTTCAAAGAATAAACATGAGCGGCCATATTACATACATGAACTCTGAAAATATTACCCTCGTTTTCTAAAGTGTAAATTAGGAAATAAGCTTGTTTATATCAATATCTATTAAATTGGCTCTTTAATAATAGTTAATACCATTCGTCAGTCCGATATCGATTTAAATCGATTATTGGTATATGTTGTAGAATGAACAACACTAGTCGCTAAATTTTACTGACGAATGAGAAATTGCCGGTACCACGACGTCGTAGAGATGCGCGACAGAATCGCTTGTTTCGACATTCATTGCTTCTTTAACACACAACGTAGGATCAAACGCTCAAAGCAAACGCGGCAATGTTATGTGAATGTAGTTTTTTAACCTTAATCTATACTTATTTAGATATAATCTTGGAATCATAGCTTGGAATACTTAAAAAATTGTTTTAAAATGAATTTACGCATATAATAATTTTAAAATAACTTAGCGGTGATAGGAAATATGTCCTTGACTTTGGGCGCTTGCAATTTTTGGGCTGTTGCAGTTTATTATCATGCAAAGAGGCATTTCTTTATTTTTCGCTGCCGTCCGGCTGCAATCACAGACACGCGCGGACTGTCAGTAGCGGCGGCCAACCTCGACGCTTTGTCTGAGAACTTACACGCGAAGTAGGTGCATTTAAGTCGTCTATCTATATCTATGTCTGTGGTCGCGAATGGTCTTAAATGCAATAGTCTATATGAAAACTCGCCTAAACGTAACTCGGAACTCGTTTAAATAGCAACTCGTCTAAGTTGCAAGTAGTCTCAACTCACTAACTTACATATTATATATACACTAATCCTACTTACAATTATAGATCGTACTTAATTGGCTCAAGTGTACCTAATCGTAACAAATTTAACCCTAACCATCATAAAAATAACATAAATCTATAGTACCCACATATCATTTGTTCAAGCAGTTATGAGTAAATAGTTTTCTTTGTAAAGCTTTTCCGAGAAAATCCTCAAAGCGGGAAATCAATCTCGCCCGCAGGTCTCCTATCTGTTCCAAATGACATCGTCTAAAGCTTTATGTCTTTTCCCTTTTTCATGATCTGTAAACTGGAGAAATGCGTGTTTTATGTTTGCACCTTCTATTTTATTAGTATCTCATGTTCAAATTTAGAACGTTAAAACGAACGAATAAACGGGCTGTACTACATTAATTAATATTCCATCTGAAATAATTTAAATTTTTTGTAGATATACTACGTAAATTCAATATTTGAAAGCTAAAACTATTAAGGAAATATAAATGATCAATAAAAAAGCATGCAAGTACTTTTTCTTGTGGATAGTTGGATCAAAATAGCTAGCAATCTGCACGTTTAATGGCAAAAGACATGGACAGCCATTTAAATTACTAAATTTAATGTTACTTACTATATTTTACAGGTAGTACTTGGCGTATTTATTGTGCAATAAATATATTTAAAAACAATGTAAGCAATTTACTATTGTGCACAAGAAAACGGGTTATAGAGCTGTGAGAGTTGTTAGAGAAATTTTAAAGCATTCTAGTGTTCAGCTAACAGCTTTATTACTCCACTGAGGACATTTACCTTAATTGTATGTAATTTGTGTAGGTACCTTACCTACTACCTTAATGGTAAGAAAACTAATTTACTTCAACAGTGTGTATCATTATTATAGTGCGCTTTCTAGACGCAATATACTTTACCGTTTTAGGGTTGAAATGCGGAATCGCAAAAGCCTTGAAGGATCTTTTTGTCACTGGAGTTAAAAATATTATGGTTCTTAAAACTTCGATTTCTGAAAAACACACCATATAATATGTTTTTGCCTCGCAAAACACATGGTGTATTTTTCAGCAATGGAGACAATTTCAAAAACTTAATTAAGAAAAATAAAGAATCTAAGTTCTTCTTACTTTTTTCATACACAGAAATGTCCCTAGTACTTTGGCTACTTTACCATTAGGTATGTTTCTGTTATGCATGAATCTTGTCAGACAATATTAAAACGATATAATCTATATCTAACAGGTAAAAATATGTATTTCCTAGCTTAAATATTTCACATGACAAAATTGATTTCATTAATTTAGTATAAAACTTTTTAAATTCTATTTGTATCTAGGATATACCTAATTATATGGAACCCTTCAATCAAAATAAATCGCTTTGCTCTTGACAATCGCTGTTTTCGGCACAGTTTATCGGGCATATTCAGGCCTAGGTTTGCAATTTCCAACGTTTTGACATTGGAAATTCGGAACGAAAATTATTGCCCATGTCTCCTTCCATCTGCCAAGCTGCCACGTACGGAATTCAGATCGTGAGTCTGATTTGCATAATATCGGATACGTATAAAGAAACGTCGCGAGAATAACTTTACTCGCAAGACGAATAAAGTCCTTATGTAAACTTGTACGAACAGAAATGAGAAGTGCAAAATATATACTTACTTTTCCTCTTTCAAATTAATTTCAAGCGAAATTTTAAATCATAAATGTCCACTCACACTCTTCTGAGTGAGATGTTTAGACTATCTAGAGTTAAAAGATGTTACAAATCAAACCACACAAGTGACCACAAACGTACCTGTGACATATGTCAATCCGTAGAAGAACAAAGTTCCAGCAGGTTAGTTGAAGACACAGCACTCAACAACCGGGCTAAAGGTGCACCTAACATTGCTGAAAAACGCTAAATGAAGGTCGCTTCAGATAGAAGACCAACAGTTACAGTGGACGTCATAAAGCTAAAATGATAACTAATAAGAATAAGACTCTATTCATTACAAATGTTTATATGGATAGGTCAGGATACTTACCACTCCCAGAGATGTACCAGGCAGTCGAACCCGCATCCTCGTTCCATGCTCATGCACGAAGGCGGCGCCGTCGCAGCCATTTTGTTCAAAGACACTTTATAATTTCACTTCCATATACTCTCGGCTACATCACGTTGCGAGCAATTTTGCGAAGGTAATGTCTGGAAAGAAAAAGTGCCAATTAGAAACTCGATAGGGGTAACGTGAGCGCTTGTGATGAAATGAGATGAAAGTGAAATTATGGTGGATACGATGCGACATCATTGTGTTGATAGTATTACGTGGTATTACGAAACCGATGATTTTGGAAACGATGTCGGTTCTTCTGTAAGGCAAGATTACATACACAACTACCTAAATACCTAAGGGGTGTAACTAAAAAGCATTAAAATAAGACATCTTTGCGCAATTAACATTTTATACCAGTAGGTAACTTTATCGATATGATACCAATTAAATGATACAAACTTAATCAAAAATAAATCCATCCATAGAACGATGAGCATAATATTACTTATCGGTTTGTAAACTCATTTATTTGAACGATATTCGTATTATTTTAAAAAGTTAATCGAAATAACAAAAAGGTTGACCAAGCTCTCCAGTATTCTGTTAGATATCGATTGAACGAGATAGTTTCAATTTCAAATTTACGTATGTATTAGTATTGTATGTAGGTATTTGCTGAAAATCTTCATTTCTGTTTTTTTAGCTAAACTAAAAAACTTGCAATACATTTTTATGGAATGTAGATGACTATGGCAAAATCAGAAACTATTTATTAATGACTTTATTACTCAGTATGTACTACGCTAGACATCCTACACTCTGTCTCCCAAACAATAAAGCAGTGAAGAAGAAACATGTTTTGTAGATATTCCCAACTCGTCTGCATACATTACAACAGACTTGGCACTGAAGTAGTGCAGACAGAACCATTGTTCACCGTTAGCTATAATTCTGTCCAGCAGGCAGACTGACAAATTGCCGAGTTTATTTATTACCAAGCTGCATCAATACTAGTTATTCAAATCGCTCGCTTTATACTTAGGTATAGAGCTGGCTTAGTAAACTGTCACATCTACTTGGTTGATATTATTTTACATATAGAATCTGTTGCATCCATATACTCGTAGAGTGATTCTCAGCTTTTTCTTCATTTCGATTTTGATAACCTATCCTAACTTACGACATGATTATTAGAATAAAGCTTTTGTGTTATATTTATGAAAAATGGTTAAAATATGTGATCCAAACAAAAAGATAATCTGTTACTTTAGATAACTTGATCAACGTCGCCATAAATTGTAAATACTATACTAATATAATCAACTAGCTGTACCCGCGGGCTTCGCTCCCGGTGGGAATATCGGGATAGAGAGGACCCTATGTCCTTCCCCGTGTCTCAAACTAAAGTCTGATTTTTAATTTCGTAGAATTCTGACAGCTGTCATTTTTTGATATATCAGAGATCATAAACCTTTTTGGCCAGGCACATTTTTTATTATATTATTTATTATTTATTATGTACTTTCCACCGCGGCCAATTTGTGGGTGAATGGGAATAAGACATTCTTCTGCAAGAAAAGTAGCTAATACAACCTTCCCAGGTTCTTGAACTATCTCCAACTGTCAGATTAGAAAAACGTATTTTTCAACAAGAAAAACTTAACAGAAGCATAACAAATACAATAACAATCAATGTTACAGCCGCGACGTGACAGCTGATAGACGCATACTTTATTTTTTAATTTTTCTTCTTGATGGGTTACGAAAAAAATAATTTAATAAGCTTTTGACTAAAAAGGTTGATGATACATGAATTAGTAGGGAGTGATGCCAGGGAAAGAAAAATAACCTGCTAACCTAAAATTACTTAAAAATATAACTTTAATAATTCTAGTAGGAAGTAGGATAGGATGTTCCGACCAAGTTAAGTCCAATTTTGGGCGAAGTATATTATTATACCTGACTGACTGCTTGTACAAGTAAATTCAGAAGTTAAGCGGCAATTTACTCTTATTAATAGTTTGGTAAATAGCAGTAACAGTGCCATAATAAATAACAAAACTGTAAAAATTCTTGTGTAATGTTATAAGAGATGAAAAGTTCACTCATGCACTCAATCGAAATTTCCTTCAGGTTCTTATCGACATTTAAAAATGTTTAGCAACGAAATTTGTAAAGTAAATCACTCTCAAGTTGCAGATTTGTAATTAATTGTAAAAGTTTGACTACTCCGCCTCGTGAGTTCAAGTCAGAATATCAAATCCGATATCGAGCGCACTAGGGCTACCATAATTTATTCATCTACCTCTTTTGTTACAAAAGGGAAACTGGAAGCTCACTGTTCTATAAAAAAATGTTCTTGGAGTAGATTCCGACAAAATCTATGACACATTATTTTTTATTTCAATTGATTTAATTTTCCTTAAATAAAGACAATTTATTTTAAAAGCAGGGACATTAATTATTCATTCAAAATTAATGCGGATGTATACAAGAAAGCAATCCATGTTTATATGGCGTCTCGGCTTGGCTTCAAATCGTGGAAATGCCTGTCATATGGTAACCCTACTTTGTGGGTCGCATGCCCGCGGGTAGATTGTGAAGTATATTTTCCTTTTCCCCGAGCTTAGCTGACAAGTGAATATACGTTTACCAAATATCCACTTACGAATTAGCTGACTTTGAAAACTATTCAAAGATACGTCCATATATTTTCGTCTAACAAAATATTACCTTGATAAATGATATCAGATTCTAAACTAATAAATGTAAAATAAGAAGGTATATTATAAGTATCTGTACTGTATACATGAATTAGGTGACCATAAACAATAATTTAATAAACGGACTGGTTTTTAAGTGTGGAAATGCCGGAAGGACATTTGTAACTAAATGCAAGTAAGTATTGCATTATTGATTACAGATTGTCTTTGATATTAATATGACGCATTATATGACGCAAAATTCTAACTAAATGGGGTTTAATGTTGCATTTACGCTACTTTATAAGAATTCCAACAAGCGGTCCAGAAAGCCACAGGAATCAGTTTTATTAAAATAGTGATAGAGCACTGCACATCTGCCTGTGGTTGAACATAACGGTTTTGAAATTATTGAAATATCTTTATTATATGTATATTAAATATTAAGAAATATATTTCTATAATCTCATTCGTTTATGGTCCTGGGAACCTTAGGATCCTACATAATTGATTTAAACACTATAAACTAAACCTCAAAATAAAACTTATTTTAAATAATTAATTTAAAAATTTAATTGATTTTAACCGTACGTCACGATCTGAAGAACGCTGCTCGCCTTTCATCTCTGAATAGCATTAGAATATGAAGAAGAATGATTATTAAAACAGTACGAAGAAAGATAAGAAGCTACTTCAAAGCTCCTTCGATATAAAATATAGATAAATAAGACGTCACTTCACGAGATGAGTTATCATAGAGTATATAGAGTACTATAATATAACTGAAATAAAGAGCCATCTCACTTTATTTGTCTGCCAACACTTTAAGCTGCAAACGTAGTGTCATCTATTAATCTTATTCCAAAACCAAATGAATAACAAATATAAAATAATTAAACTTCTCAATGAAGTGGGATTTGAACCTATGATTCCTAGGTGAGATCTTAGGTAATTATTTTCAATGCGTTAACCGCTTCGCCATTCAGGCTTGGTACCATGTGCGCGAAATTTTGCTTATTGCTTAACATAAAACTTATAGGATTTTTATTTTTTTAGCCTTTGAGGTGATTTGAACCCAAGGACTTATGGGTAGGTTCGAACGCTTAAACCATCACACCACGACTTGGTACTGAGCATGCGAAATTATTGGTTATACTATACTTTAACACCGTGAAATTAGGACTGAGAAAGCATGTAGTGCGCCATCTCTACAAATTCTAAAAAACTAAAAACTTAAAGTGGTTTTGATGTATAATCCGGAAAAAGATTAATAGATGACGTCATTCAAAACGAAAAATTCGCAATGTTTGTCACTTTCACCCCCCTGTGAGTTATCTACCTAAATAGGTATAACTATATAGGAAGATAACTTTTAAATCCCACCTCGATCTCGCACAAAAAGACTTAAACTTTGTGCAAGATACATAGCAGGGATTTACTGACATACGACTTGTGACTTATTTAGTTTTAGCTATGTATTATATTCATGTTTTTTGATGCCTTGAAATACTGATTGAAGAGTTAACACGATCAGTAACACCATCAATCACTAATACTGAGGTGGAAATGCCTCATTGGATAATAACTACTATAGTAGCTAGCTACTGCTACTTATTATAATGCAGTAAGATTTTTAAAAGTATTTATATGTACTATACGTACCTATATGTTAGGAAAGTTTCCGTTTTGAACGTTTACCATGTATTTGGGTCACAACTCATTGCTTATGCGAAAGCTAGTGTAAACGACGTCCAGCTTATTTTTTTAAACTTTTCCGCACGAAATAAATGTCAACTTTTGCAATTTCGTTACTTAAATATTCATGAGTGTTGAATATACGACTTTTTATTTTAAACAGATAACAAATACTAAATATTATTTACATCCTGTTTCATGTATAAACACATAACAAGCACTAAAATATTATTTACATCCTGTTTCATGTGTGTTAGTGGCAAACACTATGCTCCATGTTCATATAAAGTGTGGTGTGTTAATTAGTTAACACTGGAGCCAGATGTTTCGAGCTGTCTAAAGCCATATAACTCAATGACTGTAATTCTTAACAACAGACATTAGTACACTAGTGTGCAGGTTCCCTCAAGATGTTTTCCTTTACCGGTAACAAATATTTATAGCTGAAAATTACCATATATTAGTACAAACTCATTGCAGAAGTGCAATTCGCGCGCGCCTAATAAAGTACGAACTCATGTCTCATATACCACAGTCAATGTCTAAACTACACCCACTCATGTTTGTAATTTTACAATTACCTAAATATAACTATATACCTATTTCCTACGCAGCTGTGTATAATTTATATTTATCATAACATCATAAATTAATCGTTACACAATCATAGTCAATGTATAAGGTCTAACATAATATACTAAAACTTATTTTATGGGTGAATTCAATCCATCACACTGTACAACTTTCCCCAAGGAACTGTAATCGAAATATGAAAAGTAATTTTTGACCTTGCATTCAAGTTCACCGATCAGCTGATCCGAGTTTGTATGGAAAGCCAAAAAGTAATTTTTATATTTCGTTATGTGTTCCATGGGGAAAGTTGTTCGGTATCATGCACTGAATTCATCCTTAAAATAGTTTCAGTATATTTTGTTAGACCTTATATACTGCATATGTACAATTGTACAGGTACACGCATAATGCATACATCCGCGATCAATATTCTCAAAGCGCGATCACATTAAAGTGCTCGCGCGGCAGTCACGATCACGATCTCATCTCCAAGACAATCGCAGTAATTGACATTACGGCGGTGACAGTACCGGTCGTCACCGTGGTCGCGCTCCAGTTCTGCCACATCGGCTTTATGTCCCAGGAGATGAGCAATTTCACCGGACAATGGTACCAACGTAATACCTTGACTTGTCGCGGTTTTGGTACCGCTTGTGGTGCTAGTTACAACTGTGCAAAGCTTTTGCAATTTAATATTCATGTTGCATTATGTCATTTCATCCAAGCAATTTTTATGATACGATGCTGACTTTTGCCCATTGAACATTACTGCTTCATATACTACAGTGCTAGTCATAATCATAACTTTAATAGAGTTCTCCACAGAAGCCTTCACCTAGACCCCACACACAGGAGATTCTATTTTTTTTAAATACTGTCTGTTTTTTTCATTACTACATACTATACTTGGCTAGGCGCATGCCTAATTAGGCCCCCTTTGAGTATATTGGTTGTTTGTAGCCATTATTATTGGTCATATAGGCTCTAGATAGAGTCCCCTCGTATTTATGCTGTATCTAACGTCATCTCATTTCAGAATATTATGTAGTTTTATTGCGGGAAACCATATTCCAGAAGGCTTGGTAAATTATTCGTTTACTAGGTACTTTTTATACCAGCTATTCACTGGTTAACAACTCTTTCGCGAAACTACGGTGACGTTATTGCGGCTGTATTCTATAAAGCAACATAGTTAAATCTTGTAAATAAAATAAGGTTTTTTGATATTCTTATAACTGACTTTCAGAAAAGAGATAATCAATTCAAATTTGTATAAATATTTTTTTTGTATGTTCCCCGATTACTTAAAGACGCCTGGACCAATTTGGAAAATTCGTTTTTCGTTTAATCCCTTACAAACGAAACACTTACAAAGTTATCCCATAGAAATTTTATCGAAATTGGTTATTTAGCTTGGTGTTGAAGTCGGGTTTTAGTTTTGAAAAATTACTATTTTTTACTGTTAGGACCATGCTCGCCATATTTTATAACGCGTAACTCTCGAAATATAGCTTCTTAACCAAATATTTCCAACCTAAGTATACTTAACATCAACCAAACATTTCTAGCTAGTCCCAGTCGACTTACCAAGTTAGTACCAGTCCTACCAGTAGTCTAATTCATTTTACAAAATAGGTACGACATTGTAGGTAGAGCTTTAATATAAGTACCTAATCATCATCGTGACGTCCCCCGCTCTTAGCCCATGGAATTAATTCCTTCCATCGTATTATTATCATGAATCATGAATGAACTGCGAGCAGAGTTGCCGCCTGGCTAGGCGGGGCAGCCTGCAGTGAAAGTGTCCCTGGAAACGGTTAGCGGTACCCAAACATGTTAGGGAGCCCAAGATTCTCCACACTTTAGTGGAAAAAATCTAAATAATAAAAACAGTCTTCTTCTTATCGTGTGTGTAGTGACTAACACTAGTGTCAGAGTTTTTAAACCGCCTAAAAGGCGCCTCTGACATGGTTTTAGGTAACGACCAATGTCAAAGACAGTGACCGGGACCGACGGCTTAACGTGCCCTTCGAAGCACGGATCATCTTCCTAAATCTTAATAAAAACAGTAATTAAGATAAACATATTCAAAAGTATTTAGACCAGAATTGCCATCACCATTTTCTTTAATACATTAAGTATTTTCTAATGTTAGTCTAATAATGTTTCTTTCTATTTGTAACATAACTTGCACGAAATTAAATATTTCAAATATTTAGGGACTCGTATATTTTAAAGGTGAATAAAATCCCACCAAAAACATACCTGTTAAAAAGGGGGCCAAGTTCCTATCGGCTAATTATTCGCCTAAAAAAGAGTTGAAATCCAGTCCAATAATAAATTTGAACTTGGCAGGTTATTGTGCTGTACGTAACACTTAATAAAAATTAAATTTATTTAACCTGCCAAGTTCAAATTTATTATTATACATCTAAACTTGGCATTTTTTTCAAGAAATTGTACCAATTTTTGTCTTTTTTATTTTATACCCCTATTTTTATCGTATTTTCATTGTATCACTGTTTCATAAATATTTTTATTAAAAATTCGATACTCGATTAAGACAACTCACGCTTGGCCGATTTTTTTAATTTCTTATGACATATTTTATACCCCCGCCTCCTCTCCTCTCCCTTCTCTTTGTATTCTCATTGTATCACTGGTTCATATGGATATTAGATTGAGCCACCTCACGATTGACTGATTTCTTAAATTTCCTAATTTTTTGTTAATTTACATATAACACACGACCTGTGTGCCAAATTTCATAATGCTAAGACAATTGGAAGTGGCCTAAAGGTTTTGATTACCCGCCAGTGAGTCAGTGCCATAATTAGCTATTTTCACAGGGTCATATTTCAGGATCTACTGAAGCTATATCAATGAAATTTATCATACTGCTTTAGTACTGATATATGATAACGTAAGTACAATTTTATCTCTGTACTTGCAATAGGCACTGAGCTACAGGGGAGGTCAAAAGGGGGTCGAAACGGTTCGTTTAAATAGTGCACGGCATGCGCGCGGCCTGTTGCTGGAACTTGGCCTGCGCACTATCGTGCGTTTAGATTATGTCTAAATTTTCAATAAACCATTATCAATATGCTCAGCCCAGTATGGCTCTGGTGGTACAAAGAGAGTCGTGCTCCTGCAGTGGAGACAAAAAGACCTGATGATGATGATGATAAATATGCTCAGCTATATATAGGTATATATATATAACGTCGTGTTGTCAATTTTTTTACTACTTGATTTTGTTATCCATTTCAGCATTGTTATGTAATACTGTTGTTATTTCTGTGGCATTGTAGCGATTTTGTTTAAAACAGGTGAATTACCCACCAGTCAAATTTTTAGAGCACATTCTGTTCGTTATATTCAATTGCTTTCGAAACATTGTTAAAAGCCGATAAAAAATATTTGTCTTTCCCTACAAAATCCGTTCGGCTGAGCGCTGGTTTGTATGGAAAGCCGAATATGTTTTTTTGATTTTCATCAGTGTTATATTTATATGACAAGTAGTCCAGTATCATGGACTGAACTCCAAAAATGGTTAAAAAGTCACCCTGTATATTCGAGTATGTAGACATAAAAGGTTTTGCAGCAGTACAGATGTAACAATAACGCCGCTGATGGGACTCACTCCAATTTGTCGTTTCACCCTCACACGCGAAACCGACACAAATGTGTGAAACATTTGCGCCTGCATTATTGTCTCGCATTTCAGCTCGCGGAATCCTGTCTGAAATAGTTGACAATCTCTTAAAATAAACCAAGATTCCTTTTGACAAAAAACATACTGTACGCACGAAATTTATTTTGAATTAAAAATATAATGTGGTACAATGTGTGTCGCGAACCGGTGCGGTGTTCGGGCCTTTATAGTCACATTCGCCCTGATGAAGACCTCCGGATGAGGTCGGAACATGTCGGCGTAGCTGACTTTATACATGAGTAACCCGTTAACTAATTTTAATAATACTGTAGTACATTTAAAAAAGAAAGGTAAGTAAAGTCGTCACTTTTCCACTTGACTTTGACATAGATCGCACATTTCTCGTTACGCAACATAGCACACCTGTTCGAGCGCATATTAATCAAAAATACTACGGCAATAACGCAATTATACCCTATAATTACGAATAAAATGCGTGTAATTACAATTTCGACCTTTCACCGCAAAGTCCCGCGTTCTCCGAAGCCATGGTCACCGCATCACTTTTCTCCCATATTGGCCACACCGCTTGACTATCGAGATGCCGACAACTTTCCACAATGTTAAGGGCCGAGCCAACCGCGATATAAAACATCGATAATGCGTGCCCTTACTGCTACAGTCATAAAGACGAAAATCGATACGATACATCACCCTATCCGATCATTAAAGATCACGATTGCGACTTGTGACTTTCGACAGCTCATCGTGTTCTGATGATATAAGTAAGCGCTTTCGTAAACATTGTAGATTAAGAAAGGCAAGGAGTGAAAGCAAAAGGGATCGATTAAAAGTAGTATAACAAGTAACAAGTGACATTTTGAAGTAAACATGTGTTATATAAACGTTGTGTGTAGTCTCGTCTACATCTTAATAAAAATTTCATCATCAAAATCATTATTTAATTTTTAGATTCACAAGCGGTTATAAACTAGATGCAAAATTTTTGTGGGATATGGAAAGGCAAGAATATATTTACAGAAAATAGTTCTAAATAGGCCTAGCAGTAAACTATTTGGGGCTGTTTCATGTACTGTATGTATATGTCACCATGTAATTAAACTCAAAGCCCACCAAGCTGCCAAGAAAGTTTGATGCTTATCTAGGAGAATTTTAACATAAAGCTCTGAAAGATTTTCCGATTTTTCAGTCTATAATTTTACCGACTATAACTAGGTGAACTTTGAGATGAGGGTATAATACTAATATAGTCTAATACCTTAAAATAAGAAAGACCGTAATTTATTTAAAAAGTTTCTGCTTTCTGTACTATCAAAATAAATTTCCAATTTATTTGTCACGTAATTTTCTGGAACAAGGCATAAACAAAAGTTGAAGAAGCACCCTTATCATACACGGGCTTAACGTCGCCCCTGACTGCCGGCATACGAGAAAATTTATTCACCGCCTACACCAATACGATATGGATAGGAGAAATGTTGAATTCCATTTTAAATAAATGTCTAAGAATTGGACATATCTGTTATGGTATTTACATCGGTATGGGTAATCTAATCGAAGTTCTCGTAATTTTTCTTCAGCTTTTTCCATATGTCCACCGTTACGTTCGTTCTACTTGAGTAACTGTTTAAAAGGTTATAAAGCATATCATATGGTTATTATACCTATGTAAATATTTTCAGGGACGTTTTTATTTACAAAAAACAATAATAGTTGGCAGTAAAAAGGCGAGAACGTCTAGAAGTTGCTAACAAAAATTTATTCATTAATCGAAGTATCCACCCCCCTCCACAATTTTCGTCAGAAGTTAAAACGGTCGGCTCGGCATCCTACATTATTTACTGCAGCGTATATCTAATCCGTCTGGAACCCTACTCCCAGAAACGGCACGCCGGGGTCGATGCCCACCAAATTGGGAACTCAACAAAATAATCCTCAACTCAACAAAACAAACCTTTCTTTTATACTTTCTATACAAAAGTAATATAGGTACCTTATAACAAGGATAATCCTTGGTGTTAAGCTATCGCCCTGAACTTCTTTACTTTTAACGAAATATCAACGGCAGTGGATCATTCGAAGACCCAAATCCAAGGGATACTTCCCCTTAAATCCTCTAAGGAAATCATGTTCTTCGTTCCTACATAAAAGATATTCATGAATTTTAAACTTGTCGTAAGTGTTTTATAAAAGGTTCGATAATTTATCTGAAATCTTAGTACTCCCACCAAGTTGATTAAATAAATTTATTTAATTTGGTTCATTTTACTTTAAGTGTGTACTTTCAAATCTTTGCTCATCACAGGTTTTGGTATATCAAAGAAGCTACACAATAATTCTGGTGGCCACCTAGCTATTACGGCATTCGTAGAAATGATAGAGCCACGTAGAAATGATAACTTAATTAGGTCAAACAGTAAAGCCTATTTTGCAATTTCTTCGTTTTAAGAGCTAAATAAATATGTACTGAAAAGGAAACAAACAAATGCACAAATAGGCTTTAATGCTATAGCTATAAACGAAAGAAATTTCTGCAAGCATTGATACTCTGCAATAAACCATCACGTAAATAGGCATCTATCTTATACACAATCAGATAAATTAACTTTAAGAGTGGTCTGTCTATCAATCGTGATCAAGTATCATAAACTCCGTTTCTGTAATAAAGGTATGTACAGTCTGAAAATCTCTACCTTCTGGCTCTAGGTTCGAACTTTTGCGGATCGATTTGGTAACTTAAAAATAGAAAGTCGTATCGTATTAAGTGTGATGTATGATCAAAGTATGCCTAAGAACGTAGTCTACTATGTTTCAAGAGATTAGACTGAGTCCCAAACACTTAACCCTTTGATCCTTGACTTTGCAAACCTGTAGTGGATTGGGCAGGCCATGTCATAAGAAAGGATATTCACTTTGACTTTATGAATCAACCTCCAAGTACCAGTAGCGTGCATTTCATACAAACACATCCATTTTGTCTACCCTGTACCACCCTAATATGATATCGGATACTATAGCGAAAAATGTATTTTGCTTGAAATACATATTGGTAATTTAGGTAAGATTAGTGCCTACACTGTCAAAAATATGTGCACTACAAAGTACCCTAATTTACACCAGGTATATTTGCATGTAGGTACAAGCATAATATAAAAGCTTCGGCCTCTATGGCTTACTGGTGAACGCCTCCTTCCGTAACCTGAGGCCTGGAGGCCTGGAGGGTGTTAAATTTCCAGTGTCAAATACTTGTTCTTATCCAGTTCTCATCGCTTAATGAGAACTATATTTTGCGTGGTTATACATGTTATGTTATGTTATTTAATTTATTCGAATCTGTTTGCGTTAATTGGCACTATGAAACTAACTTAGTTAATTCTTTTTTCAGAATATGCGCCATTGAGTGCTATCCATTTAATTTTAAATATTTTACTATAAAATAAGGTTTCATGTAAGTAAGTATATAGGCACAGTCAATGCCCTCTGATTTATTTGGAAAATGCGTATTATAAACCTAGTAACATTTCCCGTAACATATCAAACAGTAGATAATTGTTCCGGAAATCTACAAACATTACTAACTAAATGACTGTAGTAAGTGTACTGACGTGCTAAACACGTTAATTTCCAGATGAACTGTAGTGGTGCCGGTAACTAGGTCATCAACGTGCCAATAATTATTACACTCACCTCACAAAACGTTTTAACGTCGCACTTGTATGTTCACTTCTTTTATTACAAATTTTTAACAACACAGTATCAACGTCTGTTTGTTAAAGTCTCTAGTGTAATACAGTTTAGGGTTGAATTGTTGTTTTTAGATGTTTAAAGCGTTGTAGGTATCGATTGAGCGGCGCGCGGCCGCGCGGTCTGTCACGGAATGAACGCCACCCCGAATGGCAGTGCGCGCGTTTTCCACAGTTTTCCCGCCACTAGGGGTGGTTTGGTAACTTGTAGTAGGCGCCGAAATCACCGCGCTGCGCATTTCGCACTTAGATTAGAATTTAAATAATTACTTGAGGAAATCCGCGTAAAGATACTTGACTCTGCGTTTTAATTTTATTGAGTTAAACTGAGAAGGAAATTGATTTCGTAGGTATACGACTGAATAAACCTTTAAATAGTCTTCATTTGCTTTTGTTTTTACAAGCACTTCTATCTAGTTAGAATAAAAGACCTACTTTAACGTGTCTATATACCTAACAGTAATATAAATTAAGTTGAGGAACCTTTAAGGATCTGTATACTTGTGTGGGTACACAAACCTCCCAAAGGATCGCCTGTAAAAATCTGTGAATCAAAAAGAGATACAAATAGGTAAATTAAAACTTATTGCAACGTAACTACCTAATTAATGTATCTGATTAGGGATAATTCTAGTGATTATTTAGCAAGAAAATAATTTCACTAAGGTAAGGTAAGTAGTTATAAAATACCTACCCAGCTTTTATTAGTTTTTTGTACTTAAAAATAAATAAATATTACATTGTTGAAAGTGTTTAACTAGAGGCATAGCAAATGAATAGGCTGCATGTAATATGTACCAAAAATAATATTATTACTGAACGTAGAAAACACAAAGCGGGTTAATCAAAATCTCATTACAATTCTTAAAAAAAAAACAATATAAAGAGGTTTCCGTTGGACATTTTCGAGATCGCGTCAAAGATAAGTCCGGGGGTCGAGCCCCAAAACGTTGGGGTTGGTTAGGGAGCGTACCACCCCCTCGCACCCCCCGCCCCCCTACCCCTTACGCGTGGTGAGGGCGGAAAATAGTATTTTCACAACAAGCCGCGTAGGCGCGTACGATGCACTTTACTTGTTTGAAGAGGCGACTTTCATAAACTTGACTTAAGCCTCATAATTGCTGCTTGAATTTTAATTGCGTTTATTTCTTATTATTAAACTATTAATTTATAGATGTTAGAAAGTATATAGGTAGGTTAGGTACCTACTGTTATAAGAAAGATCATCTTAAATGCATTAAGTAAATATTATAAGTATATTATCCTTGTTAGTATTACAGGACTAACGCCATTAATATCGTACTAGATATTTCTGATAAATATTATCATTTTATGTTTGCAACTGCTGAGTGGGAGTCTGGCTTGTGGTTGCAGGTTCTGCCTTCCTGGAACATTGGGACTTTCCTGGATGACCACACCTTTCGTTTGGCGACATGCTTACGTTTAGGAGCAAAGACAAACGTTCCACATCTTTGCCCTTGCGGTAACACTGTCGACCAGTTCGGTCACCACGGACTCTCGTGCACGAAGAGCGCCGGCCGAATGGCACGTCATGCTAATTTAAATAATATAGTACACCGCGCTCTTGTCACCATCGGGTTGCCAGCAATTTTAGAACCAAATGGTTTGGCCCGCGATGATGGCAAGAGACCGGATGGTATGACGCTTGTGCCGTGGAGGTTGGGAAAGCCGTTGGTGTGGGACGCTACGTGTGTCGACACTCTGGCGGCCTCCCATCTTCACGGCACAAGCTCTAAGGCTGGCGCAGCTGCAGCCGCTGCGGAAACCCTAAAACGGCGCAAATATGAATGCTTAGGGAATGGCTTCATATTTGAGCCGTTTGGGGTTGAGACTTTAGGTCCGTGGGGACCATCAACTCACAAACTTTTTAAATTTTTTAACAAAAAATTAGTCGAGGTGTCGGGTGACCCAAGGGCTGGCAATTATTTCGCCCAACGAATAAGCATTGCCATCCAACGTGGCAATGCTGCCAGCCTTTTGGGCACTCTACCGCAGGGCAATGATCTGGAAGACGTTTTCTATTTGTAAGGTTTTTCTTTTTTATTATTATTATTTGTTTAGTTTAATTTAGAGTATAATTTAGATTTTAATTTAGTTTTTAATTTAGTTGTTAATTAAGAATATTAAACTGTTATTTTAATTTTATTGAAGTAATTACAAAAAAGTTGCGTCCTAATGAGGATGACAAAAAATATGACATTTTTGATTATTTTTCTTTTTGGAATGGCTGAAATAGGTATATTTTTTTTTAAGTTTTTTACCCCCATATCTTCGCCATTTTGAAACTTTCGAAAACGGAATTGACAAAAAAAGCTATATAATTTTCAAACCTTCTCAGAGAAAGAATCGGCTAAGAAATACAACAGCCGTACAAAAGCATTTTTGGCCAATCTCGAAACTGAAGCGCTTCGCTCGCTCGGTGAATTATTTGGTACTTTTAATACCTTGTAAGTATATTCTAAATCTTTGTTTTAATAAACGTCTTAAAATAATGTCAGTGGTCATTGATCAATGATCATATCCATTTTCAACGTGATTTAAAATTTATTATTGCAGGAAACTGAAATTAAGAGCGCTATTTGACTCTAAGAAACTATGACATCATTAGTCTACATTTAAAAAAAATCCCATAAAAAAAAATATTTTGAGGTTTTGAAAATAGTCGTCTAATTTAAGTTGTACGTTCTTAGCCAGCCTTTTGACATGTAGGTACTTTTTTTATTTATGTAGGGGAAGTGTCGTACCAAGACGTCAAAAGGCGGGCTGAGGACAGACAGGAACGGAAAAAACTCCACCGACAAGAGCGTAGCTCTTAAAAAATGAAAAATTGAACTAGACAGAGCAGGATACGCATAGGCATACGCACTGCGCAGTGCACGCCAATTTTACGTACCTACATATAAAACGTACAATGAAAATGTAAAACAATATCCTTTCGATGATTTAGAACTACTTAGGTACACCAGTTTCAAACAGAACGAATTTATATTGTGTTTAATTTGTTTGCCTTTCTATCAGGTGACTAGGTTTAAAGCAATTTTGTTATCCCCGGTTGTTATCTTTAGAATGAGAGATCAGAGATGCCTAAGGAAGCTTGAAAATCTGACTCCGGTGTCGGCCACTCACACATTGAGAAATAGGGAGACCAGATAGGTAGCCAAGTAAGTAGGTAACAGTGATAATGATAGCGAATATACCTAATTTTCTCTTGCACCTTCCAGATAACGATAAACTAACCACTGGCGAGGTAGATACTGACATAGATAATATTATAATTATATGTACTTCCTTTATTCGCAATCGCAGCTGATTGTACTAAAATAGGTAGTTAAATTAGAAAAATAAAAATATTGGAAAGAAAGGGTTTCTGTATCCCTTCTGTTCCTTCCTACTTCTGTTAAAATTGCGGGAATTATTTAGAGTCGACGCGAAGCATCAGCATTTAGCAGGTCCATCTGGTTTGGTCAGGGACTATTTTTAATATTTACCATCCTATACCTATAAAGCAAAGTAATTACCAACAAAGATTATAGAACGTCGGTACCATGAAATTTTATGGTCGGTCGGTACCATAGACATAGAATTTTAAATCTATGGTCGGTACCAATATCAAGTGATGTCATACGTCTTATAAACAGTGTTGCCAGAACGTACCAAAAGGTACGGTTTTCCGTACTATTTATCACACGACCGTACCAGGTACCACTATACCGTACCTCAGTGTAAGCCGTACCTTTTCTATATTAGGGGGGCGTAAAGGACAAAAGGGGTTGGGGTCAAGCCAAATCTCACCTAGAGGAAAATTAGTCACGTAATTTTATTCTTTAAAGAAATTATGTAAAAATGTGATCAAATTAATCATTATATTTAAGCTTATACCTATTAAAATCCATGATTAGGTGTGAAGTTAAGTTACTCAGTAACTCAAAACATAGTCCTCGATTTCTTATTAGTTTTTAAATTGAGGCCGCTGCCCTTTAAGCAGCACGTGAGCAAGAGCCGAGTAACAGTAAATCTTTTAGCGCATAAAGACTTAATTAATGTTTTCACTTATCTTGAAAAATCTTCAAAAACGCCTGTGTAACTAATGGTAGCCCCCTTAGTGATTTATTTTTCACTACAAATTACAAAGGGCAAAAAACAAAGAATATCGCCTATTTCTCTCAATATACTGAATTTGCGTTTAAAAAAATATTTTTCTTACTACTGAATAAGACTTGGCTGTATGTATGGACTACATTTCTAGCTTTCCTTCCTCAAGGAGCAAAAATAAAAAAAAACATACACGTACATGAAGTTAAAAACCGTACCTTTTCATAAAGTCAACCGTCCTTTTTTGGGAAATCGTACTGGCAACACTGCTTATAAAACGCTCGAAAGACAACCCTTCTTGGGCAGTCCAGTAAAAGTTTGAGGGTAAAAGAGTAAAACATTGTTGGATTAGAAAAACTTCGTTCTGTTTATACAACTACTAACTAATTATCAATATCCAGGTAAATGCCATGCGTATGCGTGGTTATATAAATCCATAGATTTAAAATAAAAAAATTAGATACAGCGCGGCGAGCTGAGCGCTTATAACTTTATAATTCAGGACATACTGTTTTATTTTGTGATTCCGCTCATATCACAGAATACATACTAGTACTAACGTACTCATATTCCGCTCATTGAGCGGAATTATAAGTAAGGTATATGAGTGTTGCCATAGTGTTGTCAGTACTTTTGTAAGGATTTCCGTAACTTTTTGATTCTCTCATATTACAAAATCTTTAAAATAGTAAAACACGTCAAAGGATGACACACAAAATAAGTAAGGGGACCTCGCAATATTGCGGAAAAATTTAAACTAAGTAGTGCCGGCCAACAGCCATACCATAACACAAATCAAAATAACCGGCTAAGTGCGAGTCGGACTCTTGCACAATGGATTCGGAAGTATCATCTATAGAAATCACGAATGTTGTAACTACATATAAGAGCCCCAATTTAATATTTTTAAGCTATTGCATAGCTTCTATCGCGGGCCTTGAGCGCGGCAGCGCGGGGACCGAATCCAGAAATTCCGTAACGAAAAAACCTCACGCTCCCCACTCTGCCTACCATGTAGGTTGCCGCTTCGTCTCCGTCGTCCGTTTGCGACGTTGCCGTCCTTCCTTGTAAAAAATCACCGAATCGAACCACCTTAATGCAATAGCTTTACCGCGGCAGTCCCCGAGTGCCACACGTCTTTTTTTTTACCCTTTGGATACAGAACCCTAAGTAATAAAAAAAAAAAAGATTTGCAATCCGTTTCGAGAAATAAATAGCCTCTAGGAAAAGCTTTCTCTAATCAGGTTTTAAAATAAGGTCTTACATAATTAGATATTTGCAAAAATCCCAATGACCTTTATTTTCAAGCAAGGTCAAGCTTTTTGAGGAAGTTACGTCACGAACTCACGACGAAGATTTTTTTGAGTAAAGTTGGCAATTTCCACTTCCAGTACTATACTGAAATGCCATTTTTGAAACGCGTTGTCACCTAATCTATGATTTTTCCACACAAAAACCGTTAGTTTAGTGACTTCGCGCTTCAAAAATGGCACCACTGTATTGTATTGTCACTGTCACGACGGTAATTTAAACAGGAGACATGGACAGTTGACAGATGTCATTGTTTTTTAAGTGCAGGCTTACGAAAAATTTAATCTTCGATTGCTGTGTGTCGTGTCGTCACTTCCGGCGCAATGTTTAAATTACATAAAAAAACTGATAACACTTAGAATTTTTTTATTCAAATTACTTTCTTAAAATTTTCTATATTTTCGATTAAGGCACCTATAGATAACACTTTTATATTTTTTAGCAAGCCAACTACCATTTTGTAAAAAAAAATCAATATCTTAGTTTTTGATTTGCAACCTGGAAAGTACGTTTCGCCATATTCGGCCACTTACTAAATACTTAATCATAGGTATTGATTCTTACAGTATTTTTATGATTATTTTGAAGAAGAGAAGATGTTATATACCAGCCGCGTTACTGCGCTGAATGGCACTGGCCAACCTTGGCATCAGAAATGCGCCAGAGCGGAAGTCACCACTTCTCTCTCTTATTTTGTGCCCAACTCCCAGATTAGACAAGGTGAATATCTTACGATAATCATATATACTGGGTACACACCGAGCCAACGAACGCAAACGAACGTGCTGCGTCGCATTTTTATTTTTTATGTTACATATAGGTGGCAAACGAACAAGCTGGTCACCTGATGGTAAGTGATCGCCGCTGCCAATGGAGAACTGCGACACCAGGGGTGTAACAATGCCTTTCATGAAGATATAGACTCGTTTTTTGAAGGTTTCAATGTCGTCCGGGAAAACCGTTGCAGGAAGTAGATTCGTATCGTACGTGGTAAAAAATCCTTTTAAAGCATACCGTGGTTGATTATCAACTATCCGAGTTCAACTATTCAAGTTTTATATCAAAACAATAGTACGTGATGATGGCAAGAGGCCTGATGAAATGTCGCTAATCCTCTGGGAACGCGGCAGGGCGTTAGTGTGGGATGCCACATGCGTTGACACACTAGCACCCTCTCATCTCAGGGGATCAATCTCGAGAGTCGGTTCGGCTGTTGAAAACGCTGAGATCGCCAAGCGCCGCAAATATAGTTCTTTAAATAATGACTATATTTTTGTGCCGTTTGGCGTGGAGACTTTCGGACCTTGGGGCCCTGGTGCTAGGGGTCTCCTTAAAGAGATCTCTCCAAGACTGATCTGCGCCACTGGTGACAAGAGGGCTGGCTGTTTTTTCGCACAACGAATCAGTATTGCGATCCAACGCGGAAATGCGGGCAACGTTCTTGGCACTATGCCACGTGGGCAGGACTTTTTAGACTAAATTAATAGTTAACTTATTTCTGTGTGTATATTTGTAAATATGTAATTTTTTTCTTTTTTCTTTCTTATTTTATACTATCAATTATATCCTTTCGCTAATACTTGGTTGACTGGAAGAGATTCCACTATAGGATAAGAATTGCTCGTTTAAAGGTATAAGATAAGATTGAGAAAAAAAACAAGAGATGCAGGACATTTATTAGCGCTCGTTTGGCCCGGTGTGCTCAATAAGTATGTATGTAGTTACAATTTTAATTAAAATTATCGGGAATGCTGGGGTTCCCGGTAATCTTATACCTTTAAACGAGCAATTCTTGTATATATATTTATAAATTTCTGTGATCTCGAAAACGGCTCTAACGATTTCGCTGAAAATGTGTATATGGGGGTTTTCGGGGGTAAACAATCGATCTAGATTAGTTTTATGTTTGGGAAAACGCGTGTTTTCGAGTTTTCATGCGTTTTTCTTTCCACGCAGAATATGGTCGCTAATTTTGTCGATTGACACGACACGACCGCCTTGATTTAGCTCAGTGGTTAAGGATAGCGTCCGTTAGAAAGAGTGTTACGGGTTCGAATCCCCACTCGGTGACTTACTTTTGTTTTTTTTATGTTTAAGTTTATATATTTTTTTTTTATTTTGCATTGTTTTTAGACAAGTTTAAAAAAAAATAGTTAATGTTTGAGATAATATGTCTTACATTTAACTATTACTGATTACGTGAATAAGATTTATGCTTTCGAGTTTTTATTTTATTGAGATTTATGATTATGAAACAATAGTGCAAAACGAAAAATTTACCAATATTTACCGATACAAATTTTAAACACAGTTTCTTGGATAGTTTTTGTGGCGCCATCTCTCGGATAATGCTATAAAAAACTAACTACTACGCCTAGCGCACAAATGTTGTAAGATTTAAATTACGAATATCGAAAACGGCAAGAAAGAAAAAAATTACCAATATTTACCGATACAAATTTTAAACACAGTTTCTTGGATAGTTTTTGTGGCGCCATCTCTCGGATAATGCTATAAAAAACTAACTACTACGCCTAGCGCACAAATGTTGTAAGATTGAGATTACGAATATCGAAAACGGCAAGAAAGAGTGTTATGGGTTCGAATCCCACTCGGTGACTACTTTTGTTTTTTTTATGAACAAGTTTATATATCATTTTTTAATTTATATTTGATTTTAGACAAGTTTAAAAAAATGTAGTTAAGGGGCTACCTGAATTTCCGGGGTCCAGTGGCGCCGCCCTCATTTAAAATAAATGATTTGAAAGGAAATGGTGATATCATTTAAAATTTCGACTTGATCAAAGATAATATAATTACTAACGTAACAGATACCCAACGCCATAGAAACGATTGGGAAGGCCGTAAGCACGCAATACTGGAGTTGCGGGGCGGCCTCTCAGAGATGGCAGCACACACGACTAGCCAAAAAGGTGACGAAGAAAGTGTTGAATATACTTTTAAAAAATATATTGAATGTCATATAAGTCTTATTTAACTAATTAAAGTACTACTTTATTTGAATAATAGTTTTAAAAGATTTTTGTGTTTTAATTTTTACCTTAAAGCGCCATCTAGTTACAAGGAAAATAAATAATAATGTTTATATGACGATGGGTAGGCATGACTTGATCAAACCCGAACTATTTTATGAACTACTGTTTATAATTTAAAGTGCGAACGTGAAGCTTTTCTACGCACATTAGCTAAAAGGGGCCGTTTTTCGCAAATGTGCGTAAAAAATAGGCTTTGATCAAAACGAAATTTTAAATGATATCACCGTTTCCTTTCAAATGATTTATTTCAAATGGGGGCGCCACTGGACCCCGGAAAATTTAGGTAGGGCCTATATTATTACTCTGTGGTATGGCCTTAAGAGGGCGCCTTGTGAACGCAGCGCCCACAATCGCGTTTTATTACATTTCTCAACATGTATATGTCGCAGTTGAATTGTATAATCCGTTGTTATTCAAAAACTCTAGCTGTTTGGCAATACAGCTCGGTTTTGTAAAACAGCTCGATTGTCAATGAGCTACGTAATTACGTTTAACAAAACAGCTAGCGTTGAGATAGCATACAGGGTTACCATTATTAAATAAAACTGTGTTACCAAACGAAATAATATATGAGGAGACAATAGTGTTACTCGTGGGATTGAAATAAAACCTCAATTCAACTCCTAACTAAGTAATTCAGTCTCCAACATCATAAAACACCAATGAAGAATGATAATCAGCTCGATGCAATTGGATTAGAAATATAGAAGTTTTGTAAGCCCGACAACTCAATGGCGCAGCGATTTCTTAAGGCCAATTGATCCATGTGAATTTTCCATCTTGCCGGAAGGCGGGCATCGAAATAACAATATGGGATCCAAGCGAAAGGTCTGCTTTATTCTTTTCAATCTTTTGCACTCCGAAATCACAAACGATGCCCCCGATGTCTCTCGACAAAAACAGCTTAGTTCCGGAACGCGGCGAAGAATTTACTTTATGGGAGGCCATATTTGTTGTTATGACACTGACACTTCACAAGCCACTAGTGGCAGAATACCGAACTAATCGTTCTACAATCTTAATATTTAATTTAATATATATATATATATATATATATATATATATATATATATATATATATATATATATATAATTTTATTTAATAATATTTAATGCGTTGTCAATATACGAGCACCCTCATACATGTATAGAGAGTAGGTATCTTTGACTGCTCATTCAAGAGCCAAAACTACTGACTTCGGGGTTGGTCTCCGAACAAAAGATATTCGTATTGACTAGTTCTTCGATCCTCCATCAACTTGTTATAACATTTCCCACAAAATAGTATGCCGGGTATTTACCCGAATCTACCCGTTGTATGGGAACATACAAATTGACAGGTCTATGTTTACACTTTTTGCTGGCAATCGTAAGTAAACCTAATAAGATATTAAAATGAGCAATCAGACATCAAATGCGATGTCAATATACGAGCACCCCCATACATGAATAGAGATTAGGTATCTTTGACTGCTAATTTAGGAGCCAAAACTACTGATTTCGGGGTTGGTCTCGGAACAAAAGATATTCGTTTAGACGAGTTCTTCCATCCCCCATCAACTTGTCATAACATTTCCCACAAAATAGTATGCCGGGTATTTACCCGAATCTACCCGTTGTATGGGAACATACAAATTGACAGGTCTATGTTTACACTTTTTGCTGGCAATCGTAAGTAGACCTAATAAGATGTTAAAATAAGCAATCAGACATCAAATGCGATGTCAATATACGAGCACCCTCATACATGTATAGAGAGTAGGTATCTTTGACTGCTCATTCAAGAGCCAAAACTACTGATTTCGGGGTTGGTCTCGGAACAAAAGATATTTGTTTAGACGAGTTCTTCGATCCCCCATCAACTTGTCATAACATTTCCCACAAAATAGTATGCCGGGTATTTACCCGTATTTACCCGTTGTATGGGAACATACAAATTTACAGGTCTAAGTTTACATTTTTTGCTGGCAAACGTAAGAAGACCTAATAATATGTTAAAATGAGCAATCAGACATCAAATGCGATGTCAATATACGAGCACCCTCATACATGTATAGAGAGTAGGTGTCTTTGACTGCTCATTCAAGAGCCAAAACTACTGATTTTGGGGTTGGTCTCCGAACAAAAGATATTCGTATTGACTAGTTCTTCGATCCTCCATCAACTTGTTATAACATTTCCCACAAAATAGTATGCCGGGTATTTACCCGTATCTACCCGTTGTATGGGAACATACAAATTGTCAGGTCTATGTTTACACTTTTTGCTGGCAATCGTAAGAAGACCTAATAAGATGTTAAAATGAGCAATCAGACATCAAATGCGATGTCAATATACGAGCACCCTAATACATGTATGGAGAGAAGGTATCTTTGACTGCTCATTCATGAGCCAAAACTACTGATTTCGGGGTTGGTCTCGGAACAAAAGATATTCGTTTAGACGAGTTCTTCGATCCCCCATCAACTTGTCATAACATTTCCCACAAAATAGTATGCTGGGTATTTACCCGTATCTACCCGTTGTATGGAAACATACAAATTTACAGGCCTAAGTTTACATTTTTTGCTGGCAAACGTAAGAAGACCTAATAAGATGTTAAAATGAGCAATCAGACATCAAATGCGATGTCAATATACGAGCACCCTCATACATGTATAGAGAGTAGGTATCTGTGACTGCTCATTCAAGAGCCAAAACTACTGATTTCGGGGTTGGTCTCCAAACAAAAGATATTCGTATTGACTAGTTCTTCGATCCTCCATCAACTTGTTATAACATTTCCCACAAAATAGTATGCCGGGTATTTACCCATATCTACCCGTTGTATGGGAACATACAAATAAACAGGTCTAAGTTTACACTTTTTGCTGGCGATCGTAAGTAGACCTAATCTTATACCTTATAATGAGCAATTCTTTTATGTATATTTATATATTTCTGTGATCTCGAAAACGGCTCCAACGATTTCGCTGAAAATTTGTATATGGGGGTTTTCGGGGGTAAACAATCGATCTAGATTAGTTTTATGTTTGGGAAAACGCGTGTTTTCGAGTTTTCATGCGTTTTTCTTTCCACGCAGAATATGGTCGCTAATTTCGTCGCGCCGCGACCGCCTTGATTTAGCTCAGTGGTTAAGGATAGCGACAGCTAGAAAGAGTGTTACGGTTTCGAATCCCACTCGGTGACTTAGTTTTGTATTTATTTAATGTTTAAGGCTCCTCCCTGCGCTAGCGACCTTAAAAACACAAAAAAAAAATTTCTCTTTCTGTAAGTGAGATTATTAGAAACCCTCGTACAACTTTTTAGCTAGTATCCTGAAGTTTCATTAGAAACTCGAAAGTTATTGAAATACTATCCTGTTTAGAAACCTTTACAAAAAGAGTCAAAAATGGCCGTTTTTAGTATTTTTTGCAAAGGAAAATTCAGGGTATTTTATTTCAATGATTTTCGAGGTTCTAATGAAACTTAAGGATACTAGCTAAAAAGTTGTACGAGGGTTTCTGATAATCTCACTTACAGAAAGAGAAATTAATTTTTTTGTGTTTTCAAGGTCGTTAGCGCGGGGAGGACCCTTAAGTTTATATATTATTTTTATTTTGCATTCTTTTTAGACAAGTTTAAAAAAAAAGTTAATGTTTGAGATGTAACCGAGCAAAGCTCGGTCGCCCAGGTACTAAGATATTTAAATGAGCAATCAGACATCAGATGCGATGTCAATATACGAGCACCCCCATACATGAATAGAGATTAGGTATCTTTGACTGCTAATTTAGGAGCCAAAACTACTGATTTCGGGGTTGGTCTCGAAACAAAAGATATTCGTTTAGACGAGGTCTTTGATCCCCCATTAACTTTTCATAGCATTTCCCACAAAATAGTATGCCGGGTATTTACCCGTATCTACCCGTTGTATGGGAACATACAAATTGACAGGTCTATGTTTACACTTTTTGCTGGCAATCGTAAGTAGACCTAATAAGATATTAAAATGAGCAATTAGACATCAAATGCGATGTCAATATACGAGCACCCCAATACATGAATAGAGATTAGGTATCTTTGACTGCTAATTTAGGAGCCAAAACTACTGATTTCTGGGTTGGTCTCGGAACAAAAGATATTCGTTTAGACGAGTTCTTCGATCCCCTATCAACTTGTCATAACATTTCCCACAAAATAGTATGCCGGGTATTTACCCGTATCTACCCGTTGTATGGGAACATACAAATTGACAGGTCTATGTTTACACTTTTTGCTGGCAATCGTAAGTAGACCTAATAAGATATTAAAATGAGCAATCAGACATCAAATGCGATGTCAATATACGAGCACCCCCATACATGAATAGAGATTAGGTATCTTTGACTGCTAATTTAGGAGCCAAAACTACTGATTTCGGGGTTGGTCTCGGAACAAAAGATATTCGGTTAGACGAGTTCTTCGATCCCCCATCAACTTGTCACAACATTTCCCACAAAATAGTATGCCGGGTATTTACCCGTATCTACCCGTTGTATGGGAACATACAAATTGACAGGTCTATGTTTACACTTTGTGCTGGCAATCGTAAGTAGACCTAATAAGATATTAAAATGAGCAATCAGACATCAAATGCGATGTCAATATACGAGCACCCCCATACATGAATAGAGATTAGGTATCTTTGACTGCTAATTTAGGAGCCAAAACTACTGATTTCGGGGTTGGTCTCGGAACAAAAGATATTCGGTTAGACGAGTTCTTCGATCCCCCATCAACTTGTCACAACATTTCCCACAAAATAGTATGCCGGGCATTTACCCGTATCTCCCCGTTGTATGGGAACATACAAATTTACAGGTCTAAGTTTACATTTTTTGCTGGCAAACGTAAGAAGACCTAATAAGATGTTAAAATGAGCAATCAGACATCAAATGCGATGTCAATATACGAGCACCCTCATACATATATAGAGAGTAGGTATCTTTGACTGCTCATTCAAGAGCCAAAACTACTGATTTCGGGGTTGGTCTCGGAACAAAAGATATTCGTTTTGTCAGCGACGTACTAAAATAATTGTAAATAAATAAATAAAGATAAACACCAACTTGTCATAACATTTCCCACAAAATAGTATGCCGGGTATTTACCCGTATCTACCCGTTGTATGGGAACATACAAATTTATAGGTCTAAGTTTACATTTTTTGCTGGCAAACGTAAGAAGACCTAATAAGACGTTAAAATGAGCAATCATACATCAAATGCGATGCCAATATACGAGCACCCCCATACATGTATAGAGAGTAAGTATCTTTGACTGCTCATCCAAGAGCCAAAACTACTGATTCCAGGGTTGGTCTCCGAACAAAAGATATTCGTATAGACGAGTTCTTCGATCCCCCATTAACTTGTCATAACAAATCCCACAAAATAGTAAGCCGGGTATTTACCCGTATCTACCCGTTGTATGGAAACATACAAATTAACAGGTCTAAGTTCACACTTTTTGCTGGCAATCGTAAGTAGACCTAATAAGATGTTAAAATGAGCAATCAGACATCAAATGCGATGTCAATATACGAGCATCCTCATACATGTATGGAGAGTAGGTATCTTTGACTGCTCATTCATGAGCCAAAACTACTGATTTAGGGGTTGGTCTCGTAACAAAAGATATTCGTTTAGACGAGGTCTTCGATCCCGCATCAACTTGTCATAACATTTCCCACAAAATAGTATGCCGGGTATTTACCCGTATCTACCCGTTGTATGGGAACATACAAATTGACAGGTCTATGTTTACACTTTTTGCTGGCAATCGTAAGAAGACCTAATAAGATGTTAAAATGAGCAATCAGACATCAAATGCGATGTCAATATACGAGCACCCTCATACATGAATAAAGATAAGGTATCTTTGACTGCAAGAGCCAAAACTACTGATTTCGGGGTTGGTCTCGGAACAAAAGATATGCGTATAGACAAGTTCTTTGATCCCCCATCAACTTGTTATAACATTTCTCATAAAATAGTATGCCGGGTATTTACCCGTATCTACCCACCAACTATGGGAACATACAAATTAACAGGTCTAAGTTTACATTTTTTGCTGGCAAACGTAAGTAGACCTAATAAGATGTTAAAATGAGCAATCAGACATTTAATGCGATGTCAATATACGAGCACCCTCATACATGTATAGAGAGTAGGTGTCTTTGACTGCTTATCCAAGAGCCAAAACTACTGATGTCGGGGTGGGTCTCCGAACAAAAGATATTCGTATTGACTAGTTCTTCGATCCTCCTTCAACTTGTTATAACATTTCCCACAAAATAGTATGCCGGGTATTTACCCGTATCTACCCGTTGTATGGGAACATACAAATTAACAGGTCGAAGTTTACATTTTTTGCTGGCAAACGTAAGTAGACCTAATAAGATGTTAAAATGAGCAATCAGACTTTTAATGCAATGTCAATATGCCTTATAAATACCCGGGTAGATGCCCATCTCTAATTAGGAATAAAGAAGAGATAAATAAAGATTAGCTCTAAAGGACCAGTATCCAGAGCCGAAAATTAATTTAAGAAAAAAAAAATTGACTTTTGAATCAAATCAAAATTAACGGATTCTGCTGTCAAAGAAAGATTTTAATTCAGAAACAAATATTTCAAATAAAAGGATAAAAGGATTATATTGTTTTATTACTATTCCGTGCAGTGCAAGTTGTTTGTGTTGTTGTTTTATTGAATGAAAGTTAAATACAAAGTGCTGAAAGAAGAATATGACAATGAAGAACGAACTTTTGGATCTTGAAACTAAAATTGTTAACCACGAAGCCTATGGCCAATCGTTAGTATCAATCATAGTTTGGTTTCTTATAGTGTTTTCATATACTCAACCCTTTGACTTAATTCCACCAAACTCTTATAATATGTCGTTGTCCCATGGTCTACTTCATAATGCTAAAAAGGTCGATGCGGACACAACACAAGCTGCTTCACCATAAACAGTGTGGCTTCTAACTGTTACAAAAGTAAAAAGATGTTGTTCAAAGTTTGAATAACCTTTGCTAGATATTATTGCCCGGACTTTTTATCCATTCGTTACTCCATTTCTACAAATGTTCATATTCAACTTTACTCAACTATTTCTTGGATCTTTCTCTAATGTCACATCTGCCCACTTGTTCTCTTAAAACTAAAAGGAAGTCATTTTTAAAAAGGAATTGTATATCTATTCCATTTTTTTAAGGTACAAATGGTCGCCCAGAGATTTTGAGCTGGGTTCTGCACTAGGACAAGGCAAATTCGGACATGTTCACGTTGCTAGAGAGAAAAAGACAGGATTCTTGGTTGCTATCAAGACATTGTTCAAGTCGCAGATCGTGAAGTCTAAATGTGAGCGTCAAGTTATGAGAGAAATTGAGATACAGTCACATTTGAAGTAAGTAAATTAATACTTTGATTACTTTTGTTACAGGCTCACAGGTACTTGACGAAACCTTTACAATGTTTCACGTTCTTCTGCCATAATTCTAGGCACAATAGAAAATCTGTTTACGGAGCACCAGCAGACCACATTGTCAGAGAGAGTGTTAAGGGTTAAGCAACATATGTCAGCATTTTAATAAGTGATGCGGCCGGCAACCCATCACTATATTGATTCCTTTTTCCATCTTCCTGCTCACCGTCACACTTAAAATGACCTTTGTGTTTTGCAGCCCTGGGCTCTGTCTGCTTAGAGCTGCAAGACCCAAAGTGCTGTGTCTGGCCTGTTAAGCATAAAGACCTGATAGCATGTGTGTATGCAGCATCTTGTGAGCTATAAAGTAATGAAACAATTTTTTGACACTTTTCAGGCATCCAAACATACTGCGATTGCTGACTTGGTTCCATGACGAGAGACGCATCTACCTGGTGGTAGAGTTTGCAGCAGGCGGAGAGCTCTACAAACACCTTACTAACTCTCCTAAAGGCAGGTTTCCAGAGGCTCAGGCAGCTAAGTACATTTATCAGGTAAATAACCAAAAGTTAGACTATAACTTTATTTATTACTAATATTATCTATATCCTCCGTGCTTCGGAAGACATGTATAAGCCGCTAGTCCCGGCTGTCATCATTGTATGGCAGTTGTCAAGCTGTGTCAGATGCCTTTAGGCAGCCTGAAAAATCTGACACAGTGTTGACCACTTATAAACACAAAAAACAAATTAGCTATATTAAGAGATAGAAGGCAGGTAGCTTACAAATAGGTATCTAGCAAAAATAAAGTCCCAAAAATAATCTTACTTAATTTTTCAGTAATTTTCTTTCGTAATTCATGGAAGTAAGAAGGGAAACATTTGCCCAACTAAGAGCTACTACATTTACTATAAAAAAAGTTTTCTTTTATTGGACACAAGTTGGATTTTTCCAAATGTTTGAAACAATTTCTATATGGTTTAGTAGGCTTCACTATTGCCTAGAACAGCTAACTTACAATAAATTTTATTGGCACATCTTCTTAACAACCATAGTCATGCCCACGCATCGCCTTATAATAAATATGACTAATATGAAATGCAATAAATATTTTAAGTATGCTGCCATCTCTATGTTGTGAGCCTACCCTGCAACTCTAATTTTGCATTGGGTATCTGTTATATTAGTAATTATATTATCTTTACCGTAGTTGATATGTATAATATTATTTTGCAGGTAGCAGATGCTGTGGAGTACTGCCACCAACACCATGTGATTCACCGAGACATAAAGCCAGAGAACATCCTGGTTGCATTCAGTGGGGACCTCAAACTGGCTGACTTTGGCTGGTCAGTGCATGCACCCTCAGAAAGGTAAATGCATATTCATCATCATCACCATCATTTCTGCCGCATAACGTCCACTGCTGGACATAGGCCTCTCCCAAGGATTTCCATAATGACTGATCTAGAGCAGCTTGCATTCAGCGCCTTCCAGCGACAATGGTCAGGTCGCCCGACCACCTTGTGCGTGGGTGTCCTACGCTTCGCTTGCCAGCACGTGGTCGCCAGTCGAGGATGATGAGGATGTATGTAAGTAACTTACAATGGTGAATAAGCAGACAGGGGCTTACGCTCAAGAAGTACCACCTAATGCAATGGAATTATGTAGATTGCTAAGATCAATGGTTCGTGAAGCTTAAGATATTTCATTTTGCACTTGGCTACAAGTGACATAAAAAATTCTTGAGCTCCTCCATGCTTCAGAAGGCACGTATAAGCCGTTGATCCTGTCATCATTGTTGGCAGTCGCTAAGCTATGTCAAATGCCTTTAGGTAGCTTGAAAAATCTGACACCAGTGTTGGCCACTTACACACTCGAAAAAGAAACAAACAACACTTATAATGGATTCTATCTTGTCTATTACATCAAATATAACAGCTGGTGGACGAGAGAGAAAAGTGTAAGAAAATTCATACTCTACCGACAAGAGCATAGCTCTTAAATAATAATATACATATTACACACTGGAGTGCCCCCCGCCAAGACGTATTCTATCGTGTCCGAACTGCCCTACGTCGTGTACCATCGAGGACTTAAACGAGGCTATCGACAGAGGGATCGCCGTGCCACGTACCGGTCAAATATCATTTGAAATAGAAACTATATTAAAACCATTTTGACTTGATAAGAAGAATACTTACATAAAGTTTTTCTTTTCAGACGTAAAACAATGTGTGGCACACTAGACTACTTGCCCCCAGAGATGATAAAACGTGAAGTGTATAACGTGGCAGTTGACCAGTGGTGCATCGGAGTGCTGCTCTATGAGTTCCTGGTGGGGAAGCCTCCGTTTGAGAGCGAAGGACAAGACAAGACGTATACGAGGATTCTGTCGTTGGACATGGTCTACCCAGACTATGTGCCTGAAGGCGCCAAAGATCTCATTTCGAAGGTAATTCAAATATAATGTTTTTTGATGTGTTATTGCTAATGGAAAGGGAAACTGTCAGGTAACAGAAAAAGGTTGCACGCAGCGTTGGCTCTTGACGTCAATGCTGTAAGGTCTCGCGCGTACGAAAGATATAATGTGATGTCCCCACCATGCTCCCAAGTTTCTTATATTACGATATTTCAAAGGCTAATTGCTGCTTCTTTTATTATCCAATTTTCTTGCTATTTTAAAAAAATAAAACCATACGCATCAAAGCAGCCTATTCTATCTGTCTTATCAGTGTTGTAGTGTTGCGATATAGATTTACGCCAAAACGAATTGTAAAATCTGGATAAGTATTTTATTTCACAACAAAAAGAACCATAACATACAAACACAACCTAGCAAATTATATATAGGTACATGTGTAGGATGCAAATTTTCTGTAAGACCAACTATGCTATACTGGTATACAACAAATATCAGCTTATTGCTCTGTATGCTTTTTATTTTTAATATTTTATTACATACACACCGCAGTGGCACGCTGCGCCATGTGTAAGCGCTATAGACAGTGCGGCGTATTTCTAGACTTTTAGAAAGACATTTATTTATTTAAGTTATTGAAACTTTCGAGATCGGGATTTGTAGAGGCAGTGAGAGGGAGGCCTTTGCCCAAAAAAGGGACACACATTAGGCGACTAAAAAAGATATTATTCCACAATTAACACTGTAAACATTATTATATATGTGAACCTCACTGCATAAACACTGTTTAGCACTTCACAATAACATCATTTATTCATAAGGCATGAACTTGAACTTTTTTGTTGCGAGAGAGCACTAATATGTTTAGCATTTATCCATGTTTTAAAACAAAAGCCTTGCAATAAAAAATATGTAAAAAAATGTCAGATCTCTTATTAGCTTGAAAAAGAACTTAGATTTTAGTATAGTATGCCTAAAAATTATACAGTAAAATCCATTGTAAAACTGAGATAGTATTTTTTTTTTATGTTTATTGTTTCAGCTTTTAAAGCCAGCTAGCTCGGAGCGGTTGCCGCTATCTGAAGTAAAGAGGCACTACTGGGTCAAGCAGTTCCATAATAATGGGTTGGTGAAAGAACATTCCTAATCTTCTGCCGTTAGTATTAATTGATCTTATTCAAGCATGCCAATAATGTGTACTATTATTATTTTGTAACATGTAAATATACAATATAATAAACATTTCAGAGTTATTATTACATTTGTTTATTAGATAATAATGTTTGGATAATAAAATTAGAAATTTACAAAGAAGATGACTTAAGGGTCCCCCGACTCTAGACCAAAATACAACTTTCCATACAAAAGTAGTCTACGTTTTATTTCAAAACGACATGTCCGATTTGGGCAAAATTTTGTAATTTCAAAGATATAGCAATTATCTAGGTTTATATTTAGTTTCCGACAGTAAAAATATAAACTTGAAATAGAATATAGTGTTTTATATCATTTTTGACCATTAGTATGGGAAACTTCTAAATCGTTATATTTTCTTTCCAGTTCATAATTTTACTATAGGAAACCCAATATAACCCTAGATAATTGCAATTTCTTTACAATTACTAATTTTTACCGGAATCTGACATGTGGTTTCAAAATTAAACGTGTACTACGTTTGTATGGAGAAGTCTAGGGTCGCCGGACTCTTAAGGCAATTACAAGGCAGAAGTGGCACCCTTAATTGAAATAAATTGTTTAATCATAAATATAGATGATGCCGTGTGTTTTACGGCAGAGTAGAATAGGGCCACTCCAAGTGCTTCCGTGGATGTCGTAGAAGGCGAATTAGGAAATACAAGCTAAACAAAGCTTATAAACATCAATGAGATCTCTCCAACCCATCTGTCCAGCGTGGAGAGCGTAGGCCAAGTCATCTGGCTGCTCTGGCCAAGTATGACTCTGGTAGTACAGAGAGGGTCGTGCTCCTGCAGTGGAGACGTAAAGACATGATGATGTTGATGATTGATAGTAGTGATGATAAATAAATAGAATGTATAGTCTATGTCACCGAATAAAATGTAAAGATTCTAATTATACTTCATATGTGATAAAATAAACTCGCATCACTTGTACATCTTTTTTGGGGCAGTCGTATAAAAATTAGAGGCGCCACTGTCTGTGCCAACATCTTTATAATTTTTAAAACCTAAGGCTTTAAACAATCGGCTACAACTTGAACCGAAACTGACCTTCGTTTCAACAGAATATGTGATACATATTTTTTTAATCGAACACTATTACAGGCATTACCAATTATTCAAATCTTAGGTACTCGTACACTCAGTTCAAATTTAGATTTACAAGATGGCATCTCAGGCGTCCACTCAAGGGTGAATGAAGTTAGCTCCAACACGAAGCACAGACATTGGCCTCCACTTCTCTTACTTCATGGTTGCTGTACTTATGATTACAGACTATAACCATAGTCACTGATCCATTTTAACCCCTCCTTAGTGCCTCTCTTCGGCTTGTACTCCAGGCCCACCCAGTCGTTGTAACCACAGTCCCGTAGCAGCCTCAGAACATATTCGTAGTTTATTTCTCCTGGGGCATCAGGCTCGTTGTGATTGGGCACTTGGGCTATCTGCAATTCACCAATAAGGAAAGTTATAATCTTGTTATGTGACTGGGCCTGTTAACAACTTGTATTGTTAACAAATGGTATTGTAAACAACTGGTATTGTTAACAAATTGTACTTTTAATAATTTTTTGATTGAATTACTTTGTTTTTACGATATTTATTTTCGACCAAACGGTCACCGCTAGCTCCTCTGGAGTTTTATTAAAACTTTTGTACGGCACAAGACGCCCCAAGATAATTATTAGTCATTAAATGCGTTTTAATCGTTCGTGATATGATAAATATTGATTTAAGTAGCATTACGATACTCAGAAAATATCTTAATTGTTATTATCATACTACACAAATCACGACAAAGGAGACCATTCAGGCGCCATACATTTTGGGGTCCACATGTCAAACTCTGGCTATGAGGCGGCCAAGATTTCTATTGTTAGTTACTACTAATGGTGATCATTTGATAGTATGGCATGAAACCTGTGGGGTTATTCCACAACTTTTTATATCCATTTAAAGATTTATTTCTTTCATACTTTTTTCCCAAGTGCCGGCCAGATTCCGGCGATGCACTAGATTTTTAGCACTAGTGACGGTGAGCAATTATTACTATGGCATTAAAAGTGTAGGGTTATTCCACAACGATTTATGGGCTTTTGAAAAGTGAACTTTTCATACATTTAAAAAAAAAGTGCCGGCCAGAAGGCGGCCACAATTTCAATTGTTAATATTACTAATGGCGATCATTTGTTAGTATGGCATGAAACCTGTGGGGTTATTCCACAACTTTTTATTTCCATTTAAAGATTTATTTCTTTCATACTTTTTTCCCAAGTGCCGGCCAGATTCCGGCGATGCAGCAGATTGTTAGCACTAGTGACGGTGAGCAATTATTAGTATGGCATTAAACGTGTCGGGTTATTCCACAATGATTTATGGGCATTTGAATAGTGAACTTTTCATACGTTCTTAAAAAAAGTGCCGGCCAGAAGGCGGCCACAATTTCAATTGTTAGGGTTACTAATGGCCATCATTTGGTAGTATGGCATGAACCCTGAGGGGTTATTCCAAAACTTTTTATATCCATTTAAAGATTTATTTCTTTCATACTTTTTTCCCAAGTGCCGGCCAGATTCCGGCGATGCACTAGATTTTTAGCACTAGTGACGGTGAGCAATTATTACTATGGCATTAAAAGTGTAGGGTTATTCCACAACGATTTATGGGCTTTTGAAAAGTGAACTTTTCATACATTTAAAAAAAAAGTGCCGGCCAGAAGGCGGCCACAATTTCAATTGTTAGTATTACTAATGGCGATCATTTATTAGTATGGCATGAAACCTGTGGGGTCATTCCATAACTTTTTATTTCCATTTAAAGATTTATTTCTTTCATACTTCTTTCCCAAGTGCCGGCCAGATTCCGGCGATGCAGCAGATTGTTAGCACTAGTGACGGTGAGCAATTATTAGTATGGCATTAAACGTGTCGGGTTATTCCACAATGATTTATGGGCATTTGAATAGCCCTTTAAACGTCGTCATAGCAGACACAATAGTAAAACAATACATCAGACGCCCGCTCCGGGCGTCCGACATTTAAAGGGATAGTGAACTTTTCATACGTTCTTAAAAAAAGTGCCGGCCAGAAGGCGGCCACAATTTCAATTGTTAGGGTTACTAATGGCCATCATTTGGTAGTATGGCATGAACCCTGTGGGGTTATTCCAAAACTTTGTATTTCCATTTAAAGATTTTATTCTTACATACTTTTTTCTAAAGTGCCGGCCAGATTCCGGCGATGCAGTAGATTGTTAGCACTAGTGACGGTGAGCAATTATTAGTATGGCATTAAAAGTGTAGGGTATTCCACAATGATTTATGGGCATTTGTAATGTAAGTGAACTGTACATAAAAAGTATGAAAGAATTAAATCCTTATATGGAAATAAATAATATGGTGCCCCGCCTAGAATAGGACTACTCCATCTTTTCCTGTGGATGTCGTAAGAGGCGAATAAAGGATAAATACGTCACGAACACCAAAACAAGCTCTTGACACAACACTGCGCTCGCCAACCCGCCTGCCAAGCGTGGCGAGTATGGAAAAACCTCTCCAATGGAGGTACAAAAACAGACTAGGCCCCCAGTCCCCGGCAGCCCCACTATTCCTGTCTCCGGTAGTGGTCATGGTAACGGCGGGGCAGGGGTTCTAAGAATCCCCGGCAGAGATCCGGCTACCATTCCCGTCGACGACTGGCCCTGGTGACACACAACCTCTGAAGCTAGCTGAGGTGACATTGTGGGGTTGCCTGAAGTCCAAAGACAGGGCGAGGGCACGACAACCCTAAAGTCTTGTAACCTACTCTATCACCGGGAAAGGGACAAAAAGAAGTCCCAGCATGGTGTCGGGTTTTATCGTCTACAAATCCCTCATTAACAACTTCACAACCATCGAGTGTCTCTAGCAGGGTAATATACATGATACTCAGAGTATCTAAAAGATGCTCGATGAAGGTTATACAGGTATATATGCCAATGTATATATGATCACTCCGATGAAGAGGTGGATGAAGTGTATGTGGACATCAATAGGGCCATACATACTTCTGAAACCTATTTTACGGTCGTTATGGGAGATTTTAACGCAAAACTGGGCAAACGAGGCGATGGAGAGTTTAGGCTGGGAAACTTCGGATACGGAGTACGAAATAACAGGGGTTGTAGGCTGGCTGATTTTTTGGAGCAAGAGGGACTCTTTGCGATGAACTCTTTCTTCAAGAAGCCACCGCAAAGGAAGTGGACCTGGATAGGTGCAGCAAAGAAGAACCAGCCCCCTGTTAAGAACGAAATCGACTTGATCTTAATGACTAAGAGACGAATATTCAACGATGTCTCGTGATACATCGGATCAAAACCGGGAGCGATCAAGGAATATTATGAGGCATCGTCAATATTGATCTCAAGGTCGAAAGATCGCGGCTGGTGAAGTCAACACTCCAACCGACGCAGATCCAAATCGAAAACTCCGAGGGCTTCCAACTTGATCTATCGAATTATTTCGAAGGCCTTCAATGAATATTCGTCGTATGAAAAAAGAAATCTTTCAATGGAAATAAAAAGTTGTGGAATAACCCAACAGGTTTCATGCCATACTAACAAATGATCGCCATTAGTAATACTAACAATTGAAATTGTGGCCGCCTTCTGGCCGACACTTTTTTTAAATGAATGAAAAGTTCACTTTTGAAAAGCCCATAAATCATTGTGGAATAACCCTACACTTTTAATGCGTACTAATAATTGCTCAATGTCACTAGTGCTAACAATCTGCTGCATCGCCGGAATCTGGCCGGCACTTTAGAAAAAATTATAAAAGAATAAAATCTTTAAATGGAAATAAAAAGTTTTGGAATAACCCCACAGGGTTCATGCCATACTAACAAATGTTGGCCATTAGTAACCCTAACAACTGAAATTGTGGCCGCCTTCTGGCCGGCACTTTTTTTTAAATGTATGAAAAGTTCACTTTTCAAAAGCCCATAAATCGTTGTGAAATAACCCTACACTTTTAATGCCATAGTAATAAATAAATAAAAAATAAAAATCTTTTATTTCAGGCTTAAGAACCAATAATTGCTCACCGTCACTAGTGCTAACGACCTAGTGCATCGCCGGAATCTGGCCGGCATTTGGGAAAAAAGTATAAAAGAAATAAATCTTTAAATGGAAATAAAAAGTTGTGGAATAACCCCACAGGTTTCATGCCATACTAACAAATGATCGCCATTAGTAATACTAACAATTGAAATTGTGGCCGCCTTCTGGCCGGCACTTTTTTTTTAAATGTATGAAAAGTTCACTTTTCAAAAGCCCATAAATCGTTGTGGAATAACCTACACTTTTAATGCCATAGTAATAATTGCTCACCGTCACTAGTGCTAACAACCTAGTGCATCGCCGGCATCTGGCCAGAACTTGGGAAAAAAGTATGAAAGAAATCTTATACCTTTAAACGAGCAATTCTTGTATGTATATATGTATATTTATTTATAAATTTCTGTGATCTCGAAAACGGCTCTAACGATTTCGTTGAAAATTTGTATATGGGGGTTTTCGGGGGTAAACTATCGTTCTAGATTAGTTTTATGTTTGGGAAAACGCGTGTTTTCAAGTTTTCATGCGTTTTTCTTTCCACGCAGAATATGGTCACTAATTTCGTCGCGCCGCGACCGCCTTGATTCAGCTCGGTGGTTAAGGATAGCGACCGCTAGAAAGAGTGTTACGGGTTCGAATCCCACTCGGTGACTTACTTTTGTTTTTTTTTTATGTTTAAGTTTATATATTTTTTTTTTGCATTGTTTTTAGACAAGTTTAAAAAAAATTAGTTAATGTTTGAGATGTAACCGAGCAAAGCTCGTTCGCCCAGGTACTAAATCTTTAAATGAAAATAAAAAGTTGTGGAATAAGCCCACAGGTTTCATGCCATACTAACAAATGATCGCCATTAGTAGTACTAACTATAGACTTCATGGCCGCCTGACAGCTGGAACTTTGACTTTGGGCCCAATTTGAATTTTCTCCTTTACTTCTGTACAAAAAATCGACAACGCACAAAAAGCGTCCAGACTCCAGACCTAATAACCGTCATGATTGTTACCGCGGAACTCTAGAATCAATTATCTAAATTAATAATATGTGATGAAAATTTTTCTCCACGAGTGAGATTCGAACTCACAGCTCTCTTGGCGTGAGTTCGAATCTCATTTGTGGCTAAAATTTTTCATCACTAAATTAATGTGGATGTTTTCGTGACATCACCTCCAAACTTCAAGTAATAAAATACCTGCACATGTCCAACATACGGCATCAGACTGATGATGTTGTATGACAGGTTACCGCAGATGTGCTGCAGGTGGAAGATGTCCAGCTGAAGCTTCAGGTGTGGACTGTTGATTCTCTTTATTATTTCTACAGCTGAAAGGAAAGTTAACAGATGATACTAGCGCTTTCGCAAGTCAAGCTACACCGGGCGTGGTCCTTGGATGGGTGAACTTAAGTGGCATAAAAAAAGTTCACGAGCTTCTCCGTGCTTCGAAAAGCACATGAGCCGTTGGTCCCATTGTATGTCAGTCGTCAAGCTATGTCAGATGCCTTTAGGCAGTCTTGACAATCTGACACAAATGTTGGCCACTTACACACATAAGAAATAAACATAACGTCAGATACAAAATATCGTAAGATCATTATTAATAATAAATTTTGGATTATTACGGATATATTATTTAAGAAATATCCGTAAAATTCGAAATATCGCCTTATTATATATACGCGGACAAATTTTAGTAAAATTACATTATTGGTCCAGCAGTGGCGTTCCTGCGGCTAAAATGATGATTTTCACGAAAGCTACAGAAGTTCCAGGAGATAGTACTGTTCAAAACTCAAATGTCATTTGCAACCATAAAGGTGACCTTTAAGTTACGTCACGTTTTATTATTATTATTTTGCAACACGTATTTCCATACAAAATAGCGCTTTGCTTGCCATGAAAACTCATAAAAAAATATCTCACCTTTTCCAAAATCACTTAAAAAGTAATGTGGCATTGCGTGATGATTGATTGGTTGTATCAGTCCTATAACATTAACCTTGGCTAATTCTGCCGCAGCATACTTCAGATTGCTCTCGAAAGTCTCCCAGTTCTTCTCGCTGGCATGTTCCACTTTGCCAGCCATTATGTGTACTTTCTTTACGTCAAGAGCTATAGCATACTCTATTGTTTCTTTTAACAGCTCCCTGAATTTGGATTCCATGCCGGGAAAAGCTGTTATACCCCATTCTCCTTTTTTGAGATCTCCTGCAAAATTTAGTTTATCCAGGTTTTTTATATTAACATAAATATAGCTATGTAACACCTGATAAAATAAAAACAAGATCTGTACATATTATATGGGTGAATCGGTCCATCAATTTAAACAGCTTTTTCTGTGAACCCAATGCTGAGAGCTCGAAAAATAAATATTATTTTTGATACATTCGTGCTTAGCTCAGCCAACCGAACAATTTGTATGGAAAAGTTGATTAAAATCCTAGCTTTGGTCCCACAGTGAAAGTTCTTCATATGGCTTGCTGAGTCCAACTGAGTCGTCTCATCAAGTAGATACATTTATTTACACCCCCTTTATCAAGAACCTCAAAATGTAAAAATTAATAGTTCGATCTCAACGTTTGAAATAGATACTTCGGTGGACCGTACTTACCTGTTTTCATATTCATCATTATTTGCTGGAGTCCAACTTTCTCCTTGGCTTGTTTCACTTCACTCAGAGTATTTGTGAACGGGAACCCAGACTCCACAGCCTTGAAACCGGCTTCCTTTGCCAAGGCATACCGCTCTACTTTGTTTTTGGTCTCTTCAGTAAACATAAAACTAATATTCGCACAAAACTTCATCTTTACTTATAGAGAAGTACTGACACCAAACGTGCGTTAAGAACTATTAGATATAAGTAACTATGTCTGTCATAGTTTGCATGTGCTATTCATATTTATGAATTTCGTGTAGCGCCTAAAGTACCTACTTATTGTAGGCAAATTGCACACTTCATTGAAAAGCTAGTATATTTTTTCTAGCAAAGAGTTTTACAATGGGTTTTCATAAATAAACTACTGCAGTACCAATACCAGTGCGGCATATATACGGACAAATCACACGATTGAGCTAGCCCTAAAGTAAGTTCGAGACTTGTGTTATGTGATACTAAACTCAACGATGTCATATTTTATAACAAATATATGGGTCTTAGATAAACTTCCAAGAGCCAGGTTAAAAGATCGGAGAAAAGATCTTGAGAGCTGGAGACCAAAATTCCTCAACAGACAACTGCAGCTCAAATATTAATAGTAAATTTGCATGCTCATATCACTTTCTAATATAAACTGATTCTAATGATTCAATGTTAAGATTAGTTTTTTATAATTTGAATGAAGATCTGATGAAAGGAAAATTTGGATCTGGGGAATAAAACTCCGGAAAGAAAGACAACAAGTCACTTGCAAAAAGTGCAAAGTTTTTGATTAGTTGTTTTTTAGGGTTCCTTAGCCAAATGGCAAAAACGGAACCCTTATGCATTCGTCATGTCTGTAGGTATGTCTTAGCCGCTTTTTTCCGAAACTATAAGAACTATACTGTTAAAACTTGGTAAGTAGATGTATTCTGTGAACTGCATTAAGATTTTTATACAAAATTTAAAAAAAAAAAAAAACAATAAATTTTGGGGTTTCCTATTCTTAGAACTGAAATCCAAAAATTTTTTTTCGTCGAACCAAATATCCAAATAAGTAATGAGTATTACAGAGATTTTTTACCCAGAACTTCAGGGACATCTGATATAAAAATGAATTATTTTTCTTTTTTAGTGCATTTCGATTTAAAGTCTGTTATTACTTTTTCAAAAAGATTTAATGTATCATTTATTAATCAAAATCTAATTGCATTCTCTACCAGTCAACCTATAGGAAAACAGAACTAGGTATTAGATTTATATGCAATGCAATGTAATTAATTTTATACATATATAAGGTCTAACCAAATATACTGAAACTATTTTAAGAGTAAATTCAGTCCATGATACTAAACAACTTTCCCCAAGGAACATATGTTGAGATATGAAAAATAATTTTTGGCTTTCCATAGTAACTCGGATCAGCTGATCGGTCAACTTGTATGGCAGGCTAAAAATTACGTTTCATATTTCGATATATGTTCCTTGGGGAAAGTTGTTCAGAGTCACGGACTCAATTCACCCTTAAAATAGTTTCAGTATATTTTGTTAGGCCTTATATAATTATAAGGAGTAGATATAACATAAAATAAAAAATAAAAGATCATGCTTCATATTTTACTGTATTCATGAGTATGCTGGTGTACGATTGTGTTTTTACTATTCACAATAAAATACCAATTTTATAACAATATGATTTTAAGTAAAACAGTATTATAAACAAAATCTGAACAAACAAAAACCAACAACAAGGATGTAATCACGTTTTCGTTGTCTCACTAGGTCGATAACTACTTTTCACTCTATATGATTCTCTATCTCTTTCTCATACCTACTTATTGATACATTTTATATGAGGGACAGAGACATATGCGTAAGAGTCCAGGCAAATGGGCGTAATTTTTTCAAATTGTGAGTCGTGGTAAATTGTTTGTGCAATTCATTCTATTTTTAACTGACCGAGCGAGCGAAGCGTCTCAGTTTCGAGATAGGCCGAAAATGCTTCTGTCCGTCTGTTCTCGTCTACAGGTCGCATTTCTCAGTGAGAAGGATCAAAAATTACATAGAATGTCATGTCCATTCAGCTTTTCGAAATTAAGACGCTACTTTTTTGTCTTAATAACGGGGGCGTGCTACGATGCGCTTGCCGGGTTGAGGGGGTTTGCCTGAGCCCTTTAAGTTAACTAACCTTTTTAGCGATACTTTCAATATGTAAATATAGAGTAGGTACAAATAACAGCTTAATATTCTACATCACTAACAAACTGATCATACACAATCAATTTACATAAAATAGGAGATGGCCACTCTATGCTGAGCTGAAACATCTAAGCTGCTTATAATAACGCTATATATACCGGAATGATCATTTTAAAGGGTTGACAGTTGGAGCAAGTGCTGTCCAGAGCTTACACATTTCATTGAAATAAAGTTGTCGAAAGGCCATTTTCTACCGCCGCTGTTTTCAGTATTTACCTAGCTATTATTTATTTATAATTACGTTGAATATCACACAACTAAATTTCACACATTCACGATAGCACCTCATGGTACGTACATGATAACCTATTCGATTCAAATCTCACTAGTAGCGAACATTTTTCATCACATAAGTACTTATTTTAATTTAGATATTCTCAATTCAGTTCAGTGATTGTCTAAGTGAGAAAAAAGATACAATATTTATCAATCATGTTGACCTTCCGCAGGTTCCTTTCCTTCGCAAGGCTTCCGTACCTCCGTCCGTACAATGTTTTTAAGTATTTAGTAAGTACCATAATTAAAAAACACTAAAAAAACATCCAACTATTTCATTTTTAAGTTAATATTATTTTTAGATTTTTTTATAGCGATCAGAGTAACATTTAAACCATGAAAATTTAAAGTGTGAAAATTAAAAGTTCTAGCTGTTACGGTTTAAGAGTCAACACCACAAAGACAATGGAGTCTCAGTAATAGGGTCCCATTGGCACTTGGCACCCTTTGGGTACGGAACCCTATATAAAGTATTTTGTATTTTGAATGTCCTAAAAGGTATTTCAAACGAAATTCCAAATGGTTTTCAAAAATTATTAACATTTAAATACAAAATGGAAATAGGTATTTAGCATTTCAAATACTAGTATATTCAAGTCTCATCTCTTAAGAATATGAATATTATATGTTATGATTAGACAGATGTACCTAAACTTTGTACAGCACTTGGTCCTAATTCAATACAAACACTGTCAATGTCTTTTAGCTCTACTCTAAAATACTTATGCAGTACAAATTACATCATATAAATGCTGGCAAATGCACGTGCTGGCAAAACGCAGTCTTATAAACAAGAGGTATTTATGGTTCAAAATATTAATATAAATATGATTTTTGATATTAGCACAGCCATATTTTATGTTAATTTAAAACTAGTAAATATTATAAATCAATGTCTTAATTAATTTGTGGACAGTTCTTATATCTAGATGGAAATGGGTGCGGTTTGAGCAGAATGTGCCAGTACCCTGTACTGTACGATGGGTCACCGTACAAACGCAACACTGTCAACGTTTGTAGACTTTATTCCTTTGAATTACAGTTCATTTTGCAACCTCAAGCTATATTGACACATAATTAATAATGGAACACAAAAACGTAAGGAATACGATTTATTTTTGTCATTTTCCTCTTACATATTATAATCTCTCCGCTCGCCGCTCGCCAGTTACGCTGTAACGGACAATGACATAAGAGATTTTTTGTATGCATTTGTTGGCCATATCTTTAATTTTTATTATGAAATAAGGTATATACGACAGAATATGTAGAGAACTTGCCTTTAATATAGCTAGAAGGTTCAAAATCACCCAGGTAATTTTACTGCAGTGTTAAGCTTGATGTGTGACCAATTTACTTATAATTATAAACAGTCATGGCAACCAAATTTAAGTAGCTCAAAAATCATTAAAATTATGCTTACAATGTAAAACTAAATTTAGCTTACCAATTATGAAGTCTCATTTGCCAATATTAAGTTCAATAACTGTAAAAAAACACATTAAAGAAGAACAAAGTCAAGTTGCAAGTTGAGCGGGAATTTCATTAATTCGTTTTTCTAAAGTTATATCTCAAAATATTATTCAAAATGTTTTCTTCATCGTTTTGTTATGTTCTACAAAAAGCAGGTTTAAAGCAAGTTTAGACAAACATTCAGGAAGGTCACCACTCGACTAGCCGCAGAGAGACTGGCGATTTGGGTGACAGGAGGAAGTCAAATTGAATGTCCAGCTCACCATCGAATTCTACTCGCCATCGTTGTAATATCTGGAAAACAATATTTATTATTTATTTCAGATTTAAAACCATAAACCTAGAAATGTTTTTACTTAAAAATCTGGGACTAGCAATACCCGTGTATCTCTGCGCTGTCTGAGTATACATAGGCGTACCGAGAGGGTTCTAGGGGTTCAAAATGTTCAAATTCACGGAATAAAAACGCTTTGCGGGTTTTTTATTTTTATAAATATTTGGGGTTGGCCCGCTGTATACAGATATTTTAGTTGTCGTAATGTCTTTAAGTTTTTTAGCTTATAGCTTACTTTTGGGGCTTGTGATTATCATCATCATCAGGTCTTTTTATAGTCTCCACTGCAGGAGCACGACCCTCTCTGTACTACCAGCCATACTAGGCTGGAGCAGCCAGAGGACTATTTTTATTTATTATTTTATGTTTGCAAATATACTTATATAATGACTAATATTTTTTTTTCATGAACTGACCCTTTCCAAAATTCTGGCATGGGTACGCGTAAGGTGTCTATCACACGAACTCATTTGCAATAGAACAACCAATAATGGAAATTTCATTCCCCAATTAATTTGTCTGTGACAGGTATAAGATCGCCAAGTATTACTACTATATTTTAGGTGTACTTTTGTCTATTGTCATACTTAGTTGGTGCAATAAAGAAAAATTATCTTATCTTAAGTATTTTACCTTCGCGAGCAGTAAATGCAGTTCCAACTCCACGAATCTCTTCCCGGGACACATCCTGCGGCCGCGGCCGAAGGGCGCCACCAGCGACGCGGCGTGCGGCTCGCGGTTGGCCAGCCAGCGCTCGGGGAGGTACTCCTGCGCACGCCAGAAGTTCTCCTCGCGGCGGCACGCGGCGCCCGTGTGCGCCAGCACGAACGTCTGCAACACACCTCGAGATTAGACCAATTTATAATGTTGGTGTAAGATACAAAAGTCGGTCAAGTGCGAGTCGGACTCGCGCATGGAGGGTTCTATACCATTATCTTTACAACGTGGATGGGACGTACCCGTAATAAATCAAACCATTGGCTATAATAGATCACTGTATTATGATGATAATAAAATAACAGACAAAAATCAATAAAATCTACATTTCCTCACAAATTGCCCGGGAGGCTGCACACTTTTGTATGGAAATGCCGATTTTCTTTTAGTTTTGACTTATTTTCATTTCATTATACTAAAGTGGTCTAGTAAAGCACGTGGTTCGATTTATTACGGGTATGTCCTATCCACGTTGTATAAAATCACGGTTGTTTTAAGGTAGCCCCACTTAATAGTATATGTTGTTATAGCGGCAAAGTGAAAATTTCAACTGTCTAGTTATCACGATTCATGAGATACAGCCTGGTAACAGACAGACGGACAGCGGAGTCTTAGTAATAAGGTCCCGTGTTTAGCCTTTATATAACAAACCCTAAAAAGAACACAAATGTGGCAGTAGCTGTTTTCCCTGGCGTCGAAAAAATCTAACTGATTCCATCATTGAAAACACTTGCAATAGTGTTATTTTGCTATTCAATACATGGCATAAAATTGATTATTAAAGTTGATTTTGTTTTAATTTTAGCAATAGATACTACTTTTAAATTACCATTACTGATAGTATGATTTTATTATATCGTTAGGGCCACCCGTAGGCATAGGTACTTTAAACAGCTATAAAAATCAAGGCGATATCCGTGATAAGGTCACTTACCTTCAATTCATACTAGGTATATTGCCCTGATTTCCTCAGTCAGTGGTTTCTACGTCTATAACTTTATCTTATACTAGCCGAAGCTCGCGACTTCGTTCGCGTGCACTTTATGTCTTTGGAAAATGCTCATCAGGCTGAACAACTTTTACTAAGGCGGCATTTTTATATCTCTTATAGTTAAGCTGGACCATTATGGTTTTGCATCAGGCGTTCCATTTTCCAAAATAATTTAACAACTTTTACTAAGGCGGCATTTTTATATCTCTTATAGTTAAGCTGGACCATTATGGTTTTGCATCAGGCGTTCCATTTTCCAAAATAATTTATACCCTATATGTTGCCCAGGCTTAATAGCTATATAACAAAAAAAGTTTCATTCGAATCCGTCCAGTATTTCCGAAGATTAGCGTGTACAAACAGACAAACAGACATACAGACAAACAGACAGACATTTTTTTTTAAATTTTTACTCTATTACTATGTCTCCATCGCCCCCAATATTTTTTTTGGAAATATATTTAATGTACAGACACACTTTTTTTACTGTTTTATTATATGTATAGATTTAAGTATTAGGCATCCTCACGTGTACAGTTCGAACTGAAGCCATTTTCGTTTGCAAAATTCTACATGAAATTATTTAATCTACCGTTTATCATCATCATCAGGTCTTTTTTAATCTCCACTGCAGGAGCATGATCCTCTCTGTACTACCAGAGCTATGCTTGGCCAGAGTAGCCAGAGAATTGGCCTAATTTACCTGGTTTTAATCTAGCTTCCTTTTGTCTGCTGAGAAAGGAGTATCAGGTATTGGATACTGTCGTAACGTTTTTGGATCTTTTCCTCCCGCAAACCTCCGCATATGGGAGGGAGGATAGTGTGTACGTATAAACTACTTGTACTTTAACTACAGATAAATTGCAAATAGTCCAGACTCACTCCAGCTGGTAGTACTCACCTACCTATTATATTAACATTGTAGAATGTGACAGAATACCTTATTGGTTGCATCTCTTACTGCTTTGCTGCTGCCATTTTCTCGGTTCCTTACATTTCGCTAGTGAAGAACGGGTTTTCAGCTCTTATATGTCTACTAGTTACTATTTAGAACAAAGCATAGTTATATTTACCCCAGCCGGTAGCTTATGTCCAGATATCGTCATGGGCGTCTCCAGAAGCCTCGCTAAGAATGGCGCAGTAGGTAGCAGTCTGAATGCCTCATAGGTCGCGGCTCTAACAGCTGGGGCGGCTGCCATCTCTTCTGCTCGCAACAACCCGCATTCTGGTAGTTCTGAACGGATAGTCTGCTGCCAGTCTGGCCGTCCACTCAGCAAATACAAGAGGAATACTAAACTGTTCGCCAACTGTGAAACATGAAAGAAGATATATGATTTAAAATTTACTGGTTTTAAAACGTGTTACATCAAGATCACTTCGATCTAGGACTTTTAACCGGTCAAGACATCAGTCATCGGGTCAGACATTAATAAATGTCCACGTTCATTGTCTTTCTATTGTGTCTGGTATTGGCGATAAAGGAACGGTTAAAATAATTTTTTTTTTCTAAAAGTCATGACTAAGTCTAACCCAACAAAGTCATTTAATTAAGTAAGTTCAGTAACTTATTTTTTGATATGTGGTTCAGTTTAAGAGGAAAAACTTATGATGTTAATCTGCTACTTCTGGTCGAAGTGATGACTCTTTGACTTCTGGACTAGAGTAATCTGCAAAACAAATGCTACCTATCCTACTTGTCTTGCATATCAAAGTTTTTCAAAATTTTCAAGAAAATGTCCTGTATTCCGTCAATCTCAGCTTTACCGCTTGTCCTCGATTTACCTCTTCCATCCCGTTTAAAGTACTTACAGTTTCAATACCGGCTGTGATGAAGTCAATGACTGCAGCCTTTTTGTCTCGCATATCCAGAGCTGGGTTCTCCAATATTTTCAGGAAGATCTCTTGCATGCCGTCATCTTGAGCTGTTCCGCTTGTGCGCGACTTAGCTTCTTCCATTAGATCTGATACTATCCTGTCGACAATTGTTGTTGATGTAGCATTCTGATTGAAATAAAGGAACAAGTTTGTCTTCGAAACTAAAATGAAATTGAAACATTCATTTATTGATCTTGAAGTAAGGATTATTGGTTATAATTAGTCAGTAGTTGATTTGTGCAAATATAAATTATCTTAGACAATAGAGGGAGCCTAAAGAAACTGTTGGATGTAAATGGAAAGGATAAGGGTTGGTAGGAAGTAACAAGTATTGTAACTGGCGACAGAATAAGATGGAAATACAGCTGTGCCGACCCCGCAATTGATGGAATAAGTAAGTCTGGTAGAAGAGACTTTCATTATTAAACTGTAATTTGAGCGTACCCTACACGACTCACGTGTGAATGGTCTCCTCGCTCCTGACAAAAGTGCGGTACAGCTTGGTGGGCGCGAACTTCCACAGTGGCGCGCCGTAGTAGGAGTCCCGCTGCGCCCTGAAGTGGGCCTTTACTGCCGCCGCGAGGGTGGCAGCTCGGCCCGACATGCAGCGCTCGAGGAAACCTAGCCGGGTACCCAGCATGAGGCCGCATACCGCTGGAAAATAGAGCACAAAAATATATATATATAAATTCATCATTATTGTCATTAGGTCCTTTTAGTCTCCACTTCCGGAACACGACCCTCTTTGTTTGACGACAGACAAAGGATTTGGCCTACCCTCTCCATGCTGGCCAGACGGATTGGAGAGGCTTCATTGATGTTTATAAGCCTTGTTTAGCTTGTTATTCCTAAGTCGCTTTTTACAACATTCACGAGAAGACTTGGAGTTGTCTCCTATTCTACTCTGCCGGATACCACACGGCACAAATATATTAACTTCTTCTTTTATACTCTCGTTTGTAAAGCAAACAACCCTCTCTCTTGATCCAGCTAATTTCCTATAGATGCGAACAATATTTTGATCTATTACTTACATCCCAAAAGTGTCTCTAAATCTAGACATAGAATATTACAGGCACAACAAATTTTAAATACGTCATACGATTGTGCGTATATACATATATATGTATCTAATACTTTATTTAATAACTAGCCGAAGCCCGCGACTTCGTTCGCGTGGACTTTATGTCTCTGGAAAATGCTCATCAGGCTGAACAACATTTACTAAGGCGACATTTTTATATCTCTTATAGTTTAGCTGGACCATTATGGTTCTGCATCAGGTGTTCTATTTTCCAAAATCATTTATACCCTATATGTTGCCCAGGCTTAATAGCTATATAACAAAAAAGGTTTCATTCGAATCCGTCCAGTATTTCCGGAGATTAGCGGGTACAAACAGACAGACATTTTTTTTTAAATTTTTACTCTATTACTATGTCTCCATCGCCCCCAAGATTTTTTTTGGAAATATATTTAATGTACAGACACACTTTTTTTACTGTTTTATTATATGTATAGATGTAATGTAAAACATTCTGTCGATAGCGATACGGATCACGCACTGCTTTATGCCAGGCAATTATGCAGAAAGAATGAGAAAATGGAAAAAAATGAAAAAACAAAGGAAACAACAACGGAAGTAGTAGACCCCAATCCAGATCGCATCAAAGAAACTGTCGAACCTAACTAAATGAGGCGTAATTTTTATGTTTCAGAAGTACCTCTCTGTTATGCATAGACAGATGCCATGCTTTTAATCGTGCATTAATACGCATTGGTGCGTTAATAAAGCTGCAGCAATAAAATTAGCCAATGGCTCATCCTCATATATATTTTATAAGTAATTTTATGGCAAGTGGTCAAGGTACTTATATACTACAATTGTTTTGGAGTAGCTTAGTCCTTGGCATAATTACATACTCGTAGGATCATCGATCACTCAATGACATCACGACACGTTTGCATAAATGAACTGCCCCAATAACTTTAGTCTATTTTCTCTTTGAATCCATTAATGTCGCAACAAATACGTTTAATTTGAAGGGTACCCAGTCAAGAGTACTTAATGAAGATACTGCGTCATCCTTTTAAATTATTGCAGTTATTGAAGTATGCAATTTATGACGGGTATTCGACGAGACGTCAACGATAAGGGAATGTAGGTCAGCTATCTTAGAAATAGCTCCACAACGGTCATACGCCGGAATGCACTCATAGATAATTATGTTGTATACTAATACTTACTTACATTAGAAATGCATTATGTATGTTATCTTGATGGACGGAAGTTGTCTCGTAAATAGCTAAATAGGTTACAGCTGGTAGCAGGAAGACATCCCTATCGGTTTTTATGACAGTGGACAAGATAGTACAAAATGGTTTTGAATGTTAATATTGTCGCAAGCAGTTGTAGATATTTTATTTAGTAGACATGAATAACATATTATACTTAATCATATGTCCTAAAATTAAAAGCAGTATGTGGTTATATGTATAGATAAGTATAAACTATTTATAGACGAACTCAACCTCAGTCTACAAATACGATGATGTAAGTAACATTAAAAACTTGATTTAAAAAGCTCTTGTAGACGAGTCTGACTCTGACCAACAAAAACTGATACCACGAGACAATCACACGCTGTTTCCCGATCTTCTGAATCGAATTAAGATAATTCATGACATAAGCGTTTTAATAGCATAATGATTCAAAACTTTTTGGCGAGCATGCCAATTCGACTGAGTCAAGGACAATCTACAAGTAGTAAAGTTATTAAGTATTTGTACCGTAGATACTGCTGTAAAAAAGGTTTAAGAAAAACTAATGTACTCAAGTAGTCGTCACATTTAGATCGAACTTTTAATTACCTATTTTACTAATTATACCTACTTTAAGTAACACTAACTCTACCATATTTGGTAAAGCTCGAATAAAAACTGCTCGCTTCACTTGCTCGTTTATTGTTTTGTCTAAGGGAAAAAAACAGAATATGTTCCTGTCTAGACCAAATTGAAAAAAAGCAACACTAGCGGTTGCTAAATTAATTTTATATTTGTACCTGTCCATTAATCCTTGTGAGTCTTTTATTTTGCGTCAAGGATTCCAGGAAGGAACAGGGAACAGGTAGGTACGTCTGCTTCACACATGTGACCTTAAGCATTTCCGTTAACCTTGGTACAAACTAACCCTATAATCGCCATGGCGGGCGATCACGTTCCGCCTCAAGATTAGGTAGGGACGTAAATACCTAATTCAATTTAACAATCATGTATAAAGGGTAAACTTTACAATCATTTCCTAATTTTTTAATTACGTACATGCTATTACGTCTTTGTCCCTAACGGGGCAGATAGGGCGCTTTGGGTCAAAGGCCACTTTAAGCGTGATGGTGGGCAAAAAAGTGGAAAAAGAAAATATCGAGAAGCATCTATGCTTTCCTATTCATATAATGCTACCTATAAAACAACAGCCTATCTTATACGATGAGATTCCTAGTTCTACATACGTCACTGGAAAAGACATGATAAATTCATTCTTCCAGCCGAACACTATTTCTACATGCACCTACTCTTGTCGGTTGAGATGCCACCATACTTACCTCTCTTCACTCTGCCGTCTCATTGATGCCTTATCTGATACCTTACCTTGGAGTCCTCGGTACTCCTAAATTCTTTTATTTGTTGCTCGTTTATTAACTTCATCCTCGGTCTCATCTGCATACGCCAGTGGAAAAAAAATACCAAAGTAAAGACTCACACTCCAAGCCCATCCGGTTGGTGAGTTGGTCAAAGCCGTTGACAGTACCATCAGGCTTGCGGCAGGACTGCAAGAGGTTGAGGAAGTCGTCACAGATGTTGTTCAGCTCCGGGAGGAAGTTCTGCATGGTGTGCGGGCTGGTCAGCTCGGCGGTCAGGTGGCGCCGGAGGTGGTGCCATTTCTCGCCTTGTCTGGAAACAGTTACAAACATATATGATTGTAGGTGACGCGCACATCGACCCCTAGTTGTTCTTCACAGTTTATATTTTTTACTTTTGTTTAATGTGATAATCATTGACCAACCGCCGCTCACCATGGCCGCGCCTAACCAAATCTTCTTGTGGTTATATTCTCTTTTGAGTCTGCCGTAAACCTCTTTGGAAGTGACACCACACTGTTTTTATTGAACACCTGTATATCGTGTCTAACTGGTTTTACATAGGACAATATACGATACCATTCAAAGTGGCCTTTTCGTCAAAGTGAACCCCTACCCCGTACAGTGATATTTTAATAATGTCATTGATACTTGACCCCCAAATTAAGCAATCGATTTTGATAAAATTCCTATGGGTCCCAATGACAAGAAAACCATTTCAAAAAACCCATCAGACGTTTTCGATGAAAAAAGATCGCAATAAATTGATAACCTCCTCCTTTCTGGAAGTCGGTTAAAAAAGGAACACAGGCAGGGCGAGCCTTTAACCATGGCGTTGCGTAGATCTACGCGAAAATGTTAAACTATTGTGCCTGATATTCCGGCATACAAGGGGTTAATAGACAAAAAAAGAGCATTTTAAAAGAAAAGAAGATATCTTTACGCAATAGTTTATAAAATGGAGACTCGTACCTTCTTAATCCAAGTTAAAACACTTTTGTATAATGAAGTTCAATATTTTTTGCCAGATAATACCAGCTGATGGTTAATTGATTAATATTACAACGGGCGTTAGATATAATCAGGCTCCAACCATTAAATCTAAAAAAAACCTATTGATATTTCATTCTCACTTCGCACACAGGAAATGCCTCGTCAAGTTCTGTGCAGTACAAAAACTTGCCTGTTCTGCGCCCGCGCCGCTTTGCCAAAAAATACGTGACCGGTAAATATAGATCCTTGTTAAATTTTCCGCATGACGGCATGTTATTATATAGCTTTTTTATTGCCTCTAGCTTGAGGATTGTTATCTCTTCCCTATTTTTATATTGTCGTAGCTGAAAATTGGTTTTAGTTGTTGAAAAGAGGTGCGTCTTTGTAAAATATCACAAAGATATTTATATAGTTTACTAGAGCCTGTAAAATTACTATTGATGTAGAATTCAGTCACTAACCCATTCGTTTAGACGCTACAATGCCACAGACACAGACACTTCAAACTTATAACACTCCTCTTTTTCGTAGGGGGTTAAAAAAGCTTGCCGATACCTAATACGTAAGTGTCGAATAGTTAAAAGTATTAGAAATATTTTTGGGCTCATCGAAATGGACACAACATGTGTAGATATTTCATTTAATATCTCGGTGGGTACCTAATATTTTTATTCTCTCAAAGTTAGTCATGTATTATTTAGATTTATTTATATAAGCACAAATTACACTAATAAAAAAAACTTAAATAAACGCTTTCTGTTTGAATTTATATTTTTTATAGTTCGAGGTCGAGCTATCTGTGTGTGGCCAAAGATAATATAATTACTAACGTAAGTGTGGCTAATCAAGAGCTCTATTGATTGTAAGTACCTACAAATGAATTATGTCTGTACCTTGAAGAAAACTGCTGTAGGTAATTCAGATAAAACGACTTATGATATTTATAGTACAGAATATTTTTATGGATTTACATTAACAGCTTTTATTTTTCTAGACAACAAACTGAAAATTCTGGACTAATGGATAATATTGCCCAATGTACTCATTTAATGTAAAATTATTTATTTGTATTAAAATTTTCGCCGATCTCGGCGAATAACAACTTTTAAAATGTAAGTATATTTTTAAGTTATATTGTTATATTTATTGACGTCCTCCGCGGTGTACCTAGTAGTAGTAGCCAATGTAGCCATGCTAGTCCGCCACTCGGAGGACCCAGGTTCGGTCCCCGGTTAGGACAAGTTAGAAAATAGCCTTTTTTCCAACTTTTCCTTGATCTTGATTGTTTATCTATATTTGTGTATTTATCATAAAATATTAGCAACGTTGAATTAGTACCCATAACACAAGTTTAAAAATCTAAACTTGGGTACGTTAGTATTACCTAGTACATATTCTGTGCTAGCTCAATCACTGTGATTTGTCCCTATATATTTATTTATTTATTTAGATTTAATCGTTCTAAAATGTTTGTGTGTTTATATAAATGAACGCAACCACATCAAAAAATTTAAAGTATGCTAATGACTTGATACACACCGTGTGACTGACCACTTAAGCACCGCTGTATACCACAAATTATTATAATTTAGTAGGTACGGTATCAGGCGCCAACATTTCGCTACCTGAGCTGAGACCTGTCACTACGGTCACATCATACGTGGAGCCCCATTAATTTTATTTAACGACGCAAGTTAGGCTCTCCTTACACAATGAGTAATGAAAAACTTTATACCTAATTTTAATGATGATTTTACAGGATTTATGTCTTGATGGATGAATAATTTTTTGGCTAACACTCCTTTCAGCATATTATCTCAATATGGTCTCAATAATTTTAACGACAGAAATTAGCCTTATTATACGCAATGTGTAAAGGAATCAAATTGTACACATGATTTAACAGAATTCATATCGGCACACGACAGGATAAAATTAAAAAAAAACGATCTTTTCACACGTGCAATTCTATTGTTTTATACTCTAATGCACAGGAAGGGGAATATAAAACTCCCAGTGTCTTCTACTGTTAATACCTATCATCTTAGTATATCGAAGTCTTAGTAGGTTTACTTACTGGGTAATAACAGCGTTTGCGTGAATTACAGTTAGCTCAATTTACTTTAGTAATTATGTTATCTATGGGTTAGTGATACAAAGTACATATTAAATACATTCAGACGGTAAGTTGTTTGCTGATGTGATGAGTGGGTGGCGACTCCTGCGAAATGGGTCTTGTCCAAGCCTTGAGAAAGATCCTAAGTTTTAAAATAGATTAGAAATTATAAATCGGACAAAGTAAGGGCTCTATCAGTATGCCCGCAACATATGTCGAGCTATCGTCGACAGGTGTCGCGAGTCGCGAACTGTTGCAGGCATAGTCGCTTATATATTAGAGCCCTAACAAAGAAACTTACTCATTGACAAGACCCGTAGAGGCGTATCTATCAGGTCTGCTTCTCCTGTAGACCTGCACGATCTCTGTGGGGGGGCGGTAGGGCCTCTTCGCCGGGGTCCGTAGCACCGCCTCCAGGGCCTCGCGTTCCGCTATGGACACAACGGCGGCGCCCCCGGGCATGCTCTCCACGAACACCGGCCCGTATCGCCTGAACATGTCTGCGTGAAAATCTCTCATTGTGACACAGTGAGGGTCAATATGCTTAGTAGCTACGATTGAGGACCTTAATGAGGCTAATGACAGAGAGATCACCGTGGCCACATACTGGTCAAAGATAATTTGAAATTGAAGCTACACTAAAACCATTTCGACTCGATAAGAAGAAGCTACGATTGATATGTTGACACTACACTTGATGCTCATCATCATGACATGACACACAGCCTACTGTATACCTCTCTGAATGCACGACGCTACGACATGCCGCCTCTAATACCTTATAAACTGCCTCTAGTACATTATAAATGATGTGTGTACGAATATAGTACTAGGTAGATTTAGTGTAATAGGTACTAATAAAATAAATAATATAAGTAAACAGTCTTAGGACTTAGTGGAATATGACTTCACGGTAGTTGACGTGTACTTAGTTAAATCAAAGACAAAATTATATACTCTTAGCATACCTATATGAAATGTCCAACATAAAACCACTGCTTATTAGTAAGCGCGTTAATGTAACTTGGATTTTAAAATAAATTTAGCATAACTCGAAATGGTTTGGGTTGTTATGCCGATTACTTACCAGCAATATAAAATCATATGCTGTAAAAGATACATTTCTACTCGCATTTTGAGTGCCCTCATCTGACATATCAGTTTGGTTGGTTGATTGATTGTCTGCTTAAATTCTTATAGCAGCTATAATCATCAGCCGTTCTAGTAGGTTTAGCTAAATCTAGGACTAAAGGACGTAAGTCTAAATTTATCTCCATAAGCTAAAAATTGATAATATTTTAACAAAAAAAATTAAGAACCTAGCTACTTCATAAGCTAATAATTGCTATTTTATCAAAAACGTTAAGTACCTTCGTAAGCTTCATGCAGTTTGTTCATCTTGTACCGGCTCCAAAAGAGCCATCTTGTCCCAAGAAAGGGCAAGGCGGGCGGGCCGGGCAGGCGCGTGGCTTGCTTGCCGTCAGCTGGCCGAGCCAACAGTGCTGTCGCCGCCACAGCCAGCGCAGTGAGGAGCAGCACTAGCGTTGGGATCCCTAGACCGGACCAGTCTACCAGCGGAGGCGGGGTACTCTGTGAAGTAATAACAGAATTTATTTTCTTTCCAAAGCCGATTCATGTGGACATCAAAAATGTACTAAAATACAAAATAGCCTTTTATACAACGTGGAAGGGACATATACCTGTAATAAACCGAACCACGGGCTCGGCACTAGATGACAAAAAATGCGACATTCCCACATAAATTGCCCGGGCGGCTGCACACTTTTGTATGGAAGTGCCGATTTTTTTTAGTTTTTTGACTGTTTTCTAATTTCATTATACTATGTGATCTAGTATAGCCCATGGTTTGATTTATTACGGGTATGTCCGTTTCATGTTGAATTATGTTAGTGGCTAACATTAGGCAGAAAGCAAAATCAAGAGCCGTTACCCTAGACCAAACTACACTTTTCCATACAAGCGTAGCCTACGTTTTATTTCGAAACGACATGCCCGATTTCGGATTTCTTGAAATAGAATACATATAGTGTGTTATATCATTTTTGACCATATGGGAAACTTCTACATCCTTATATTTTCTTTCCAGTTTAAAAACTAGTTGTTACCCTAAATAATTACAATTTCTTTAATACAATTTTTTACCGAAATTTGACATGGTTTCGAAATAAAACGTAGACTACGTTTGTATGGAAAAGTCTGGGGTCAGGGGATTCTTAACGTTCTCTGAATTCTCCGAAGTAGGTATTGTACTACGAGTAATAAGACTGAACAGCGTAAACATGTTTCTGATCTTTATCTCAAAAACTAATTCAATGAAACATATGTCTTCATCACTTAAAACTGTCTGTCTGTTATCATGTGCCTCACTCGTTGACAAAAACTGCTCCGAAGTCCGACCCCAACATTCTAATCGTATCAACTTTTGATAACCCTTAAATTATTACTCGAGACAAAAAGTTTACCTCTTGGGTAGGTATATTATTCTGCGTCGTATTTTAAATGTAATACTTAATGTGAGATAAATATAGAACTCTATCGAATTGAAATAGTGTAAAGAAAAAACACATCCGCACTCGAATTCTTGATTTGTATCATTTTGATAGTTTTCTGTTAGATAATTTGACATTTTAACCAAAACACATTTGAGTTAGTCCCGAATGGTTTTAAACGCAAGTAGTGCAGCAACTCGTCTAAAACGCAATGTCTAAATCGCATGTCGTCATGATTTGAAGTGGTCTAAAGATTAATCCGTCCAAAAATGAGGTGGTCTAAAGTTTGTCGACATAATTATACCTATATCTGGATTAAAAGGAAAAAGATTTGTGATTTAAAAATAGATGTCCTAATATGCGTTATCTAAATAGAGTAGGTACTATTATGTATTCTGTGATAGAGTTAAAATTCGACGTAAAATATGTAAGTGGAATCAACACATGTTTGGTTTGGATTTGTTTGGTATCGCGGTCGATGACCCTGATCGGATCGGTGGAGTAGGCCTCCGCTGGTGGCTCACCGTTGACGTGGCGCTCTTGACATTGGCTTTGCGTAACTGTTGTTTGTTGTGACGTAACGATGCGGCATGCGACTGAACTCCAGCACGCAATGCGCATTGAGACACGGAATTGCATTCAAGAAGTCGGCAAACATTTGGTACGACAGGTTCTGAAGTGCCATTTTTGAAACGCGGAGTCACCTAAACGAATGGTTTTTCCTTATAAAAAACTGCTCATTTAGTGACTCAGTGTGTCAAAAATGGCACCACAGGCATCGTTATTAGTTTTTAGCTAAGGCTAACTGGCTGACGCAGACCTACATTTTTTTTCCTTCTAAATGACGATAGACATTTATTTATAAATAAAATACCTTCATTTATTTTTGTGGATATTTTGATAATCCATATAATATTTTAAAGATTTTTCTACGTGTAGTCTATTCGTTTCCACCAAAGCTAGACTTCCAGTGTAGGTCTAGCTAATATAATTTGAAAGACATATCCCATTCTCTAAACTCTCCATATCACTTCTTTCGTCAATGCACAGCTTTAAATTTAACGGCATTTCTTATTTGGAGAACTTGTTGCCAATTCTCCGAAAGTACAGTGCGATGTCTGTATTAAAGTGAGCCCGTTATTTGCACGTTATATCAATAACGTATTACGAACTGGAGGTACGTCTGAATTATAGTTTTTTTGGATATGGCGTTTTTTATTTTTACATCTACGTAAGTCTTGGTCTTTATTTATTTTTTGCATAAAATGGAAACATAAATCTATCAATGAGTTCTAAGAATTTCATTATATCCTATTTAAATATTATTTTATTATAAATAGATATTCTAAACATTGAGTTCCAATTAGCTATATAAATAATTTTTTATCTTCTTTCTTAGTTACTCTTATCTCTTATCCAATAGTCACTAATAATAAGTAAATAAATTCGATAATAAGTATAATAGAAACATAATTTATATAATCTTAAAATAAATTTATGCAAAACAGTTTCGAGCGTACTGCAATTTAGTCTTTAAAGTTCTATCCAATAAGATAGCAACACACACAAGATTTGTGTGTGTGTGTGTGTGTGTGTTTGTTTAGCAGCACAGTAGTGCTTCGATTTAATTTTTATATATTGTACTAGTAACATTGCTAAAACAAACGCGAAACGTTTAAAATAGTTAATTTTCAACCTAGACTGATGCGAGTAAAAGTAAAAATACCTATAGGCGCGTTTATGTCTTATGTACCAACTTATATAAAATTGACATTATCCTTTGTAAAAAACCGCTTAGTTATTCATGTTGTGGTGATGTCTATTGCATAACATCCGTTACTTTCTTATGCAATAAATAAGTGATAAAAAAGGCGTCGGGTAATATAAAAAATAAACATTGTTATCTGTCTCTCTTATTATTTACGATAGGGGAATGAACTACATTATTATGAGTTTGCAAGAAATTCAAGAAAATATTGTAAACAATCTTAGATAAAGGTACTTTTACATAGATTTTACCCTATGCTATGGGAAAATGGCGTGGTAGAATTAAGGTACTGCTGTGCACATATCTACGTGAACCCTGTAGGTAATGACAATGACTCATTTTTTTTAGCTATCATAGCTTAAATACTCGATTACGTTCATCATCCGCAGCCTTGCTGATTTAGGAACAGGCCTGTCTCAATAAACGCCATTTACCAGTGTCCTGAGCTACTATCATTTATACTCTATCACCTTAAACTTAATCAAATTAGGTCAATCCATTAGGGAACTACGATACAACAGACACTGATAACTGATAATAACACGTCAAACTTATTTCACCCTCTATTTGCGTTGTATCGTTATAATAAAACTTATTGTGAGGAGGAGATAAGCATCCTCTTTTACAATATTTGTTATTTTCAGTGGTTGGATCTAGGTTGGATCAAATTATATGGTAGCGGTACTTTATAGTCAAAACCAAAACCATGTTTCACTGACTTCACGAATCGAAGCAAGCGGAGTCTCGAGCAAACGCTTGTTTATAATTATAAGTACCTAGGCGACCGAGCTTTGCTCGGTTACATCTTAAACATTAACTACATTTTTCAAACTTGTCTAAAAACAATACAAAATAAAAAAAATATATATAAACTTAAACATAAAAAAAAACAAAAGTAAGTCACCGAGTGGGATTCGAACCCGTAATACTCTTTCTAGCGGTCCGCATCTTAAACCGCTGAGCCAAACGGATAGCGGCCGGCGTGGCGAAATTAGCTACAATTTTCTGCGTGGAAAGAAAAACGCATGAAAACTCGAAAACACGTTTTCCCAAACATAAGACTAATCACGATCGATTGTTTACCCCCGAAAACCCCCGTATACCAATTTTCAGCGAAATCGTTAGAGGCGTTTTCGAGATCACAGAAATTTATAAATTTACAAGAATTGCTCGTTTAAAGGTATAAGATATGATAAAGCAAAGGCATAATTGCAATCGCTTAAGTGATTTAAATCAATTGCCTATACTCTCTTTTTTATTATTTATTAACTTCGATAGCTTTTGACAGAAAGAATGTATTGTCAATGCGGGTTGTATTTGGTATATTCAAATCTGACATAGCAATCAAACAATTATTATACGGGTACCCGTGACGGGTACGTTGTTTTTCTATCGGTAAAACATGCATGATGAGATAATTACACGTTTATTATTATTACGTACTTGAAGATACATTTTGATATCTGATCTTTTGAAAGACAAGCTTTGTCCAGTTGTAAAATTAATGGTCCTGGAGGGGCACCCCCATGCACCCAGATTTTCAAACTCCGTCAAGTGGTTTAGAGGAAATTAACTATCATTTAACATATATGAAACTTAATTTATTTTATAAGCTTGATATTTTGATGATGCGTTGAATCTGCCTGGCTCCTCTACCATCACATTCAAAATTCATTATAGTAATTTGTTATATAGTCTAAATAATACTTAGCAGTTGACTGTAAAGACCTTAAATCATATCTATCATATTCAAATACATAATTATGTCATAGTCTATTTATATATTATAAGTTGAAGCTTCTAACCTATTAATAATTCTACAGCAATGGAAAGGAATTTCTCGCCTACTGAAAAATGTAAGCAATCTGTTTTATAGTTAAATTCCTTTTGTACTGCATGTGAAAAAGACCTCTAAGGCAATTACGGGGGATAATTAAAATTTCATTTAATTAGAATAATTGCTCAGCGCGCAGACGTGGCCGGAGGAATCGATTTAATTTCTTATAATTGACTTACGGATTTTTAATTGATCCGCTGAGAGCTCGCATCGAATGCCGGACTTCTACTAGGTGCACTCTAAACACTGTTTACTCTGCTCTATATATTCTTTATAATAAGTTAACAATATTTTTGTAGGGTTCCAAAGGTTAAATTAATTATCAGGAAAAAACAGGACTCAGATACTAAAACTCCGCTGTCCGCCTGTTATGTCTGTCACCAGGCTGTATCTCATGAACCATGATAATGCTAGACAGATGAAATTTTCACAAATGATGTATTTTTGTTGCCACTATAACTCAGAATAAAATAAATATTTAAGTGGGGCTCTGATATAACAAACGTGATTTTATAGATAATGGTACGGAACCCTTAGGGTGCGAGTCCGACTCGCACTTGGCGGTTTTTAACTTAGCAATTTTCTATTTCATTATTTAAATAACAAAGTCTTAGAAGCCTTTATTTTATTAACTCATGGATTATTAAATAATGTACCTCTATTAGCCACCTTGACACTATTTAGACTGTTCTATAAAAAAATATCTACGTAGATTTGATATGAATGAATATTGAGAGTGGGATATGTCTTTCAAAAAATATGAATATGAATTAGTCACAAAAATATTAAATTAATTTAAAAGCTTTATTTTTAAAAATGTTTCAAATTCTAAAATCTTCATTCTTTATCATGTCCTAAATAAACATGTAGGTTAGTCACGTACATGGGTAGTATAGCAAGCTACTCGTAGCAACAGTACCTATTGATGCAGCAAAAAGGTCGAGACTGTGAAGGTCTGTCAAAGTTCAGATACACATCATAATAGTACTACAGCGTGTCGATAAGATAAGACTGAGCATTCAGACAGTCTCGGTGCTCCACATTCGGTAAACGATCCCTCAAGGACGGACTGTTCATCGCCAAGAATAATCTGCGACCCTGCTGCATAATACATTAATTGTGTGCGTGCATTTATATCATTGTTAGGGCCAAGCTAAACGAGCGTAATTTTTGCCACAGTAAAAATGTCAAAGTCCGGTTTGTGCATTGAGTGTTAGTGGCAACAGATAATGACTTGTAAATTTATATATGACGGACATTCTGGTACTCATTTTCTGCGACTTACATCACAAAAACATTACGTTTGCTTGGCTTTTCACTTGGGGTTGGATCAGATAACTGGATTGCTCAAAATTAGGGTATACCGTAGGTCGCACAGACAATGAAGGGTAAGTTATCCTTTGGTTAAGCCACATTTAGACGGTGTGAAAGTTTACTGCTTGTTATTTGCCTTTTTATTGAAGCAATAAATTATTTGTACGAAGTTATCTATTGCTTCAAAAAATGGTATGCAACAGACAAGAAACTTGCACCATCTAAATGAGCCTTTACGATAATAACAAAAATGCAATGAAATAGGCTAGCTTGAGATTTTATAGTTGTACATTCTTGCTATGTACACTTTAAAACGAATAGGTAATATTTTTTCATGAATTTATCGATTGTGTACTTACTATATGACAGTAGTTTTAGTTATAAAAATAAGAATATAGACAGGGTAAAAATATATCATTCCATCCATCAAATTTAATGATTTTTTAAAAGTTTACTAAGATTCAGCGCTTCGAAGTTTTGCAGTAGGGGTTTATATCTTAGTTAAAAATGGTAGCTGATCATGACGTCACGCGATATTGTAAAAGGAAATATACGTATACGTACGTATAGCATAATATTTAATCTATCTAAAGAGTTACAATAACCATCGATCTTATCGATAGTTTAATTAAAACAGGCTCGACTCAAGAAGTCTATCGATATAAATATATTTAATAACCGATCGCTTGGCCCTCACCCCTGCATAAATATCAATGTAACTTCTCACGGATCCCGGTACTGCAGTCGTCCTTTCTTTTGTGATACTTGTAGATATTTATTGCTGGTAATTCGCTACTTCTGTTGCAGCTGCTTTGTCTGCAAGAGTAGGTCGGATAGAATTTTTTTTTTTGATGCTAAAATCTTTTATTGATATTATATGTAGGTATGACGGTCTTTTTGAACTTTCTACTATTTTTTGATAATATTTATTATGAAAATTAATATTTATTTATAAATGGAGGTAGGCCTATGCCCAGCAGTGGAACACGTGGGCTAGAAATGAAATGAAAATACTTGTTTGTACTCTTAAGATAGCTATAGATTCAACGCATAGTCAAAAATGATTGCAGTTTCAAGGAGTGTCTTGGTGACTTATTCTAAGGTTTTACTATTAGTATAAGTTATTAAGCAATAAATTTATAAATTAAGACTGATAAATATTTGATTTAAAACGTAATTTTACGGGGTAAATACCGCACTTTTTTTGCAAGGCGATATAAAAAGACATTTATTTTTGGGCTCGCCAAAATAGACATATTTAATATCAAGTGAGTCTAATCAATGCATGTTGCACCGATTGCTTATCGGCGATGAAAAATTGTGCGGGTGTGGCGACTTATTTTTGTTAATATTTTCTGAGAAAGTTCAATAATAGCGTACAACCTTTATGACCGAGCGAGCAATGCGTCTCCGTTTCACCCTCGATAAAGATTCTTTCGTGTATCTGAATTCCAGATGCCCGGATGTCCAAATTTTCTGGCTGTTTTCGCTTACAGGTCCAACCGATTCTAGTGTTTGTGAGCAGGTTCAATAATTATATCTAAGATTCATTCGTCGATTCAGTTTATCAACATTTTGAAATGCGAAGTCTACAGCTCACAAAGCTACTAGTATAAAAATTTTCAGAAAGGTGAAATATTTCTTTAAGGACATAGGCATACCCGTCTCCTAAACACACTGCAAATACTCTTTAATTCATATTAGTTCAATGTAGATACTTGGCCAATATGGCCAAGTATATGGCCACGTGCAGTATGGGGTCCGAAGTTGCAAACGTCAAAAAATTCATTTTCTATTGAATTTGTATAAAATTTTCCTGTTACGAGTATATTTTATAAGTTGGTCGCTTATAACTATTTAATTTGTAAACGCTACTTATAGTTTTCCTTTAAACTTCGTTATATATTCTGTCTGGGTTCGTTATATATTGGGTCGTTATATATTGGGTCTGACTCCCATGCTGGTCTGGGAGAAATAGAATGTACCAGCTGCTTCTCTTCCCACGCAGATCGTAAAAGCCGATCGAGGGAATGGGCAAAAATGCAAATCATGTTAACAGGCGATGCGGCTAGCAACCCATCACTGTATTGATTGCTTTTCCATCTTCTCGCCCACCATAACGCTAGAAGTGGCTTTTCGGTCTTGCGGCCCTGGGCTCTGCATAGAACCGCAAGACCCAAAATGCTCTGTCTGCCCCATTAGGGATAAAGACGTGATAGTATGATATGATGATGATATATTCTGTGAATAGAGATAGAGGAGGAACAATTGACTCTGACAAAAATTTGCACTGCCAACAGATCTCTAAATCAAAAAGAGGTGTTCCCAAAATCACAATATATTTAAGAGGCCTATTAAACGATACTCCACACGATACATTAATCGAGAAAAAAAATTACTTTCACGTTACTCATATGGGAGACATATTAAAAAAATCCTTATACAACGGACGGACAGATAGACAGACATGGAGAAACTATAAAGGTTCCTTGTTTACTACGAAACTCTAAAAATGAAACCAACGGTACCATAATACCTACGTATTCGTAAAAAATAACCCAGACCCAATACTTTAGAACGCTACATGCCATCAAAGGTATGATTTTCTTCATTGAAAATCAATTGATTAGCGAGATATCCATTTTCCATAAATTCTTATTTTAAAAATTCTGATGCAAGTCGTTCAGCCATAGGTCATGAAGCAGTCCAAAAGCTTGATCACGCCACTTTCACGTTTTTAACCGACTTAATCGCGTTTTTTTTTTGTATGATATGCTACGTGATATCCTCGCTACTTGTGTACCGATATTTTTATGCTATTATTGTTTTATTTGTAAGGTTGGTCTCATATTAATTTGGTGAAGATAAAATGAAGACCTTTGAAGATATGGAAGAAACTCCTAAAAGAAAATTATGTCTATTTTCTGTTTTTTTTTTGTTTTTTTTTTATTATTCTATATATATCTAGACGGATTATCACTAAATCCATTATGATTTTTTTTCATTAGTTACCTAGTCGTACCTATTAAATACCATTAAGTAAAAACATCCAGAATATTCCTCACGAAACAACGATTGGGGTTATCTCACGAGAACGATTAACGGACGTTTTATGACGTTATTTATTTCATTATGAACAAAGATACTTGGGTCAAAAAACTCGTAAAATTCGACTCTATCTCAGCTCAGCGCTCCGTGAATTTGTCTAAGTACATCAATATCCGTTTCTTTATTGATATGATATCTGTCTAAATAACTCCGTATTTGACTGGTGTATTCACAAGGGATGGAATTATTTTAACCGACTTCCAAAAAAAGAAGGTTATTATTTCGTCGCGATTTTTTTTAAGTATATTCACCGATTATTCGATGATGCCTGCACCAATTTAGAAAGATGAAGATGGAAATTAACACATTTTAAATATATATACATTAGGGTTTCTCCCTGCTGTGATTGCATTTACTGCATAAACGTGCCTTCAGCAAGAATCTTCCCGTATTTGGGTTTCAGTTTTTAAAACTATAAACAAATGCATTATACCCTTACGTGCTAGGTAGAGCAAAGAGCTAAAAGCCCTATATTATAAATATACCTAGTATAGATTATTTCAAAGTTTCACGAAAGTTTAACTCGCTGTTAACTTTATGAGCCTATAGCTCACACAAGTGAGGTTTTGCGAAATCTATCAAATTATGAAATCAACAAGTTTTAATATACTATAATTAGCCTGATTAGCTAATATCATCCCAGTGTTTACAAATTAAATTATTTAAGCAAGAATATGTAATAAATAAGTGGATTTTGATTGTTCATTTTGGTCTTCGGATTTTTCTAAAGACTGACATCTTCGGATTTAGGAGACATTCCTTCCTTTGAAATCCGAAATGACAGGGAAGATAAAAATTGCTCCGTTTGAAATTTGAAATTTTGACGTCTCTTTACACCACCACAAATATGTACGTATGTTGTTTTATCTTTAATTTCGTATTAGGAACTCAATTTCGTTGTTACTTAAGTGACTAATACCAATATTTCGCCATCGTTATCTTGCCCTATTTCATCAATTCTATTTTTAATTAAAATGCTGTAGCAAATACCTCTACAGATAAATCCTCATATGCGCATATACTTGACATTGGATAAGAACTATCATTTGTAGTTGATGCCCTCGCTCTTTATTTTATCAAACAATATTTATATTGTAGAATGTCTGAACAAAAAATAAATAACGCCATTGACGGCCAGGTAAGATTGCATATAAAATGCTTTTCTCTGAGTCCACTGCAACACTGCTGTAAATACACCACTTCTAATGTCTAAAATTTTCTGAATGTTATTGTATTATTAGCTCCATAATTCCTATTTGTATTTGTGCGGTTTAGGTAAATACCTAAACCGCACAAATACTAATTATTCATACATATTTAAATAAGCACCTCGGATGTTCCGTCATTGCATTTATTAATTGAGGCTGTTTCATGAATGCACTTTTCACAGCCATGTCGTGTACGACAAAGGAAATGCACATTTTCAAAATAAACCTGTACACGACTCGATAACATTTAATCTTGATATTTATCAGACAAATACTATAGGTACATTTTTAAGTCGTCTTCCAATGATAACACTGTTTTTCTGCCTTTTCAAATTTACACTTCAATATCAGAAGTAAGTAGTTCGTAGTATTCGTTATAAAATAAACATTTATGTAACCCTGAAAATACCACACACCAACAGTCGGGTCATGAAAGAAATATACTTAGCTTGTTCCAAAAATCTACATAAATACGTATCTACTTATTAAGATCAGCAAGCTTTTATTATATGATTGAAGCTGGACTTTGAACTAGATACATGTATGCTTAAAGTATGCGGAAAAAAATCACAAAACTGACAAAAATATAAAAGCGCCGATAACAATGAAACGAATTAAAACGTGTTTGGGGTTTAATGCTCGCGTATAATTGGGAGTTGAATGAAACCTTGCTGACATGGGCAAGGTTACACCTAGTTCAGATTGATCGAGTTAACTTTCGATTTAAGTGGCGAGTGGAATTCTTTAGTTCCCGTTTATGCTTGTATTTCTTTGTAAATAGTTTATCTGTTTAGCATATCGACTGTCGAATGAAACCCTGCTGACTTGGGAAAGGTTATGTATGACCGTGTCAGCAAGACATGAGATAATTACGTTTCATAAGTAGATCAGATTGGTAGAATTGACGTAAAAGATTGGCAAGTTTAGTCACACTTTTCAATCAAATGATTCAAACTTTTTCGAATTATAGTAAAGCTATTTAACCTATCGATAGTTGAATGAAACCTTACTAACTTGGACAAGGTTATGCCTAGTTGTATGCAGTACATACAATTCCATGCTAATTACGAAAGTAGGTTTGTACGCAGTATATACAATTCCATGTGCCTAGTCCTCTAATTGACATGAGTCATGATGACTAATTTTTTTTTAAACCGATTTCAATGTTTATAATCCAACATATTGGTAATGCCTAGAAAAAGGTCTATAGGGTTCGTTCCTGATGATGCCTTTTTAGCTATCTTATCGCTCTATGAGCTACCCTAAAAACTTTTTGATTCAATAACCACCGTCCGTGTGACATAAGAAAAGTCGCTGGTCGAAACTGGTTTCGTGAGGCGCAGGATGTGGTTGGTATACACTGATATAGAGAGGCCTATTCCCAATAGTGGGTTATGGAAGGCTGACAAGCACAGACTGTTAAAAAAATCACGATATTGTCAAATTTGCTACCCGTCAAGCATAGGCCATCAGCATGCAACTTTGAACTGGTGAAATGTGAACCCCGTATTACAGACGCCTGCAGAGTGCAGATGCAGACAGCTCGCTCGCAGACTCCGCGGTCGCCGCCGGCCGATTCGTTTTGCTCCCCGAAGGCCGCCCGGTCCTCTCCCGTGTCGTATCGGATATGTGTCACTATAACACTATAGCAAAATGCACTTCCATATTAAAGAACCGCGTCTAGACTTTTTGTATTAAATGACTGCAATGTTATTTAAGTGAAAATTGGGTAATATTTGGTCAAAGGTGTGTATAATGCATGTTTATATAAGAGTCCTTTTAAAGAGTTTTATTATATATAAAATAAATTAAAAGTAATAAAAAGTTGTATCGATCGGTTTTCCTAATGTAGTGATATTAAGATCGACTTTTCTCTCGGACTTCTTTGGGGCTAGCTTAATCAAGTCAGTAATTTGTCCCTATATGTATATTTATATTTATTATTATTATTATAAGGAATGGTCATATTCATGAAACCAATTACATGATTAAACTAGGTTTAAATTTTGCTGCGCAAAAAAACTTAAACCTAAAATTACTACCATACATACGGATATCAATACATATAATAAAACAATATAAAATTGCGTGTCTGTACATTTAATAAATTTATGAATGAGAATTGGCATTAAAAAAGTAACTGAGCACATAAAAAATAAAAATCAATTGTCTGTCTGTATGTATGTTCACACTAATCTACGAAACTACTGTACAGATTTACGTGGTTATTATAGGTTAAGCTCAGCTCAGAGCAACATATAGCCTTTGTTTAATTGAAATCTGATATCAGAAAAAAAAATCAGTTTCGAATTTCACCCGAACGAAGTTGCGCACACCAGCTAGTAATGCAGTTATCATTAACATGTAGAGCCAAACATCTTACAAACAGCCATTACACCTTCAGTATACAAACCTACCTTTTTTGTAACGGCTATGTAATCTAGTGGCGGGCGTTATAAATGTTACATATTATCGATAGAAGTATTATACGCATTCAATATCGATGAAGTCAGTATATCATGTAAAACAAATCGATAGAGTTGTAGAGTTGCTAACCTCGTTCTGCTAAATCCATTGAGAGTAGGCAAGTAGCAGGCAATGTGTATGTATTGTACGACTACACTCAAAATAACACTATGTACTTACTACCTTGGCAGCCCTATCCAAACCAGCCCTGTACAATCCAAATCAGGGCAAGTAAATCTACCCTTTTTAGGGTTCCGTAGCCAAATGGCGAAAACGGAACCCTTATAGATTCGTCATGTCTGTCTGTCTGTCCGTCCGTATGTCACAGCCACTTTTTTCCGAAACTATAAGAACTATACTGTTAAAACTTGGTAAGTAGATGTATTCTGTGAACCGCATTAAGATTATCATACAAAAATAGAAAAAAAAAACATAATTTTTGGGGGTCCCCCAAAAATTGAATACTTAAAAATGAAATTCAAAAATTTATATATATCTATGGATAGGTCTTCAAAAATAATATTGAGGTTCCTTATACCATTTTTTTCTAAACTGAATAGTTTGCGCAGGAGACACTTCCAAAGTGGAAAAATGTGTGTGTGTGTGTGTGTCCCTGTAACTTCTAAAATAAGAGATTGATAAAACTAAAAAAAATATATGATGTTCATTACCATGCAAACTACCAGCGAAAATTGGTTTGAACGAGATCTAGTCAGTAGTTCTTTTTTAATACACTTCATAAACCATAAACCGCAAATTACCTTTCATTCAATCAACTCAAATAGAAAAAAAAAATACTACAAGAATTATATTATGTTACTTGCTGCTACGGAACCCTTCATGGGCGAGTCCTACTCGCACTTGGCCGCTTTTTTTTTAAATATGTGTTCTTACCATAAAGTTAGAGGGTCTAACTTAGAGTTAAACTCTTACTTCATGGTACTTACCTACAATTTGTTTTTTTATTACTTTGACACATTATATAATCTTTTTATTGATCGATTCTTTTTGCGTAAAAGTTAATTAGCTCTTTTCTGGTGGTCCCTTAGGTATTCTGAAAGGATCGACTTTAAATTTGTCCCTAAAAAAAATAAAAAATAAAAAAATCGTTTTATTTGTTTATTTGTGTCGATTTTGTTTTGAATTTTTAAGGAACCACCCAATATATTTTAAATTTCTTTTGTGGAGCTAAATACTTACGACAGTGTCGCCTAAAAATTATGGTGTTGAGAACAAGAACAGAGGCCCGATTTTTGTAATGCGACTTCACGAAACGAACGATTATTTGTTTTTTTTTTCGGCTCCGCGTTTTAAAAATAAACTTGGGTTGCTTTGGTCGGTACACCTGGACCTCCACTGAGTACTACTGCGCTAAACTAGGTGTTGTTATTGTCATTAATCGCGTAAGTAATTAATGTCTCAAGATCTAATTAAACGATAGGAAAAATGCGAACACGTAAAAAACAGCTTGTCCCTGAGTGAGGTTCAAGGTGAAGCATCGGTTGCCATGAATACAAAGAGAATCGGCTGGCTTCGAATTCATTAAGTTAAATGCGAGGAAGCATTCAACAGATTATACATTTTTTGATAATTTCCTTTATTTCGTACGAGATATTCATATTTTCGGCTCTTACTTAATTACATTATGTAAATAAGCTGTAATTTTAAATAATTTTCAAAACGTAAAACCGACTTTAATTCCTTTGACATTAATCTATACATGTAATAAAATAGTTAAAAAATGTGACTGTATATTGAATAATATTTCCAAAAAAAAATTGGGGTTATTGATGGAGACATAGTAAAAGAGTAAGTATTTTTAAAAAGGTCTGTCTGTCTGTACACTCTATGAAACATACAGGGTATATGGTTTTGGAAAATCATTTGGAACACCTAATGTAGAACCATAATGGTCCAACTAAACTATAAAAAATATAAAAATGATGCTTTAGCAAAAGTTGTTCAGCCTTATGAGCAGTTTTCGGAGTTATAAAATCCACGTCGCGGGCTTCGGCTGGTATTGAATACATATTAGGAAACTTATATTACAATGAAAACATGTTTAGTAAATAACTTTATAGTAATATAAAAATATATCTACAGGACTACTTAATAAACATAGACGTAAAACTATTCGACGTAAGTAGCATTATCAGGCGACTTTTAAGAATAAAAACCTAAAAAAGCATGCATGGTAAAAAATAGGCTTGGACTAAAAATTTTTTTTTTTGTTAATTTATTTTTGAGCTGGCAAATTGTAAGTAGGTAATTGGAAACCCACTACACGTGTCGCTGCTCAATTTCGTTCGACGAAGGTTTACGAGCCGTCGCGTAATGCATTATCATACTAATGGGGTGGTTTTGTCAACTATACTCAACTAACCAGTTGGCCGAGGAAAACTCCGTGTCTACAACATAACGCACAAACCTTTACCTCATCACAGTACAGACCTCATTGTCATATAAATTGACCTTTATTTAAGTAAAATGCAGTTTGTTAATTGCGGAGACAGCATCTCCGCAATTAACAAACTGCAGCGTCACAAAATTCTACAGATATTTGATGATAACTTTATTATAATTTGATAAAATCATCGTTACTTCACAAAAAATACATAGTCAAATCAAAAAACCTTTTTTTTCATCTATTACTTGAATCATTTATTTATTACTCTTATGTGTGTTAGTATACTAACATTAAAAAATATAAGAAGCTCATTCAAAATAATCTCTATGGGCTTTAATACAGTCCTATAAAAACGTTGAGGACATTTAACAATAGAATCTATTTAGCATTTTACGCAATAGGAAAAAAATACTTTTCCTTGTAACAATATTTATGGAAAAACTAGGTATATTCTAAGATACAACCAAATTTAATTGGTGAGTCACCGATGCTTTTTGTCGTCTACTCGCATTAAAAAAACTTACTCAGATAGGTTTTTATATTACCCAAAAGAATGACTCACTACATGATTTTTAGCACTAATTAAAATTATCTTGTAAAATACCTATACATATAAATCAATAAATTTGTACTACTGTGAAATCAATAATTTTTATTTATATAAGTACTTAAGTTAGAATAATTAACATATTTACACATAAAAAGAAAAAGTTGTTAAATACCTGCACCTAGAAATTTAGTATAAAAAAATCGGGCCTATGTGACGTAGTGTCAAGAAAGCTGACCGCATTTCCCCGTTGGATCGCAGTACTGATGCACTGTGCGAAAAGCAGCCGGCCTTTTTGTCACTACTTGATTTGTAGAGCCACGGTAAAAATTCCTCGATCTAGTAGACTGGTTAACCGCGTTGTCCAACACCATGCATACCCGTAATTACTCAACAATAGATGAATATCGGCTAAACGTCGATTGCAATTATTCTTAATTACTACACAAAAAATCAACCTTGAATCAGAGGCGGGAGTTAGCGACCGTTTGAATATAAAACATTGCGATGAGTGAACAAATACTGAATATGCAACGTCGCGGTTTAGTAGGCGCACGCACTCTCCCGTGTGGTCGCTGGTGGAGGCTGGTGCCTGGTGCCTGCCAGTCTGTTGAGCAGCTAATAGCTACTAGGTTAGGTCATTCCGAATATTTGCTTTTTTGCCTGAGGATTTATTCCAAATTGGCACGTGGGCTGTCCACCTGACAATTTATTCTAGTTTTCAATCTCGCCCACTGACGTACTGACTGCTTAGCGTAGCCTTTGGGTTTTGTGAGCAGCTCTATCTACCCCCTAAGGGATAATGGCATGGCAGTTTTTCGGTATCAGATATGTATATTGCATCGTAGTTACTCATATTTGGGGCGCTGGTGGCCAATCGGACTGGTCTTACGTCTGTGCTGTGAGGTACGAATTATACATCCTCACTATTCGCGACTTGTTACATTCGATCATTTTTATCTACAACTACATTCTTTCTTTGCGAAACACCACGATGAAACCTACACACTTCTTTTCGAGTCCAAGTGTAATAGAAAAGGGGATGACTTGGGCCTTGGCCGTACGCCTGTTACATTTTTGTAATAGAGTTAAATAGATAAATAAATGAGTCCTCTAAAATTGTCTATTGTATAGCGTTTCTTTTCGAAGATTGTAACTATAAGTTTCTTTCCAAACATTGTCCCTTTACCGTTTTTTCCGTACAAAATGCGTACAACGAGACCGATATGAGTTTGACTCGTAAAGTTGAGAAAAGATACTCGTATGTGCTATAGATATTGCATAATTATGGCTATTGGCTACGGAAACCAAAAAAAATCGACATTTTCATCAATGTTGGATGTTAACTTTCTAGAGAGAGATAAAGAAGTAAGAGAGTGAGAAAGAATAAATAATTATAATTATTTATTCTTTCTCACTTCAATAATTATTGATTTAATTTTAAAGCTGACTGATTTTAATTAAATTAATCATTGTTTATTCATAAATTTTTTGACACTGCACACGGGTAGCAGACCAATTAAGTTAAGCTTGGTTGGTTTGGCTTGGTGTAGACATTGCACCTGGTGTCTGACCGTCTGTCGAAGTCCAGGGTCATTCATAAAGTTATGGATGTTGCTATTTTAAAAGTGTACTTTAGGAGTGTCGGTTCTCTACTTAGTTTGTATTAATAATTTGAAACACATCTTATTGTGAAGTTGAAATGAGGAAAGTCTGGTTATGAACAATGCGTAAAGACAAGCGTAAGGCATATCAGCTATGTGATCAAAACATATTGCATACCTAAGTGAAGAATCCGATCAGTGAATGAAATTTAGGTATAACAAACAGCTCGACTGCAAATTGTTAGCAATCATCGGGTAAATATAGCGTACTTGACAAAACATGCTTACAAATCACTAATGCAAGCCAATACAAGGTGTAAAGTTTCGCGTTCAATTAAATTACTACGCGCTACTTAGCGTTTATGAAACGTATGAAAATGTAGGCTAATCTGATGATGCTATAATAGTTCCGTTCCGTTCTCAAAGGTCAAGAGCTAAAACAATTACTCGTACGGAGGAAGTAGTGAACTTTAAGAAAACAGTTCAAGCGTAACTCCAGTTACGGATGAATAACCAGGTTTACTTAATTGTTGCCGATTGAAATTAACTTGTCGGTTATTGGCGGGATGTTGGCACATGTATCTATGCGACGGGGTCCTCTTACATATTTCTGAAATTCAGAGTTGAAACTGTTCTAATTTGGGGGCCGACACTGTTAAAAGACTTTTTTCGTTCAAAAGGTTAGCATTATATCTTAAAGGAGAACACAGACAGAATCCTAGCACCATGTTCCACGAAAACCTTCTAGCTACATTATAATTCAGTTTTATTATTTTTACGTCCAGTTTCAGAAAAAGTGAATTAACTAGATGTAAGATTTATATTGGAATTTTCTTTCTAGTAAAAAGCACGATTGTAGTTACCTTCATAATTACCAGACAGCGAAGGAATCACGAAAACTCAGACAGTAAAAGAGGTTGGCTACCGAGAGGCAAAAAATAGATATAAGAAGTGCATTAATTTTTCCACCATAAATCGTCACATTTGGTTTATTTTTTGCCAATAACAAAAAGCATCTTCCAACAGCTCCAAAACACGCAACTGCTTGTAGCGCTTCATAATTCGCAAGAAAATTTTCTGAATAATGTATAATCCCGCACATACCCCGCACCATGCACCCACTACGAGCATGTACAATGTATTTTGCCTCGGTAACTTGGGTTCCTACTGGGATTTTTAAAAGGTCATAACTATGTAAGTTCAATAAACATGACTACAGCTGCGATTTGTGTTAACTTTTTATTAAGGGTTTAAGTTTTGTACGTTTTTTAGGTAGAATTCGCTGTGCTATTAGATTTCTGTTCCTTTGCAGTTAGTAAAGAAAATAACGTGTGCGTATAACTTTTTGTTGTTTTTATTTACCACCTAGCGAGGCTATTTGTGTGATTTATGTGTAAATTGTAATTTTCTCTCAGTACAAATATAAATAGATTTTATAATAATACGTTAAGTTTGCTAAACTAATTTTTCTTGTTTTCACCCCCTTTTCTGTCTTTCTTTTCTTTCATTACTACTGTACTGTACAGTACGCGGGTATTCATTGATTTAGCTTTTTACATTTCTTTGCCAAGAGCAATTACTATTCCTAAGTAAATTAATTTATTAACTAGGTAACGATTTAAATGTATCGCAACTTACCCAAAAGCTTTCCATATAGTGCGAAAAAAGTAAAACTCCCGGAAGAGACATGATGAACAGCCTGAGCTCACAACTGGACTGGCGACAGGAACACGTCACGCTTTTTATTTATACACTTTTTGTTTACTAACATCACACAAGTATCCCTTTATCAGCGTCGATAGGTTTCTCACGGATCGAAAGGGGGCCCGCGCAGCGCGGTTGCCTTGTGACTGCCGACTGAGAAATCTTCGTCGACGGACGCCCCTTCTTATATACTGGTAACTTCTTATTCGCTTTGCTTCACGCTCTACATCCATGAATTTATTAACTATGGATCTTGAATATCGAGCACTAAGTGCTTATTGCATGTGACTGTTTTACTATGTCCGACTTTCTTCCACGACGAGACTATGATTGACCTAATAACTTCGATAAGGGCCCGACTGTGAAAATGTACTGAATTAGATCAAGGTTGGACGGCAGACCGCGGTCTTCAACCATTAACTGCAGAGATACGCCGGCTACGAGGCTCTGACAGGTATTTATGTACCATTTGTGATTGATGTGCTCGTAATGATGATGCATTCGCCTGCCGTGCAATGTAGGCCTGTAGTATTCAACGTAAAAACATAAAAGTGATCTTCATTTTAAAAACAATTTTTAGCTTCGCTGTCGTATTCCTGTTTAAAGTCTTATTTATATGCCTACTACCTTGATTATTTTTACAACCTGTGCGAGAAGAGAAGCAGCTGATATATTTTATCAAATTGTATATATTCTCAAGTAGTAAATCACGAAAATCAAATTTTAATACCCATGGAAATTAAAAAAAAAATTGTATAGAAAAATACTAGCTCTAAATCACATTGACTTGGGAATGTATCTATTCACATGCGGGGTTCGAGCTACTCTACATGACGTTTGTTTTACTAGTATCTCCCGTTAAGAAGAAAAGTTTTCTTTGCATCTCTATCAGAAGAAATATACTAACGAAACTACAATTCTCAACCTGTAGGTTGAGAATTAGAGAGAGAAAAGCTATAAGAGCAGACGCAGTTTTTCATGAGCTATATTTAGGTACCTGTTTTGTTTTATTAAAAAACCTAGACCTTTCATAGGCACGAGGCAGAGTTACGATTATTTCGGTAGTTTGTCGAAACGAGCGCCGAAGCGATTGTTCTCGGCACATTGTTTTGAGTTTTGTGCGACATGTAATATCGGATTTGTTCGTGCTGTAAATGGAGATTGGATCAACCAACCAGCACTTAAAATTTTACGCTCTGGCCTTTTTCATGTGAAACACTAAAACAAAAACTTCTAAGTTTTGTTTTTTTTTTAAATAATTGTACATAATAACGTCGCCTTGGTTGTCTCTTACAAGTCACCTAGGTATATGTGTTAATTTAGGTGTAAAAATGTTTAATTGGTCAGTCGGTAAAACAACACTGAAATTCAGATGCTGATTTTATATAGGTACGTACATTGCTGGTTGTGAAATGATATCTACAATTTTGATTTTTGACTGCGGATTTTATAAACATTGCCTGCTATTTCTACGGTGCAGTTTGTTACCGCTTCTTCTGCACTAGCGCTTTGGAAGTGGTAGTAAACTTAGCTGTAAGTAACCATTTGACGTCAACAATTGTGCAACAAAATAATGACGATTATTAAGAGATATTATAAATACTTATCCTATGATGATAAAGATATATTTGAATTTAATTGAATTGACGAAGAATAGCAGGTTCAGAAATGTTTATAAATTTTATAAACAGATTTGATCATAAATCATAAAATCATAAACAGATTTGCATCTTAAATTCAACATAGTGTCCAGCCAATAAGGCATCATCTGCCAGTATGCCACGAAGACTCCCTGGCTAGCATGCTGCAGGAACTACATCCTCTTTCGAAAAGCCTATTTTAAGTGAAGGCAAAAGTAGAGTCTGTGCGGAAAGAGAACCGTCGTGGCGTAAAATCAAACTAACAAAATCTTTTTTATATGACAACCCAACACCATCCATCTGTCAAATAACAAACTTTACGTCATCTTTGTTTACAGTGTTGTTTTAACGCAATTTTTATTTTAAATCATTTCAAAAAGGGGAAATCCTTTACCCAGTCCTACAAGGGAAATAATATTCAATATTATTATAGGTTTTGCCAAAAAGAAAAAGCGGCCAAACACAATTATCGACTTAAACAAAGTCATGGAACGTGTGGCGGCGATGTGCGGTATGTAGAAAGTTATTTTAAATGTTTTAGATTTCCTTGGTAACCCCCAGACACCGACATTTTATATTATGTATAAATTGAAAAGAATTCGCATAAATATATAAAAATATTTGTTTATTTCATTTCAATCAAAGTTTTTGATAGCAGGTATAAAGAGTGTTGATACTTTTAATTTATTATGCGTTTAGATAAACTTGCCCTATTTTTTTCAGGTTTGAGTAAAGATACAGTACCTAAAATAAAAAGAAGGTTCCTTAAATAACGGCGGGTAGTGCAAGAATTTATTATAAATAACTGTAACAGATTCGAGCAAATCAAGTTCAGAAGAAGAAAATTCTTTGGATCTCTATAGTCTATCTGATGATAGTTCAAACATGTCCGGCATTGAATATTTAGAATAAGACTTTGATTATGGTTCTGATCAATAAATTATTAAATATATTATTGTTTTAAATTTATTTTAAATTATTTTTTTATGCCTACCTAACCTAAAGGCTAACGATGAAGATAGCATCTAAAAACATATAAAAATATATTTTCATTTACAGCCATTACATGTAATGTAAATAATATATAAAAATATAATTTATCCATTAGCATCCAATAGCCGTCATAGTTTCAAAATATCAAGAACTTTATAGTCGCACTATAATGACACAACAGTATTGTCAACATAACAAATACGGATAATAAACACAACTGCGCCCTCAAATCCTACGACGGTTCTCTTTCCGTACAGACTCTACCTATAAACAAAAGAAATAAAAATCAAGGTGAGTAAAAAAATTCTATGTCTATGGTGATACCTAACTAAACTGATTCTGGCAAGCAAGATTTATGTAACCGTATTGGGTCTATTCTACTGACTCTTCAATGATTTTAAATTTAACCGGTAGGTTTTACGTGATGATAAGAGGAAAAATAAATTGTTGATAGGCCTCGGTAGTGCTTGTTTAGTTTGTCTTACAGGTTATGGGCCCTGTTTAATTAGGGAAAAGGAAATTGTGTTGCCAATATAACTAACCCCCTCATAAAAAATACAAACATTTGCTAAATCAATTTTAGTTTAAATATGTTTTATCTCGTTCTATCTATGACAAGTAATGAGAAGAGGGAAGGGGAGAGATCATGTTTAACTAAAATAGATTAAAAAAACGGTTGTTAATTTTTATGAATAGTAGGGTAAGATATTAGTCACCTGACCGCTAAAATTACATAGTTCCAGATAGTAAGTACAACAAGTGTGGGTAAACTGAACAAATAAGTAGGTTAGTAAACAGCTAAGCTTAACTATTGAGCTTGAAATAGGTAGTTAGGATTCCTGTACGTCTAGATGACCAAGAAACTGGTAGTACCGTAATCTTGAAAACAGCACATCGGTTACACTTAACGGAATAGTAATGACTGGGTTTGTAAGCAAATACGGAACGGAACTCATATACTTGGTTTGAAATACAGGTATATCATGTCTAGCTAAATGCAACATTGTATATCTGCGTATAAAAAATAATATAATATCTATTCATGCTTAGGACTTACGTTCGATAAACGAAAATTCCTTGCAGTAAAGTTAAAAAAATATTGTCAATTTAATAAAAGTGGTAGGTAGGTCTTACTAGCACTTGACCTATACATTATTTTGTTAAGATACTTTGGCAAGATTCGGTTACTGTAGCTCGATTAAGCTTAATCCTTAAAGTCATAACTTCGGACTCTAGCATAATATTTCTGTGTACGTGAGTTCTTATTCCGTGGTACTGATGCCTACTATTACATATCGTCATTTGGACAAATAAGCTTTTCGTGCTGATCTGGAAGGAAAGAAAAACTTACAATCAATCAACTGAATGTATTTTAATGAAACTTTACAATAACATAGCTTGTACATCAGAATAACACATAGGCTACAATTTAGTGTATAATGTACTTATTTATTATGTATGAATGTTTGTTTAGGTCTAATCTTGCAACTCAATTTTCAACCAGATCAATTTAGCAGAAATTTTGTATAGGTACTTGTGTATTGTAAGTCGGATGACCATGCAATATTATAAAGTCAATGAGCTGTTCTGGTGATGGAGCCGGAATTATTAAACAACATAGCCTCATATAGTAGGACTCGTTTGATTTGTCTTGAAGAGCAATTTATGGTAGACGATGCCTAGGGTCTGATATCTGATAGTAGATGGAAGGTGGTCGATGGAACGGGTCCATATTGGCTCTCATAAAATTCTAAATCATATTCTTTATCTTACTACCGAATTGTGTTCATAATCATCAGTCTTCATAATTTTACTCTTCATACTTTTTTTATTCATACATTTTTATTACTATCATCGGAGCTCATAAGATTTAGAGATCATAATTTTTTTATTAATACTGTTGCTACCAAGAACAAGTTTAAATTCATAATTTTTTTTTAGAACTTTTTTCTTCATAACTTTCAATTATCATATTGTTTTTGTTAATAATGTTGTTACTAATAACATACTACAACTCATAACGTCGTTATTCAGAATAGTTTGCTTTATAAAGGACAAGTATCATAGTTTTTGTATTAATAAAAGCAATACTAAAAAAATATTTTAACGTAGATTTGTCTTTGTAACGCATAGAAATGGATGACGTCGACCAATAATAAGATGGGTTTTATAAGTTTGACGTATTTGTCAGTCTATTTTTCAAACAAAAATTAGTTTCTAGCGCTTCGCCGGCCGCTACCGCGGCACGCTCGCTTCGCTCGCTCGGCTCGCGCGCTGTTGGGGTCACAGTTCTAACCTAACCTAACCTACTTTTCTGGCAGCAATTCGTTTTATTAAACAAAAAAGTAAATCCATTACAACCCTCGACCAAAAATGATTGGGGTTTTATAAGTTTGACTTATCTGTCAGTGTGTCTATCTACTTTTCTATTAACAAAGTTTTATAACTTTAACTTACCCGATAATGCGTCTATCTACTTTCATTTAATGAATGAATGTTACCTATTCATTTACACATAAGATTATTTTAATTTAGATAACTGTATGAAAGTCAATATATTAGTATAAAACAAATGTTTGATTATACATATTATCATTTTCAATAATAAGGATAAAACATTTATGACTAAGAAATTTATTAAAAAAAATATTAGAAAAAACAAATGTATGAATATAATAGTTATTCGAATGGTTAGGAGTTTAGATCATTAATCATTAGTATAAACAAATATATGAAAACAAATAATATTAAAAACGAAGTGTATGATTAGTGGTATTATGAATTCCAATGATTATAGTTTAAAATCATTTCAATTTTTTATGAAGAATGATCATTATGATTTAAAATGGTATGAGAAACATTTTCGGACTTCCGATGATATGAGTTAAAAAGTTATGTAAGACAATGCGCACCCAACTCAGTCTACAATACATACAATTCCATGAACTCAGTAAAACAACGCAACTCCATGGAGTTTGGCTTATTTAATTTGTAGTAGTAAGTAGGTACCTACTTTGGCCTCACAAATTAATAAAAGTTTGTACAAAAAAATATTTTTTCAATAACTTATTATTTAATTATGTACATACAAACATAAATAACGTTTTCTAAAGCTCCTCGGGAACCGGAAACAAAATTCAAAAAGTATTTATTCAGTATTCAGTACCTACCTACCTATGGGCAAAGAAATATTACTTATACATCCAAATCCATTCTTTTTATTTTGACGACCATCTGTTTGACAGCTGTCAATGTCATAAACATCTGATAAAATCCGATTGATAACCTTTCATTAGTTACAAAAATTAGTAAACTAAAATAGGTATTTGTTTGTGTTTTTAGGAAACTAAAAGTAAAGAATTAAAAACTTGATATCAAAAATCTTCAGTAACTATTTCCGAATACTACATTGTATCGTAAAACAATGAGCTTTAAAAAAGTTACGCACGTATTGTTCGATTTAGACGGACTGCTTTTAGGTCAGGTCCTCCACCACAAATTTCCTTGAATATTAGTGTTTATAGTTACGTAATAATTTCAGTTATTATAACTTACTATGTTTACAGATTCAGAAGTGTTGTACACGGAGACGTTTTCCACCGTTTGCGCTAAATATGGGAAACAGTTTACTTGGGAATTGAAGTCCAGTATTCTCGGATTTCAAGGGCAGGAATGTGCCGACAAAATAATTGCCGCCCTGGATCTACCAATAACTAGGGAAGAGTTCATGGCAGAATGTAACAAGGTGAATGAGGTACTGTTCCCTAAAGTGCAGCTTATGCCAGGTAAAATGAATTTGAAAACTGTGGACTTGCATCATGTTGTTGCATGGTTACTTACTGGTGCTTTTGATGTCACCCTACTTAGGTTTTTAAAAGTTGAAATTTACACTATAAATAAAAATTCAGTATTTATAAGTTTTTGTTTAGTGCTTCAAGAAGCAGACACTGGTATGACCTTTCCTTACACTTACAAAATAAACGGCAAATAATCATTGCTTACCATTTCTGATTTGCTTATTATGTAAACTTTTTTTTATATTTCATGCAAAGGTATTTAATATTATTCTTAATTTTATTTAAGGTGCCCAAAAGCTAGTAGAACACCTATACAAGAAAGGAGTACCAATAGCCCTGGCCACCAGTTCCAGCAAGGAGAGTGTGGCTGTGAAGATGCAAAACCACCAGGACTTCTTAAAGTACTTCCACCACCTTACCATGGGCACATCTGACCCTGAGGTCACAAAAGGAAAACCGGATCCTGCTATCTTTTTAGTCTGCGCTTCCAGGTTCCCTGACAAACCTAAGCCAGAAAATGTAAGTATGGGGGTTAAGAATTTATTTATTTATTCACTTGACACACAGATAGATAGATGCAGATCGAGGCACTGGGCGAAAATACAAATCATTTTAATATGTAATGTGGCTAACAACCCATCACTATTTTGATCCCTTTTCCTGCTATCTCACCCACCATCACCCTAAAATTGGCCTTTGAGTGGGCCGGCCCTGGGCTCTGTCTGCAGCGGCGAGACCAAAAGTGCTCTATCTGGCGTGTTAGAGATAAAGATGTGCTAGTATGGTCTCATTGATGTTTATAAGCTTTATTAAGCTTGTATTTCCTAAGTCGCTATTTACGACATCCACGTTTTATAGATTTATGTATAAGTGATGTAAACAGGTAAGCACAGCAACAAATTCTGTGGTGCTGACCCTGATTGTTTAACTGTTCCTTTACCGCCAATACCAGACACAATAGAAGTGGACATTTATTAATGTCGTCCGGGTCTTGACCGGTTAACTCACACATTTGACATGTGCACAGATATATTGTTTCGTTTATAGTACTACTAGGTATATTTGTTACTCCGTTTTTATGAAGTGCCATACCTGTGCCAGTGTTAGAGTTCTTCTGACTTGATTTTGTTTTATTTCAGTGTCTTGTATTTGAAGACGCCGTGAATGGTGTGAAGGCTGCCTGTGCTGCCAACATGCAAGTTGTGATGGTTCCCGATCCCCGCATTCCTGCTGAACAACTAACTCAGGCGACGTTAGTTCTTAAATCTTTAGATGAGTTCAAACCTGAAGTCTTTGGTCTGCCAGCATATGATTAAAGTACACTCTGTTAACTGCAGTGTGTAACAGATAAATGGTAAATGGGACAGAGAATTTATTTTAATTATTTATTCTTAAAAACACTAGTTAATTAAGCTGATGCATGTGCATTTTGATGTTTGGAGATCTTGTTTCTACCTTACCAGTCAATTTTTGAAGCTATTATGTAAATTAAAAATCAACTTCCCTAATCTACACCACCGATTTTGATAAAATTTCTAAGGGACTACCTCGCAGGGGTTTTCAAAGGGTATACCTGAGAGGATTTTTTTTAAAAAGATCGCGAAAAATTGATATACTCCTTTTTTGAAAGTCGGTTAAAATGTGAAATGTGTTGATGTTATATGTATGTTGCCTTTGGTTATTATGTGACTGCAGCAAGAAGATAACTGAATAAATAATTTGGTATTTAGCAAACTGCTAAATTGTGTAATACAATGAAACTAGTGAACAGTTGAACCCAGCATATAAAAATCCAGACGATCTTTTATCAATGGGTTTGGTTTGACTGCTGCAGTGCTATGCCATGCTTAGATCTGGAAAGGTATCTGGTAGCACAATAAGTACTTGGGAGTAGTTAGCATATTTATTAAGTTAAAAGTGGAAGTGTATTGTAATTTAATATTGTACTTAATTTTTTGCATTTTGTTTGTTGCATACCAATATTATATTTTAGTCATGGAGTTTACAAATAACCGGCCAAGTGCGAGTCGGACTCGCGCACGAAGTGTTCTGTACCATTATCTATAAAAATCGTGTTTAAGCCCCACTTTAATATTTACTTTATTCTGTTTTTAATATTTGTTGTTATAGTGGTAACAGAAATACATCATCTGTAAAAATTTCAACTGTCTGGCTATCACGGTTCATGAGACAGTGCAACCTGGTGACAGACGGACGGACAGACAGACGGACAGCGGAGTCTTAGTAATAAGGTCCCGTTTTTACCCTTTGGTTACGAAACCCTTAAAAGCTATAAAATGAATACTACTCTTTAATTTCTTTTGAACAGATTAAAAACCATAAGAGTAAGTACAATAGACAATAAAAAAAAATTGTTATTATCTATTCTATTTATATCCCACTGCTTTAGAAATGCCTAGTAAATATTTAGTACCTATTTTAATCTCTTTTAAAAGTAAATGGAAAATACTTGAATTAATTTTACTTAGTGCAATTAGACAGATTCACGACAATAATAAAATGTACAACATTACCATCAACAAATAACTTTTATTACTCTTCTTACGAAGGTATTTATATTTTGAAAGTTATCTTCCCATACCTAATATTCACTTCAATATTATGCAGTATTGTGTCGTTGATAGGGTAAAAACTATAGAGTACCTGAACAAAGTGAATGTACAGTACCTAAGTACTTAAATATGTTATAAGTATCTAGTCAAAGCATACAATGTATTATTTGTGTAATTAAACTATTGTTGGACAATTTACGTCATTTAATTTCTTGATACTTATTGACCGAGCGAGCGAAGCGAGTGAGGTCTCTAAATCGAGTTGGGGGCGAAAACACATTGTATGTATGTATGTATGTATGTATGTATGTATGTATGTATGTATGTATGTTTGTACCGCGATAGCAGCCGAACCGATGGTTTGATTTTGATGAAACTTGGTAAGCATGTAGGAAACATCAATAGAATTTTCAAGTTCGTTGGGCATCAAAATCGGTTCAGTAGTTTTTGAAATATTAATAAAAATGTCCGCCATTATGAAGCAAACGAAACCATAGCGCGTTCTAACTTTGGATACCGCCATCTAGGGGTTATTTAGGAAACTGAATTGCGAAAAATAATCGCGAGGTCTAAGTTCGCGGCGAACTACTAGTATATGTACATTATTGCGAGATAAGCCTCTGTATTTATCTATGTCTATGAGAATCTTCCATGAGTGATAAGTTGCGTAAATTACGCAAGCGATTCATCAGTGTTTTCTAAGAATACACACTGATTTTACAACACTAGGTACTTTGTAAAATGTTGTCCGAATCCTGAGAAAGCAAATGATGATAAATTGCAATCGTTTAAGTTACTTTAAGTACTAATGGACATTCTAAGAACTGGACTTTTAAAAGCGCTAGTAAAAATTGGACATTATGAACTTAAACGATTTCAATGTATATGAAGAGATTGACACTCTTAAGTTGGTACGTACATATTGTACTTATATTTTTTAGTTGACTTTTGTCACAGAATCTTTGTTGACTTTGTAATAAAAAGAGAATGCCGTTTAATTTTTCCACACAGTCAGAGCCCAGGGCTTGTGATGGGTTGCTAGCCGCATCGCCTATTATTGATTGATTCAAATCTCGCCCATTCCTTCGATCGGCTTTTACAATTTGTGCGGGAAGTGAAGCAGCTGGTACATTTAAGATTCTCCTTTCTCCCAAACCAGCGTGGAAAGAATGTAAATTTTCCAAAAATGACTAATCTTCATAAGGAGGTAACCCAAATGCTTCAGGTTTGAAATCTTCCATGGAGTTCAATACAAGCGTCGCCTCTGAGGCCTGAGACTTGTCGAAATGTGGGTCGGGCACCATTACCACCTGCATGCCCGCCGCCCGCGCTGCTTTTACACCGTTTATGGAGTCCTCGAAGACGAGACACTAAAAAAATATTTACATGTTATAATAAAAACGTGTGGTTTCCAGCAGAGTAGAATGGGGCCACTCCAAGTTCTCCCGTGGATTTCGTAGAAGGCGACTATGGAAATACAAGCTAAACAAAGCTTATAAACATCACTGAGATCTCTCCAACCCGTCTGGCTAGCGAGGAGAGTGTAGGCCAAGTCCTCTAGCGAATCTGGCCAAGTATGGCTCTGGTAGTATAGAGAGGGTCGTGCTCCTGCAGTGGAGACAAAAAGACCTTATGATGATGATGATGGAAAGCACTCCACCGACAAGAGCCCAGCTCTTAAATATAAGAAGAAGAAGATGATGATGATGAATAAAAACAGCCCATTTTAAGTTGTTTCTGGTGATGAGATAAGAGTTCAACTAAGAGTCTTCCACCTAATGAGGATATACGTATAAGGGATAGAGGATCATGTTCAGTTTTTCCTGGTGATGAGATGTTAGTCTCTGACCTATTTTAATCAAGTGTTTCTGTTTTAGGTCTGGTATAATCTTTTCATTGCAATTTTATTTTATTCTACCCTGTTTCTACATCTTGAATAAGCGAAACATGAATTTATATTGTTTGCAGTCAAGTCAAGAGTAACGAGGCGAGCTGATAGCCAACCCAATAACAATGGTCACATTATGGTACTACTCAATAGCATACGATATTTCATGTTGAACCATAAAAATAATCGTTTAGGTACGATAACGATTCAGCTATTGGTAGAAGACCTTCCGTGCTGGTCTGGGACAAAAGAAAAACTTAAAATGTACTAGCTGCTTCTCTTTCTAAGATCTTACAAGCCGATCGAGAGGTGTGTATGTCCCCCGCGGAAAAGTATCGAACAATAATTGTTGAGTATACTAGATCTTTAGTTTATAGCTGCCTTCAAATGTTTATCGATAAATGAAATTTGTGTATTCAGTAATTTTTGATAAATTCGTCAAAAACATATTCCGCCAGGGAAATGTTTCTCTGGCGGAATTTTGTCTGGAATCCAGAATTCAATTAGTAGAGCAATTAATGTATCATAAGAGGCAAATGTTTATGTACAAATGGACTTTAAATGTCATAGGCCTCTGAAGTTATTCAAAATTCCGCTGGAGGAATGTTTGGCCTTTTGCTAGATCTCCCAAACGGTTAGGAATATAGTCCTGATTTTTTTTACACATATTGTGATTTATTTGTTTATAACATCTGTAAAAACAGAATCCAAAAAAACACAACCACTTATGAATAATAATTATAAACATAAAAGTAGGTATTTTGGTTCTAGTGGCTTAACTAAAGGTCATAGGGAAAAAGTTTAAGTGTTGATTTATGTATTAAAACTGCCTCCAACATCTGGGAAAGTACGTTTTTAATAGAGTTAGTATTATAAAAGATACAACAAAAAATAATGTTCTACTGACATCATGATTTTGAATCGGTCTATTGGACGAGTTTTATATAATGTTACAAGTTCTGACTAATTCCAATCTTTAATGTATTTATTCAACTATCCATATTCCAATAATTAGCTTAATCCAATCATCAATAAAGAAAATATAGTAAAAAAACCAGCGACACTTAAATATTTGTTATAAACCAACCAATTTTGGATGACACCCGAAATTGGTCGGTTTATAACAAAGTTTTAAGTATTGCTGGTTTTTTTACGATATTTCCTTTATTACTAATTCGATAGGGCTAATTATTGGAGTACGGATAGTTGAATTAATACATTAAATATTGGAATTAGTTAAAACTTGTCACATAATATAAAACTCGTCCAACAGCGATTCAAAATCGAAATGTCAGTTAGACATTATTTTTTGTTGTATCTTTTTTAATACTAACTCTATTACAAACGTACTTTCCCAGATGTTGGAGGCAGTTTTAATACATAAATCGACACTTAAACTTTTTCCCTATGTCCCTTAGTTAAGCCACTAGAACCAAAATACCTACTTTTATGTTTATATTTATTATTCGTAAGTGGTTATGTTTTTTTGGATTCTGTTTTTACAGATGTTATAAACAAATTAATAACAATATGTGTAAAAAAAATCAGGACTATATTCTTAACCGTTTGGGAGATCTAGCAAAAGGCCAAACATTTCTCTAGCGGAATTTTGAATAACTTCGGAGGCCTATGACATTTAAAGTCCATTTGTACATAAACATTTGCCTCTTATGATACATTAATTGCTCTACTAATTGAATTCTGGATTCCAGACAAAATCCGCCAGAGAAACATTTCCCTGGCGGAATATGTTTTTGACGAATTTCTCAAAAACTACTGAATACACAAATTTCATTTATCGATAAACATTTGAAGGCAGCTATAAACTAAAGATCTAGTATACTCAACAATTATTATTCGATACTTTTCATCATGTTAATAAGCGATGCGGCCAGCAACCCATCACTATTTTGATTCCTTTTTCCACCTCGCTCACCATCGCTTACGTTAGTAATTATATTATCTTTGCCATCGCTAAGAGTGGGTTGTGAGTTTTGCTACCCTGGACTCTGCAAAATGCTCTGTCTGCCCCAGTAAAAACGTGATAGTATGTATATATAGGTAGGTAGACTATGGATTGCTGAAACCTAAACATACTATGGAAACAGGATGTTCTCGGATGACGAGCGGTGAACTGCCATTTCCGCAGTCGCCGCATATATTTCAGGTACCCTTAGCAATATTTAACTTGGAAATACGAAACAGTTTAATGGCTTCCGTTGCGCATTAGTTAGCGCCCTAGTCCGTCGCCTAGAAGCCCCGAGTTCGATTTTGAGAGCAATCAAGTACGAAAAACAATAAATTTTAGATGTATGCATGTTATGTGCTTCTGCCAGGGCCGGATTTAGAGTCCTGGAGGCCTCGGGGCAAGAAAGGAGTGGAGATCCCTGGCCCCAAATTATTTTCCAAATAAAATGATAAATATTTTCAGTCTAGTTTTTCAATAAATATTTTTTTGTGAAACCAAAGTTAGAACAGCGGAAATAAAACAAAGGAAATGTTGTTTAGGTACTAGTCGGAATTTAAGACTTTTTTCGAAGTCTCTTTCGTGCTGGCCCCGAGACTGTAACCCCTTTTGCCCTCTCCTGAATCCGGCCCCGGCTTCTGCACGCGTAGACCGTTGAGTATGGGCAATTTATAGTCATTTAAAACATTTACCTATCATATTATTAGAAAATCTCGAGAAATCAATTCGGTGATAGACAATGCGACTAATGTCGCTAATTTGATTTTCTTTTTCGCTTACACCGTTACACGCCAACCGTGACGCTGAAGCGTGGCCTTTGGCTGTCTACTTCGTTAGTTGTAAAGACGTGAATATTAATTACCATTTCCGGAGGTGGATTATCAGGGAACTTGGCTGCTGCGATCAGAAATATATCAGGGCTGGGTTTTCCATTCTTCACGTTTGGATCTGACGAGCCCCACGTCTTGGTGGGGAACAGGTCGAACAGAGACTTGTGTTTGGCTACTTTCATGTTGTAGGACTCGATCGAACTGCTCGTGGCTAAGCCGATGGGCACTTTATGTTTGTGGAGGTGACGTATCAGCTTCTCTACACCTGAAAGTCGTTGTTTTTCATGTAGTTTATTCTTTTAATTACAAAGTCACCTATCTGAAATGTCATTTTTTAAACGTGGTATAACCTAAACGAATGGATTTTCCGTACAAAAAACCATTCGTTTAGTTACTCCGCGTATGAAAATTGACACCACTGCTCTGCTCACGTCCGTCCTGCGGAAAGTTGAATAGAAATAAATATGCATGCATGCCGCTTCCGTTGTGTCCTGACAGCGTTGTTTACTAGTATGCCTTTGTATGTACTTCGTAGGGTATCGGTTGGACAAGTAAGAATAGTTAGTATTATGGTCTGGTCGGCACAAGAGGATACTAGTCACAAAACACGGCGGTTTGATATCGCACGATATCAAACCGCCGTGTTTTGTGACTAGTATCCTATTAGGTAAAGAATACTACTAATATATATATATATATAATACTAGACTAGTATACGATAAGGTAAAGAATGCAACTGGGATGAGAGAGAATTACACTATCACACCAATATTATAAAGGCGTAAGTTTGTGTGTGTGTATGTTTGTTACTTCTTCACGCGCAAACGGCTGGACCAATTTTGATAAAATTTCGTATGTAGGAAGCTGACACCCTGAATTAACACATAGGCTACTTTTTCCGCGGGTAACACTGCGGGGCGCAGCTAGTATTTAATAATTTGACCTCACTGACTTTCCGGTAGAGTGAATTTAATACTTACCAGGTTTAACTTGACATAGAGGAAATAATTCTTTTAAGATTTTCTGTGACTCTACAATAAACTCGTCAACGGAAAGCGGCAGCCCAAGATCTTCGACGATGGTGGCTGAAAACATCCGAGTCTGCATGCCCATTATCTTGTTTTTTAGCTCGAACGTAAACTCCTTGCCATAGCGAGACGCTATCTCCTGAAACCCTAAGGTGTACAAATCTTCTGTGTCTGAAAGAAAAAGTATTATTTAAAAAAGAAAACAAGATTATTGTTGAATAGATAAACTTTTTATTTACAAAACACTGTATGATTATTCATTTATATATTACACCTAAGTACTTAACACATTGCAGGACACTCGGCCAGACACAATAGAAATAACAATTGAATTACGTCCACAGCCGTAAGTGTCCTGCAATGTGTTAATCACAAATAAACCAACATTGCACTGGAAAACAATCACAATGATTTCTAACTTAAGACGTAACGATCAGGCGTAGCGTAACTTATTAACATAGACCTTTATATAGTATGTAAAACAACAGGTGGGTACAGAAGTTCTTTGATACGTCAGTATACGATCTGTCTAGTCTTATCTTTACAGGATGTACGGCGTAGGTAATCAATCTGCGTCTACGAGACAGAGTATTTACTTATTCATCATAAATTCGAAACCAAACAGGTAAAATTTACCTGGTAAGTTGAGTTTGTACTTATAAGTACGACTTGTACTTATAAGTAAGACGTGTCTTACATATGACATACTATTATAAATTCTGTGACTTGACCACAAACTGAAACAAAATATTCCTTTCGGACCAAATAAAAAGTTGTAGGTATTGTTGAGAAAGAAAAATACTTTAACATCAGTCATCAGTCATAGTCAGTTTTTACATACACGTATACGTAGATCACATACACTTCAGTATAATTAAGTTAAATACTTGATGGTCAAAATACAAGAAAAGAAAAAAAACTCAATATTCCCATACAAAACATTACCAGTGGTTAATTATCGGAAGTACCTACATATGTTGAAGTATCGACCGGAAGGAAAATTGACATCCGCGTAAAACTTTCAAAACAGTTTAGACGGAAAACTTACTCAGGATTAATCCATCCATGTCGAACAACACGTGAGTAACCGGTTTAAAAGTCATTTTGACTACAAGTTATAAGAACTAAAATCTAGGTAAATAAATTAACAGTTAATCAACACCGCACAACAACTCTTGACGCTATGCCAGCTGTACTGACGCTCACAATACTAACAGAACTGCCTACATGTGATCGTGATTACATCACATTGATATTTTATCATCTTTGACCTTCCTTAGTGCCAATGCCAACAGAAAAATAACTAAGGAGGTTAATTGAAAATGATTTTATTTTAAATTTTCCACTAAGTGGCAAAACATTTCAGGAGTAGTCTTAAATTGAAGTAATGATTAATAAGTCCTAATAAAAACAATTAAACAAAGTAAAATATAAAAAACTGAAACGCGACCTATCCGGTTTTTTCAAGGCCACAAATGTCACTAACATAATATGTGATGTCACAGCCTAAAGTCATACTAGGTATAGGTACTTCATTAGTAGTCAGTTAGTAATATGACTAATAAGGTAGCTGTTAACCTAAACAAAACTTGGCTTGTAGGCCCCCCTTTTTTGTTTGCACGATTCACGATATAATATAATATATACATTCATATAGAATATTTTTTTTTAAATATGAACTGTCATCAGTCAAAAACAGAGAATATTGTTTTTACGGAAGCAGACAGGGCCCAGGCAGGTCCCAGGGCCGCAAGCACAGGCAAGACTTGGAAGTCACATGTGATAGTGGGCGGGAAGATTTAAAAGCAATCAATATAGTGATGGATTGCTAGCCGCATTTTTCAGCCCATTTCCTCAATCGGCTTTTGCTATTTGCACGAAAAGAGAAGCAGCTGGTACTAAGTTTTTTTTTTCCCAAAGATTCTAGATTCAAAGATTCAAATGTTTATTCAGTATTAAGACCTTTACTGGCACTTTTACACGTCATTGAGTATAATTTACACTACGTGTAGTGTATATTAAAATTTAATTTATATTCGCCAGAGCAGCATTTAAGAGATGACATATGCTTTGTCTGTATGTATGTATTAATTATAGGAACACGCACTAACACAACATGGCTTATGTTATGATAGAACCACTCAACTACGTGCGTGCAAACTAGGTACGTCATCATAAGCAACCCCACATGCTTGACACTAGGATTGGTGACCACAGAATGCATAAAAAATATATTGATCCTTCTCAAGCACCGTCTTTTTTGTATTATTTATCTAACTAACTGCGCCCGCGCCTAAAGTAGCCTATGTATTAATCCAGGGTGTCAGCTTCCTGCTTACTAAATTTTATCAAAATTGGTCCAGCCGTTTACGCGTGAAGTCACAAACATACAGACACACACACTCACAAACTTTCGCCTTGTGTGATATATTACATGTAAGTTGCCAGGCACTGCCCACTTACACTTAAAAACATCACAAGCAATTTAATGACCTAATCATCAAACAGTGGTAAACCGAAAAGCTCAGGTTTAAAATCTTCCAAACTGTTGAGAACTAGCGTAGCTTCTTTGGTAAGGCTCCTGTCTACCCGAGGGTCTGGGACCATCACCACCTGCATGCCGGCCGCACGCGCCGCCTTCACTCCGTTCACTGCATCTTCAAACACCAAACACTGTAACAGAACAGCTGAGTAAATATTTTGTTTATTGACATGTAAGTACACAAAGCAATCATAAACGCTGTACAATAATATGGACGCTGATTAGGTGCTTATTAAACTTTTGACAGCCAGGTGTTTTTTACGAAAAATGTGCCCTAGCAGGACATTGAATTTCTAGTACAATTGGGTAGAGCACTGGGTCAAAAATAAATTATCGTACAGCTCATTAAAAAAATTGTCACAAAATAGTGTCACTTTTCATTTTGTAGTCAATGATTGATTTTAGATTTATTAATGCAGAAAAATTGGAGCACTCTTTAACTTTAAAGTATGCATGTTGTCGTGCTTTTGTATTTCATACAAATCTCATATAAAATGTTTGTGTTGACATTTTGAAAAAAGTGTCTATTTTGAGTTGTTGTTTCTATCTAGCAGATTTTGTTGTAAATACACAACTGCAGCGCTAGGAGCATTGGTATAGCCAGTTGTAGAAATGCAATTGCTGCAGTTATTTTAAATAGATTATTTTTGGCAAAAACTGGCACACCAATTGGCTTTTTATCCTCATCTAGAAGTTAATCAAGAGAATAGATATTAATCTGTTAGTGCTCCCAGTGAGAATACTAACTAAGCCACCAGCCTTTTGATCATAAATCGAAGCACCAGTCCCTATTTCTGGTTTCTATATCCAGCTTAGGCATACCATATAACTAAGTATGACTTTTGAATCTGTGAACTTTATGTAAGTTTGTTAGTGTTTTGCATATATAACTACCTTTTCAGGACTTGGGTTATCTGGAAATCTTGATGCAGCAACCAGAAATATATCAGGGTGTGGTTTCCCCTTCTTCACTTCTGGGTCGGAGGATCCCATTGTTTTATATGGGAATAATGAAAATAGCTCTTTATGGTGCTTATTCACTTTCAATTCATAGCTTTCTTTGCTGGAACTTGTGGCCAGTCCAATGGGAATGTTCTTCTTGCTTAAATGTTCTATAAGACGTCTGGCCCCTGAAAAAAGTAAAGGTAAATTAATTAATTTTTACTCTCAAATCTGCTAGTTTTCAACAAGTCAATTTAGATACTTATTTTCTAAATATCAAACCAAACATTTTCATGGGATTTGTATCAAACAGCATGTCATGACATCATAGTTTCATTATAAATGAACATAAATTGCCTAATAGGTGGATGAAGAGTTTTTTGTTCAAAAGAATGCAATCAAGCAAGGCTAAAATGTAATCATTGATATGCTTATAAAAGTTAATTAAGATGAAACATTAAACATTGAAGTCTAATCTCTGTTGCACTATCTTGTATATCTGAATTTTTGGTCCCTTCACTATCTTTCCTTACAGTATAAGGATGTGATAATACAGGTATGCTGGTAAACCATGTGACATTTTTAAGGTCACAAGTATTCAGTCCATCAGAACACAGCCAGAGACAGCCTTGAGATCAATGTCAATATTGGGGAACAAAACATATTTGCCTAGGATGAAGGGCCCTGCTAGATGTAGTGGAGTCTCTACATATCTATTTCAATAGTAATTTAGTTTCGACTGATATAGCAGATTGTTTCACTATAGAGTTGATCCTTAGTAAAAGTTGTATGCATTGATGAACAGAACAAACTAAAGTTTGTTATCTATAAAACTAAAGTATGTCACATGATATACCAGGCACCCTTAATGTGCTGAATATTGTCTTACCAGGGAGCACTTTAGTATCCGGGAATATCTTCTGAAACTGCTCACTTGTCTGTTTTATAAACTCTTCAGGTGTGATGGGTAAATCCAAACTTGAGACCATCATTTTAGCTGTTTCATTAGTTTGAGAGCCCATCAGTTTTTGCTTTAATTCAAATGTGTACTCCTTGCCATACTGTGACACAACATTTTGGAATGCCACCGTGTACAAGTCTTCTGTATCTTTAAGAAATAGTTTTACATTAACATAAGGACAAGTTATACCTAGAAACCATGTACTTCCGAGTGCAATTTGGTGACAACCTGCATCAGTAGCATGGCATGTTGATAAACCCCTGATAAAGTCATACTGCTCGTTATGATTACGATAAGCGAGATACTTTAGAAAAACTGTCGCCGTTGGGGAATGGCCAATGGTTAAAAGTACCTTCCGGAGCGTGAAGAAGCTTGATGAGCTAAGTGCGGATTGCGCCCGTGGTTGCTGGTAGACACACATATATATATAGGTAAAGTCCATTCCATAATACGTACACTGAACACTGAGCTATCGAGCTCGATAATTTTATAAAGTGAATGTTACATTTTTATCTACACATATTATGGATATAAACTTACTCAAAATCAGGCCATCCATATCAAACAAAACATGCGTAACAGGTTTAAAACTCATTTTCTTGTAATTTATTTTACGTTATTATGGTTATTTAAGTTATTTTGTAAATAAAACAATTTTACGATTTGCCGTTTGCCGATCGTGCTTTTGGCCATCTTTTGGCAACAATCAACTTTGAATTAATTTCACCATCATGACAGTGACAGTTTGTGACACCGTCTGTCGTCAATTTTTACCCGACTACGGCAAAACCATGGTATAATAAAATAAGGTATTCTCTTCCCGTGACAGCTGATGACGTAGGAAGAACTTGACTACGTCATCAGTGTAATATGTTGCCTCTGTGTGAAATTGAATTACCCGAGCGTAGTGCATTTTTGAACTTTATATACCAATTTCAAATTAATAATTTCAATTTAATAATTATGTCCGAAATAAAGATTTTTATTATAATAATCCATTTTATCAATTTATAAAATTTTGAATTGATCAATGACGCAAGAATCGCGAGATTCTTAATAGCTAAGTTACTTAACATTTTATTTAATATTCATGAACTAATTGAGAAAGTCCTTAAATTTACTGAAAAGAACAATCAGTGGCAACACTTTCGTGACGTAGTCAAGTTCGTTCTCGGAAAGAGAATACCTTATTTTATTATACCATGGGCAAAACCAAGACTAAGAATAATGATTTTAGTAACTCATGTAGTATGTGGGTATATGAATGTCTGTCTGTTCCACCATAGTATCCGAATCGCTCGTCCAATTTTCGCAAATGATATGTCTATCGATTCGTCATTATAGTCTGGCTGACATAAGCTACAATTTATATGCAAAAAAAAATATACAACGTGGAAGGGACATACCTGTAATAAATCCAACCACCGGCTATACAGTTATTTATACTAGATCACTATAGTATAATGAAATTAAAATAACAGATAAATACTTTTAAAACAATTTACATTTCCATACAAAAGTGTACAGCCAGTCTTTTTTTTTGTCTATTGTTTAATACTAGGTATTAAATGTTTTGAGGAAGTTTAAAATACTTCAAATAACAGCAGCTTTGGCAATGACAACCGCTAAGAAAGATATAGGCAAAAGAAACGCGGCCGGGTGGTGTGATCTTGACGGTGTTTTTGCTGGAAGGGGCTAATATAGCTCGTGGTACGATTTATAACGATTATGTCCCTTTCACGTTGTAAAACAAATATTACAAAATAAATTCATCCGGGAGAATACATTGGTCACCATCCTTGTCAGTGGCGTAGCTATCATAGGGCCAGGTGGTGCAGTGCACCAGGGCCCCGGAGCTCAGGGGGCCCTCTAGCCTCAGCTTTGAAAAAAAAAATGAAAAATTCAAAAAATTCAAAAAATTGAAAAAAAAATTCTTGTGAGCAGATTTTCTTTTTTTTTTTTCAATTTCTATTTTTTTTTATTCAAATTGTGGTTTATGGGTCACCACACCACTGTAGCTTATGCGCCTAACATATGGTGTTTATAGGTACCTACGGAGATAAATGATAAGGCGTGTTTAGAGATGGGCGGTGGGTAAATACCCAATCTACCCATTTGGGAATATACCCGGTAGATTGGGTAAATACCCGGTATAAACCCGTATCTACCCATTTGGTGGGTAGATTGAATTTTATGAGTAATTACTTCGCAATTACTGTCCGAAAGTGTGTGCAAGCGCTGTAATATGCTTAAAATGCAGGTAGACGTCAAATCTGACATTAAAGTATATGAAACCACAATACTAATCATACTTTGATAATAGGATTTTTTGATTTATTATCATGTTTTAGTTGGAAGGTGCGCAAAGACATACTTAAAAGTGGTTAAATGAGTAAAAAGATATATAATGCGATGTCAATATATGGGCACCCTCATACATATATAGAGAGTAGGTATTTTCGACTGCTCATAAAAAAGCCAAAAGTACTGATTTCGGGGTTGGTCTCGGAACAAAAGATATTTGTATAGACGAGTTCTTCAATTCCCCATCAACTTGTTATAACATTTCCCACAAAATAGTATGCCGGGTATTTACCCGTATCTACCCGTTGTATGGGAACATACAAATTTACAGGTTTAAGTTTACATTTTTTGCTGGCAAACGTAAGTAGACCTAATAAGATGTTAAAATAAGCAATCAGACATCAAATGCGATGTCAATATACGAGCACCCTCATACATGTATAGAGAGTAGGTATCTTTGACTGCTCATTCAAGAGCCAAAACTACTGATTTCGGGGTTGGTTTTGGAACAAAAGATATTCGGATAGACGAGTTCTTCGATACCCCATCAAATTTTTATAACATTTCCCTAAAAATAGTATGCCGGGTATTTACCCGTATCTACCCGTTGTATGGGAACATACAAATTAACAGGTCTAAGTTTACATTTTTTGCTGGCAAACGTAAGTAGACCTAATAAGATGTTAAAATAAGCAATCAGACATCAAATGCGATGTCAATATACGAGCACCGTTATACATGTATAGAGAGTAGGTATCTTTGACTGCTCAATTAAGAGCAAAAACTACTGATTTCGGGGTTGGTCTCGTAACAAAAGATATTCGTATAGACGAGTTCTTCGATCCCCCATCAAAATTTTATAACATTTCCCACAAAATAGTATGCCGGGTATTTACCCTTATCTACCCGTTGTATGGGAACATACAAATTAACAGGTCTAAGTTTACATTTTTTGCTGGCAAACGTAAGTAGACCTAATAAGATGTTAAAATAAGCAATCAGACATCAAATTCGATGTCAATGTACGAGCACCCTCATACATGAATAGAGATTAGGTATCTTTGACTGCTAATTCAAGAGCCAAAACTACTGATTTCGGGGTTGGTCTCCGAACAAAAGATATTCGTTTAGACGAGTTCTTCGATCCCCCATCAACTTGTCATAACATTTCCCACAAAATAGTATGCCGGGTATTTACCCGTATCTACCCGTTGTATGGGAACATACAAATTTACAGTTCTAAGTTTACATATTTTGCTGGCAAACGTAAGTAGACCTAATAAGATGTTAAAATGAGCAATCAGACATCAAATGCGATGTCAATATACGAGCACCCTCATACATAAATAGAGATTAGGTATCTTTGACTGCTAATTCAAGAGCCAAAACTACTGATTTCGGGGTTGGTCTCGGAACAAAAGATATTCGGATAGACGATTTCTTCGATCCCCCACTAAAATTTTATAACATTTCCCACAAAATAGTATGCCGGGTATTTACCCGTATCTACCCGTTGTATGGAAACATACAAATTAACAGGTCTAAGTTTAAATTTTTTGCTGACAAACGTAAGTAGACCTAATAAGATGTTAAATGAGCAATCAGACATCAAATGCTATGTCAATATACGAGCACCCTCATACATGTATAGAGAGTAGGTATCTTTGACTCCTAATTCAAGAGCCAAAACTACTGATTTCGGGGTTAGTCTCGGAACAAAAGATATTCGTTTAGACGAGTTCTTCGATCCCCCATCAACTTGTCATAACATTTCCCACAAAATAGTATGCCGGGTATTTACCCGTATCTACCCGTTGTATGGGAACATACAAATTAACAGGTCTAAGTTTACATTTTTGCTGGCAAACGTAAGTAGACCTAATAAGATGTTAAAATGAGCAATCAGACATCAAATGCGATGTCAATATACGAGCACCCTCATACATGAATAGAGATTAGGTATCTTTGACTGCTAATTCAAGAGCCAAAACTACTGATTTCGGGGTTGGTCTCGGAACAAAAGATATTCGTATAGAAGATTTCTTCGATCCCCCATTAAAATTTTATAACATTTCCCACAAAATAGTATGCCGGGTATATACCCGTATCTACCCGTTGTATGGGAACATACAAATTAACAGGTCTAAGTTTACATTTTTTGCTGGCAAACGTAAGTAGACCTAATAAGATGTTAAAATGAGCAATCAGACATCAAATGCGATGTCAATATACGAGCACCCTCATACATGAAAAGAGATTAGGTATCTTTGATTGCTAATTCAAGAGCCAAAACTACCTATTTCGGTGTTGATCTCGGAACAAAAGATATTCGTTTAGACGATTTCTTCGATCCCCCATCAACTTGTCATAACATTTCCCAAAAAATAGTATGCCGGGTATATACCCGTATCTACCCGTTGTATGGGAACATACAAATTTACAGGTCTAAGTTTACATTTTTTGCTGGCAAACGTAAGTAGACCTAATAAGATGTTAAAATGAGCAATCAGACATCAAATGCGATGTCAATATACGAGCACCCTCATACATGTATAGAGAGTAGGTTTCTTTGACTGCTCATCCAAGAGCCAAAACTACTGATTTCGGGGTTGGTCTCGAAACAAAAGATATTCGTATAGTCGAGTTCTTCGATCCCCTATTAACTTGTCATAACATTTCCAAAAAATAGTATGCCGGGTATTTACCCGTATCTACCCGTTGTATGGAAACATACAAATTAACAGGTCTAAGTTTACATTTTGTGCTGGCAAACGTAAGTAGACCTAATAAGATGTTAAAATGAGCAATCAGACATCAAATGCGATGTCAATATACGAGCACCCTCATACATGTATAGAGAGTAGGTATCTTTGACTGCTCATTCAAGAGCCAAAACTACTGATTTTGGGGTTGGTCTCCAAACAAAAGATATTTGTATTGACTAGATCTTCGATCCTCCATCCACTTGTTATAACATTTCCCACAAAATAGTATGCCGGGTATTTACCCGTATCTACCCTGTAGGTGATATTTATTGTATGAGCGAGAAAAAACACCGGGACGTCGATAAAACTATATATTACGGAACTTTTAAAACGAGTTTATGTACAATTAATTAATAGAAAAACAGCGGAGAAAATATTTTACATGGAAGCCGAAAAACAAAAATATAACAATTGACAATCACAAGAAAACTTTTGACTTTAGAATTATTTGACAGTCAAAAAGGCGGGAAGATTATTCTACAAAAAACAATATTAATGTGCCAGTGTCACACTTCCTCTCAGTGACATTTACCTAAGGGCTACACATGTGAAAATTAACATATGTACAGTAAAAAAATGGAACTATTTGAGCGCGTCGCTAACATTCCCCACCCCAGTGCTGGCACAGCACTCATCACCAATTGGAATTCGAGCGACGCGTGCCACTGACCGCTTCCACACACCGGTCATGGTCTTCACGTCTACGACCCTGACTCTTCCGTCTTTGCCTAGGAACACTTGAACTATTAAACCCCTGGGCCAAGTGTTCCGAGGATTATCAGGATCGACTACTACCACTAAATCTCCAACTTTTAAAGGCGGTGTCTCCAGATTCCATTTCCTTGTACCTTTCTGCGAAACCTGCATCCTGTTTCATCTTCTTTTCAATACCAATTAGTCTTTTCAATGCAGTAGGATAGGAATTAGGCATAGGGCTATGGTTGTCCTTCCAAGGCAACCCAACATGCCAACGGCCGTCAGAATGTACAGCTGTCTTTTCCAAATGAGAGATGGCCCTTATATCATTGACATTTTGACGTGGCTTACCTGCAACTCCTAGGGCGTCGACTGCAAATGACCTTCTCACCTCCTCGTGGAGCTCCCGCAGTGAAGGCTCGTCGGCGGAGGCGGCAGCGGACGGCGGCGGCGCGCCGCTCGCAGACACAAACAGGGTTGTATGCGACAAACATGCCGCACTGGAAGAGCGCTCACTGTATGCAGGGTGCAGCTTGCCATGCATGCACCAGCCCAGGGGAGTGAGTGTCGCGGACGGCTCATTAATGTTCCCTAACCTAACTTCCAGAGGAAACAATAAATGATAATTATCCATTCCTAACAATATCTCAGGTTTTACATCTTGTGAACATAAGTTATTTTTTATGTCTATTAAATTTTTATACCGATTAAAATCTACTATTGAAAAATACTGAACTGGTAAATCTAAATTATCAACACATCTTAGTCTAATGTTATGCAACTTATTGTCCATGCCAGATAGATTCACATTAGCAATGATGGATTCACATGTTAGATCATTACCCGACCATGCTCCGCGGACATGCATTGTTTCAGAACGGCCAGTAAGTCCCACACGTTTGGCTAGTTCACTACTACATAACGACACAGTCGACCCGCTGTCGAGAAGGGCATTTGCACTGAACACACCACAGTTTGTATGAAGGCGAACCGGAACAACTTGAAGCAACACTTTATGTGTGTTCATGTTGATGTATGTCACGGTTTCTTCAGCAGTCTCATCACAGGCTACAGATGTCGTGGTTGGCTTCGTCAATTGGTGATGAATGGGTGCTTGATGTACTCTACTTGCATCAAAATGCAGTAACTTGTGATGTGACTGACCACAGCCATCCTTATCACACACTGCTGCAGTACATTCTTCTCGCTTGTGTCGTGATACTAAGCATTTATAGCAAATACCATTACGTTTTATATATTGCCATCTGTCCTTACGTAATGCTTTGATGAACCTCTTGCACTTTGTGAGTATATGATTTGATACTTTACAGTACATGCATTTTTCACTATGGCCTGTTTGTACCAAAATGGTTTGTGGTCTGTAACTACTATCCTGTTGCTTATATTTATAATCATTGCGCTGTCCCATTATGAATGTATTTGTAGTAGCTGACACTTTAATTGCTTCTTCCTTTAAAAATTCTGCTATGAGTTCTAATCGTGACTTACTTCCATTAGAGATATGTGGGAAACTGTAGTCGGACCACTTTGATAAAAGTACTGTAGGGAGTTTTGACAAAATAGTAGACGCAAGGTTCATGTCTTGCAAGCACTCTTTACGACCAACAGCTTGTACAGCAGCAACATAATTTTGTATTTTTACAGAAAATTGTACAATGTCCTTATGGTATTCTGTTGACATGGACTGGATTTTTCTCATATCCTGTGTCATCCTTGAGATGATGTAATCTGGGTTACCAAATCTTAGCTCCAATGTGGACATTATTCCTTCAGGTGTTGCAGCTGTGATGAGGAGCGATGCAACAGCATCTCTAGCTGGGCCGCGCAGACACTTTCTTAACCTCCAGAGATTTTCCTGCGGGCTGAACTTGCACACTTGCGTAGATTCCTCATATGCTTGTCTAAATAAAAGCCAATCCATTGGGTCGCCAGAGTAGATTGGGAGATCTCTCGGTGTGCATATACGGCTTAATAAGTTGGAGTTCGTACCATTATTTGCTGCAGAAGTGGTGGCTTGCTTCAACGCTGTTGCCAACTGCTCGATGGTGCCATGTAGTGATTCCAGCACGCCCGAAGAAGGACCATTAGCGGGGACGTGCGGTACCTGTTCCATCTCGTGCTGACTGTGTTCCAGCCACTTCTCCACCTCGGTGCGAGGACACTCACTCTCGCGATTGCCTTCACGTGGACTGTATTCTTCTTGCAAGTCGGCTAGGTCAGCTTCCAGTCGTTTATCAATAAGATCCATTTGTAACCTAGCCTTTTGTTCCGCTGCTTCCAACAGCAACTTTTTGCGTCTCGCTTCAAAAGAAGACGACGTGGAAACACGTCGCGTTGTGGAGTACTCTGATGCAGCATCCTGCGGTTGCAGCGGCTGAGCCGGCTGCAACACGCCCAAAACAGAACTCGACGGTTGCGCTTCCATTGCACTTGGTGAAACTCGTTTTTCACCCAATGTAGTAGCTACACTGCAATCCTTTTTAACCACTTGCAGATCACAGCCAGCTTGTTCCGTTTGCTGTTCCCGCTCACGACGCGCGGCGCCCCGGGTGCCTACCATTACGTTTGCTGGTATTACTTAGTTAAATCCGGCCGAAGGAAAGTATTGTAGGTGATATTTATTGTATGAGCGAGAAAAAACACCGGGACGTCGATAAAACTATATATTACGGAACTTTTAAAACGAGTTTATGTACAATTAATTAATAGAAAAACAGCGGAGAAAATATTTTACATGGAAGCCGAAAAACAAAAATATAACAATTGACAATCACAAGAAAACTTTTGACTTTAGAATTATTTGACAGTCAAAAAGGCGGGAAGATTATTCTACAAAAAACAATATTAATGTGCCAGTGTCACACTTCCTCTCAGTGACATTTACCTAAGGGCTACACATGTGAAAATTAACATATGTACAGTAAAAAAATGGAACTATTTGAGCGCGTCGCTAACATACCCGTTGTATGGGAACATACAAATTGACGGGTCTATGTTTAAATTTTTTGCTTGCAAACGTAAGTAGACCTAATTATATGTTAAAATAAGCAATCAGATAACAAATAAGATGGCATCTGTATATCTAATATGGATAGCATCAGTGATTTTAATCTTTGTTATTTTTTCTTTTAGAGATATTCATTGTTTTATACATTATATAACCTTTTTGTACATTTTTACACATAAATAATGGACTCACACTAATTTTTAAATAAATATTCCAATATACCCACCCAAACGGGTAGATACGGGTATATACCCGGTGCATATCGGGTAAATACCCAAGCGTGGGTAAATACCCGGGTAGATGCCCATCTCTAGGCGTGTTCGATGCTCCAAAGTAAAATGTCGAATGAATAATTTATTTACAAAATTCGGGTTTATACACACTCGTTATAGATAAACAGATAGCCAAATACGGTCGTGTTCGCATTCCTGTGTTGTGAATGTTGTGATTGGCTGGCGCGTCGCGCGACTGCTCCTGTGTCCCGATATTATTCCCATATTTGGTTATGGCTGACGGCGCGTGCAAATGCTAGTGTTGTATGGCCAAAAATGTAGATGTTTTGTAGCTACTCGATGTATGTGTCGCAGTTGGTTTGTATAATCCGCTGTTATTCAAAAACTCTAGCTGTTTGGCATTACAGCTCGGTTTTGTAATACAGCTGAAAATCATTCAGCTAGATCGTCTAATGTGTTACGTTTAACAAACTGGCTTACGTAAGATTGTAGAACGATTAGTTCGGAATTCTGCCACTAGTGGCTTGTGAAGTGTCAGTGTCATAACAATAAATATGGCCTCCCATAAAGTAAATTCTTCGTCGTGTTCCGCGACTAAGCTGTTTTCATCGAGAGACATCGGAGGCATCGTTTGTGATTTCGGACTGCAAAAGATTGAAAAGAATAAAGCAGACCTTTAGCTTGGTTCCCATATTGTTATTTCGACGCCCGCCTTCCGGCAAGATGGAATATTCACTTGGATCAATTAGCCGTAAGAAATCGCTACGCCGCCGCCATTGAGTTGTCGGGTTTACAAAATTTCAATATCCAATTGCATCGAGCTGATTATCATTCTTTATTGGTGTTTTATAATGTTTGAGACTGAATTATACAGTAAGGAGTTGAATTGAGGTTTTATTTCCATCCCACGAGTAATATAAAAATAATAAAGAATATTATTAACTATTGTCCCCTCATATTTTATATTATTTTGTTTGGTAACACAGTTTTATTCAATAATGGTAACCCTTAATGTCATCTCAACGCTAGCTGTTTTGTTAAACGTAATTACGTAACTCATTGACAATCGAACTGAACTATTTTCAGCTGTTTTACAAAACCGAGCTGTAATGCGAAACAGCTAGAGTTTTTGAATAACAACGGATTATACAATTCAACTGCGACATATGCATGCTGTAGTGTGGCTACAGGACTCCCTCCTTAGCGAAAGCGCGCGGGCAGTGACCCGTTGGTGTTATCAGTGCGCGTGTGGGCGATCGCGGCTGGATTGCAGAACTGTGTGATGATGATTTGTGATGATAAATCCGGGAGTGCAGTGTCTTGAAGTGAACTTTCTTGAAAGTCTTCTAAAATGTAGGCGGGCTTCAGTCGGTCGATCGAAATAGTTGATTGCCGGTTCGGTAGTTGCAGTTTGAATAGCTTGTCAGTTCGTGAACCAGGAAGAAGTCTTTAGAGTAACTATTTGTACTCGACATAATAATCAATCAGTTAGATGCGCGTTTTGTTGGTATGAGTGCAATTTGTAAATCGTTCGACTTCCTGATTCCAAAAAATTTGCTCAACTGGAATGAAACGATTTTACTCAAGAAATGTGATCAGTTTCAGAAGAAATATTGCGATATAATTGGACCCACTTTTTCGCTCCAATTTCTTAATGTATATCATCTGATCCTCCCTCAATTGATGGAGACGTGGCCTATTCGCCAGCTTTGCAAAGAAATTATAACGAAATTTGGCGTGCTCGAATGTGACCATTAACTAAGTTTAAGACAGCCGTTAAAAATCATTTATTACAAAATGCGTATTATCATGTAAATGACTACTTATCATTATCTGAGAAAAATTCTTGGAAATAGTTGTCTGCAAATTGTAATTGTATAATTTAAATGTATAGCTTAATTGTAAATCTGTATTGTAATTGTAACATAGCCCATCAGGCTGGGTAGGGACCAATACTGAACTGGGTTTCTTTCGGCGTAATCTTCCCAGCAGTGGTCGTTCCGAAACGCTAGTAGTTTTTAGCTTATGCACTAAAATAATATTTAAAAAAAATGACCTTCAATAAGAGATAAATTTATCCTACATTGAATAAAAAATTTTGACTTTGACTTTGACTTTGACTTTGACCTTACGGAAGTGTATACAGCGATGCTACTGTTTCACACAATTCCTGTTACTTCCACGGCAGCAGAAAGATCTTTCAGTAAACTGAAGATTATAAAAAATTATTTAAGAAACAGCATTCGACAAGATCGCCTCCGATATTTATTGTTAATTGCAATAGAAAATGAGGCGGCATCAAACTTGGATTAGAGTGAAATTATAGACGAATTCGCAAAAATTAAAGCGCGCAAGAGATTGTGAATCGGACGGGGAATTCTCTTAAAAATCGTTTTTTTCTCTTAATTAATAAATATTCTATATTGTCATGTGCGTCTTTGTTTATTTACTCCCTTTTTCTTCCATTGAACACATGAAGATTTTGATAGAGACGACGTATGGATTTAACCTACTAGGGATGATTCGCTCGAACTCACTGTTTCCAATTCTTATTCCCTATCAATAATTTTAAAGGCCAGGGCACTACTATGCACCAGGGCCCTTGTCCCCCTAGCTACGCCACTGAGCCTTGTTCTCGTCGATTTCTCTAATGCTTTTAATATGGTTGATCACGATATTCTCCTGGCTATACTTAATCATCATCTGCAATCTGCAAGTCTCGTCCTCAGTGGTGGATTGGTTCTCAGCATATTTACGTGATCGGCAGCAATCGGTTCGTTTAGACCGCGACCTGTCGAACTGGAAAAATCTTTCTTTAGGTGTACCATACAAGGTGGCATTTTATCACCCTTGCTTTTTTCTCTCTTTATTAATATTCTTTATTCTACGCTTGGCTGCTCTTACCATTTTTATGCTGACGATCTCCAAATTTATGCTCAGTCATCAGTAGACGACCAGACGATATTAACACTGGTGTAGCTAAGATAAATTCTGCCTTGTCCTCAATTTTGTCCTGGTCTGACAATTTTGGAATTAAAGTCAACACTTCTAAGTGTCAGGCTATAATCGTGGATAGTTCGAGGCAAGTTGCTCAAATTGACACTGAATCAATCCAATCAGTAACCTTTAATAACAATATTATTCCTTATTGCAACTCCGTCAAGAATCTTGGGTTACAAATTGACTCCACCCTTAGCTGGACCACTCACATAGCTGCAATTAGTCAAAACATCACTCTAAGTCTTCAACAATTAAATCGTCTTAGGAATTTTTACCTGTCAAGACAAAGATCTTACTTGTCCAGTCTTTAATTTTGCCTATCTTTGACTATACTGATGTGTGTTTTCCTTGTTTGTTTGAAAAAAATCACAATTATAGTATATATAATGTAGTTTGAAGGAAAACTATCATAGCTAAGTAGGGTATACAAATTAAAAAGTTATAGGCGATTAACTTATAAAATGTACTTGAAAAAAGACATTTTCAAACAAATTCAATAGATATTAGTTTTAAGACGTTTTTAGTGGCAAGAACTCAAAATTGGCATTCGCAACTACGAAACCCTACATTGCGCGTGGCCCGGCACGCACTTGGCCAATTATTTCAATTCTTACAAATCCTGACTACCCTGAATATCTAAAATGTAAATTTAGTTATCTTTCAGACACACACGATCTTCAACTTCGTTCTAATGAGATTATGAGACACGTCAGCTCTTTATCTCCCTTTTCCGAACAAATTTTATGTCTCACTCTTTTTCTCTTCAAGCCTCACGGCTCTGGAATGCTTTACCCGTTGACATAATGTCACAGGCATGAAGTTAGAGGGTAATTTTATGGTCGCAGGGACCATACAACGTAGAAGGGACATCCCCGTAAATCCCGTAATAAATCGAACCTCGGGCTATTTATATGGCTACCGTATTCGGGTAGATATTTCTTCTGTTTGCTAGTCAACCTATTTCTGTGTGGGTGGTGTGAGTGCACTGTGACTGTGACTGTGTGTAATAAAATTACCTCTTTGCCAAGTCCATACATCATCATTTCAGCCGCAAAAGGTCCACTGCTGGATTTAGGCCTATCCAAAGGATTTCCAAAATAACCGATCTAGAGCGGCTTGCATCCAGCGCCTATGCATAAAAACGTTTTAATCCATAAACAATTAAAACGAAATTGACGTCAAAACAAACGTCAAAGTCAAACAAAACAAATGTCAAAACGCAAGCAAGCAAACAAAACGTTGATGATGGTTTTTGGCGTGATGATATTTTATGTTCTTTGTTTATATTACTTGTAATAACAAATTAATCCTACAGACAGGACAGGCAGTTGAATAATTCCTAGTATTATATTAGTATATAAGATGGAAGGTCCTGGTATGAGTTTATTTCAAGGTGCCCCAAGCATCCACATAAACAATAGCGCTCAAGACAGACTCGAGGAACAAGAGGAGTTGGAAGATCAAAAACGACGAAATGAGGAGGTAACTCTTATCATAAGACGCCAAAAAAGTTGAATTCTATCCTGTATGCAACTGTAACCTAAATGTATATTTGGTAACATTTGTTTTAGTTGAAACACGAGCTTGCTAATGCATTTGATGACCTTCTTGATGATGATGAAGCTAGTTCGGTGAACAGCAGTGGAAACTTCACTCTTGATGCAGGACATACTAATGGAGGTAAAGGTTTTGTCATTATCCTAAATGGTAGTAAACAGGATGGTATGCACAGCCTTAATGTACTCACAGTATTATAAGCAAACGAAGCCTTGCATACTTACTCTGGGAAGTACTATGTGGTGGATGTCATTTTTTTAATTTATGTGTACATACATTTGCAGCTCCTTTTATTATGTAGAAGCCCTGTATATATCACATATCTGATGTTGGTGGTAACTAAGTCCATGATATATGATTTCATATACTTTATAGTACATTTTATTAGTTAAATTTCATCCCAAAAATTTTTTAGCAACACCACAAACAAGAACTGGTCTGCCACCTACTTACGTGGAGTCGCTCAACCATCTCAAAGAGCAGCAAGCATCGGAGTCCCCAAAGCCCTACTGTGAGACACCTAAGAACCACATTTCCCACTTGCGGCAACAAGAGGAGCCTCTCAAACAGTTCAGCCCCTATGGAGCAGGAGATGGACAAAACCATTACTTTCAGCATGAATTCAGAGGTAAAATAAATACAATAAAATCAATATGGTCTATGAAATAAATAAATATACATAACTATTGGTAGCATACACACATGTTGATGTCCATAACACAATAGTCAAATGTTTGTGTAGTAGTGAAGATGTACCATTTATAAATAAATCTTATATGCGGTACCAATTGAATGAACGCTCTTGGATGCATAATCCAATATTTCATTTTCATATGTTTCCTGAGTAACTAATATTTAATGAATTAATAGTTACTAGCGCCTAGCTGTGTTACCTGTGGAAAAAGTAACATATGTGTTAATCCAAGGTGTCAGCTTCCTGCTTGCCGAATTTTATCAAAATTTGTCCAGCTGTTTGTGCATGAACAAGTAACAAACATACACACATACTCACAAACTTTGGCCTTTATTATAGTAGTGTGGTTAGTTCACAGATGATTTTACTTATTTTTTGTAAATTCCTTTTAGGTCATCTTAACGGCATCAATAACTTTGATGCCAGGCAAGAGTATATGAATACTGAACAACTGAAAGTAATGTATGAGGTATGTACCTATATCAACTTATTTGTTCGTTCAATAAATAAAAAATCAAGTTCATTAAATAATTTGTGGCAAGGCAATCAATTAAGTCATTAAATAATTTGTGGCAAGATGTTGTTACAAGAATTTTTAATGTAACATCTATGATCCAAGTGTTTATAGCAATGTGTATTATATATTATTACCCTACTGAGAAAAAAAAAACGAATCAATGGACTGAGAGTGATCCAGCCCGTCAATAGTGGAAAATTAAAAATATTGTTTCATCTGGCCATGTGGGATATTTTAGATGCGTGTCAAGGAATGCCAGCAGCTAGCAGGTCAGATGGAGAAGCTTGATGGGGAAGTGGACGGGCTGCGAGCGCGACTGGCCGCCGCAGTCAGCGACCGCGACAAGGTCGAGCTATCGCTGCAGGAAGCTCATCACTTGCTTGGTAATTAATTAATTATACTTTATTATATGAACATTGCAATCTCAGTCGAGTGTAGCACGCAACGTGTTCAGTCTATCTCTGTCACAAACCCTACGTGCGACAGAGATGTGGCATCACGTGACGTATTGTGCCATCTCTTGCACGTAAAGAATCAGGAAAGAATGCCAAGGACCAATGTGATGTCGTGATAAAAAAGCTGAAAGGTGGACCCTAGAACAGCTAAGAATGCAACTGGGAAAGGCCAAAGTCATTGCAGTATACCTTCTCTCTTAAACCAATATTTGTAAACGATACAGAAATATTTTTTAATCAATCTTACAGTGGAGTCTTGTCGTAGTTTTTTTTATTAATGCTGCAAGTTTTCATTTATACAGTAAGAGAATGCCTTTTCCATATTCACTAACAAACATGAATACTTATCTCTTTGTAGCATCAAGCAAGCATAAGTTGATTGAGTTGGAGCAGCAAGTCACTACTCTCACTGAGAAGCTGGTAGAAAGCAACCAGGAGAAGGAACTATTAAAGATGGAACTCCGATCTGCGAACATCAGTCTGCAGGATGTGCAACAAAGGCTACATACATTACAGGTAACATAATATTTCATCCCATCTTACTAATGGCATAAAATGTATTTTATTGTACCAAATAAGAAAATATTTTAGGTAAATTCTTATATTTATTTATGTATTAAAATCTTTATTGTCCAAAATGGTAGAAAAGGTGAACTGGGCATTCTCTACCAGTAAACATGTAGGAAAACAATTTTTTTTCATTTGATTGTGATAGATGAATAATAAAAAGAAGAAAAATACACTAAACATATAAGCAAGTTTACTTAGTTATATTTCTTACAATACACATAAATACTCGTACACATACATATACATAGTACAAATGTTTTGATGTATCAAATAGTTCTACTGCAACAAATTAACAGAAAGGTGTGTATGAACTTTTTCCTTAGATAGGAATCTGTTTGAGATACTTTTGATGTCTTTAGGTAAGGCATTCCTGAGTCGCGTAACTTGAAGAGTAAAGAATTAATAAAGTCAGACCTAAATAACGGAATTACCTAAATTTCACATTTACCTAAAATTGTTGTTATACCAATGCTGCAAAACACCAGACAATGCTTTCAGTAGTTAGTATAAAATAGTTTATTTTTCTTGCTAAAATTTTGAATTATTTGTAGGTGGCCCATACTCATGATACGGACGCCCTGTTCAGGGAACAGCAAGACAGGTATGTATATAGAATTTCTTTCTTATTTTTTTTTTACCAAATAACGACATTCTTATACGTAATGTTTTATTCCAGACATAGAGAAGAAGTGGACAGATTACATAATGACTTTTCGAAAGCGAAAAATAGACTGGAAGAAAAAGTAAGTACAAATAAAAATCAATAACAGTAAATCTTATACCTTTAAACGAGCAATTCTTGTATATATATATATATTTATTTATAAATTTCTGTGATCTCGAAAACGGCTCTAACGATTTTGCTGAAAATTTGTATATGGGGGTTTTCGGGGGTAAACAATCGATCTAGATTAGTTTAATGTTTGGGAAAACGCGTGTTTTAGAGTTTTCATGCGTTTTTCTTTCTACGCAGAATATGGTCGCTAATTTCGTCGCGCCGCGACCGCCTTGATTTAGCTCAGTGGTTAAGGATAGCGACCGCTAGAAAGAGTGTTACGGGTTCGAATCCCACTCGGTGACTTACTTTTGTTTTTTTTTATGTTTAAGTTTATATTTTTTTTTATTTTGCATTGTTTTAAGACAAGTTTAAAAAAAATGAGTTAATGTTTGAGATGTAACCGAGCAAAGCTCGGTCGCCCAGGTACTGTAATACTAAATCAGGCAACGGATGTTCGTCAAAATGCATCGTCCGTTATTATGATCTTTTAACTATTTTTTTTTTCTTATGCACCACCTACCTACATTTAAGGACATAGAGGGTTCTTGTGGGAATTATTTGATTGATAGCGCACGAACATGTAAACACACAAACAGAACGATATTTGAGGCTTATTCTTACTTATCTTTTAATTAAAACCTTTTTTGTCATGCACCACCTAGCTATGACCGTTCTTGCGTAAGTTAATTGATTGATAGCGCACAAACATGTGAACACACAAGCTGAACCACATATAGAGGCTTATTCTTTCTCTATTTATTTCTTAGGAAAGAGAAATAAAAACGCTAGAACGACGATGTATGGAACGCGACAGGGAGAAAGAAGAGATACTTATTGAAAAGGGCGCTACAATAAATCGCCTGGCTGGCGAATTAGAGGCCGCGCAGAGCCGGCTGGTAAGCGGCGAGTCTGCTCGGCTCAAGGAAAAGGTCTCGCAGCTCACCACGGAGAGAAACGCTGCCAGGGAACAAGTCAAAGAGCTTGGGGTGAGTTTTGTATTGGCATTTGCATGACGGTCTAAAAAGAGTGTCACAATGAATCGCCTGGCTGGTGAATAAGAGCCCAGCGACGAGTCTGCCAGGCTGAAGGAAAAGGTCTTGCAGCTCACCACGGAGAGGAACGCTGCTGGAATAAGTCGAAGAGCTTAGAATGAGTTTGGTATTGGTTCTTATCCTGCATGATGGTCTGAAAATAATGCCACTATAAACAGGATTGGTTAGGCTGAAAGAAAAAGAACAAGTCCAAGAGCTTGAGCTAAGTATTATATTAATTCTTACCTTTCATGCTACTTCCCTTCTCGCTCACTTCTTCCTCCGGCCCTATCCCGTTTCTAGTTGAGGTCGGCTTCCCTAATCTTTCTTTTCCAAAAAGATCTTCGTCGTGTTGGGTTTCTTTAGGTCGTTGTTAACGCCACATCCATGTTAATCGAGGCCTGCCGGGGCATCTTGGGAACGACTTGAAGTCCATCGCTTTCCTGGTCGTGTGGACGTTTGGCCTTGTGTATGTGGCCGCACTATCAAAGGCATGCCACTTCTAGCTTGTCGGGCAGTGGAAGTCCACTGCTCTTTGTCGAGAAGTGTGACCCTGCCAACCGCACCTCAACTATATCTATCTCCTTATAAACATTGGATTTATTTATTTAAATGAATTAGTTACTTAGACATTAGTAGCACGTAGGATAATAAGATTTCCGATTTCAATATGTTTTAAACATTTACACTTCCAATTTTTTATTTCAGTCGAAATTGGAAGTGACTGCGCACGAGTTGGTGCTGTGCCGCAACAAACTGTCGGTCAGTCAGAAGGAGTACGACAACTGGCGCTCCACGCTCAACCAGATCTTGAATGAATCTCTGCCAGACAACACTTATTTAGGTACGAGTCGAGAGCACACGGGGGGGGGGGGGGGGGGTCGTCGGAAGCAAACAATATGACTACCCCCCCTCCCCCTTCGAAGAGTGCGGAGGAGCAAGCTTCAAGGTTTCTTTATACTACTTATGGTCACCAATCCAGCTGGACTTTCAACATGCGTAGGGTTAATAATAAGTGCTCAACATCTACATCCATGCTACCAATACTCATTAGCTGGTGGTTACTATATAATACCTATTTGATAATTTTACAATGCTATATTTTTTGTTATCAAAATACAATACAAAATCTGAACAAACATAATTATTATCGTAGGTGAACCTCCATCACCAGGGAAACTGACTACATTGAAAGAAATATTAAGCAGATATAAACAACAGCTGAACAAACTGCCCATGCTACAGGAAGAAATTGCCAAACGGTAAGACTTGGAAATTATGTCTTCTCACACATGTCTATACATTTTATGTTGACGAGAACGACCAGTCCAGACAAGAAATCACATATCTAATAAGTCATTAACAAATTCATCATCCACTACTTAATAAACAGTTACTATTATTTTTATAAGGTTTTTAGTCATTCAAGATCAGTACTAAAGTACTCAAAGTAAATAATGAAATAAGCAATGGCAATAAATTCATCAAGCAGATTTGAACACGTGATAGCTCAGTGGGTAAGAGCTTGGAGATATCAAGACCAAGGTCGCTGGTTCAATCCCCGTCCGACGTGGTATTTTTTCACCGTTGCTTATTATAATAGTTATTAAATGTTACTTATACAATTTCATTCTTAATCTCAGTGTATTAAGGATTAAAATAATTAAGAAATAGGATTTGATAAAGCATAATTTTTTTCAGAGACAAGAAGTTAGAACAACATCGCAAACAAGAATCTGAACTTCGGTCGAAAATAGAAGAGCAGAAAGGAATAGAGATGCAGCTGAACTCTCGAGTAGCGGTGCTGCAGAATAAGTTGGAACTGTTGGGGAGCAATTCTGACAGTGAACTGTTAGAGAGTTACAAACAACAGAATGAACGGTTGCAGACGGAGATTGAAGAAGCTCGAAGTGAACTCAAAAAGGTAACTTATAGTACTAGAAATAGGGTAGAGTTTTACTTAAACTGCCTCACTTTTCACGTCTGTTTCGCCAGAAATGCGTTATGTATATCTTCGTCACAGTGCTGCCATCTAGTGTTAAACATTTCATTAGATCTGCATTTTATATTTTGACAGTTGGATCTCAAATACACCGAATTAGAGATGGAATACGACAAGCTTAAGGCAGAGAAAGGCAGCCGCGCGTCCATAGTACAGGAGGCCAACGCAGACTTGCTCAGGGAACTCGAGCGGTATAGCACTCAGCTCAAAGACACGCTCAAGGAGAACGGCGAACTTAAGAACTTGTACCTCCAGGTATTGCACCCGTAACTTACTCGTATAGGCTGATGCGGCGTAAGTCAGACGACGTGGTCATCGCGGTCTATTAGGCCTCGCGTGTGAAGCAAATGAAAATTTTAGAGGCGTCGCAACTTATAGCGTTAGCGAGCCTTGACTAAGTCCAAGAACTTGTTAAGTGTACCCTTTAAGGGTCCCCCGACCCTAGACCAAAATACAACTTTCCATACAAACGTAGTCTACGTTTTATTTCAAAACGACATGTCCGATTTGGGCAAAATTTTGTAATTTTAAAGATATTGCAATTATCTAGGTTTATAACTAGTTTCCGACGGTAAAAATATGAACTTGAAATAGAATATAGTGTTTTATATCATTTTTGACCATTAGTATGGGAAACTTCTAAATCGTTATATTTTCTTTCCAGTTCATAATTTTACTGTAGGAAACCAGTTATAACCCTAGATAATTGCAATTTCTTTACAATTACCAATTTTATTTTGGTCTAGGGTCGGGGGACCCTTAAAGGCTCTAACAGACGAGTTCTTAAAACTCTGCTGCCATAATGTTGTAAGGAAACACCATTGGTTTTGCGAGGCTTTCGTAGAGATACACTATAACGTCTACTCAAAGCTTTTAACAGACGAAAGAAAGTAAGTTCGCAGCCCTGGTCTACGACATGTGTTGCGTGACAGTCGGCGACTGTCACTGCTGTCACGAACAGCCGCGCAACAGTGGTCGATCGACGGAATACACAATAATGTAGTGTTTTTCTACTAACTACAATAAGAAGTCCTTGTAAGACTAGTTGTTGTATTATGTTTCCTCACAACGTCACGGCAGCAGGCTTAAGGAGAACCTTATCATCTTGGGATAAAGTTTAGAATATCTCACAGCATATAGCTAAACTAACTATGACTATTATCATCATTATCATAATCATTTCAGCCACATAATGTCCTCTGCTGGACATAGGCCTCTCTCTATGATTATGGTCAAAGCTTATAATATTGTTTGTTATTTTAGTACTCAGTATGATAATATTTTTAGGCATGCAGTTCCCGAGACGCGATTTCAAGGGAACTGAAAGATATTCAGAGTAAGATACAAAAGGAGCGGGACTTTTTCAAATCGCAAGAGAAAGAGTACGTGGCAAGGATAGAGAAAGAGAAACAACAAGCTGAAAAGGCTACGTCGGATCTGACAAGCACTAAAGAAGAGTTGGACAAAGCCAATAAGAGAATATCGGAGTTGCAGAAAGAGTTTACGGATAAGCAGAGAGAGTTTACTGATAGGCTGAATAAGTATCTTGACGGTAAGAACTCACTTGTTAAATTTGTTGTAGAATAACAGTATATTACAGTACAAATAATCACATTGTCACATGATCACATCATTCATTACACAAATTTTATAAAGGCAAAAGTTTGTGAGTGTCTATGTATGTTTGTAACTTCTTAGTCTTCACGCGCAAACGGCTGGACCAATATTGGTAAATTATTGTATTCAGGGAGCTGACACCTTGGATTACTCTTGGATTACTACTTTTTCTACTTTTACCGCGGGTAACATCACGGGGCGCAGCTAGTTTTAAATAAATGTATTTTTGCCTTCTCTATATAAAATGTTATCTTTTATGTACTATTGATAATTCCTTTTTTAGGCTTTTAAAGCACTCACCTTTCCGTTGGCTCGGGCATTCAACTACCCGATTGTTTTGTTTCAGATGAAAAGAGTGCAATGAGAAAAGAGATGGAGTCTTGTGCGCAGTGCGAGAAGAATTTGAAGCATATACGACACCTGGAAGACCAACTTAGCAAATGTAGTATTAGGCTAGGTATGCACCACAACTAATTCACCTACTTGATGGCTCATTTTTGTTGTGTTTTAACTTAGTCTAGCAAAAATGCGGGCCAAAAGGACCAATAAAAATAAACACAAAAACTTTTCGAGAATTCTCGTACTCAGAAGAGTACACTACTACTACTCCGTACTCTCGTAATCTTACTCTAAACGTACCGTCGTGAGGCGCGGCATCTTGTTGGCTACCCATATTATTGGTTTCGTAGGACCGCAATATCTATCCGAATTCTATAGGTATCTGTGGGTATCTAGGAAGTGTAAAAATATTTTTTTTTCATTCTTCATCTTAGCGCGTTCTTAGTTGCATCTTAAGTTGCGCTGCTTCGGAGCCCGTGGTGCGCTTTTCTGCTTTTTTTTCTCCAAACATAATATGCATGTGGTCACCCAAGAATTCTATTGCCAAGCCACTTTATGTTGATGTACAACGTGGAAGGGACATAGGTACCTGTAATAAATCGAACCACGAGCTATATTTAATGAAGTTAAACTAACAGTAAAAATTAAAAAAAAGCATTTTCATACGAAATTGTGCAGTCACCTGGGCAATTTGTATGTTAATGTCGTTATTTCTTTACTTATTTTTTTATCATGGTACTACTAGTGACCTAGTATAGTCTGTGGTTTGATTTATTACAGGTATGTCCCTTCCACGTTTTATATTCGACATCCGTGGCGTAGGTCAACATGCTAGTTCGCCACCTAGAGGTCCCGGGTTCGATCCCCGCTCAGGGCAAGTTGGAAAATGGCCTTTTTCAAATTTGTCTTGGGTCTTGGATGTGTATCTATATATATGTATTTGTTATAAAATATAGTATCGTTGAGTTAGTATCCCATAACACAAGGCTCGAACTTACTTTGGGGCTAGCTCAATCAGTGTAATTTGTCCCTATATATTTATTTTATTTTTTATTTTATATTGTAACGTATAATAAATAATAAATATTTGAGTTTTTGAGTATTAATTCAAGTGAAGAAGAAATAGTCGAAACAGTTTGAATAAATTGGCTTCCTATAACATAATAGCAGCTGAAAGAATGTGAAAAGCATTCAATAAGATTTATTTATGTTCAGCATCTCAAGAAAGTAACGAAGAATTGATGCGCGAGCTGAAGGGCAAAGCGGAGTTCTTCCAGCAGTACATAGTGGAGCGATTCCGGCGGCTGACCGAGCAGCGCTCCGTCGGCACCAACACCGAGCGCGCCGCGCGCGCCGATTGCGGCCCCGGCAGCGACGGCGACAGCGACAAAGATGGAGACGACACGCTCGCGGCTAAGGTGCGTGGTCCGGACAGCTTATTTATTAAAGCTTTATTGACCATAATGGCACAAAAGGTGAACTTAATGCTAATGCATTTTCTGCCAGTCAGCCTTTAGGAAAAATAGAAAAAAAATTACCGTCACAATGTGGAAGGGACATGCCCATAATAAACCAAAACACAAAAATTAAACAGTCACAAAAAAAATAACGAAAAACTTATCGACATTCCCATTAACAATTTGTTTTTTTACGATATTTATTATCTATACTCCCTTTTCTTTCCAAAATACTTGAGGCCGTAGTTCACGCCCAAGTATCTTCCTATATCTTTTCCAACTCCCTCCTTACTCCTTTTCAATCTGGTTTCCGTCCTGCCCACAGCACTGCTACTGCTCTCCTTAAAGTCACCGAGGATATTCGGTTGGGCATGGAGAATACGTGGGTCACCGTCTTAGTTCTTATTGACTTCTCTAATGCTTTTAATATGGTGGACCACGACATTCTCCTTGCTATTCTTGAGCATCTTCAATTCTCGTCTTCAGTTTTGGATTGGTTTTCTCAGTATCTCCGTAATCGAAAGCAAGCAGTTCATATTGACCGCGTTATTTCGGACTGGAATAATCTGTCTAATGGTGTACCTCAAGGAGGTATCTTGTCACCTTTACTTTTCTCTCTTTTTATAAATCTTCTTTCTCCTTCCATTGGTTGTTCTTACCATTTTTATGCGGACGATCTGCAAATTTATGCCCAAGCGTCAGTCAACGACGTAGACTCGTGTGTTGCGAGTGTAAACTCGGCCTTGTCAGCTATTTTATCCTGGTCTAATGAATTTGGAATTCAGGTTAACCCTTCTAAGTGCCAAGCAATTATTGTAGGTAGTTCGAGGCAGATCTCTCAAATTGATTTTGATACTGTCGCACCTGTGACATTTAATAACTGTATAATCCCCTACAGTAAATCTGTAAAAGGTCACTTAGGTAGCCGAAATCAGTCGTTCTGTTACTGTTGCTCTTCAACAGCTTAACCGTCTAAGAAACTTTTTGCCAGTTAAAACGAAGATTTTGTTAATTCAAACATTGATACTACCCATCATTGATTACGCTGATGTGTGTTACCCTGATCTCAATATAAATTTTCTCAATAAGCTTGATCGTCTCGTTAATAATTGTATTCGTTTTATTTTCTGCCTTCGCAAATATGATCATATATCATCTTTTCGTTCTGAGCTTAAATGGCTTCCTATCCGTGAACGCAGACAAATGCGAATTCTTTGCACTCTCTTCTCAATTCTTTCGAATCCAAATTCTCCTCAATACCTGAAATGCAAATTTCAATTTCTTTCTGACACTCATGATCGGCAACTTCGCTCTGCCGACACTCGTCTTCTCTCTATTCCTCTACATCGCACTAGCTTTATAGAAAACTCCTTTACCTTACAAGCTTCACGGCTCTGGAATGCTTTACCCGTTGACATCAAGGACATTTCCACAAAATTTTCTTTCGAAAGAAAAATACATTCTCTTCTTTTAAAACAATGAATCCCCTTTTCTGTTTTACCATCATCATTCATTGTTTGTATATAATAGAATGTATGAATGTTTATGTATGTTTATGTACGTTAATGTATGTTTATGTATGTATATAAATATGTATATGTGTATGAATGTTATAAGCTTAGGTATATGTACCTATGTAGGTTTATTTGTATGGTATCTATGTGTTGTTTTATTTAAGGAATTTTTCGCCGCTACCAAATCTCTGTTTATCCTTATGGTTGACTGGGAGAGAACGCTTTTAGCGTTAAGTCCGCCAATTGTAAACAATTGTATATTGTGGATCAATAAAGTTTTTATAAATAAATAAATAAATAAATAGATATTTTAATTCCATTATACTATACTAAGTGATCTAGTATAGCCCGTGGTTCGATTTATTACGGGTATGTCCCTTCCTTTAATGTGCGGAATGGTACTAGACTGCCGCGCGATATAAACTTTATCTGGGTTTATCGATGGTACCATGCTACGACTGCAGGTGGCACAGTGCATTCAGGTCCAATAAGCCGCTATTATTAGCCGCGAGTTTAAAAAGCCACTTCCTTTCCAAGAGAAAATAAAAATTGTATACACACAAGGCCGTAGCCGTAGCCTTCGGGTTTTGCGATCATTATGTATTAATATAACTATTACAAACAGAACGGAATCTTCTAAGGTCCCGCGCAATATGCGTTCCTGTTCCCCGTCCTCGCACTTCAACCAAAGCGGCTGCAGGCCAGTGCAGCCGCTAAACACCCTCCACTAGGCGAGAACGGGGGATGGGAAAGGTGCGAGGACGCATATTGCGGGTTACCTAATAGTTATTTTAATTCTGTAACGATGTATAAAGTTTGAGCTGTTCAGGTGCATGAGAGCACGTACATCTGTTTGCGAAACAAAAGACTGGGCACTGCACTTCAATATAAAAAAGATAATCATAATAATGTAACTTTTTTAATGGCTATTTTACAGACTGATTTAATGATAAAAGAAAAAGCAATAAGGGATCAAATTGCGGAGAAGTTCACTCTAGAAATGAAAACAATGGAAATGAACTGCGCGAGACGCATCAAAGAAATGGAGAACGAACACCTCGGCGCTATCACCAAGCTCAAAGAACTGCTAGAACGAAAGGCGCAGGAAGTTGAAACTTTAAAAGAATTCATCCTAGGTGAACGGGCTAAAGTAACGCATATATTGGAAGCGAAAGAAAACGAAATATCAGTGCTTATCAAAGAACATAATGAGTTGCAATCAGAGTGTCAGAAGGCTAAAGATGCTTTGGGGGAATGGAGAGTGAGGGCAGAGAAGTACAAAGACAAAATAAGTAAAGTTTGTGCGTTGGAAGAGACGTTGAAAAAGGAAAGGGAAAGCATGAAGAGCAAAGTGCTAGAGTTGCATACGAAGTACTCGCAGCTGGAGCAAAAGTTTGAAAGGTTGCAGGCGGAGCATGCGGCGTTGCAGGATAAATATAAGAATGCGAAGAAAACCATTTTTACTTATAAGGTGAGTTACAGATACATTATCATGCCTAATGGGGTAGTCAAACCACAAAAATAATTTAAGAACATATTATTAATAAGTTACCGTATTGTTAATAATAAGATATTATTAATAAGGTAGGTAGGTTATCTAAATTAATAAGGTAGCGCGCAATATGCGCCCCCCCCCCCCCTTCCCTGCACTCCCCCCCCCCCCCCCGTTCTCGCCTTGTCAAGGCTATCAGGCGAGAACGGGGGATGGGGACGCATATGCCGCGGACCTTAGGAGATTCCGTTCTGTATGTAATACTCATATTGATTCTGTAACAGTACCCAGGGCTGTAAGATCAAAGACTCAAGGTCACTTTTAGTGAGACTGTTGGCGTGAATATAGAAAAAGGAATTAAAACATTGGTGCTAGCCGCATTGCCTATTAACATGATTTTATCTCATGTCCTTGATCGGCTGTTACGATCTGCGTGGAAAGAATAACTGGTATATTCTAAGTTTCTTTTTCTGCCAAACCAGCATAAAAGGTGGTGCAATGTTACTTCATGAGTTTTGACCTTATTGACGGGTGACAATTTTTATTTTACCTGCAACTTAAAGACCGTAAACTTCATTGAACAAATGGTCAAGTAAAATTACAGCCTTCTAGCAAACGTCATTAAGTTACCTATAACAGATGGACAGACAGACTTGGCGAATTTATAAGGATCGTCATTTAAGAGTCCCCTTACCCTAGACTTCTCCATACAAACGTAGTCTACGTTTAATTATGAAACCACATGTCAGATTTCGGTAAAAATTGGTAATTGTAAAGAAATTGCAATTATCTAGGGTTATAACTGGTTTCCTATAGTAAAATTATGAACTGGAAAGAAAATATAACTATTTAGAAGTTTCCCATACTAATGGTCAAAAATGATATAAAACACTATATTCTATTTCAAGTTCATACTTTTACCGTCGGAAACTAGTTATAAACCTAGATAATTGCAATATCTTTGAAATTACAAAATTTTGCCCAAATCGGACATGTCGTTTTGAAATAAAACGTAGACTACGTTTGTATGAACTTTAGAGCCAAGCAGTCTTCTTTTTCCTCTATCCTTTGTCAAGGCACTTGTCACATTATTACACCATATCGTCTTTAACGCATCCATCCACCTTTTCTTTGGCCGTCCTCTGTTCCTATATCCAGTAACATTCAAGATTTGACAACTTTTTATTTACGTGGTTCTCCTCTCATTACTAGCCAAGCTGTATTTCCTTAAAATGGCCTATAAACAGTTTATTTTATACTGAATGTTGTTGTAGGATTACATTGCAAAAAAAGACGACCACGTAAACAACGAGATGAACCGAATACAGGACGAGTACCGGAAGATTTTTGTGAAGCTGCAGACCCAGATCAACTACCACGTGAACTGTCGGATACAGGAAGAGCGAAGCAAGGAGAAGCGGGGGCAGCCGCAGCCGTTTGATGTGAGTAGTCTACGTATTTGTTTACGCCAAAGACGAATTTAAGAGGGGAAGAGGGGGGGACCTTCTTTACATGAACTTATAAGGTAGGCCTATAAACGCCAGGGAGGAAGTAGATGTGTATTTATTTTCCGACTACAGCGAAGCCAAAAGGAAGCGTCTACTGATTAGGCTGGCTATATGACGTCATAGTAAATTGACGGTAGCGCTCTCTAAAGACCATAAAGTAACTTAAAAATAAAATAAATCTAATCATACCGTCTGTGCCATTTTTGAAACAAGGAGTCACTAAATGAACGGGTTTTTGTATGGAAAAACCATTCGTTTAGTGACACCGCGTTTCAAAAATAGCACTTCAGAAGGAATAACCTACAGATAACGTGTAACATTTTCTATGTATTTTTTTCTATTCCAGTACTCAGCGAAATTAGAAGCATTGAACGAAGAATTCGCTCGTCTGTCTCAGTCTCGCTTTAAGGAGGCGCCCGAGCTCCACCAGCAGTGACGTCACGCGCCGCGCTCGCCCCGCGCCCGCTGTGATCTCCGCCCCACACCACGGGCCATACATGTATACTTACTGTTGTCCGTCTTTTAACCACTGGAAAAGGTTTATGGTTTGCCTTATTAGATTTAATTTTTAGAACTCTGTAGGATTTTGCAGAGGTCGACTTACAGGGTTGACTTTAGTTGGCACAAACAGTCTTCAAATCCAAACTGACGTCAGCACCGATGATGTGACATTAGATAGTACTGGACAACAGGCATTCGTCCAATGACCTCACGTCATTTGGATCTGGCGCCTTACCTTGTTAAGAACCCTTTTTTTAAACCGCTCGCTAGTGTAAAATTATCGACAGATGAGAACATATGGTCTTTTTGGAAATGAAATTTTAATGAAAGTTTGAAAGTGCCTAATTATTTATATTACTTGTCTATAGCACACCAGAGGAAAATAATGGCCTTTTTGGGAAATCAATTTCATTGAATGAAAGTTTGAAAGTGCCTAATCACCACAAACAATTTAACAAGATATGCACTCGCCTGGGTTTTTTTAACACATCGGTACACTTAACTTGACACAGTAGAAATAACAATTTAATTACGTCCATAGCCGTAATTGTCCCGGAATGTGTTAATATGGCAGGATTTATATAACAATAATCTCATAAAATATCCTTTTATAAACTATGCATATGTATTTAACACGCAAGTTTGTTGTTATCAGTGTCACTACAAGTTTTTTATATAAAAACGTGAAGGAAAGGAAATTAAGTGCAACATGCACACAATATCTTATGCGTTTTGTGTTTAATGCCAACCGATTTATAAGCCGCATAAAAAAAAGGCGGCATACCAAACTTTTTAATTTTGGTGGCTTTTCAATTGAACTGCGTGTGTGGGGCCAACGTGGACAACGTGGTAATTATTTTCGTACTTATTTTGTAAATATATTTGCCTTCACTGGCGAAGAGTAGTATGCAAGTTTGTTAAAAGAATCTTTGCATTTGTTAGGAGTAAGCAAGGATACAATTCGAAAATCTACTATTTCGTAAAGACTGTATTGAATAAACGCAATTGTCCCAGTTTTTGCCTTAATATTAATGTACATTATACAATTCTTATGTGTGTAGACTGAAAAATGATAAAATCATTCCATAATTAACTTAAAAGTATACCTGTGATAGTCTGGTACAGATTTAGATAATGACCAGTATTAAAAGAGTTCAAAATATGCTTCAACATTCCTTTTGATTCCATACACTTTCTAGATGGCTGAGGTGTTGGATATTTTCGAATTTATCGTTTGTAACTGCTCAAACTATTTTAGTATTATGTATGAGTAATGTTGATTTTCGTTTATATGTTAAATATTAGATATTTTAATTAGTTATTTGTACGATTAGGCTGTCCTGATCGGTGAAAATGGAGCCATTTTAGGTTTCTTTCCTGTTCTTGAAGCAATTACAAATAAAACTATTATTTTTAAATATTTACATGTTTTATTTCTTTATATAATAATGTGATGGAACGAACGGCATTTTTGCGACAACACAGGGCACGTCTCTTCCTCTGATATTTACCAGTAATTCAGTGCCAGCTTTCTTAAGGGCTTCTGCGACATATCCCATGGCGACGTTGCCGCCGAGCGACGGGCTGGGACACCCGCTAGTCACTTTGCCCACAATCTCGGAGGTCTTCACGTCCTTCAACAAAGCATCCTTTCTCGCTGGAGCGCCAGTTTCCATCCTTATTCCTACTCTTCTTTTCGTTACACCTTCTTTTATTTGCCTCAATATGATTTGTGCTCCTGGGAAATTGGCCTCAGCTCTCCTAGGTTTCGATATTAGCCACGTCAGGTTAGCTTCCACTGGCGTCACGCCTTCGTCGATATCGTTGCCGTACAAGCACAGGCCAGCTTCCAAACGTAGGGAGTCCCTCGCGCCTAACCCGGCAAGTTTTACATCGTTACACTGCAACAGAGCTTCGGTGACGGCGTCTGCCTTGTCAGCTGGAATAGATATCTCAACGCCGTCTTCCCCCGTGTACCCGCAGCGCGTGATCCGACAAGGCACTCCGGCTACTGAGCCAATGCGTGACGTCATAAAAAACAAATCATTCATCTTTACATCGGTCAGAGATTGCACAGCTGCCGCGGCCTTGGGTCCCTGAACAGCAATCAGAGCTCTTTGGTTTACATCCCAAAACTCTACGTTTACATCTTTGCCTTTCTTCCTGAACATTTCAGACGTTTCCTTCATGTGTTCCCTATCAACTTCCAAGCGCCCAGCATTAGAAACTACATAAAGAGTTTCATTATTCACTTTAGTTACGATTAAGTCGTCTATAATTCCACCTTTATCGTTCAAGAACACAGTCAGGGAACTGGATCCCTCTGCCATGCCTTTTAAATCTACGGGACATATGGACTCGAACCAAGATATGCAGTCTTTGCCTCTAACATTGGTCTGTAGCATGTGTGACACGTCGAAAATGGATGCATTTTTTCGAGTAAACAGGTGAGACGCGGATACACTCTGATCAGCATACAGCACTGGTAGGGCGAAGCCTGCAAAGTCGACTACTTTGCCACCGTATTTGATGTGCAAGTCATATAAAGGGGTCTTGGTCGGCGGTTTACTACTTTCACTGTAAACACGTAGTCTTAGTAAAGCTGCACTATTGACATGCAGTATCTTTTTGGCGAGGCACGCCCGACTTAAACTTTGAAGAGAACACATCATCACGTCGTTCCCGTTCGCGACAAGTTCTAAAACTGTTACATTACTTATCATCTCACTGGCGGGTCAGAAGATCAAGCGAAAATAGTTGCGGTATGTGATAAGGTAATGTCTCATTACAGAAAACCGATTAGATTACATCATTTACAAAATGAAATGTAATATTTACAAACTAAATTATTTCTTTAACATAACATCATCAATTTAGTGAGGCACAGATTAATATATTATGTGGCTAGCTAATGTGAGGTAGGTACTTGTAAAGTTTTGTTTGTTTGTTTATTAAATCTTTATTGTACATAAACACAAAAATACAAGTTAGAAGTAGAAAACAGTACAAAGGCGAACTTATCCCAGATAGGGATCTCTTCCAGTCAACCTTGAATTAAGAGGACAATTTACAACACAGGGTAGAGAGTGGGTACAATATACATAGAACAGAAAACAGAATCCAATTAAACAATTTACTACACTAAGAACAAATAAAAGTTATACTAATACTTGTAAATACAAAAACTATAACACAATAAATATAAATACATAAAATATACATATGTAATAATTCATATACTAGTAGTTCGCCGCGAACTTAGACCTCGCGATTATTTTTTGCAATTCAGTTTCCTAAATAACCCCTAGATGGCGGTATCCAAAGTTAGAACGCGCTATGGTTTCGTTTGCTACATAATCGCGGACATTTTTATTAATATTTCAAAAACTACTGAACCGATTTTGATGCGCAACGAACTTAAAAATTCTATTAATGTTTCCTACATGCCTACCAAGTTTCATCAAAATCAAACCATCGGTTCGGCTGCTATCGCGGTACAAACATACATACATACATACATACATACATACATACAATGTGTTTTCGCCCCCAACTCGATTTAGAGACATATATAATAAATATATACATACTCTTATACATATATATAACTCAACTCAAGTCTCGAGACTTTCCGACTTTTGCTTCCTAATTTTAAATTTAAAAGAATGCAAAGAAGACGACATTTTAATTTCTAACGGCAGTTTATTCCAAAGCCTTGCTGCATATACTGCAAAAGACTTATTAAAGCCCTGCGAGGAGTGAGCGGGTATGTGCAGCGTCGGGTTGTTAGATCGAAGGCGGGAGTCAATGTCACGAAATAAAAAAATTTCGAAGTTATTAATTTTGACAATATAAGTAAAATACAATTAGTACCGACCATTTGTATTGGACAGACAACTTATGTACTATTAATTTTCCACTTCACTAGGCATGGTATCATGTGGATTAAAACTTAGTCTGATTTGATTATACAAATTGTTATGGGATTTGGGATAGGGAAATAAAACATGAAATATATATCAAAAACTAATTAATATTTTTATTATCACTAACATTATTTGAAAACAATTTTAACATATTCCTCATGAGTCAACAGTTCACTCTTTGTTGCCTCAGAATTAGCAATACTGGACAAAATTATAGCAATGAAGCCATCTGCATCTGGCATCTTCTTCAAGAGTTCAGGATGTTCTACCAGCTGCTCATTGACCTCTATTAGAGTTCCCTTCATGCCACATGGAACATCAAAGCTGCTACCATCGTTATACTCTACTTTGCAAATTACAGAATTTGGCATCAGTATCTGCCCACCTTTTTTGCCTTTGCCTTTCACAGTATTGTTGAGGCGGTCCACCTTTCCAACTGAGTAATTAATATTGTACCCAAAATCCTTCTTGAAAAAAAAGTGGCTTGGAGCCAAGCTCAAAAGAGTGATTCTGTTTGAGTGAAACATAAGCATTATGTCATTGTTCTCTACGCCGTCAACATTCAAAATGTACCTTTTGCTGAAATACCTATCAGTAAATGTCTTAATGTTAGATAAGTCTGGGATGGAGTCTAGAATCTTAAACTCCATTTTGAAATAAATGCTTATGCAGTAGCAGCCTTTGCTTTCTCTTGTGCTAATATACGCGCGCGGATTTCAGCGTGGCGTCTTCTAGAGTCGTCTAAATTAGCTTTTTGACGTCGAAGTCTTTCTTGTTTGAGACACCTTCTCATATCCGCATCATAATCATTACAATATCCCATAAACTTTCGAAATGGATGCTGAAAAATAATCCAAAAAATAATTACTTTGTTATGTATGTACATGTATTGTGTTCTTTTTTTATAAAAAAGAACATAGAATCTTCGAACCAAATTCATATATTTAGAGGTTATGAATTTAAAAGAAGCCAAAGTTGAATAAACCACAAAACAGCTTTTAGGTAGGAAACTGATTTATATTACACCAATGATATTAGAGATATAATTATATTATTAAGTAAGTAATGTTATTTTATTACGCAATCTTATTTTAAGCATAGATACCTCTGTATGGCAGTCCATCAATTTTTTTATCAAAACGTTGCATTCATCTGTATGTAAATGTGGCGACAAATCGGTGTGCATCCCTTACGTAAGAATTATTAGCGAATATCCAAAAAAATTGTCGGGAATTTTATATTAGTTATAAAATCCTAAGCTCAGTAATTCATAAAATTGTATTTTATTGAATTGTTGTGCCAGAAATGTCACTGTGACATTGACAGTGACACAGTCTAATATTTTTTCTTATAAATATAAGATGGCTGAAGATGATGAAGATAAGATGGCCTAAGTCTTTCGGCCCACGGCCCACACAGACTGAACTTTTGTCTCGCTTGGACAAGATTGTAAGAGAGACAAAATATTCAACTGTCCTCTGAACAACAGGTGCTGGGTGGGCCCAAGCAACCTTACCAATACGCCACATAATCATTTCAGCCGCACAGCGTCCACTGCTGGACATAGGCCTCCCCCAAGGATTTCCAAAATGACCTATCTAGAGCGGCTTGCATCCAGCGCCTTCCAGCGACCTTGGTTAGGTCGTCAGACCACCTTGTGGGTGGGTGTCCTACGCTTCGCTTGCCAGTACGTGGTCGCCATTCGAGAACCTTTTTGCCCCATCGGCCATCGGTTCGTCGCGCTATGTGTCCCGCCCACTGCCATTTCAACGAGCAAATCCGCTGGGCTATGTCAGTGACTTTAGTTCTCCTACGAATTTCCTCATTTCTGATTCGATCACGTAGAGAAACACCGAGCATAGCCCTTTCCATAGCGCGTTGCACGACCTTGAGCCTTCTTATGAGACCCATAGTAAGGGACCATGTTTCAGAGCCATAAGTCATCACTGGTAACACACATTGGATGTAAACTTTAGTCTTAAGACACTGAGGTATATTTGACGAGAAGACACTGCGTAGCTTCCCGAACGCTGCCCAGCCGAGTCGGATTCGTCGAAAGACCTCTTCCTCGAAGCTGGAACTTCCTGCCTGGATCAATTGACCCAGGTAGATATACTGGTCTACAACTTCGAGGGTGGAGCTCCCAACACAAACAGGTAGGGGCGCAACATGGACATTCGACATTACTTTCGTTTTGTCCATGTTCATTTTAAGGCCCACTTGTTGGGAAACTCGATTTAGATCTCCGAGCATAGTACTTAGGTCTTCCACCGATTCTGCCATGACAACGATATCGTCGGCAAATCGAAGGTGAGTGATATACTCGCCATTGATGTTAATGCCAAATCCTTCCCATTCCAGAAGCTTGAAGGCATCTTCCAGTGCAACGGTGAACAGTTTCGGAGATATAACGTCTCCCTGTCTTACACCTCTATGCAGTGGAATTGCCCTCGTGCACTGCTCCTGTACTCGGACTGACATAGTGGCGTTACTGTATAAGCACTTCAACACTTCGATATACCGATAGTCAATACGGCATCGCTGGAGAGACTGAAGCACGGCCCATGTTTCGATCGAATCGAAGGCTTTTTCATAGTCCACGAACCCCAAGCATAACGGCCGGTTATACTCCCTCGTCTTCTCTATTACCTGCCGCAGCGTATGAATATGGTCCATGGTACTAAAACTTTTACGGAAACCGGCTTGTTCGGGAGGCTGGAAGGCATCAAACCTGTTTGCGAGACGATTCGTGATGACCCTCGAAAACAACTTATATACATGACTCAGAAGCGTGATAGGCCTATAGTTCTTCAATAGGGTGCTATCTCCCTCTTTGAAGAACAGGACCACCACGCCCCTGCTCCACGCTTCCGGCGTTACGCCCTCGAGCAGAACGGAATTAAAGAGCCTCTGAAGGACTTTCAGTACCGGCGTTCCGCCTGCTTTCAGAAGCTCTGCTGTAATTCCATCCTCGCCCGGCGCCTTGTTGTTTTTAAGCTGTTTGAGGGCCATCCTAATCTCGTACAGGCTGATGTCCGGGATATCTTCGGTATAGTGTCGGGTTAACTTGGCTCTTGGGTCTTCAGCCATTTGTCCGCTGGGTTGTGAAACTGAGGTGTACAGCTGTCCATAAAACCTCTCGATCTCCGCCAGAACCCCTTCCTTTGTCGACACCACGTCGCCGTCCTCATTCTTTAGCTTCATCAATCGGCTTTGCCCAACCGACATAGCTCTCGCGAACACTTTGGAGCCTTTGTTCTGCTCTATCGTCTCCTTAATACATTTAGTATTAAAGGAGCGGATGTCGTGTCGCAAGGACTTTTGTATATGATTTTGGATATGATTCAGCATCTTCAGAGGTCTGCAGGGGGCTTGATCGTCGCTCTGCCATTAAGGTAAGGGTCTCAGCAGAGATTTTCTGAGGTCTTTGTTTGGGGCGGGACTTAAACATCTTCGATCCCACCGCTTGGACAGCTTGTATAAACCCTTGGTTTATCTCGTCCACTGTAACGCAATCCTGAAGGCCTTGAAAGCGATTCGATAGTTCAAGCTGGAAACCCTCGGAGTTTTCGATTTGGATCTGAGTCGGTCGGAGCGTCGACTTCATCAGCCGCGATCTTTCGACCTTGAGATCAATATTCACGATGCCTCTTAATATTCGGTGATCGCTCCCGGTTTTGATCCGATTGATCACTGAGACATCGTTGAATATTTGTCTCTTAGTCGTTAAGATGAAGTCGATTTCGTTTTTAACAAGGGGCTGGTTCTTCTTTGCTGGACCTATCCAGGTCCACTTCCTTTGTGGCGGCTTCTTGAAGAAAGAGTTCATCGCGAAGAGTCCCTCTTGCTCCAAAAAATCAGCCAGCCTACGTCCCCTGTTATTTCGCACTCCGTATCCGAAGTTTCCCAGCCTAAACTCTCCATCGCCTCGTTTGCCTAGTTTCGCGTTAAAATCCCCCATAACAACCGTAAAATAGGTTTCAGAAGTATGTATGGCCTTACTTATGTCCTCATACACTTCATCCACCTCTTCATCGGAGTGATCCTTTGTTGGCATATATACCTGTACTTTCAGCGAGTATCTTTTAAATACTCTGAGTATCAGGTATATTACCCTGCTAGAGACACTCTAGATGGTTGTGACGTTGTTAATGAGGGACTTGTGGACGAGAAACCCGACACCATGCTGGGACTTCTTTTTGTCCCCTTCCCGGTGATAGAGTAGGTTACCAGACTCTAGGGTTGTCGTGCCCTCGCCCTCTCTTCGGACTTCAGACAACCCTACAATGTCCCATCGTAACCTACTCATTTCCTCTTCCACCTCATCTAACCTCTCGTCAGTCCTCAGTGTGCAGACGTTATGTGTTACCAGGGCCAGTCTTCGACGGGAGTGGTAGCCGGATCTCTGCCGGGGATTCTTAGCACCCCCTGCCCCGCCGTTACCATGACCGCTACCGGAGCCAGGAATAGCGGGGCTGCCGGGGACTGGGGGCCTGGTCTTTTGTTGTACCTCCATATAGATTTGCCATACTCGCCACGCTTGGCAGGCGGGTTGGCGAGCGCAGTGTTGTCACTATATACGCCACAGTGGTCTTGGAATAAGGAAAATTTCAAATGTAGCCTTCCTGTCTTCGGTTCATAACACTATCAACCTCGTGGGTAGTATTTCAGTCCCTTGCTTTGCGACGTAGAGGTTGCCTGCTTGGCTATTAGCCGGATGCCTGGATTAGTATATCCGGTCCGAATACAGATCTTCCACTGAATTTGGCTTTTCTCTATGCTTGCAGATGCGTAAAATATTATTACTGCCTCCGTGGTGTAGTGGTTAGAGCGTTCGGCTCATACCCGGAGGTCGCGGGTTCGATCCCCGGCGGGGGCAACGACTTTGTGTTGTTGTCCTAGTTTGGTTAGGACATTATAGGCTGATCACTTGATTGTCTGAAAAGTAAGATGATCCGTGCTTCGGAGGGCACGTTAAGCTGTCGGTCCCGTTCACTGTCTTTAACATTGGTCGTTACCTAAAACCATGTCAGAGGCCTTTAAGGCGGTTTAAAAACTCTGACACTAGTGTTATTCACTAACACACACGATAAGAAGAAGACAGTTAGCCGCTGATGAAGCGGAGCGGTCTCGTCTCCTAGCCAGCTTTAAGCCAGTACCTAACTTGGCAGTAAACTAGGCTTGCGGTGCAAGGTCAAATGAGCCTCATCGCTTCAATCCCCTGAGTCACCACACTCACCACGGCCCACACTGTTCCAAAAACCCTTCGGACCTGACATTTTGAACTAAGCTCAGAATGTGACGCGTTTCGTTATTCTAAACGATAAGCAAAAACTCCCGTGTGGCAATTCCTTATAGTTTTGGAGAAAACTTAAACTAAAGTTGTTCGATTTTTTTAACTTAGAAAGTAAAATATATTTTTTTCTACCAGAATAATTACTTTATTTGCCCAAATTTTCACATCAATTTATTGGGCGTTTAAAACTGTATTTTATTATTGCTACCCCTAGTCGAAAATGTAAGCCTAAAGCGAAATAATAATATTTTTCAATGAAACGGTTTTATTATAATATCTACAATAATTCGAGCTATTAGCATCCAAATATCTATTTAAAATGTAGAGAATTAGGCTGTTTATCTTTGTATAAAAAAGTAGCTGCTAATTCCGTGGGATCTCGGAGAAATTCGATTCTAAATATTTCCTGACTCCGAACCCCTGAAACTTAGAAATAGCAATATTTCATATACGCATTTGCTATGAACTTTTAGTAAGGTCTAAATCTAAAAATACATTGGATTGAACGATTTTTATTGTATTATATTTTTTAGATCTACTAAAGAGCGGAAATTTTCCTTAACATTAGCAAATGTGGCAAAATATTATATTTAGTAGGATTTTTATCTTTTATAGGTGCTAGAAGACGTATAACAAAAAACTTATACTTACAACCTAATATAGATTAATCTGACGTCACAGTTCACAATCGATAATTTTGCAAGAAAAAGATAAATACTAAAACGGTGACCAACAATACTTTTTAATTTAAATTGAAATATAAAAGAAAAAAAAACCTATTAAATATAATATTTTGCCACATTTGCTAATGTTAAGGAAAAGGACCTTGCGTCATTTTGGTCCAACCCCTCAACAACGTTGAAAGTTATACCAAATGAAAGGTTTTGGAATACACTTTATTTTATATTATGACTGGTAAGTCGATATCTAGCGCGAACATGGAGTTTCGATGCATTTTTGATTCCAAGAAAGCATACATTCCTAAAATCATAAACCGTAAACAAAAGCAATTTTCTATTCTTTGTGTACCTTCGCGTACGCTACCTTTTCTGCCGCACCCCGCCGCTATGCACATTCCTTTTCTCTCCCCTCTCCTATACCCCGCCCGCCATTGGGTAACTATGTAATGACGGTTTTTTATTAAAAGATATACCCTTTTGCTCCACTGGAACCCTAAAAATAATGTAATATACCAATAGTCTCAAGAATATCATCACTAGGTGAAACTCCGATCAAAAATACTTGACATTTTTAATAAGTAAGTACATTTTTATAGGTAATAAATGAAACAAGTCATGTAAAAAAACACCTTGTTGGCGCTCGATTTCGGCTTGGTGCTAATAGAATGAAATGATCTACACTTCAAATGCTTTCATTTGGCATAGTTTTTATCACTGTTGAGCAAAGTTATTGGTATTTGGACCAGGGTCCATACATTTTTGCGCATGGTCCTTTCCGCTCTTTACTAGATCTAAAAAATATAATACAATAAAAATCGTTCAATCCAATGTATTTTTAGATTTAGACCTTACTAAAAGTTCATAGCAAATGCGTATATGAAATATTGCTATTTCTAAGTTTCAGGGGTTCGGAGTCAGGAAATATTTAGAATCGAATTTCTCCGAGATCCCACGGAATTAGCAGCTACTTTTTTATACAAAGATAAACAGCCTAATTCTCTACATTTTAAATAGATATTTGGGTGCTAATAGCTCGAATTATTATAGATATTAAAATAAAAACGTTTTATTGAAAAATATTATTATTTCGCTTTAGGCTTACATTTTCGACTAGGGGTAGCAATAATAAAATACGGTTTTAAACGCCCAATAAATTGATGTGAAAATTTGGGCAAATAAAGTAATTATTCTGGTAGAAAAAAATATATTTTACTTTCTAAGTAAAAAAAATTGAACAACTTTAGTTTAAGTTTTCTCCAAAACTATAAGGAATTGCCACACGGGAGTTTTTGCTTATCGTTTAGAATAAAGAAACGCGTCACATTCTGAGCTTAGTTCAAAATGTCAGGTTCGAAGGATTTTTGGAACAGTGTGCGGCCTGCGTCGTGCAGCGTCGTCGCATCACAGGACAGGACGCATTTCGCGCCATGCCGCCTTGAATGACGTCATCCGTCGCTCGCTCCCTTACCTCGTCCAGTGTGCCAGCAGTACTTAAACCTGCTGATATCAGTCAAGACGATGAAAAGAGGCCTGACGGAATGACGCTTACATACCTTGGAAAAATTTGCGGTCGCTGCATGCAGCTTCGGCGAGCGACGGCAGAAGCCAATAAAAGGCAAAAGTATGCGGCTTTTACTCCTTTTGTCGTGGAGACCTTTGTTTGTTTATTTTTCGTGTGTGTAAGTGGCCAACACTGGTGTCAGATTTTTCAGGCTGCCTAAAGGCATCTGACATAGCTTAACGACTGCCATACAATGATGACAGCCGGGACCAACGGCTTATACGTGCCTTCCGAAGCACGGAGGAGCTTCTAGAAATTTTTATGCCACTTGTGGTCACCCATCCAAGTGCGCACCACGCCCGGTGTTGCTTAACTTGCGAAAGCGCTAGCAATGCGCATTCCCGCCGGGCCGCGTATATCCAGAATCTGTTACGAGCCAACGCTGTACGAGTTTAGCCGCAACATGTTCTAGACTCATTATATGAGCATTTATTTATTTTGAGCGTACAATATCTGTTACGGTTTAACTTCAGCCAAACTCCAGTATCTATTCCTTATCATTTATTACAATGTTCCTTTTTTATTACGTACAAATATTTTAAGGAGTGATTCAGTCTATCGTTTTGAACAACTACCAAAAATTATCTGGGTTCTCATACTCATACTCAGATCGAAGTATAGTCACGTGATATCGTTACTATAAAAATGCAATTATTTTGTATTTTGAAATGCATTTATTGGGAAAAGTTTTTCGAAATGATGGACTGAAAGGATTAAATGTTTGTACTTAAACCCTTAAATTATTTGTACTTAATAAAAAGTATATAAGTGAAAAAGATATCCTACTAATGTAAAATGTAGAAACGTCATCTCAAGGGGGTATTATGGTTCGCCGCTGTAGAAGATATAAGATAGAAGATAATTAATTAACTATTACGAGTTTCAATTTGTAAACCATAATCCGCGTCAAGGTCACAGTTCACTATGCAAGCAATTTGTCACCCCGCACTCGCAGCACAAAGATGAAAAAGCATTAGTATTGCGTATTGCGCAATACGTCTATCTCATTCTAACGCGAGCGAAATTCAACACAGGCCATTTATTCCTAATTTTTTGATTTTCACCTACAAAGTATGTTGCGGCTCTGCTCGTATTATCTAAATCGCGTTGAATGCGCGAAATTTTGCATTTACGATTGCTTGGAAGATTCAACAAAACTATGTCACGTAATAATTCTTTTCCGAAAATTAAAATGGAAACAATTAAATAGCTTACAGAACTGATATCTTACGGAGTTGTTTGTATAGTAATATTTTGGTACCTATTAATATGTATACATATAAACTCCACTACAACTTGACAATATTTTGACTAACGACGTATCTACTTAAATACTTTTTAAGAACATTACTTATACATATATCAGTCTACAAACCTTTGGTTATTTCTATACTGAATGCGTGTAGGTGGAAGAATATGTAATGGAATGAATAACAAAACCAACTTTCTTGCAATTTGGCTAAAATAAGTGGCAGTGTTGATCCGAAACAGATTTTGTATGAGATTTCAGCGCGCAGTTATGCACAATATCTGTGAACTGTCAACACCGGGCGGTGTTGAACCATCACAGATTTTGGATATACGCCGCCGGGCCACCAAGCTCCTCTAAGTGGAGACCTTTTGACCTTGGGATGCGGAAGCTCGTCAGTTGTATAAAAAGATTTCCGCACGCCTTATCGACGCGTCAGGGGATCCAAGGGCTGGTGCGCATTTTGGCCACCCATGCAATGTCTAGTGGTCACGTTGAATAGGTCTTTTAAAAATATTGTAAGCTTAAGAACTCTCTTTTTTCTATTTAGGGATCCGTTTCTGAAACATTTTTTTTTATATGGGTTTCAAATAAAACAGTTCCATGGGGAAAATTATTCGGAACGTGTCCTTATAATAGTTTCTATGTACTTTAAGTAGTATATCTAAACGCTATTAGTCCTGAATCCAGAAGGGTACAAAAGCCGAGGCCGTTGCTCTAGTCAGCAAGTTTAATGGGGCAGCACAATATATCCGCCCTAAACGTGTGTAATATCTTAGTATTCTTTGCACTAGTGCACTTACTTCATTCTTACACTAATGGATTTAAAAAATGAAAAACTAATTATTTTTATCTTTTATTTTTACTTAAATAGTCACATTGTCTCTTATATAAATTACCTAACAAGAAATAAGGTAGAGACCGCTTAAGATGATATTTATTAGTCCTAATGTAAAAGGAACTCACCTCATAAATAAATAAATAACAACGTTCACTAACAAACTTTAACATAATGACTAGATTAATTTATCGTATTTTTGAGACTTGTATAAAACAGTGTTAATTAGGAAATTGGAAATTGTCTTGCATTTTATTTTCTATCACCACTAATAAACGCACGAAGAAAATCACATAACTTCCATTCTTACACCATCCATCTTAAAACAGGAACAAGCGAATATTTAAGCAAAATAATACAAAAGTATAAATATTAAATAAATACAAAAATGCGATGTAACAAAAAATAAAACGAAAATATCGACGCCCGATTAGATAAGAAATGCAAAATGTGCCCAAAATAAGTCCAATCAATTGGCTAAAATTAAAAAGCGGGTGTTAAGTGTGGCGCGTGGGGTTCGTTCGTTCGCGTGGGCATCAACTCTTGGGCATGCCCTGGGGCGTGGCGGTCTCCACCATCTTCTTGTACTTGCCCACGAGCTCGGGCAGGTCGTAAGCGATGGCGACGTCGAGCCGCGTGATGGGGCAACCGCGGAAGTACGTGCAGGTCGCGGACAGCTGCTGGAACTCGTACAGCTGGTTCAGCCGGAAGAAGTCCCGGTACGTTTCCGGATCCGGCAGGTCATACCTATAAATAAAACAAATGTTACTCTTTCGTTATCGCGTTTTAGACTTCTAGCAGAATTTACATAGAAGCACATATGCAAAGTGTAACGAAAAGGGAGTACAACCCGGAAAAAACCTGGTAAAAGTACTATCATATATATATATATATATATATATATATATATATATATATATATATATATATATATATATATATATATATATATTGTCTAATCAATGTGAACAATTTTCACTTATCCATCCCTAAAAATGCAAAAACAAAAATCTGCAGCTCCACACAAAATTAAATACCTACCGTGCCAAAAAAAAAATAGTAAAAGCTTAGTAAAAGGTGTTGACATTGCTTAGTACGTTTACTCACTTTCGAGTTGATATCTATATCCCTGTCTATAACACAGCATGCGAAGTGGAAATAAATTGATTTGACTTGATTTGATTTGGATGTCACATTTCCAGGCGACTTTTACCCTTTTACCAGTGTTCCTGAGTACCTATAGCGCGAATAATTTTCCTAACAAAAAGTACTTATTCTATGTGTCACACTCACACAATGCAATTAGTCTCCTCCTATAATACTCGCAGTCGCTTCTCTATTCTAAAACTCTCGTACCATAGGGTGTTTTAGTTTTTCCATTCCATCTGGTCTTTTGCAGATTGCACCCAAGCCTGATCCCAATATACATTTTATGTTATACTTATTGCTGTAGATACAAACCTGGAAATGTTAGTAAGAGTGCTGAGACCCTCGTAGATGTGGTAGTTCTGAGGGTTTTCAATGATGGCGTCGGCTATGAGCTTTCTGTTGCCGAAGATAGTTTTGTGGTTGTAGTACGTTGTCAAATAGCAGTCAACCATCTTGGCGTGATTTCTGACACGCACCTGCAGCATAAAATTATAATTGATTGGTAAAAAACACAATGTGGTCTGGTAAATATGCACGCAAGTGTTTCTTCGTTGTCTGCTTCATATTGCTGAAACTGAATTCTCTCTGTCCCTGCCTCTATGATCGGAAAGGAAATCTTGACTTTGAACTAATTACAGCCTAATTAATTAAAGATTATTGAACCATGCAGTACATATGAAGATATAGGAGCCTGTATATTTCTTATTCTAAATGTACTCTTTTTCTTATGACCTAAGGTTTCCATGGTCCATCTACACCCGTTTGGTATAGTACTTTTTCAGAAATTGTAATGGAAAAGATTAACCCCAGCGTCCCCAGCTTTTGATAGAACCATCAAATTTGTTAATGAATATGAAATGAAACATACCGCAAATCTCCTAGCGCTGGCGATCTTATTCTCGATGCGCTTGTCGATGGCCTGCCGCAGGTCTCTCAGCAGCTCGCGCTCCTGGGCCTGCAGAAGGCGCACGGGCGCGCTGGGCTCGTACGGCATGGACCACAGCGACACCGTGTACATCACGGGCGGCTGCGCGGAGCTCATCAGCGGCGAGATGTTCCAGATTAGTGCGCTCTGTACGCGCATCAGTTCTTCTGGCTTCACCGAGTCCGCTTTATTTAGGACGATGCGAGTCTGGCAAAGTAAAATGTTATTAACATTACTACTTTCTTAAAAAATATAGTTCTTGTTCTTAGGTATTATTTGGCTAAAATTCGCTTGGGTCGTGCGGAAATAATGATTAAGTATTTCCTTTCTCGTCCTTATTTTTTTTCTTATTCATATTTTGTTTAATCAATGTAGGGATATCATGTTCAAGCTTTCCCCATGGTTGATCTGTTTCCAGATAACTTACTCATCATCTTGGTCCTCAATAACACTGACCCTAGTATTGTTATTGTCTAATGTATTAAAATACCTATTGAACTTTTGTCGAAAAAGACTTCCTAGTGATTAGAATATAGTGACTGAATCGTGATGTCATACCTGTGATTCTCTACCCTTTAATTGATCTAGGATGGCTTCTGTTTCCGGGCCGACATCCAGCTTTGAGGGGTCGTACACTAGGAAGATGATGTCAGCGCGGTCGATGAACCACTGACAAGCGTCGTTGAAAGGGAATACCCGGGAAACCTGCTTCCTTACTTCAAGAATTCCGGGGATTTCTACAATGTTTACCTAAAAGGGTCAAAAATCTTTCAGGTAAAAATGTAACGCAATGATCTAAGAATTAGGTGTAACTTTACATTTATACTCATTTACCTTTTCTAAGATCTTACTGGGATGTTTCAAACCCCTCAGTCTCTCTTCTAAACCTTGTCCAAATTTCTGCAGACCCGAAAATGTCCAATCTGCTGCTAATTGCGTCCCATCTAACACTTCGGGGTTTTTGCCGTGCATTAGGATATTGAAGTAAGCGGGAGATGGTTCCGCGCCTGGAATAAACAATATGAAGAGCTTCATTACTCGCCTTGTTTATTGTTTAAATATTTTTATATTTACAAAACTTTACTTACCAGTTCTCAACGACCATTCTGTGAATTCTAAGCCGGTTAAATAATTTACAATACTGGATTTGCCACCACTCCATGGTCCCATAAAAAGAACTAAAGGCTTAGAAAAGATTTCGGGATCACCGAAGTGTCTATTACTTAAATCTCTGTATTTATAGAGGACTTCCAAGGGCTTGATGGAGTTTTCATAAAGTCTCTTCAGATCTCTAAGCACTATTTCAGCGGATTTCTCTATTGTGAGTTCACTTTCGCTGGCTTCCTCATCCAGCCTAAGAATTTGAGCGATGTGGTCACGAGATCTTAAGTTTTCAGGAATTTCTCCCGTCTGAAATGAGAAATGTATTTTTATGTGCAAATATTTTTAAAGATTTTGATTTAATATTTTTAAATAATTTTATCTTTTCTCAAAATGTCGCAGTATTTATAAATTCTTAACGCTAAATACCAATACGTGCATTTGAATTTTATAACACAGAAATAGAGTGCAATATAAAATAAACACGCTCCAGATTGTCACTGACAGATATATGATTTGTCGAGTCCTTATTCAAACACACAAAATGAACAAAACTATATTTATCAAAAATCTCAATTTAGAACTTAAAAACTTACTATCAAAAGATCTTCTTCGGGAGTTCCTTCTTCTTCTGATGGTTCTCCTTCATCACTCTGCTCATCTTCTTTGTCATCACCTTCTTCAGAATCTTTAACCTCTGCGTCCTCTGATTCAGGTTCCTCGGTAGCTTCACCACCAGCATCATCCGATTCAGATTCCTCAGCTGCTTCTGAACTAGCACCATCTCCATCATCTTTCTCTGTGGTTTCAGATTCTTCTTCTTTTGCTTGTTTGTCAGCCTCACCAGATTCATCATCATCAGCTTTTTCATCTTCTTTGCTTTCTTCAGCTTCCTCTTTGCCATCTTCTTGAGAGTCATCATCTGCCTCTCCGGTGGCTGCTAATTCTTCTACAGACTCTTTTTCTAATTCTCCAGACTCACCCTTATCTTCAACAGATTCCGCATCATCTTTGGTATCTTCACCTTCCTTAGAGTCATCATCGTGTTTTCCTTCCTGGGATTCAGCATCGTCTTTATCTTCTTTGTCTTCACCTGATTCAGCCTTTTCTTGAGATCCATCGTCTTCCTGTGTCTTATCATCATTGCCATCTGTTGATTCAGCTGATGCATTTTCAGCATCTTTCAATGCACCTTCGCCTTCTCCTTCTTTTGATGATTCATCCTCTTTACTGTCGCCATCCTCTTCTTCTTTACTTTCAGTGTTATCATTATCTGTTTCTCCGCTATCACTTGCCCCGTTGTCGTTGACTTCATCATTTTCATCTTTGCCTTCACCACTTTCTGAAAATATTTAAATAAATAATATTGTAATGCTACTGTCACAAGATATTTTTTTTTACTATACATTCATAACTTTAATCATTCGCATAGATATTCGAATGATTAAAGAAAATACTCCTTATCTCTCTACCTTAATACCTTGGCGGTAAAATATGTGTTTTTATTTTTATTTTCTTAGTATCCAAGGTCATTTTTTCGGCAATTTAGTCTTCTACCTACATACGAAGACGTAAAGCTTTATAAACTAATGATTAGTGCTCTTGTTATCAGTAGTAACCCTACGAAGCAGCGATTAAACTTATCCCTTATAAATTTTTATGAAACGTGATTACGTAATTACTTAATTTTGGAAAGAGAAAACACTTTTATCAAGATTTTATTGCACTCGCAATACTCGTATTTATTTATTTGGGTCAAATCGAGCATGCGACTTCTTCCATGTTGACCTTAAATGAATAGTGCTTATGTGATTGAACTGATTGATTATGGAGCAGTAAGCTGGCCAAACTTTTTGTATTCCAGTATTAGGTACTTCATTAGGGAAAGCAGTTATAATAGTGATGTTTCGTACCCGGGAATTTCGGAAACATTGAGCAATATTCGTTAATGTTTACGAAAGTATTGGGAATATTTCTATAAATTTACAGTAAAAATATAGTTAAGGAATATTTTCAGCAGTACATCACTAGTTATGTATCTTCTGAATGTGACAGTAAAATATTTGTCTATATTTAAAAGGAAGTGGAGGAAAATGAGAGAGTAGAAATAAAAAGAAAGAAGAAAAGAGTAGAATAGGAGCATTACTTTAACATTTCAAGTATACGAGTACCTACCCTGTTCGGCTGTTTGATCTTCAGCGGATGCTTTCTCTTTGCTGTCTCCGTCGGCGTCATCCTTGCTATCACCCTGATCTTCGGCACTATCTCCGTCTTTCTCTTCTACCGTCGGGTCTTCTTTCGTATCGTTGTCATCGCTCTCCTCTACGGACGCCTGGGCCACGTAGGGCTCGTCTGCTACTTCCACAGACGGCACGTCATCTTCTTTACTATCATCATCGGCTGTTTCCCCACCTTCTGCTGATGTTGTCTCAGTCGTATCGTCATCTAAACTTACTTCACTACTGTCGTTTTTCTCTGAGGAATCTGAAAATATTAACAAGGAATTAATTTGCTGCAATGTCGTAGGCTCGTGATTAGGATTCATATCTGCGTTCTATTGACGCACATAGTAAATAGGTTTTGCTGTCATTCTCTGTCCAACGCGTAAACTTGCGTCGGCGCGTTATATAAATACGACTAAATTAAAATTAGATGACCCTGCTCAATATATTTTGGAGGTAAATGATAATAATCACGTTATTCAATTTTGATGGCTCTCGCGGCCATTCATATAATACATGTAAGTAATTAAATTTATTTAATGTTATTGAATACTAAATATTATTAGGTTAGGTTATTGAGAAATAAATAAAGTACTTATCTAAAATTACTAAATATTTTAACATACTTTGTGTATTGACCAATATTGAGTTCTTTGCACTCTAAGTCTCTTATTACCTATACCCACACTGAGAGTAATGAATGATGATGGAAGCATGACACTTATAAATAACTATTAAACATGTGAGAGGCTGGCAGTGATATTTTTATTTCATTACTCATCCATCAGCCATCCTCACTACATAATTCGGCATATAATAAGAGAAGTTTTTTATAATTTTCTTACTGTTGCGTAATACACATTATAAATTGTTTAGTTAATGATTCATTTGCGTCCAAGAAGTCGGAAAAATGATGCTATTATTGAGCGGCTCGTATATATCGGTGACGCTCGCTCAGGTCCGTCGAGTCGCAGTTAAAATAGAATCAAAATCTTACAAGCAACGTGGAACTTCAGTGAATCCAGTGTTATTCTGGTTTCGGAGAGGTCAAATTTAATGGCGACTTTTACTTCCCGCAAGATCGTAAATCTCAAGGAAAATTATTTTCTAGATGTTTAGAGGAAGCTTTAGGATGCCAAAATTTAATGGATTATTGATAAATCTGTTGTTGATGAATTTGAACCTATGAGTTGAACTCTTATAGTTGTAGCAGTTATCTATTTAATATGTACATATAATAAAAAATGTGATTGATCGCTGTTTGTACACGGAAGAAATATACAACGTGGAATAGACATATGGGACTCGGGCAATAATAAGGGAATGTAGATTTTTTTTTTGGCGTATATACGTAATTTTATCATAAAAATGAAATTTTTCAGTGATACGAAAATTTCTTTAACTCCGGAAGCAATTCAAAGCAAAGGTAAAAAAGAAACATGAAGTATTTTAATAATAAAACTATGTATTGTAATTTCTCTTCAGTATTATTTTTCACCTCTTTTCTTGCAGTAGTTGAAAGATAAGCAGATTATGCACAACGTTTTAAGTAATTTATATATTACACTCGTGCTTTTTAGAGCCCTTACTGCCGCTCGGGCTCTAAATAAACTCTCGTGCAGAATTAACTAATTTTTTGCTCAGTGCAACAATCTACCTATTGTTTTCGGTAACGGATTGTTTCTATTTGATTATAAATACTAAAAAAATTGAAAAATACCGAGTTTAGTTTTAGTATCAAGCATACATGTAAATACAAACTCATATTGTAATAATAAGGTCGTTAAATAATGTGTATGGTTTTACCTGGTTCAGCTCCCGACTCCAGCTCCTTAAGAGCCTTTTCGATGTATGGACGGCACTGTGATTCTGAAGGTACGTCTTCATCCGCTGAAAACAATAAATATAAATATAAGTCAACTGGCGCGCATTTTGGCCAAAGGTTGACCCTGGCCATTCACTCTAGAAATAAGTCACTGCGCTCGTAGGGGCACTCTACCCTACGAGCGCAGTGATTTGGGGTCCATTTTTTATATTATTTAATTACAACTAAACTAAACTATTAAAAAGCTACAGCTAAACTTAATATAAATAATATTAAGTTTAGCTGTAGCATTTTAATAGTTTTATTTAGGATATTCATTTGTGTGTGTATTTTGTGAAATGTGAAATTATTTAAAATAAAGAAGATCTAGTTAACTATAAGAAGTTTCCAACAACTCTAATCAGATACTTTTTTCTTCACGTCAAAACAAACATTTTATACGGAATTTGTATGAAATACAACGACGTCATGGTTTCTGGGAGTCAAATAGTAATAGTATCAGTTTTTCCGCAATAATAAATCAAAAATCACGTTGAAAATGGATATGATCAATGACAAGTGACATTATTTTGTGACTTTTATTATATTCACAGAAACAAATAATTTATTTTTGACCCAGGAAACGTCCTTATTATAGTCGTACAGTCAGCAGCAAAAACATATCATATATATTGTCATTTTTTTTCTGCTGACTGTACTTACATATCGCCCACTGGTATTGAATCCTTCAATGCTGGTCTGGAAGAACAGCAAAACTAAGAATATACTAGCTGCTTCTCTTCCACGCAGATCATAGAAGCCGATCAAGTGGGCGAAAATGCGAATCATGTTAAGGCGATGCGGCTAGCAACTTTAATATTCCACCTCGCCGAACATCATGCTGAAGAGGCCTTTAAGTCTTACGGCAATAGGCTCTATCTGCTTAGAGCCACAAGACCCAAAGGCTCTGTCTACCCCATTGCGGATAAAGATCTGATAATATTTATGTATAAACTGAATCTTCTTTAAATTTTTAGTTACTTAATTCAAACGATCATAGATTTTAACAGATTGAAATGGTACCAAGAACACTGATTTGTTTTTTTTTTTATTGACCGGTTCGTTGTCCTTTTGGTTCCGTACGAAAAAAATACCGAGTGGTCATCCATAGACCTAGATTTTATTTTGTTACTGTTAGTATTTGCTTTATTCATATGTTTAACCGTATTAAAAATACGAAAGTTTTTATGGATGCATGCATGTTTGTTCCGCTTTTACGCCAAAACTTCTGCGTGCCACGCCGCGGGCATCTGCTAGTAAATAATTATACATTCCATTAATTTCACTGTGAGAATGTAGTAGTAAACTTAGCTGTAAGTAACCATTTGACGTCAACAATAAAGAAGTTTCCAACAAATCAAATCAGACACTTTTTTCTAAACGTCAAAACAAGCATTTTCTATGGGATTGGTATGAAATAAAAACGAATGACGTCATAGTTTCTTAGAATCAAATAGCGCTCTTAATATCAGTTTTTCCTTATTATTAAATCTTATATCACGTTGAAAATGGATATGATCAATGACAAGCGTGACATTATTTTGTGACATTTTATTCTTTTAACAGTGCCAAATAATTTATTTTTGACCCAGGAAACTTGCTTATTGTGCAACAAAATAATGACGATTATTAAGATATTATGAATATCCTATAATAATAAAGATATATTTAAATTGAATTGAATAGGTTTTTATATAATTTTATTAGTACCTGGGCGACCGAGCTTTGCTCGGTAATACGAGCATTAAGTACATTTTTTAAAACTTGTCTAAAAACAATAAAAATTTAAAAAAATATATAAACATATAAAAAAAAACAAAAGCAAGTCGCCGAGCGGGATTCGAACCCGCAACACTCGTTTCTTACCGTCCACGCCTTAACTCGCTAGACCAGACGGACAGTGGCCGGCAGTTGGCAGGCAAATTAGCGACCATATTCCAGGGGGAAAAACACGCATGAAAACTCCAACTCCATGTTTTTCCAAACATAAGACTAATCTGGATCGATTGTTTACCCCCGAAAACCCGCATATACCAAATTTCAGCGAAATCGTTAGAGCCATTTCCGAGATCACAGAAATAAATTTATATAGATATAAATACAAGTACCTGGGCGACCGAGCTTTGCTCGGTTACATCTCAAACTTTAACAAATTTTTATTAACTTGTCTAAAAACAATAAAAATTAAAAAATGATATATAAACTTCAACATAAAAAAAAAACAAAATTAAGCCACCGAGTGGGATTCGAACCCGTAACACTCTTTCTAGCGTTCCGCGTCTTTAACCTCTGAGCCAGCCGGATAACGTCCGGTGGGACGAAATAAGCGATTATATTCTGCGTGAAAAGAAAAACGCATGAGAACTCGAAAACACGCGTTTTTCCAAACATAAGACTAATCTAGATCGATTGTTTACCCCCGAAAACCCCCATATACCAATTTTCAGTGAAATCGTTAGAGCCGTTTTCGAGATCACAGAAATTTATAATCATATAAATAAATATACAAGAATTGCTCGTTTAAAGGTATAAGATAAGATATCCCGTAAGAGAAAAGTATAACTACTCCTGAATTAGGTACGCAACATATCGTATTTGTATCAAAACAAAATATATCCGAGTCATTAAAAAAAAACTTAGAAGCAGTATTACTTTACGTTTCACACAGATTGGTAAAATTTGTGGTTATTATAACTTTATTAGCTGTTATTACATACATATTTGTTATCTGTTACAGTCAGTAGATTGGCAAAATTAGTGATATAACTCATTTTGGTAAAATAGTGACTAACTTTGTTATAGTAGCTGGCCTATTTGGAAAATTCTTTAATTTGTTTGAATGGGTGGGTATACTTCTTAGATAGTCCCATAGACATTTTATCAAAATCGATTGTGAAATTTGGGGAATAAGTCGGTTTTAAATTTTTAAAAATGATTAGTTTTTATATTTTATTATCACGCAAATGTAGCCTTTCGAGTCCCACGGCCGTCGGCACTGTCTACCCCGTTAGGGTAAAAAAGTTATAATTTCATTTGTATCCGTATTTGGCCAACAGTAGGACGATATAGATTAGGTAAGAAAGAAAAAAAATCAGACATATAAAAGACATCAACGAGCTTTTGCCTTATGATAATACCCATTAGGTATAGGTATACCTCTATATGAAAGAATTTTCAAAACTAAAAACTATAGTTTAAACTATATAATATAACTATACCTACAGCTCATTTTGATAAAATGTAGGTATATGGGGCCACCTGTCTGCGAATAATCGGTGAACATACTTAAAAAAAAATTGATCGCAACGAATTGATAATTAGCCAAGAGTGAGTCGGACTCACGCACGAACGGTTCCGTACCATTATCTATAAAAGATCACGTTAATTGTATAGGAGCCCCCTTAAATAGTTATTTTATTTTAATTTAATAATTTATTTTTAAAGTGAATATAGAACTAAATGTTCGGTGAATATTTTTTAAACGACTACCTGCTGCCTTTTATCGATCAAAAAACGGCAAAAAAACACATTTCTTGTATGTAGTCCCCTTAAATATACATTTTATTCGGTTTTTATTCGGTTAGTCCAGATATAAACATTAGCTGACAATAATCTGCTTAAAGTAGAAATTATACATTACTCTTAAGCATTTTTGCACCTAATGTTAGTTTAGATATAAAAAGCTATAAGTACATTTCATTTAGATTTTCAACAAATACGAGTAAATTGATAAAGAGGTTAAGAACTTAGCGGAAGGAAGAGAGACATGGAAAGCACTCCACCGACAAGAGCCCAGCTCTTAAATATAAGAAGAAGAAATTGATAAAACAAACAGGAAAACTAATTAAAACTAAACTAATAACTTAAATTCTGTTTTTGTTTCTTTTTCAAAAAGGAAGTTAGTAAGAAAATTTGCTATCTTCATTAAGTGATAATATTATTTATTATTCATACCATCTCTCTTTTTCATCTTTCAGCTTTTTAGATCTTTAGTCGCCTCTTAGTCGAAAGCCAAACGGCACAACGGCACAATTTTCATACAATAATATACGTATTCGATAGTTGGTGGGCTAACAACAGCGCCCGCCTACCGCCTTAAGGGAATGCAAAAGAGGTCACGGTCTAGGGCGTAACGAATGAGGTGGGCTACTGGGCGGCTTCGTGATTGACATAAATTACAAAATGTAAACTTACAAGAATATCTGAATTGTTTATACATTTTATGTTTTCTGTTCTTTACTTTTTGTAGTTTTATTGACCGAGCGAGCGAAGCGAGAGAGGTCGCCGTTTTAGCTTGGCCAAAAATGCTTTCGTATGTCTGTGTGTTCTCCTCTAGAGGTCGCATTTCTCAACCGATTCCCGTGAAATTTTGGGAGCAGGTTCAATAAACATATGAAATTAGACAGTCGAGCCATTTTTTCGTAATTTTTGAAAATGGCGAATTTGGTACAAAGAGCCTAAGCGCCTTTGGATTATATGGCTCTTACGACCATTTTGTGTTTGTAGTGACAACGAAATAACAAATGAATTTTATTTACTGTTATGACATACATTGACGGATTTTTTCACCAGCATTGTCAAAGGATAAATAGTCCAATTTGTTTTGATTAGAGATCTGATTGACTTGAGCGGCTAGAGTTCGAATCCCACCAGAAGGTATTCTCTTTTTACTGCGATGTATATTTTAATTTTACGGTATTTTGAAGTTTATGTTAGAAGTTTTTTTGAGTACAGGTACTAATTTGTAGCAGATCAGATAACAGATTTCAGACATTCTGGATCGTTTGAGTATCAGTAGCTCAACCGAAAGTGATTGGAAAAAATTATGACGCGTGAAAAAAGTAGGTTATGTGACAAAGAGCAACCAACGGCTTTTTATCGATGCAATAAGGCTGTATCCAGAAAATAGAAATGTTAGTTTATATAACTTTGCTAAACTAAAGGACGTTCACATGCCTACGCCTACGGTGACCATAACAACAAAGAGGCTGCACAGTACAGGCTGTACCGATCAACAAGTACGAGGTTTAGAGAAAACTCTGTATTTCTGTGTTATGGGTAAAAAAGGGTTAGGAAATGGTTCTGTTAAAACTGTTACTGATTTGGTGTATGCTCATAATCATGCATAACCTATTTAGCGCCCTTTGGTACATGTTCTAGAACTCAATTTTCTCTCACATTAAGGGGACGCACCGTGAAAATGGGCATTTTCTATTTCTTATTTCTCAGCGAATATCAGAAATTTAGAACTGATACTTGATAATAGCATACTAGAACGCTTTTCTAGCATAATTGTGGTTGTGGATACATGATTAGTTAATTTTTGTAACACGAACTTGCTCGTCAAAAACACCTCTACCAAAACGTATATGGTCTAATTTCTCACAAACGAGAGGGACTTCAGCTTTGAAACTTTTTATGCAGATCAGTAATTATGTAATCTTCAAAATTGTGGTTCAAATTTTTTTTTGTTGCTTTAGTTTTAATTTTAGAGCTATTTTTCTATAATTGATCAGTTTTGCGTGGCTTTAGATTTCAGTCATATAAGCCCTTTTACCTTCCTGAAAATTATTGTAATTGCCGTCTCGCTTTTTCGCGAGTGTATTTAAATAAACTGTTCTTGTTGCACAGATTTTTGACAGTTATACATCAAATTGTCAGATGGCCGATGGGCCTCGCAAGGCAAGGACGCGTCGCTCTTCACAAAAAAAATGACATTTAATTTCGTAAAATTATTGTCACAGTGTAAAATAATATTACGAATATATATGGATCGAACAGTCTGTAAACAAACGTGCGAGTAACTTTCTTACACTGTGTCACTTGTCATAATGTCATAGGAAGTGTCAAAGTATAGCGTGGCATAGATTGATTACCTGACAGACATGGTCGGCATAGATTTTTTTTCATACAAGTACCGTATATACAATATCGATTTATAATATTTTAGTTTCATTTAATTACCAGTTTTGTGGCAATAAATTAATTTTATAATAGCCAAAGAAACTTATCTATAGATACTCTTCGGATTTATTTACTTTTAGATTTCGAGAAATACGAGTATACACGTACATACTGTACCACTGACTGACTGGCTGACTGATTTATATGGTTGTTTGACCTGCGCCGTGCTGATAGCCGTAAGGAGTGAAGCTCACTTGCTTGGTGGGAGAGCAGAGACTTTCTGCTTATCCCTTATTTTAGTGATGAGAGGGACTTTCTGCTTATCCCTCTAAACAAGCAACCAAGTGAAGCTTGAGGCCTAAGGCAGAGGTCACCTACGAGGCCGTAGGCCGAGCCACTCCCACCACGTGCTTCGTCGTTCTTTTTTTTGCAAACCAAGATGGCCGCCGAAAGCATTTTTTTGGAATCTAGGATGGCGTCTGGGCTTTAGAAAATTAAACTTTTTTCGTTAGTAACGTCTCACTGGGACTTTGTAGTAGTCTGATTTTTGCCTGAGGGGGTAAAGCACCCTGCGGAACTCGAAACTGTATTCAGATTTTGGATCCAAAATGGCCGTCCACACATTTTTCTTCTTTTCTTAAGTAACTGGAGATTTTATCCATTTTATGAACTGGAAAAATATCTTAGCCTACCTCAACAGCTGCACGAAAAACCGCGGGCTGTTTGCAGCTTGCGCAAAGCCTAAAGAGCTAGTACATTTGTTAAAATTGATATAAAATATCGATGAATAAGTATAAAATATCGTTAGTCTATATACTATATTTGTGGCCTTAAAAAACCATAACAATATCGATAGGACTATTGATAATATTGATTACTGATAGTTTACAATAATATCGATGACAAGTAAAACTATCGACAGTTTTTAGGGTTCCGTTTTAAACAAGGAAACCTTATAGTTTCATCATATCTGTCTGTTTGTCTGTCATCCGACGTTTTATTTAGAGACTATAAGTACTAAAAAAGCTATAATTTGGCATGGGTATATTAATCATGCCAAAAAACAGTGAAGTAAAATAGGGAAAATTTTATACCTTTATACGAGCAATTCTTGTATATGTATTTATTTATAAATTTCTATGATCTCGAAAACGGCTCTAACGATTTCGCTGAAAATTGGTATATGGGGGTTTTTGGGGGTAAACAATCGATCTAGATTAGTCTTATGTTTGGGAAAACGCGTGTTTTCGAGTTTCTTTCTACGCAGAATATGGTCGCTAATTTCGTCGCGCCGGCCGCCATCCGCTTAGCTCAGCGGTTAAGGATACTGACTGCTAGAAAGAGTGTTACGGGTTCGAATCCCACTCGGTGACTTACTTTAGTTTTTTTTTTATGTTCAAGTTTATATATAATTTTTTATTTCGTAGGTACTGTTTTTAAACAAGTTTTAAAAAATATAGTTAATGTTTGAGATGAAACCAACCGAGCCAAGCTCGGTCACCCAGGTACTATAATATTGTAGCTCCCATGAAAGTTTTTTTTTTTCGACTAACCCATCGTGTAGGGTATCATTAAATAGGTCTTTCAAAATATTTTGAGCTTGTTAACACCACTTTTTATTTAAGAATCCGTTTCTAGAATATTTGTATTTAATAAAAGTTAAAATAAAACTATTAAACCTAATAAGGAATAACGAATTTAAAAAAATCATAAAATGAAAATAAAATAAGTTTTTAGACGTTTTTGGTGGCGTAGACTTGGCTTGGCCGGACGATTTTACCATTTGGGTACGGAACCCTAAAACTTTAAAAAATTAGGTAAAAATAAAGGACTGAATCACCCTTTCTTGGCACTTGTTTAAAATTTTGCCCATCGTTTACAGTAGCACAACTGTACTATAGACAAATCTGAATACATACGAGTGTTCTCCTAGCATTTACACTACATAGACACTCCGCAAATTCGACGTCAGTTTAAAATAAATGTAGTGCCCACAGTAGTGCCAATATACAACGTGGAAGGGATATACCCGTAATAAATCGAACCACGGGCTACACTAGACCACTAACTATAATCAAATAAAAATCACAACCAAAAACTGAAAAAAATTGGCATTTCCATACAAAAGTGTGCAGCCGCCTGGAAAATTTGTATGAGAATGTCAAATTCGGTTCTTTTTTACTGTAATTTTATAATTATAATAAAGTGATCTAGTATAGCCTGTGGTTCGATTTATTACGGGTATGTCCCTTCCATGCTGATATTATCTAATTTTTTTTTTTCAACACACTTGCTCGTAAAGTGGCTCTAATTTCATCGATTTTAGATATAATAAGCAGCCAAGTGCGAGTCGGACTCGCCCATGAAGGGTTCCGTAGTAGCAAATAACATAATATAAAAGTCTTGTAGTATGTTTTTTTAATTTTTATATTTGAGTTGATTGAATGAAAGGTAAATTGCCATTTACGATTTATGACGTATTAAAAAAAACTACGTACTTGATCTCGTTCAAACCAATTTTCGCTGGTAGTTTTGATGGTAATGAACAACATATATTTTATTTAGTTTTATCATTCTCTTATTTTAGAAGTTACGGGGGGGGGGACACACTTTTTTCCACTTTGGAAATGTCTCTCGCGCAAAGTATTCGGTTTAGAAAAAAATGCTATTAGAAACCTCAATATCATTTTTGAAGACCTATCCATAGATACCCCACACGTATGGGTTTGATGAAAAATAAATTTTTGAGTTTTAGTTCTAAGTATGGGGTACCCCCAGAATTTACTGTTTTTTTTCTATTTTTGTGTCAAAACCTTAATGCGGTTCACATAATACATCTACTTACCAAGTTTCAACAGTATAGGTCTTATAGTTTCGGAAAAAAGTGGCTGTGACATACGGACGGACAGACAGACAGACAGACATGACGAATCTATAAGGGTTCCGTTTTTGCCATTTGGCTACGGAACCCTAAAAAGTAGGTAATAAAACACGCTTGCGTTATAAACATATTAAAAATTACTAAAAACGGCCACTTTTGACACTTTTTGTAAAGGTTTCTAAAGCTGTTAGTATTTCAATGACTTTCGAGGTTCTAATGAAACTTAAGCATACTAGCCTAAAAGTTGTGCGAGGATTTCTGATAATCTCACTTACAGAAAGATAAATTATTTTTTCTGTATTTTCAAGGTCGCTAGCGCTGGTAGCAGCTTTAAAATAAAGATCAGTTTAGATATAAGTGTATTGAAAAACGTCGTGCGATATACGTGTGTATATTAGTTAAAACACTTTCAGCTCTAATACGCCCTCGCATTCGGCTCGGGCTGGAAAATCATCACACACAAAACTTATATCATAACGTACAACTATTTTGCAATTTTAAAAATATAACTAACTTTAATATAAATAATTGAATAATGCAGCTCTTTTTATATAGTTACTTATTTACCCCTTAGTAATTTAGTATATACATGCTGACTTTTCATTGGTTTTGGAATAAATCTATTGTAAATAAATTCCTCTATCCATATACTTAATTCAAATTTGTGTATGACATAAGATAAAAAAATCGAGACCACGTAGTTACGCCTGATCAAAAACTACCGCATGACTTCGATGATCTCCGGCCGGCCGGACGGAGGCGGTGCCTGGTGGTACTACTTATTGATCTCACGATTTTACTTTGTTTTTGAATTTTTATTTCGACTAGCTAATTAGTTTTACTAACGACCCTTATAAAGTGGCCCTTAGCTTTAAAAACAATGAAAAATTACTGTGTATATTTTAAAATTTAAATAAACTATTTTTGTTTTTTCTAAAGGCTGACCGGTAGACAAAGCATCAGCATTAGGTCCTTGTACGGACATGACCTTATTTAATTCTTTACAAAAACATAATATGTTACAAAAATGTAAACATATTAGATTTATTTCATTACGTCATGTCTTCCATACTGTAACCTCTATATATTTTTAACTCTATCTGCATTGCGTTTAGACATTACTACAAACCTAGCGGAAAAGAACGGACAACTTTTGAATCAATTTTGACAGATTTTGAAAAATAAAAGCGTAGAGCCAAGCCTTAACACGGGCAGTCACCGTACATAAGCCACAGGGATTGACTTTAGCCAAGGTAGTGGGTCGACCGTGGGTCTAGAGAACTGACCGTAGGTTGCTCTTACGTCGCACTTTCTCGGGCTCAAATAAAACTTACTGGATGTCATCTTGGAGCCCTTCGATTTTGATCGTTTGACAAGAAACAGATCTAAGAAACTCCTTCTGTTAAGAACAGAGGAGGAAAAAAGGCTGAAATCATTATCGGAACGAACATAATCGAGATTTTAATATTTTATGAAAAACATACGGTGTAAAAAGTTTCTTTGCTCTGCAGCGAGGTCTATACTAGTATTATATGCTTCTAATAATGATTTTTCTGTTTCTTTTCCTATTTTGCGAGAGCCATATGACCGCTATTAGGTTTATGAGAAAGTGTATGTATCGTACAACATACACTTTACGTCTTAACCCTTGGTTGCAAGGCAATTGCACATACTTAATGAATTTTAATATGTAGACATAGAATGTACCTTTTGAAAATCGGACATCAGTTTACCATGCAAATAAACTTGAATGCTCAGTCTTTGTAAACCTAGGTAGTAAGTACAGGCGTAGAATATAACACCTAGAACCACCGCTGAGTCGGATTACTACAATCACCATCATTGCCATATTTCATTTATACGTGTATGTGAAACTGAGGAGTTTTTTATAATACTAGCTGGTGCCCGCGACTTTGTCTGCGCAGGATCACACAATATAAGTATTTATAAATTGTAGCCTATGTGTTATTCTGATGTATAAGCTACATATATTATTGTAAAGTTTACCTAATTAAAATCCATTCAGTAGATTTTACGTGAAAGAGTAACAAACATCTATCCTGGATGGATAGATGTTTGTTACTCTTTCACTTCCATACTAACAAACTTTCGCGTTTGACAACCTCCGTTGCGTAGTGGTGACCATGCTAGTCCACCACCCAGAGATCCCGGGTTCGATTCCCGATCAGGACAAGTTGGAAAATGGCCTTTTTCAAATTGTCCTGGGTCTTGGTTGTTTATCTGTATATGTATTTGTTATAAAAATATAGTAGTATCGTTGAGCTAGTATCCTATAACCTATAACACAAGTCTAGAAATTACTTTGGGGCTATCTCAATCAGTGTAATTTGTCCCTATACATATATACATATACAACATATATAATATTAGTAGGATATATAGGTATATACCTATATATACTTGCCGGGTATCTAAACATCAATTATTACGTTATTATGTAAGCACTTCTGACAACTGTTTAGTATAGGGCTCAAGATGTTTATCACACTCGTAGCAAGACGTACACAGACATCAAAAGTTTGCCGTCCGTCACCAAAAGTACCGTCCTGTGCCGTCAACTTTATAAAAGTGCTCGTTATAAACAAATTTCTGAAAAGGATGATAGACATGAAAGCAATGTGTAAAATAACGTGCAGATTCAACAGTGCTGCCTCTTTTTATGGTAGGTATAGGTACCTAGACTTTTTCCTTCCTTGCGTCCAAATTTTGATATTAGAATAACAGTATATGAGTATATACGCTTAGGTATCTTAGTATATTGAATTTTTTCATAATATATTTACTGAGAATTCTAAAACTTATTACTTGAAAATCAATTTTTTTTTAGCTTTTTGTGTAATAAAAATTAAACAAAAGCCCTAACGTGGTGTTAAATTATGATTATTTTTAAAAATGCCATTGATTTGTGTTGACAAAATATCTACAACACTACAGAATATTCGACACCCAGATATTTATTTACACCTAGCAATTATAAAGAATAGTTTCGTGGGTTGGTGGTCCTAAAACTTGACCTTGCGGCATTCCGGTCTGCATCCCAGTGCGTGTGAAATGCAAGGTGAGCGTAACGTCATTGAGTTAGCGGATAATTTTAAAGATTCTGGTCTTACTGAAAAATATGGAACACAGGAGTGTTAAACGAATTACGTCAGAAGTTTCACTCTAAACTTATATTCTATCAATTCCCCTAATCTATATCTAATCATAATAACTAAGATACCTACAGTTGAGAAAGTGGGGCTATTCACACATTAGTTGCATTGCATCTGAAATGTGTACTGTTCGAACATTACTGAGAAATTGTTAAATACGACAGTTTAATACGTTACAAATAATAATTGTAAGGTTACACTTTTAGTTAGTATTTTGAAGTGAGTGTCACAAATGTTTCAATTTGTTACATTAAAGAAATCTCTACAATGATTTGACCCATTTTCATGTCACATTTTTATAATGTCTCCGTCACGATCCTATCGTTTTTCACAAGATGGCGACGCACAATGACAAATCCCTGTATTTCTATTTACGTATCTAGCATTGGGAGTTACCGCCTGGCAACGCGGTGTTCTCGCTGTGAAGAGAAACATAAGAGTGGACAAATAGTCATCAAAGCAGAATGTAGGTTACTAGATCACTTTATCATAAGGATTCTTACTAAAGGTTATTGCCAAAAATAGAGCACATACGCGAGCTTTTTACATAATTTCAGCGCAAGTTACGCCGAAAATAGCAACCGTAGTGACGCAGGGTTGCGTGAGAGCGGAGCGCTCCCGCGGCTGCGCGCGCGCCGCTCTACTCACCTCTCGCTGTGGCCGTCAATGTCGCCGCCGCCAGCAATGTGCACAACATAAACCTCCATAACCATCTTTTGGTCCACATTTTGTTAAGTTCAGCCCGCTGTCGGGCTATAAGTCATTTGCACTCACACTCGCGCACCCGGTCGACCGATCTGCGAAAGCGCATCCACATTCAAGAACCGCCGCGTCGATTCGAATAGCATTCCCGCAAGAACACAACTCGAGTCAAACGGATGCCATTAAACCGTGGTTAAAGAACGAGCGCCGTAGGCGGTGCAATATGCAATAACATGTGATAATAGCAATTATTTAATAGCGCCGTTCGGTTAACCGCGATTTAATGGCGAAGTGATATTGGCTGCGACGACGGTAATACGCGACACTGAATGTAAGTCGTGGACCGTACTCTATTTCCGGAGACAGCACAGCATCGCTGGTCGGAGGGGTACTGGCGCGGCGGCGAGGCGCTCCCCACGCGGGACTCTCGCGAGTTTCAGCCCGGTGCGAGTGCCAAGAGCGGCCCACGACGACATCGCCGCGAGCGCGCCGTCGCCCCTGCAGCACGACCAGCTGAACCAAACCACCTACACGAAACTTTAGCTCATTCATATATCTATTTATTCAATTTAAGACTAAAACGCTAGAAATGTTTTTAAAATCTAACTAAACAATTGTATCGCACTTTTAAATTACATTCTTATGCTTAGACAATTTTTAACTAAACTAACTTTAGAAAAATTATAGGCAATAACTTGTTGACTATATAGTTAAGTGGATGGAACTGTGGCATAATAAATAAAGACACTGCATGGCACGTGACTGACTGACTTGACAACGTGCAACTGTCGGTATTGATTTACTAGTTAGGCTCAGAAACCTTGTACAGTACAGAACACTAAGTACATGTATATTCCAAATCTTTGGCACAGAAGGACACAGGAAAAGGTCCCTTAATTGTACAATGTATTTAACCTCCAAACTTATGCACCGCGAAAATTAAAGATCAAATCAAAACTTTTTCATACTCCATATGAAAGGGTCTGATGACAAGCCATGCTAAGTTTACGGGTCTACTGAAGGGCTCTGGCCACCATTCACGTATCTTGTACCCTCGAAACTCGGGTGCAGTACGTAATGATGGCAAGAGGCCTGTTGGAATGTTGCTGATCCCCTGGGAACGCGGCAGGGCATTAGTGTGGGACGCCACATGCGTTGACACACTGTGGCACCATCCCATCTCAGGGGATCAATCTCGAGAGCAGGTTTGGCTGATGAATGGCTGAGATGGCCAAATGGCACAAATAGATGTAGTTCGTTACATTAAGTACCTATGACTATATTTTTAACCCGTTTGGCGTGAAGACTTTCAGATCTTGGGGCTACGGTGCTATGGAGGTCTCTTCAATACTGATTTTATTTATTTATTTTATTTTATTTACTGATCTCCGCCGCTGGTGACAAGAAGGGTGGCTGCTTTTTCGCACAACGAATCAGTGCGATCCAACGGGGAAATGCGGCCAGTGTTCTTGGCTCTATGCCACATGAGCACGATATTTTAAATTAAATTTGTAGCATATATTTAACTTATTCTTTTTATTTGTAAATATGTAAATTATTTTCATCTAATGTAGTATTTAGGTCTTTTTAGTCTCCACTGCAAGAGCACGACCCTCTGTACTTCTAGAGCCGTACTTAATTGAAAATAAGTAAGATAGAAATTATTCTATCTTACTTATTTTCTGTATTTAATTTTTTTCCTTTATTCACATCAATAAGTAAGAAAATATGCGCGTCATTCAGTCAAAAGACCGCCCCGAATCGTACCTGCCGCAAAAGTACCCAGAACACTTGCAGCATTCCCCTGATGTATCGCGAGGGATATGCGTTGCGGGTATTCAAATTAAGTAGTAACTATATGAAAAAAATATTTACTTTCTACACAATTAAGTACCTACTTTCGCAAACAACCGTGGCGTCAATAAAAATTTATTAAAGAAGACAAGCAAGCCGCTACAGTCGTTCAACGCTTAATATCTGTCGACGACGCCGCCTTGGCGCGGGCTGCGCGCCCTCCTGCCCATTCGCTTCTATATTTCAAGCTGTCGGATCCAACATACTGCACTCTTCGACTTGTAGTCAGGGTGACCACAAATCCTGATTACATCCAGTCTGGAGGACACTCAGCCACAAGGTGGTCTGACGACCTAACCAAGGTCGCTAGAAGGCGCTGGAAGCAAGCCGCTCTAGATTGGTCATTTTGGAAATCTTTGGGGGAGGCCTATGTCCGACAGTGGACGTATTTCCAAAATTACCGATCTAAAGCGGCTTTGCATAGATAAGTAGATATAAGGCTGTTGTATCTGAATGTGTGGAATCCCAACGTAATGCATATAGGAAACGCTGACACCTCAGCGGCTCCCATCGAGATCCCCAATCTAAACCGACTACAGACTCAAATCCTCCTTTGATATAATAACATCTTGCCTTCTTCTTGGGAGCTAGCGTCCTGAGACCTTGCACAAGCAGAACAAATCTCTGACCCAGCAAAGAAGCTGTCACGGACAATTTAGTTTTAGTCTACGAAGTTGATGAAGATACGCGTGCGTTTTCAGAGACAAAGATATCTACTTAGCATTGTCCTCTATCCTCGTAGTCCTCATTTCATAAATAGCTAGGGCTATTACTTGGGGATGAGGATGGTGAAAGAATGGCCGTTTGTAGAAATTGGTATCATATTAAAACGAGGACACCTATACATATACTCACACTAGCCGAAGCCCGCGACTTCTTTCGCGTATACTTTATGTCTCTGGAAAGTGCTCATCAGTCTAAACAACTTTTACTCTTCTAGTTTAGTTGTACCATTATAAATCTGCATCAGGTGTTTCATTTTCTAATTTTTTATCATTTGTACTCTATATGTTGCCCAGGCTTAACAGCTATATAACAAAAAAGTTTTATTCTAATCCATCCAGTATTTTCGGAGATTAGCGTGTACAAACAGACAGACTTTTTTAATCTTACTCCATAACTATGTTTCCATCGTACAGACAGACACACTTTTTATCTGTTTTGTTATATGAATCGATATAAATTATTATTTATAGATTACATTCAAATTACCTATATATTAGGCATTTTCTAAACGGAAAAAGGTAGCTGCAATAGTCGGGTACAGTTTTAAAATGATTTTCGTCGACTGAAAGTCAATTGCGAAAAAAAACTGAAGATAGATCCAAAAACTTCGAAAATAAGTATTTATTATAAGGAAATACCGAACCCGATAAAATCTAGACAGATGGCAACCTTACTGCAATGCACCGAGAAGATCCCGCGTAGAAATGTTACGTAAATAGTTCGCATTCGCGCGTTGCTGCTATTTGCAGCCGGTCCTTGTGTTATCGTAGGAGTTAATTTGCCACAAGTGACACCAAGTTCACCGAAACAAGGTGCAGGTATTGACCTTGTCCATAAAAAAGATATAAAATCAGAACGATGTGAGATTGTGTAAAAATAATAACCGGCCAAGTGCGAGTCGGACTCGCACACGAAGGGTTCCGTACCATTATCTATGAAAATCAAGCTTTTTTGTATAGGATATTTTGCCCCCCTTAAATATTTATTTTATTTTGGTTTTAGTATTTGTTGTTATAACGGCAACAGAAATACATAATTTGTGAAAATTTCAACTGTATAGCTGTCGCGGTTCTTGAGATACAGCCTAGTGACAGACAGACGGACAGACAGCGAAGTCTTAGTAATAGGGTCCAGTTTTTACCCTTTGGGTACGGAACCCTAAAAAGGGCGTTCGTGATCATAAACGTATAGGCCACAAATCAAGACATGTACCTTTTCCTACTCATAATACATACAGATCGCATCTTTGTTCCGTACGGTGTAGATAGCTGGCTATTTTACCAAAAATGGGAAAAAGTGGCAAATCTCATGGGAGGAGTGGGCATTGACGTTAGTAGAATAGATAGTCAATAATCGATACTATCGATATTGCGACCATTTTTCGAGCTAAACAACCGATACTGCAAAACTATCAAGTTTTTGAATTTTCAATAATATAGTTTGTTGAAATAAATGTGATCTGTATTGATTATAAAACTTCCATAGTATCGATACTATCGATAGTCTATTTTTCAAGGTCAACTACTGATAGTCTTGCAACGCCACTGCATGCCTAATAACAACTAGTTTCAATTGTTAAGTTATAGTAATGTAACTCCTGTAAATTTGCTCTAAATTAAATATGTTTCTTTCTTTAAAAATAAAAGATATTACTGAACCAGGTATATGTAAGTAGGTACTTACATATAAAAAATCTCTAAGGTCTATGCTTACATAATAAAGGTTTTAAAAAAACACAATAATGCAAAATATTTATAATAATTTTATTTAGTTACCTTAATTACTTTGCTTAAACAGTACAGAAAACATCATTTAGAGCATCTGAGAATAGCTATAAAAGATCCTTGGCTCAATTATTAGCATCTTTTAGATTTATTTTAACATCTTGTGAACAGTTATGCAGTTATTGTCATTATCAGAATGGTTTCTAGAAAGTGCACAATGTTAACCATACTAATGTAGGTCAAATCATACTCTATGACTAACAACAGGCATATTCTATAAAATACAAATCCCAACACATAAACAACTTGTTAGCTAAAATAGAATTGTTAAAAGCCTGCCACTAAGTTCATAGATCTGCCAGCTCAGCACATTGAAAAAGCACAAGATTGCAGAGGATGAGCAATGATAATTCTCCTTATGGGAGTCCTCCATATATATGTTTTTGGTTCGGAATGCATACATTACACTCATTATTTATGACAAATGTCATAAAAAAATCTGTATGAGGTTCAATAGGTTTGAACAGGGCCGTATATAAATTGCCCTGTATCATAAATAAATATCATAATGCTAAAAAATATTTAACATTATTTTGCTATAGATATAAACATTATACTTTTTAAATTTCAGTATTGTATATAAAAAATATGTGAAGATAGCTTGGTATGTAGTTTATAATTAGAATTTTACAATATGAGATTAGTCAAAATAAATTACTGTGAGACAGGGTGGACCAATCATCTGAGTGCTAGTTTAGCAGGTGAGTTTACCAGTTCACATACAATACTTTTAGCAGAATGTGTTCATGGTTGACAAATCAATATACATTTTTACATTATCTCCATACTTATTCCGTGTCTATACTGTATCAACAAAACTAACTGACATGTGTTAAGCCATCAGTTGAGCTTAGGATGTGTAGTCATATCTAATGGAAATGCAATCTAAAACCTAATCTATCTAATGATCTATGATAATGAGTTCATCAATGCTCCAGTCTTCATAGGAATGGTCAGGAAGGTATCTCCTGATGATGATGGGGATCTTGCGCTGCTTGAGCTCTTTCATAGCTATCTGGAGAGGGTCCGTCTCACCTTCCAACTCTACCATCACAGGAGCACACATAGCTATTTGTAATGCTCTTGTACCTGGAAAAAAAGATTACTTCGGTGTTTTACTGTGTGACAAATTGTACAAATAAATGTCTGCCACTATTTGGACAAATCTGTAGCTACTTATATCAAAATTGGGTGTGGTTAGTGACTCCAGAACTACCAATAACAGTTTCTAGTTTTTTTTTTTTCATAAAAGTCGTTCATGTTTTGTTTCCTCGTTTCACGTAACGGGCTCCCGGAGGAAGAATAACCACTTTTCTTAGCACAAACATAACCTCACCTAAAACTCTGGCGCGTTCATATTTCGTCATATAACGGGTGGTGATCCTTTTACTTTTTTCAACGCCACCACCTCCTTGACCTGGGGCTATGAATTGTGTGTTGTATCCCTCTTCCTCCTGTTCTTCAGTTTCTTCAATGTTATCATCCTCTTCGGCAATGTCGTCGTAGTCTGCTCCCGCATCTTCCGCTTCGTATTCTTCGTCAGCCATTGTTGTTTAAATGTCTTTTGGCAATGTGATAAATGATAAAATAATGTTTCTCAGTGTCCTATTTTTTATTCATACACACAAATTAGAAAATAGAACAAACAAACAAAGTCAACAAACTCAGTCGATGGAAATGGAAATGAAGTGACAGATGTTGATGAATGACAATGACAGTTAAATTTTTATTTTTCTTACCATATTGGATGCATTCGCTAGATGAATATAGAGCGAAATTTTTTGGAGGTGAAGAGTGGATGGACACATTTTCGAAACGCGGAGAGCTCATTCAAGTTTATTTTCTAATTAGCAAAATCCCCGACCAGTGATAAGTGGCGGAACTACATAATACATAACTACATTTTGTGGAATACTAAATAATATATATCGTAGAGCTATAATATATTGATATCGTACATAGGGCCATCTATTATTTGTCAGGTAAATTACGTTATTCAGCACGGCACGGAACGAAAATTCTATTTCTCTGTTCCGTGATTCCGTGGTTATCAGTGTTATTACAATTACAGCTCGAGCTCTACAGTACAGGCCACAGACAGACAGTCAACTTCGCAAGACACTAAATTTTGCGAACATGAACGCATTCATTTTTAGATATTTATGCTACACAAGCCTAGTCTATGGTACATTAGAGATCTTTCCTTTTCCGGTTCTGCACTAAAGCTGTAACCATGCCGGTGTGTATTTTTATTTAGAAATTGAAAATATTCGCGTAGTGTTACATTTGTGCATTAAATAACTGTGGTCTTTACCTTCCCATGTTACTTTATATGATAAAATAACATGTCTTCCTCTTTCTATAACTTAACGTTCTGTACATGAAAACACGGTGTGCATACACATGGCAGAACTGACTTGTCAGATATTTTTGGTCTCGATGCAGATTTAAAATGAGCACATTTGTGTTGTCTAGCGGTGCAGGTGGTCTTCAAGAACACTATTTTGTGGATATTTGTCAAAGATAGAAGATATTCAGTGTTATCTCAAGTGGTGCAACTACTAACCTAAACATTGACATTTCAGCTCGCAATTGATTTGCTTCACCCTTCGCCCGCGTCGGAGAGGAGGAAACACAAGTTGAAGAGACTGGTGCCCCATCCCAATTCATATTTCATGGATGTGAAATGCCCAGGCTGCTACAAAATCACAACGGTTTTCAGTCACGCACAGAGGGTGGTTGTATGCGCAGGATGTTCCACAATCCTTTGCCAGCCCACCGGAGGTCGTGCTAGATTAACTGAAGGTATTTATTCTGTAAAATCTAACACTACTTTATATGATAAACATACTTGAAATCCACTAGTAATATTAGTCAACAAGACTGACAAATAAATCATGATAATATTCAATGGGCCATTCCACCCAGTTGTTGTTTTTCCCACTTTGTTTATCTATCAAATATTTATTCTTCTACCATACTTGGGCCATCATATTTACATTCACAACTAAGTAGGTTAATGGCAGTGGGTATGCTTTGAGTTTCAAATTCTGCATTATTTACATATATTAATTTCAATATCATATTTTCTAAATTTCTAGTATATTTAGTAGAACCATAGCACGGACCATAGGCATGCTAGTGTTTCAACACAATGTTTATTGTTTCCCAACAATTCTGCAATCTATGCAATTTGATGATTATTTTTATCAAGTCTATATTTGATGTGATGTTTATCATGATAAAGGTTTACAAATATGATTCAATCATTCATTAGTAGAGATTTTATATTAATTAATTATAAAAGCTACACTGTGCCGAAGTTGCTGATCTTTCATTTAAGTTTGTTTATGGTATTTACATATTTATGCTTTATAAACTATACACTTTTAGTTGCAAGTTCAAGATGCAGTACTAAAGTGGTCAATCTAAATAATGAAATAAAAAATATTTGTATAATGACTAATATTTTAACATATGGTGCAATATAATTTTGTAGTACCTTGTAATGCTGTATAGCTAATGCTACTAATAAATGTGAGGTTCCCTTAGTTGTGTAAAATACCGTTTGAAAATGCTACATATTTAGTTCCTGTAAAAATATATTCCTGTATAAAAATTTGGAAACTATAAATAGAATAAGGAAAAGCATATCTGTTTTTAAAAACCTTTGTGATAATTATGCCCCTATTTGTTGCAACCAAACTGTATTTTTTTAATAATGTTCAATTAATTTACATTAATTAATATTTTCTTTATGCTGGTAGCACAGAGAGGATCCTGACAGTGAAGACAAAAAGACATGATGTTTTTTTTTTTTTCCTTTTTTGTACTCAAAATATGTAGACATCATCAGGTCTTTTTGTCTCCACTGCAGGAGCACGACCCTCTCCATACTACCTGAGCCAAACTTGGCCAGAGCTGTCAGGAGTCTTGGCCTACACTCTCCACACTGGCCAGACGGGTTGGAGAGATCTCATTGATGTTTATAAGTTTTGTGTAGCTTGTCGTCCTAAGTCGCCTTCTACGACATCCACGGAAGGTCTTGGGAGTGGCCCTATTCTACTTTGCCGGAAACCACATGGCAAAATATGTAGTGCATTATGGCATTTACGTATTGAACTGATTGACATATGAAATTTTTAGTTGGCCAGTAGGCAATTTGTCCCAGATAATCTGCTTATGAAGTCCAGTTTTTAATATTTGCCACCATATTTATAAAAACCAACTTAAAGAATGCAAATGATTGAATGATTTTTGACAATTGGGTACTTTGGTTGGTCAAAACTAAATAATTTAGTACTGTTAAAAAATAAAATGTCAAATCAATGTTAAATTTTAACATGATTTAAGATTTATTATTGCACATTGACATCATTAGCCTGTATTTCATACAAATCCCATAAAAGATGTTTGTTTTACCATGTAGAAAAAAGCATCTTATTTAACTTGTTGGAAAGTAGCTAATTTGAGTGGATTTTTAAAAATATGGGGTAAAGATTTATTTCGAAAATAATGTACCATACCAGATGTGCATTTGCAGAGGCATTAAAGATTAATTGTTTTTTTTTTTTTCAGGATGTTCGTTTAGGAGAAAACAACACTAAAAGTCCTGGAGAGAGAGCCCGTACATAATTTAAGTTTTTATTTCCAAGAGGATGAAGGAGTGATATTTTACAAATTCATTATGTGGATCCATTAAAGCGTTAATAAAGGCTTTTTCAAAGGGATCATCATGTGTTTTATTTAAATGAATTCTGCCTTTTGCACTAAAAATATTAGGTATACTAAGTTACACACAGTATATTCATGACTGGTGTCACTAGATGACAGTCGTTGAGCTACTTCAGATGTAGCTTGAAAAATTAAGCTATAATATAACACGTGATTAGAGAAATAGGTAAGTGGGCAGGCCTGTGTCACTTCCCGTTTAGGTTTCTAAAATATACGTACCTACGCGCGGCGACCACTACTGCGCAATGGGAAATTCAAGTAGGTAATCATTACTTGCTAGACCTCATATTCATAAAATAAGTTAATTTTGTCTTTTCCTCATAAAAATTAACAGTTGTTAATTTATGAAAATGGGCGCAAGGCAAGACCACAGAATATATGTATAACAGTATAAGACATTGACCATCAAATTCATAAAAATAAAGCTAAACCTATTTTAGTTAAAACATGTTTTGTCCCTTTTTCTCTTTTCAATATTTGTCATTGAAGTCAAGAACAAGACAATTGTAACATATTTTATCTGAAATAAATTTAAGTTTATTTTTTTAATATGGGAGTTAATTATTACCATAAAGCGCCATCTAGTGACAAGGAATAGAAACAATTATGTTTCTTGAGTACCTATCTAGATATTTAAATTTGTTTTGCGGAGAGACTACGTGAGCTAGTACTTCTGTGCCCCCTGAGCCGAGACCAATAGCTTACAGTGCCCTTACGAAGCAACGCGCGGAGGAACTCGAGAATTTGTATGCCACTTGGTGGTCACGAACGGGATTGCTTGCGAAAGCGCTAGTATTCACTTACACCCCGCCCCGGGGCACCAAGTTCATCTATAATGCTTATTAGATACAGTCCTACTCTACCTCTATAGCCTATATCTTCCATGCTGGTCTAAGAAAAAACTTAAATGTACCGGCTGCTTCTCGCGCAGATCGTAGATTCCGACCGAGGGAGCGAGGGACCAGGGAATCATGCTAATAGGCGATGTGGCTAGCAACCCATCACTATTTTGATTTCTATTTTCACTTTCTCGCCCACCATCACGCTAAAAAGAGCACTTTTAAACCATTCTGTGAATTTCTATGGTAAGACAGTAAAAAATAAAATTACGATTTTTCCACTACAATAGAAAGCCTACCGTTGCAATTAAGTTTATTTTAAACTAGAGTCAGCGCGCGGCTTTGCCCGCGTTAACCACTCGAGTGAAGTCGCGGGCGTGATGCAATATAGCCTATAGCCTTCCTCGTTATACGACCTATCTAATAAGAATTTTTCAAATCGGACCAGTGGTTCCTGAGATTACCGCGTTCAAACAAACAAACTCTTCAGCTTTATATATAAGTATGGATTAACTAAAACAATAAATTGCATTGATTCAATATCTTCTTTTCAGAAGAGAGCCATCAGATTAGGCAAAGTTTTTCAAATAATTCCATATAACCAACGTAGATTTAATCCGCTGCTGGTCTCCAATCTCCCATGCTGGTCTGGGAGAAAAGAAAAAACTTAGAATGTACCAGCTGCTTCTCGCGCAGATCGTAAAAGCCGATCGATGGAATGGGTAAAAATGCGAATCATGTTAACAGGCAATACGGCTAGCAAGCCATCACTGCATTGATTGCTTTTCCATCTTCTCGCCCACCATGACGCTAAAAGTGGCTTTTGGGTCTTGCGGCCCTGGGGAATGCGTAACCCCAGCAAAATGTTGCGCCGTAGAGAAATAAGAGTATTACAGATAGTTGGTTCATAGTAAGCCTCAATTTGTTCAAATATAGCAAAATGTGTTCATGTTGTATTTTCGAAGTTATTCGAGAAAAACTGATTTGCTGGAGTAACGTTACCCCAGCAAGATGTTTTTAAAAAAAGGCGTTTATCCTAGAATCAAGTATATGAAAAGAAAGCTCTTAATGAGTTTTAAATGTATACCGATAGCAAGATGTGTTCATCTTATACTTTTTGAGATATTCAAGATTTTGCTGGGGTAACGTTTTGCAATTTTCCATATCTCGAAAACTGTTAGTAGCAGAAATTTGAAAAAAATACTGTTTATAGGCCTTACTATGTTCAAATTTGTTTGAATATAAGTATTTCGATATATCTACAAATATCGAAGTACAATACAATACAATACATTTATTATTTTAAAAAATCGGAAAATTCCGGTTTACTCGTAAACTAGTACATTTACTAACAAATAAAAAGCAGTTACATATACGGAAACACAAACATTACGCGATATGAAGATATAAAGGAATTTCATCGAATTCCTAGTGGTGTGACTTTGGCAATCAAATACGCAGCTGTCTCTGAACACAAATAGATAAACTATAATGTTTTGTAACAAAATGAACACACATGTTCACTATAATAGTGAACATGTGTGTTCATTTTGTTACAAAACATGCCGGAAAGTTTCGGCTTCAAATCTCGTATGGAATAAAAGTTATTAAAAAAACAAGAAAATATCATCAATTCTCCTATAAACCGACTAAATAACGGAGGCTACGAAAAAGCGGCCGTTTCATACTTGCGGGTTTCCTACGCATATTAGCAACCTAATAACCGATAAAAAGTACAGTCGAGCAGAATTGTATTCATGTAGCCGATATTTAAAATGTTTTAAGCATATTTACTATAGTATTATTTGGTGTGAAATCATACTTATTAGTTTTTGGCAATAGGGTTGACAACTCTATGGAAGTGTATGTCGGATAGATTAATAAATGTCGCATCCCCCACTCAAACAAAGCAATAAACACGAGTTTTATATTTTATTATTATCTACGAGACAGATTTTAAATTCCTTGTCGTCAAAAGTATGAGGTAACCAGAAACATAGTTAAAACTAAGTCTTTAATAATAAAAGTTGTAAGTTATTAGATGATTTCGATGCACGAGTCCTTTTGTAAAAGAACAAAAATAGGTATATCAATATAGAAATGCATATAATTTGATCACATGTCACGGTGTCCAACACAAGAAGTTTGTTTTACAGTTCTGTCCCGCTTGCCACTATGTAGGCGTCTCTTTCTTACAACGCCGCGAAGCCCAGGCATACATTTTTTTACCATGAGTCATGTTAGTTATGTAGATCGGAGATCGAATCAAGCGCCATCAGTGTGAGTGTGTGAAAAGCCGCGCTCTTGCATTTTTTCTTCCGCCTATAATTATTTTATGATAACTCGTAAAGTATTCATGAATCTCACATGTAAAAGATTAAAAGGTGATATGTGAAATTAGTGATAAAAGTACACTTGTTTAATAAGAATAATACTCAATTTATCTGTGATTTTCCTAGTTTAATTTATAAGCATACAATTATTGCAAAACAGTAATTTAAATAAAAAAATAATCAAGCTCATGTATTTTCTTTATCCACAAACTGCAAGAACCTTTTTGTATGCGACTGTACTACCTTTGATTATTATGCCATTTATTTGAGATGGTTACGCTCAAGTATATAAAACGGCCGCTTTTTCGTAGCCTTCAATATTTAGTCGGTTTATAGGAGAACTGATGATATTTTCTTGTTTTTTTTAATAACTTCTATTCCATACGATATTTGAAGCCGAAACTTTCAGGCATGTTTTGTAACAAAATGAACACACATGTTCACTATAGTTTATCTATTTGTGTTCAGAGAGAGCTGCATATTCGATTGCCAAAGACACACCACTAGGAATTCGATGAAATTCCTTTATATCTTCATATCGCGTAATGTTTGTGTTTCCGAATTTGTACACGTTAGAAGGTATGATATACACGTATATGTAACTGCTTTTTATTTGTTAGTAAATGTACTAGTTTACGAGAAAACCGGTATTTTTCGATTTTTTTAAATAATAAATTACTTCGATATTTGTAGGTAAATCGAAATACTTATATTCAAACAAATTTGAACATAGTAAGGCCTATAAACAGTATTTTTTTCAAATTTCTGCTACTAACAGTTTTCGAGATATGGAAAATTGCAAAACGTTACCCCAGCAAAATCTTGAATATCTCAAAAAGTATAAGATGAACACATCTTGCTATCGGTATACATTTACAACTCATTAAGAGCTTTCTTTTCAAATACTTGATTCTAGGCTAAACGCCTTATTTTAAAAACATCTTGCTGGGGTAACGTTACTCCAGCAAAATCAGTTTTTCTCGAATAACTTCGAAAATACAACATGAACACATTTTGCTACATTTGAACAAATTGAGGCTTACTATGAACCAACTATCTTTAATACTCTTATTTCTCTACGGCGCAACATTTTGCTGGGGTTACGCATTCGCCCTGGGCTCTGCATAAAGCCGCAAGACCCAAAATGCTCTGTCTGCCCCATATCAGGGATAAAGACGTGATAGTATGTATGTATGTATTTAATCAGTTTTTTACCAGAAAGAAAAAGATTAATTCTCATTAGTTAAGAGCATGGAAGTGACACGACTATATGCAAGGGCGAAATTTCTATGTACCACTAGTTCTTAAAAAATATGAAATTGAAATCACCATGTGTATATGTATAGAAAAATATATTTATAACAATATAAAATATCACAATGCAGGAATTTGCTAAATTTTAACAACTACTACCTTATTTAGCTAAATATTTCTTTGAAAGTACGCCCTACTAGGTGCCTCACCTGGTACGTTGGCAAAATATACCAAGCCATGGCTGTGCCCAACTTGTAAAGAGGCTATGGTATCACGCTTTTTTATTATGACGCCTCCAAAATAAGATAAAAGAAAACGACTAAGTTATCCCTAGTGTTTGAGGGCTAAGTTAAGGATACGTACCAACTAGGCCTCTGCGTTCACACTTATTTTTACGCTGTAGGTATAGGTATAGATACATCATTCACTAATTATACGGTTAATCGATTCTGAACTCAAAAGAGATAATCGTGCATTATTCTAGAAACAACTCATCCAAAGAATGGTAGGAAACATTTATAGTATAGCTTTTAGTTTAATTCGATTTTTTTGTTTTATAAAATCTTAGAAAACATTGTAAATAAATAAAATTATCTAGTATCGCATATTAAATAAACATTGGTATTGGAAAATTATGTTTTATCAAAGAAATAACGATAACATTTTTACTGCGTAAATAAAAAAACGAAATAACAAAGTCCTTCACTAATAACAGCTAAGTATATAAAATACATAATAATTTTGGTAAATATATTATGTCGTCAGGTTATTTGTGTCCGGCTGGCAAGGAAAAAAAAACTCATGATTTATCAACTTCTGTGCTTCAGGATAGTCTAAAAATTCTATGGCTTTTGCTATGTCCTGTTTGATGGTTTCAATCAATTGGTCTACAGACTCAAAGTTTTCTTCTGACCTCAAGAATCCAACAAGACCGATTTTCAGGTTATCTCCATAAAAGTCTGGACCGCAGTAGTGTATGACATGTGTTTCCTGAAATAATTACAAATATTATAAAATATTTTACATAGAAATAAGCTGCAGGCTGCAAGGTAGTAAAGAGAATCTATAAAGTAAACAGCTCAGAGGTGTTTCCGTGAAAACCGATCCAGGGAATGGACAAGATTTGAATCATGTGAATGCGAGAATGCGGCTAGCAACCCATCACTATTTTGATATCTTTTTTATCGTAACGCCCGCCATCACACTAAGCATAGCCTTTGGGTCTTGCGGCCCTGGGCTCTGTCTACCCCGTTAGGTATAAAGACGTGAAAATGTATATGTATGGTATAAAATATATCATAAAAGCAAGCAAATCCTACAAGCTGGTACAAGATGATGGTTCGTTTACATTATTGTAGCTTATTTATGCTGATTTACCTGCTTTGCAATGGTCGATCAAAATTGTAACATTAAATAAAAAACCAGCAATGTATATAAAATCAGTACCTGAATTTCAGCAAAAGGATTCCCAGGCTAAACCATGTACTCGTAATATAAAATTTGGTGTTCGCGGGGCGGAGTGCTTCCATTTAACTAAACAATAAAAAATATTCACAACAAATTTAAACTTACAATAGACATCTCTTTGTTATTGTAGAAAGGACACCAGCCAATGTTTGCAACCATTTTGTACACGGGTCCCATTCCAATCTTTGCAAATCCATAGTAAACACCTGGCTCAATGTTTGGTGGCAGGGATTTCACTACAGAGAGAGGATAATTTGCTGCAAAACAGAGTATAATAAAGTAGTATATTCTTGAAAAAGTTTAGCTTCTTTTTAAAGTCGTAGACACATTGCTAATGGTAGTTATGAATATTAAAAAATACTTTTAACACTTTTATCTCTAAAATTTAAGGAACCAGTTATTATTATATCACTATGCATAAATTATAAAGCAGTAAAAAAAATGTGTCTGTTCATTGAATATATTTCCAAAAATTTGGGGCAATGGAAATATTGTATACTAGCTGATGCCCGCGACTTCGTTCGCGTGGACTTCAGGACTCCGGCATATAAATATGGTCATCAGGCTGAAAAACTTTTGCTAATGCGTCATTAATGTATATTTCTAACAGTTTAGCTGGACCATTATATTTTTGCATCAGGTGTTCCAGATCTTCGAGTTTTATACCTCAACAATAAAAGTTCATCAGGCTGAATAACTTTTGCTAAGACGTTATTTTTATATTTCATATTATAGTTTAGCTGGACCATTATGGTTCTATTTCATGTGTTCCATTTTCCAAAATCAATTATAGCCTATATGTTGATAAAAAAGTTTCATTTAAATTCGTCCAATATTTTCGGAGATTAGCGTGTACATACAGACAGATTTTTTATTTTATTTTTTACTATATTACAGTCACCATCGCCCCATTTTTTAAAAATATATTTAATGTACAGATTCCTTTATTTACTGTTTTATTATACGCTGAGACCATTATGTTTCTGGATCAAGTGTTCCAGACTTCGATTTTTATACCTCAACAAAAAAAAACTATCAGACTGAACTACTTTTGCTAAGACGTCCTTTTTATATTTCTTATAATTTAGCTGGACCATTATGGTCCTACATCATGTGTTCCAGATCTTCGATTTTTATATCTCAACAAAAAATGCTCATCAGGCTGAACTACTTTTGCTAAGGCGTCCTTTTTATATATTTCTTATAATTTAGCTGGACCATTATGGTTGTGTTCCAGATCTTCGATATTTATATCTCAACAAAAAATGCTCATCAGGCTGAACTACTTTGGCTAAGGCGTCATTTTATATTTCTTATAGTTTTGCTGGACCATTATGTTTCTGCATCAGGTGTTCCAGATCTTTGATTTTTATAACTCAACAAAAAATGCTCAGCGGGCTAAACAACTTTTGCTAAGGCGTCATTTTCATATTTCTTGTCGTTAAGCTGGACCATTAAGTTTTTGCATCAGGTGTTCTAGATCTTCGATTTTTATATCTCAACAAAAAAATTTCATCAGGCTAACTACTTTTGCTAAGGCGTCATTTATATATTTCTTATAGTTTAACTGGACCATGGCTCTGCATCAGGTGTTCCATTGTCCAAAATCAATTATAGCCTATATGTTGCACAGGCTTAACAGCTACATAACAAGAAAGTTTTATTCAAATCCGTCCAGTATTTCCTGAGATTGGCGTGTACTAACAGACAAACAATCGCCCATAAAAAAAAATATCTTTAAACTTTAAATGATAATAACTTTTTTATCTGACAACAGATTTCGATGAAACAAAGCCTATATGTTGCTCAGGGATGAGCTTAATCTTTTGGTGAAAACCGCGTAAAAATCTGTTCAGTTTTTTAAAGATTAGCGAGTACATACAGACAGACAGACAGACAAAAAAATCCAAAAAATCTTTTTTGTGTTCTGTTACTCTTTTCTTATCGCCCACATCCATTTTTTGTAATTTTTATCAAATGTACAGACACGCGGTTCCTACTGTTTTATTATATGTATTGATTGAAGATATATTTTTTAAATCTGTACCCATTTTTTTTAAATATCTGTTAAGCCTGGGCAACATATAGGGTATAATTGATTTTGGAAAATGGAACACCTGATGCAGAGCCTGGTCCAGCTAAAACCTTAGCCAAGTTGTTCAGCCTGATAAGCATTTTTATTAAGGAATAAAAATAGAAGATCTGGTACACCAGATTCAGATGATATTATGATCCGGCGATCATAAAGTCCACGCGATCGAAGTTGCGGGTATCATCTAGTATATGCTTTGTTTCATATGAAATTTACATTTATAAAGTTCCCCATGGGAATTTCGGGATAAAAACTACCCTATGTTCTCCAACTTTATCCACACTACGTGAGTACTGGTACTTATTGTGTCCATATACTTATTTCATCTAAATTCGTATAAATTGTGTAAATAACCTGACCTGAATCTGATGGTTATTAATGTAATATTATTATTTACATACGTACCTACTTAAAGCAAAGTATAGGACAAACAATAGTTGTTTCAAGGATGGAGATAAGATTACAATCATAGGACATGTGTCAAGAAAACAATGTGAAAAATTAAAAAAATTCACTGCTTGAAATATCTGGCACCACAGTTGGTTATAGAAGTAAATCAGTATGATAACAAAATTAAAAGTATATTTGCACTTTGGAACAATAAAGTTCAAAAAATAAATAAGAGCTCTGCTAATAATTACGGTATTAATAAAGTCTTTCCTACTTTTACAAACCTAACTATATTCTTATAAATCTTACAATACTAGTATCTACTGCATAACTGCATACATCTGTATGTGTGTAGAGACGTAGACAAAGACAGTCTGTATATCAACCTTAATTCTCGACATACAGATTAGGCAGTAGGTCCAAGTCCGAGCACTCAAAACATATCTGGCATCCACTTCTTAATTTCATTAGCACAACTGTCATCTAGTGATAACAACCAAGACCAACAACTTTACAATTAAAGGAATGTGTAATAATGACATCAGGCCATGACTTATGATAAAAGAATTAAATTCAATACCTTTCTGTTTCTACAGGTGTATGTAGTTTTACAGTTATTTTCCTGATAAACTTATATTACATTTTAGAATGAGTACATATGTTAATTAAGTTGATAGCTTGTATTAAAAATGTTAATGACTGTGTATGTCATACTTTTCCTTTATTATTTAATTAAAGTAGTAAATATATTTTTTGATAAAAATATTTGATGATATTACAAGTTAAGAGTCCCCCGACCCTAGACTTCTCCATACAAACATAGTCTACGTTTAATTTTGAAACCACATGTCAGATTCCGGTAAAAATTTATAATTGTAAAGAAATTGCAATTATCTAGGGTTATAACTGGTTTCCTATTGTAAAATTATGAACTGGAAAGAAAATATAATGATTTAGAAGTTTCCCATACTAATGGTCAAAAATGATATAAAACACTATATTCTATTTCAAGTTCATATTTTTATTGTCGGAAACCAGTTATAAACCTAGATAATTGCAATATCTTTGAAATTACAAAATTTTGCCCAAATCGGACATGTCGTTTTGAAATAAAACGTAGACTATGTTTGTATGGCAAGTTGTATTTTGGTCTAGGGTCAGGGGACCCTTAAAAATTTAAATGAAGTACATGTAGTAAAGTTTAAAAATAGCTCACAAGCAGATATAATTTAGCAGAACTGGCTGTTGGCTGCTTATCCTCATGCACAGAGATCAATGAAAAGGGATTGAAGTTAAATTTTGACAATATATTTCTGAAGATGAGTCTGTATAGCTACAAATGTCTTGCTGGCCAGTTATGGAGAAGGTACACAAAAGACAATTGGGAAAGTATTTGTCCAGATCACGAAAGTCTAGGCAAGTACATACAATTCCATGGTCCAGATTATCAACGACAACCAACCTGTAAGTGTTTTTTGATGGACCTTGTCAACGCATCTGCACATAAGCACTTGTGATATATACTAGGCATAGCCTTGAGGTCTGGTGACCCTTGGCCCTATTAATAAAGAAGAGGTTGAATCTTAGTCAGGTCTGGTGACCTTTGGCGATAACGATGAACAAGTGACAACCACTTCTTTTTTTTATCATTAGGGCCAAGGGTCATCTTAATAATAGAGTTAGCTTTTATTAAAGTTCAAGCTTTTATACATTCTGTTTATTACCTGTAGGGCACCCCAGCTCCTTGGATCCTCTTCCAAATCCTTTGATTACTTCGCCTTCTAGAAATAGAGGCAGAACAGGGCGTGACATGTTTGGTAGGTTAATTTTAACCGTGTTATATATTCTGTTTAGCAGCATAAACAGTTTGTTTGCATTTATTGTTCCTCTGACAAATATCTTACACTGAAAAATGAATATTTTTTGTTTTAGTACATAATCAAATCACTAAATATTTACATATATGTAAAACATTATTATGAAGGAGACTAGAATATATACCTACAAATTACATTATCTAAATATATTTTTTGAGATTTTTTTAAAAACTTCTACGTACACTACACACCAATACACACGATTCTCGCTAGAAATTGACAAAATTGAATTGAATTGAATGAATAAAATACTGAATGAATGAATTGACTTAAAATGTAATCAGAGGAGTGCTATTTTTAAATGAGGGACTCAGCGAAACACAAAACGTGTAGTTTTCCAACATTCCAACTCGTATCGCGTAAAGGCGAGTCTCCTGCGCCAGAAATCTCGAAACATTACACAAAAAACATGAAACAAAAACAAAACAAAAATATTATATTTCATACACAAACCGTCTCCTGCAAATAATTTCTGTTTTGAATGAAACATTTCTTTATGGTTGACTTCATCATGAGGTGCTACTTTTCAAACGCGGAGTAACTAAACGAACGGTTTTTTGTTCGGAAAAACCATTCGTTTAGGTGACTCCGCGTTTCAAAAATGACACTTAAGGTACCTAATAATATTTATTTCTGATTACTGTTATCATCATTTCTGCCTAGAGATGGGCGGCGGGTAAATACCCAATCTACCCATTTGGGAATATACCCGGTAGATTGGGTAAATACCCGGTATATACCCGTATCTACCCATTTGGTGGGTAGATTGAATTTAATGAGTAATTACTTCGCAATTCGTGTCGGAAAGTGTGTGCAAGCGCTGTAATATGCTTAAAATGCAGGTAGACGTCAAATCTGACATTAAAGTATATGAAACCACCATACTAATCATACTTTGATAATAGGCTTTTTTGATTTATTATCATTTTTTTGTTGGGAGGTGCGCAAAGACATACTTAAAAGTGGTTAAATGAGTAAGAAGATATAAAATGCGATGTCAATAGATGGGCACCCTCATACATGTATAGAGAGTAGGTATCTTTGACTGCTCATCCGAGAGCCAAAACTACTGATTTCAGGGTTGGTCTCGGAACAAAAGATATACGTATAGACGAGTTCTTGGATACCCCATCAACTTGTCATAACATTTCCCACAAAATAGTATGCCGGGTATTTACCCGTATCTACCCGTTGTATGAAAACATACAAATTAACAGGTCAAAATTTACATTATTTGCTGGCAAACGTAAGAAGACCTAATAAGATGTGAAAATGAGCAATCAGACATCAAATGCGATGTCAATATACGAGCACCCTCATACATGTATAGAGATTAGGTATCTTTGACTGCTAATTCAAGAGCCTAAACTACTGAGTTCGGGGTTGGTCTCGGAACAAAAGATATTCGTTTAGACGAGTTCTTCGATCCCCCATCAACTTGTCATAACATTTCCCACAAAATAGTATGCCGGGTATTTACCCGTATCTACCCGTTGTATGGGAACATACAAATTGACAGGTCTAACTTTATATTTTTTGCTGGCAAATATTTTTAGACCTAACTAGATGTTAAAATGTGCAATCAGACATCAAATGCGATGTCAACTATTAACAGGTCAAAATTTACATTATTTGCTGGCAAACGTAAGAAGACCTAATAAGATGTGAAAATGAGCAATCAGACATCAAATGCGATGTCAATATACGAGCACCCTCATACATGTATAGAGATTAGGTATCTTTGACTGCTAATTCAAGAGCCTAAACTACTGAGTTCGGGGTTGGTCTCGGAACAAAAGATATTCGTTTAGACGAGTTCTTCGATCCCCCATCAACTTGTCATAACATTTCCCACAAAATAGTATGCCGGGTATTTACCCGTATCTACCCGTTGTATGGGAACATACAAATTGACAGGTCTAACTTTATATTTTTTGCTGGCAAATATTTTTAGACCTAACTAGATGTTAAAATGTGCAATCAGACATCAAATGCGATGTCAATATACGAGCACCCTCATACATGTATAGAGATTAGGTATCTTTGACTGCTAATTTAAGAGCCAAAACTACTGATTTCGGGGTTGGTCTCGGAACAAAAGATATTCGTTTAGACGAGTTCTTCGATCCTCCATCAACTTATCATAACATTTCCCACAAAATAGTATGCCGGGTATTTACCCGTATCTACACGTTGTATGGAAACATACAAATTAACAGGTCTAAGATTACACTTTTTGCTGGCAAACGTAAGAAGACCTAATAAGATGTGAAAATGAGCAATCAGACATCAAATGCGATGTCAATATACGAGCACCCTCATACATGAATAGAGCTTAGGTATCTTTGACTGCTAATTTAAGAGCCAAAACTACTGATTTCGGGGTTGGTCTCGGAACAAAAGATATTCGTTTAGACGAGTTCTTCGATCCTCCATCAACTTGTCATAACATTTCCCACAAAATAGTATGCCGGGTATTTACCCGTATCTACCCGTTGTATGGAAACATACAAATTAACAGGTCTAAGATTACACTTTTTGCTGGCAAACGTAAGAAGACCTAATAAGATGTGAAAATGAGCAATCAGACATCAAATGCGATGTCAATATACGAGCACCCTCATACATGTATAGAGATTAGGTATCTTTGACTGCTAACTCAAGAGCCAAAACTACTGAGTTCGGGGTTGGTCTCGGAACAAAAGATATTCGTATAGACGAGTTCTTCGATCCTCCATCAACTTGTCATAACATTTCCCACAAAATAGTATGCCGGGTATTTACCCGTATCTACCCGTTGTATGGAAACATACAAATTAACAGGTCTAAGATTACACTTTTTGCTGGCAAACGTAAGTAGACCTAATAAGATGTTAAAATGAGCAATCAAACATCAAATGCGATGTCAATATACGAGCACCCTCATACATGTATAGAGAGTAGGTATCTTGGACTGCTTATCCAAGAGCCAAAACTACTGATTTCGGGGTTGGCCTCGGAACAAAAGATATTCGTATAGATGAGTTCTTCGATCCCCCATCAACTTGTCATAACATTTCCCACAAAATAGTATGCCGGGTATGTACCCGTATCTACCCGTTGTATGGGAACATACAAATTGACAGGTCTAACTTTATATTTTTTGCTGGCAAATATTTTAAAACCTAACTAGATGTTAAAATGTGCAATCAGACATCAAATGCGATGTCAATATACGAGCACCCTCATACATGTATAGTGATTAGGTATCTTTGACTGCTAATATAAGAGCCAAAACTAAGGATTTCGGGGTTGGTCTCGGAACAAAAGATATTCGTATAGACGAGTTCTTCGATCCCCCATCAACTTGTCATAACATTTCAAACAAAATAGTATGCCGGGTATATACCCGTATCTACCCGTTGTATGGGAACATACAAATTTACAGGTCTAAGTTTTCATTTTTTGCTGGCAAACGTAAGTAGACCTAATAAGATGTTAAAATGAGCAATCAGACATCAAATGCGATGTCAATATACGAGCACCCTCATACATGTATAGAGAGTATGTTTCTTTGACTGCTCATCCAAGAGCCAAAACTACTGATTTCGGGGTTGGTCTTGAAACAAAAGATATTTGTTTAGACGAGTTCTTCGATCCCTCATCAACTTTTCATAACATTTCCCACAAAATAGTATGCCTGGTATGTACCCGTATCTACCCGTTGTATGGGAACATACAAATTTACAGAACTAAGTTTACATTTTTTGCTGTCAAAAGTATGTAGACCTAAAAAGATGTTAAAATGATCAATCAGACATCAAATGCGATGTCAATATACGAGCACCCTCATACATGAATAGAGATTAGGTATCTTTGACTGCTTATTCAAGAGCCAAAACTACTGATTTCGGGGTTGGTCTCGGAACAAAAGATATTCGTATAGACAAGTTCTTCGATCCCCCATCAAAATTTTATAACATTTCCTACAAAATAGTATGTCGGGTATTTACCCGTATCTACCCGTTGTATGGAAACATACAAATTAACAGGTCTAAGTTTACATTTTTTGCTGGCTAACGTAAGTAGACCTAATAAGATGTTAAAATGAGCAATCAGACATCAAATGCGATGTCAATATACGAGCACCCTCATACATGAATAGAGATTAGGTATCTTTGACTGCTAATTCAAGAGCCAAAACTACTGATTTCGGGGTTGGTCTTGGAACAAAAGATATTTGTTTAGACGAGTTCTTCGATCCCTCATCAACTTTTCATAACATTTCCCACAAAATAGTATGCCGGGTATTTACCCGTATCTACCCGTTCTATGGGAACATACAAATTTACAGGTCTAAGTTTACATTTTTTGCTGTCAAACGTAAGTAGACCTACAAAGATGTTAAAATGAGCAATCAGACATCAAATGCGATGTCAATATACGAGCACCCTCATACATGAATAGAGATTAGGTATCTTTGACTGCTAATTCAAGAGCCAAAACTACTGATTTAAGGTATGGTCCCCCAAAAAAAGATATTCGTATAGACGAGTTCTTCGATCCCCCATCAAAATTTTATAACATTTCCCACAAAATAGTATGTCGGGTATTTACCCGTATCTACCCGTTGTATAGAAACATACAAATTAACAGGTCTAAGTTTACATTTTTTGTTGGCAAACGTAAGTAGACCTAAAAAGATGGTAGAATGAGCAATCAGACATCAAATGCGATGTCAATATACGAGCACCCTCATACATGAATAGAGATTAGGTATATTTGACTGCTAATTCAAGAGCCAAAACTACTGATTTCGGGGTTGGTCTCGGAACAAAAGATATTCGTTTAGACAAGTTCTTCGATCCCCCATTAACTTGTCATAACATTTCCCACAAAATAGTATGCCGGGTATTTACCCGTATCTACCCGTTGTATGGGAACATACAAATTAACAGGTCTAAGTTTACATTTTTTGCTGGCAAACGTAAGTAGACCTAATAAGATGTTAAAATGAGCAATCAGACATCAAATGCGATGTCAATATACGAGCACCCTCATACATGTATAGAGAGTAGGTATTTTTGACTGCTCATTCAGGAGCCAAAACTTCTGATTTCGGGGTTGGTCTCGGAACAAAAGATATTCGTATAGACGAGTTCTTCAATCCCCCATCAAAATTTTATAACATTTCCCACAAAATAGTATGTCGGGTATTTACCCGTATCTACCCGTTGTATGGAAACATACAAATTAACAGGTCTTAGTTTACATTTTTTGCTGGCAAACGTAAGTAGACCTAAAAAGATGGTAAAATAAGCAATCAGACATCAAATGCGATGTCAATATACGAGCACCCTCATACATGAATAGAGATTAGGTATATTTGACTGCTAATTCAAGAGCCAAAACTACTGATTTCGGGGATGGTCTCGGAACAAAAGATATTCGTTTAGACAAGTTCTTCGATCCCCCATCAACTTGTCATAACATTTCTTACAAAATAGTATGCCGGGTATATACCCGTATCTACCCGTTGTATGGGAACATACAAATTAACAGGTCTAAGTTTACATTTTTTGCTGGCAAACGTAAGTAGACCTAATAAGATGTTAAAATGAGCAATCAGACATCAAATGCGATGTCAATATACGAGCACACTCATACATGAATAGAGATTAGGTATCTTTGACTGCTAATTCAAGAGCCAAAACTACTGATTTCGGGGTTGGTCTTGGAACAAAAGATATTTGTTTAGACGAGTTCTTCGATCCCTCATCAACTTTTCATAACATTTCCCACAAAATAGTATGCCGGGTATTTACCCGTATCTACCCGTTCTATGGGAACATACAAATTTACAGGTCTAAGTTTACATTTTTTGCTGTCAAACGTAAGTAGACCTAAAAAGATGTTAAAATGAGCAATCAGACATCAAATGCGATGTCAATATACGAGCACCCTCATACATGAATAGAGATTAGATATCTTTGACTGCTAATTCAAGAGCCAAAACTACTAATTTCGGGTATGGTCCCGCAACAAAAGATATTCGTATAGACGAGTTCTTCGATCCCCCATCAAAATTTTATAACATTTCCCACAAAATAGTATGTCGGGTATTTACCCGTATCTACCCGTTGTATGGAAACATACAAATTAACAGGTCTTAGTTTACATTTTTTGCTGGCAAACGTAAGTAGACCTAAAAAGATGGTAAAATAAGCAATCAGACATCAAATGCGATGTCAATATACAAGCACCCTCATACATGAATAGAGATTAGGTATATTTGACTGCTAATTCAAGAGCCAAAACTACTGATTTCGGGGTTGGTCTCGGAACAAAAGATATTCGTTTAGACAAGTTCTTCGATCCCCCATCAACTTGTCATAACATTTCCCACAAAATAGTATGCCGGGTACATACATGTATCTACCCGTTGTATGGGAACATACAAATTAACAGGTCTAAGTTTACATTTTTTGCTGGCAAACGTAAGTAGACCTAATAAGATGTTAAAATGAGCAATCAGACATCAAATGCGATGTCAATATACGAGTACCCTCATACATGAATAGAGATTAGGTATCTTTGACTGCTAATTCAAGAGCCAAAACTACTGATTTCGGGGTTGGTCTTGAAACAAAAGATATTTGTTTAGACGAGTTCTTCGATCCCTCATCAACTTTTCATAACATTTCCCACAAAATAGTATGCCGGGTATTTACCCGTATCTACCCGTTGTATGGGAACATACAAATTTACAGGTCTAAGTTTACATTTTTTGCTGTCAAACATAAGTAGACCTAAAAAGATGTTAAAATGAGCAATCAGACATCAAATGCGATGTGAATATACGAGCACCCTCATACATGAATAGAGATTAGGTATCTTTGACTGCTAATTCAAGAGCCAAAACTACTGATTTCGGGGTTGGTCTCGGAACAAAAGATATTCGTTTAGACAAGTTCTTCGATCCCCCATCAACTTGTCATAACATTTTCCACAAAATAGTATGCCGGGTATATACCCGTATCTACCCGTTGTATGGGAACATACAAATTAACAGGTCTAAGTTTACATTTTTTGCTGGCAAACGTAAGTAGACCTAATAAGATGTTAAAATGAGCAATCAGACATCAAATGCGATGTCAATATACGAGCACCCTCATACATGAATAGAGATTAGGTATCTTTGACTGCTAATTCAAGAGCCAAAACTACTGATTTCGGGGTTGGTCTTGGAACAAAAGATATTTGTTTAGACGAGTTCTTCGATCCCTCATCAACTTTTCATAACATTTCCCACAAAATAGTATGCCGGGTATTTACCCGTATCTACCCGTTCTATGGGAACATACAAATTTACAGGTCTAAGTTTACATTTTTTGCTGTCAAACGTAAGTAGACCTAAAAAGATGTTAAAATGAGCAATCAGACATCAAATGCGATGTCAATATACGAGCACCCTCATACATGAATAGAGATTAGATATCTTTGACTGCTAATTCAAGAGCCAAAACTACTAATTTCGGGTATGGTCCCGCAACAAAAGATATTCGTATAGACGAGTTCTTCGATCCCCCATCAAAATTTTATAACATTTCCCACAAAATAGTATGTCGGGTATTTACCCGTATCTACCCGTTGTATGGAAACATACAAATTAACAGGTCTTAGTTTACATTTTTTGCTGGCAAACGTAAGTAGACCTAAAAAGATGGTAAAATAAGCAATCAGACATCAAATGCGATGTCAATATACAAGCACCCTCATACATGAATAGAGATTAGGTATATTTGACTGCTAATTCAAGAGCCAAAACTACTGATTTCGGGGTTGGTCTCGAAACAAAAGATATTCGTATAGATGAGTTCTTCGATCCCCCATCAAAATTTTATAACATTTCCTACAAAATAGTATGCCGGGTATTTACCCGTATCTACCCGTTGTATGGAAACATACAAATTAACAGGTCTAAGATTGCACTTTTTGCTGGCAAACGTAAGAAGACCTAATAAGATGTGAAAATGAGCAATCAGACATCAAATGCGATGTCAATATACGAGCACCCTCATACATGAATAGAGCTTAGGTATCTTTGACTGCTAATTCAAGAGCCAAAACTACTGATTTCGGGGTTGGTCTTGGAACAAAAGATATTCGTTTAGACGATTTCTTCGATCCCCTATCAACTTGTCATAACATTTCCCACAAAATAGTATGCCGGGTATATACCTGTATCTACCCGTTGTATGGGAACATACAAATTTACAGGTCTAAGTTTACACTTTTTGCTGGCAAACGTAAGTAGACCTAATAAGATGTTAAAATGAGCAATCAGACATCAAATGCGATGTCAATATACGAGCACCCTCATACATGAATAGAGATTAGGTATATTTGACTGCTAATTCAAGAGCCAAAACTACTGATTTCGGGGTTGGTCTCGGAACAAAAGATATTCGTATAGACGAGTTCTTCGATCCCCCATCAAAATTTTTTAACATTTCCCACAAAATAGTATGCCGGGTATTTACCCGTATGTACCCGTTGTATGGGAACATACAAATTGACAGGTCTGTGTTTTCATTTTTTGCTTGCAAACGTAAGTAGACCTAATTATATGTTAAAATAAGCAATCAGATAACAAATAAGATGGCATCTGTATATCTAATATGGATAGCATCAGTGATTTTAATCTTTGTTATTTTTTCTTTTAGAGATATTCATTGTTTTATACATTATATAACCTTTTTGTACATTTTTACCCATAAATAGTGGACTCACACTAATTTTTAAATAAATATTCCAATCTACCCACCCAAACGGGTAGATACGGGTATATACCCGGTGCATATCGGGTAAATACCCAAGCGTGGGTAAATACCCGGGTAGATGCCCATCTCTAAATTTCTGCCTGACGAAGAACTAGAAGATGTGTTCTGCGTTTTACCAATTGCAGATAATAGAGGTAGGCTCCAAAGGACTCTTAACCAAAACCGTAAAATAATTAAAAAAGAAATCCTTCCCCTCTCGTCCCCGCGCAGGGCATGTTTTCCATCTGCTTTCGAAAGCAGAAACATGTGTATGCCATGCCATAGACAATTGTGTATGGCCACGCCCCTTTGTTTGCGTGTTTTTGTGTAATGTTTTGGATATTTTGGTGCAGGAGACCCGCCTTAAGAGTAAAATACAAATTGATCGTATTTTTGAAACCGTCGTGTCAACTCGTGTCAGCGAAAAACAATATTGTTTTACGCAGAAAACATCGATAATTTGTTTATGCTTTTCTAAAAATTCGACGAACATTTATAAAAAAGCAACGTGAAATAGAACGGATTTCCCATGATTGGTTTCGATGACATTGTTAAGCTACAAATGTCAAATGCGCAAACCATTCGTAATGTAATGTGACAATGTGACTATGTGATACCTATAATGCAACTATAATGTGTAAAATGTACGCTAACGGCAACACTGAATGACGTCCATTGAATGAAATGAATGAACTATACTATACGGAAGTGATACGGAATGCACGGAATAAACTAGCCACATTCAGTCAACAAGTCGTAGGCTGGAAATACACATACGGAATATTCGGATTGTTACATTTCCGGACGCACCCCTCCCTAGACGTCCGGAATAGGGAAGAGATGAAAATTTTAATTTTTTAAATTTAACTCTCTGCCTCCGTCCGGAAAAGATAGATTTTGAAATAATCTGAAATAATTCCAGCCGTAGAGGCGTAGTCATTATATTGACTATGTTTTCATAAGTTGGTAGTTCAAGAATGAAACGTAGTAGATATGGTAACTCCGGACTGGAAGATTCAAATGAGCCGAATGCTCAACAGGAGCCGATAACCGAGCAAATGTTACCGACTCTCGCGAGTTATCAGAGCCCTTAGCACGAGTTTTCGAATCTTTTCTAAGGCATTCGAATCGAGCTCTCGATTCACTTAAGCAGTGCGGCGATAGCAGGCAGCACGAGTTTTGTGGCTGTCGAATCGAGAGCTCGATTCGATTTCGATAATGACGACAACTAGGGATGCGCCTAAATGAATGAAATTATGCATTTGAATGAATGATCGTTCGGAAATTTTAAGAAGACAGATGTCGGAAATATTTTATTTTAAATTTTGGTTCTTTTATTACATTTTTTTGATAGTATTTGAGAGAAATCATGCGTAAATCAATAAAATAATACTTTTCTGACTTATGACTATAATATGGAAGCCCCTTTTTGCTTAATTTAAAAAAATGTATAAAGTCAAAAATTTCATTCTTTAATTTTGGTTTCCGAACGGAACTTGCTTTTGTTGATTTGTTGAAACATAACCTATTTTTACATATTTATTTCCTAATTTTGTTTATATTTCTAATGAGATTTGTCCAGTCAGTAATAAAACAAATAAAACCATTGTAAGGACTGATTATTTTAAAATAAAGAACTACGTTGAAGCTCATAGAAAGGTAAGCTGTTCAATCAGTAATTTTGTGGTGCATATTTGTTGTTTTTGTAGTATAGAAAGATTACAAAGCGAAAATTAATGGGATTGCTAGCTGTAGTAGTAAAGGATGAGACAGTATTTATCAGTCTTGACACCTACGCATATTTACCTGAGTACAAAAGTCAGAAGTACCACACAGGACAGGATGCCTTATCCTAAACTTACTGTTCATGTAAATCCAGGATGAATATATCATTATCTTATAACCTTAGGTCCCTTTGGTCAGGGATAACAGCTATGTAGTGACAGGTCCATTATATGTATACATCATGACTGTTTTAATAGTTTTTTATTTTATGTGTTCTAGATTCAAGAATGTAAATTTAAAAAGGGCCGGGCTAGCAGAAGCAACCAAGCTGTTACTGCTTTCATCAAACAGAGTGGGCTGACACAACTACAACACAAGATAAAATTTTCCCATAGTCACCACGCAAGCGGTTTGGTATTGCAGTAGATGGTACCTATAGAATTAATGCACAGGGAATGCATTTGCCCATTCTCTGTTACTCATACCTCTAGTTGTTTCTTACGATACCCTTTGGGGGTAAGTTGGTGGTGAATGGTGTCATATTGTATTGTAATTGAATGTTACTCTAATGTTTGGTAGCGGTAATAAAACAAATATTATATTTCTAATAAAAATTCATATTTAATATGTTTTTTTTAATCCTATACTTTTACTAGGTATGTCATTCATCATAATTTGAGATAATTACATAGATAAGTACACACACTATGTTCTTATTGACCTTTGTGAAATGGTTAACATGCTGGTCCATCCCTCGGAGATTCTGAGTTTGATCTACAGCCAAGGAAACTGTTGCTTATTTCCAGAATATTGCTCAATTTCCTCTTTTGGGACCATCAATTACTTTTTCTGTAACCAAAATATGAATATACTTATAAGGTTATGTACCTATTAATGTTGTATGCATTTGTTTATTTTATAAACCTAGACGAGTAGAGGTTTACCCAACAATAGAATATTAGAAAAATAAAAGATTCCGATGAATTCATAAGCTCCTCTTTTTTTTTAAATCGGTTAAAAATATATTTACACGGACGGTGATTTAATATTTTACTTACGTTAATCGTTGTGCGTTTGCCTCGTTTTCCACTAACTTTGCAGCTAGATAGTAAAATAAAGGTCCACGTTCTTGAGAATTCATGGTTTTAACTTAAAAACACTGTTTTAATAATCTTTGTAGTAACTCGAAAGTTTGAGTCACTGAGAAATTGTCGGTGACAAAATATTCGCCATGTCTCGATAGCCAGCTAACGCAAATGTCGATTTGAAATGTCAAAACCAAACTCGTGCTACGACATTTTAACATAAAGTATGGAGTGACGGACGCTTTCGATTCGATTTCGATACCTTGTCGATACGATAGTAATGTGTCAAAACTCGTGCTGCGAGTTATAGTTCCTTTTACGCACGATAGAGGCGCTGTTCATTTTTCCATACAAAACTTTGTCGAAGGCGATTCGAATGTTTTGTCGCAAATATTCGTGCTAAGGGCTCAGATCCTCATCGTAGATACTTAGTCCCGCCTCCCGCCAGCTCATAGGCGCTCCTCGGGTCGCGTCGCGCGCGATCCGCTAGTCATTCGATTCGGCTTAACTGCGTCACGGGTGTCGGGATCGGAAATACTCGGGACTCGGAAGGAATCGGACGGAGGCTTCGGTTATTCATCGTGCGCTGCCAACGCCAACGGCAAGATGCGAATATTTTTTCTAAAGATAAGAACAAGACAGATATTTGTTACTCTGTTTGCTGTTTTACTTACTACGTTCTGTATTCGTGAATGTGAGTTCGTTAGTGAGTACAGATAAATTTAGCTCTTATAGTAAAGTATTATTTTTTTAGGTTTTTAAGTACGCCTATCTAATCTTCATTCTTATTTAAAAGTTTTACCTTTATATTAATAAAAATAAAAATAAAATAGTAATGTTACAAACGATGTAACGCGAATCGCGATAGGATAAAAATATTAAAGTAAGTAGTATTAGATAGATAGTCCTAAGCCTGTAAAGTACGAATTTACTTTGCCTACGAAAGATAAACATTAATTAAATTTCCAATACAGCTACAAACAGATGTCCCGGTTTCAATATATTCTGTATTGAAATCGTTACCAAAAAGGACGTGTGTATTCTTTCGATCCAAGAGATCCGATAGCGAAACTTAGCAGATCATGGAGCCGGAGTCGGTAAGGGAGTAGGAATCAATAAGATGAGTCGGTCGGTACTAGAGATGGGCATCTACCCGGGTATTTACCCACGCTTGGGTATTTACCCGATATGCACCGGGTATATACCCGTATCTACCCGTTTGGGTGGGTAGATTGGAATATTTATTTAAAAATTTGTGTGAGTCCACTATTTATGTGTAGAAATGTACAAAAAGGTTATTTAATGTATAAAACAATGAATATCTCTAAAAGAAAAAATATCAAAGATAAAAATCACTGATGTTTTCCATATTAAATATACAGATGCCATCTTATTTGGTCTCTGATTACTTATTTTAACATATAATTAGGTCTACTTACGTTTGCCAGCAAAAAATGTTAACATAGACCTGTCAATTTGTATGTTTCCATACAACGGGTAGATACGGGTAAATACCCGGCATACTATTTTGTGGGAAATGTTATAACAAGTTGATGGGGGATCGAAGAACTCATCTATACGAATATCTTTTGTTCCGAGACCAACCCCGAAATCAGTAGTTTTGGCTCTTGGATAAGCAGTCAAAGATACCTACTCTCTATACATGTATGAGGGTGCTCGTATATTGACATCGCATTTGATGTCTGATTGCTCATTTTAACATCTTATTAGGTCTACTTACGTTTGCCAGCAAAAAGTGTAATCTAAGACCTGTTAATTTGTATGTTTCCATACAACGGGTAGATACGGGTAAATACCCGGCATACTATTTTGTGGGAAATGTTATGACAAGTTGATGGGGGATCGAAAAACTTGTCTAAACGAATATCTTTTGTTCCGAGATCAACCCCGAAATCAGTAGTTTTGGCTCTTAAATTAGCAGTCAAAGATACCCAATCTCTATACATGTATGAGGGTGCTCGTATATTGACATCGCATTTGATGTCTGATTGCACATTTTAACATCTAGTTAGGTCAACAAATATTTGCCAGCAAAAAATATAAAGTTAAACCTGTCAATTTGTACGTTCCCATACAACGGGTAGATACGGGTAAATATCCGGCATACTATTTTGTGGGAAATGTTATGACAAGTTGATTGGGGATCGAAGAACTCGTCTAAACGAATATCTTTTGTTCCGAGACCAACCCCGAAATCAGTAGTTTTGGCTCTTAAATTAGCAGTCAAAGATACTTGATCTCTATACATGTATGAGGGTGCTCGTATATTGACATCGCATTTGATGTCTGATTGCTCATTTTAACATCTAGTTAGGGCTACATATATTTGTCAGCAAAAAATATGAAGTTAGATCTGTCAATTTGTATGTTCCCATACAACGGGTAGATACAGGTAAATACCCGGCATACTATTTTGTGGGAAATGTTATGACAAGTTGATGGGGGATCGAAAAACTTGTCTAAACGAATATCTTTTGTTCCGAGACCAACCCCAAAATCAGTAGTTATGGCTCTTAAATTAACAGTCAAAGATACCTAATCTCTATACATGTATGAGGGTGCTCGTATATTGACATCGCATTTGATGTCTGATTTCACATTTTAACATCTAGCTAGGTCTACAAATATTTGCCAGCAAAAAATATAAAGTTAGACCTGTCAATTTGTATGTTCCCATACAACGGGTAGATACGGGTAAATACCCGGCATACTATTTTGTGGGAAATGTTATGACAAGTTGATGGGGGATCGAAGAACTCGTCTAAGCGAATATCTTTTGTTCCGAGACCAACCCCGAAATCAGTAGTTTTGGCTCTTAAATTAGCAGTCAAATATACCTAATCTCTATACATGTATGAGGGTGCTCGTATATTGACATCGCATTTGATGTCTGATTTCACATTTTAACATCTAGCTAGGTCTACAAATATTTGCCAACAAAAAATATAAAGTTAGACCTGTCAATTTGTATCTTTCCATACAACGGGTAGATACGGGTAAATACCCGGCATACTATTTTGTGGGAAATGTTATAACAAGTTGATGGCGGATCGAAGAACTCATCTATACGAATATCTTTTGTTCCGAGACCAACCCCGAAATCACTAGTTTTGGCTCTTAAATTAGCAGTCAAATATACCTAATCTCTATACATGTATGAGGGTGCTCGTATATTAACATCGCATTTGATGTCTGATTGCTCATTTTAACACCTAGTTAGGTCTACAAATATTTGCCAGCAAAAAATATAAAGTTAGACCTGTCAATTTGTATGTTCCCATACAACGGGTAGATACGGGTAAATACCCGGCATGCTATTTTGTGGGAAATGTTATGACAAGTTGATGGGGGATCGAAAAGCTCGTCTAAACGAATATCTTTTGTTCCGAGACGAACCCCGAAATCAGTAGTTTTGGCTCTTAAATTAGCAGTCAAAGATACTTGATCTCTATACATGTATGAGGGTGCTCGTATATTGGCATCGCATTTGATGTCTGATTGCTTATTTTAACATCTAGTTAGGGCTACAAATATTTGTCAGCAAAAAATATAAAGTTAGACCTGTAAATTTTTATGTTCCCATACAACGAGTAGATACGGGTAAATACCCGGCATACTATTTTGTGGGAAATGTTATAACAAGTTGATGAGGGATCGAAGAACTCATCTATACGAATATCTTTTGTTCCGAGACCAACCCCGAAATCAGTAGTTTTGGCTCTTGGATAAGCAGTCAAAGATACCTACTCTCTATACATGTATGAAGGTGCTCGTATATTGACATCGCATCTGATGTCTGATTGCTCATTTTAACATCTTATTAGGTCTACTTACGTTTGCCAGCAAAAAGTGTAATCTTAGACCTGTTAATTTGTATGTTTCCATACAACGGGTAGATACGGGTAAATACCCGGCATACTATTTTGTGGGAAATGTTATGACAAGTTGATGGGGGATCGAAGAACTCGTCTAAACGAATATCTTTTGTTCCGAGACCAACCCCGAAATCAGTAGTTTTGGCTCTTAAATTAGCACTCAAAGATACCTACTCTCTATACATGTATGAGGGTGCTCGTATATTGACATCGCATTTGATGTCTGATTGCACATTTTAACATCTAGTTAGGGCTACAAATATTTGTCAGCAAAAAATATAAAGTTAGACCTGTCAATTTGTATGTCCCCATACAACGGGTAGATACGGGTAAATACCCGGCATACTATTTTGTGGGAAATGTTATGACAAGTTGATGGGGGATCGAAGAACTCGTCTATCCGAATATCTTTTGTTCCGAGACCATCCCCGAAATCCGTAGTTTTGGCTCTTGGATGAGCAGTCAAAGATACCTACTCTCTATACATGTATGAGGGTGCTCGTATATTGACATCGCATTTGATGTCTGATTGCTATTTTAACATCTTATTAGGTCTACTTACGTTTGCTAGCAAAAAATCTAAACTTAGACCTGTAAATTTGTATGTTCCCATACAACGAGTAGATACGAGTAAATACCCGGCATACTATTTTGTGGGAAATGTTATGATGAATTGATGGGGGATCGAAGAACTCGTCTATCCGAATATCTTTTGTTCCGAGACCATCCCCGAAATCCGTAGTTTTGGCTCTTGAATGAGCAGTCAAAGATACCTACTCTCTATACATGTATGAGGGTGCTCGTATATTGACATCGCATTTGATGTCTGATTTCACTTGTTCCGAGACCAACCCTGAAATCAGTAGTTTTGGCTCTTGGATGAGCAATCAAAGATACCTACTCTCTATACATGTATGAGGGTGCCCATATATTGACATCGCATTTTATATCTTCTTACTCATTTAACCACTTTTAAGTATGTCTTTGCGCACCTCCCAACAAAAAAATGATAATAAATCAAAAAAGCCTATTATCAAAGTATGATTAGTATGGTGGTTTCATATACTTTAATGTCAGATTTGACGTCTACCTGCATTTTAAGCATATTACAGCGCTTGCACACACTTCCGACACGAATTGCGAAGTAATTACTCATAAAATTCAATCTACCCACCAAATGGGTAGATACGGGTATATACCGGGTGTAGGTGATATTTATTGTATGAGCGAGAAAAAACACCGGGACGTCGATAAAACTATATATTACGGAACTTTTAAAACGAGTTTATGTACAATTAATTAATAGAAAAACAGCGGAGAAAATATTTTACATGGAAGCCGAAAAACAAAAATATAACAATTGACAATCACAAGAAAACTTTTGACTTTAGAATTATTTGACAGTCAAAAAGGCGGGAAGATTATTCTACAAAAAACAATATTAATGTGCCAGTGTCACACTTCCTCTCAGTGACATTTACCTAAGGGCTACACATGTGAAAATTAACATATGTACAGTAAAAAAATGGAACTATTTGAGCGCGTCGCTAACATTCCCCACCCCAGTGCTGGCACAGCACTCATCACCAATTGGAATTCGAGCGACGCGTGCCACTGACCGCTTCCACACACCGGTCATGGTCTTCACGTCTACGACCCTGACTCTTCCGTCTTTGCCTAGGAACACTTGAACTATTAAACCCCTGGGCCAAGTGTTCCGAGGATTATCAGGATCGACTACTACCACTAAATCTCCAACTTTTAAAGGCGGTGTCTCCAGATTCCATTTCCTTCTCGGCAGCAAGTCTGGCAAAACCTCCTTTACCCACCTGTGCCAAAACATATCAGCAAAACGTTGAGCTTTGCGCCAATGCTTGCGAAGCTTTAAATCTTTGTCATCGAACGAACCAATAATAGGTAAATTGGATGAGCTGCCAAGAAGGAAATGATTTGGAGTCAGCGTTTCTTGACTATCGGGGTCAACTGAAACATGCGTCAGTGGACGACTATTAACCATATTCTCTACCTCGGCCAACAGAGTAACAAGGACTTCGTCATGTGGCGCTCGTTCCGTCATGATGACGCGGAGTGAATTTTTCACGCTTCGAATCAGCCGTTCCCATGCCCCACCCCAATGAGGGCTGGCCGGGGGTATAAAATTCCACCGCATGGAATTATTAGCACCAACAGCTTTCAAGGCATCTATATCAAGCCCCCGTGCAGCTGACTGAAGTTCTTTATCAGCCCCTTTCAGATTGGTTCCATTATCTGAATAAAGATTCGTAGGCCAACCACGGCGTGCTGCCATGCGACGTAAAGCCATAATCAAGGAGTCGGTTGTGAGCGATGGAACTACCTCAATATGGATCGCTCGAACTGTAAGGCATGTAAATAGGACTCCATACCTTTTTTGACGACTTCTACCGACTGTCACCTCCATCGGCCCGAACAAATCTAGGCCACAAAAGGAAAAAGGTCGCTGGTGGTGAGCCAGGCGAGCTTCAGGTAGGTCACCCATTCTAGGCACCTCCGGTTTGCATTTCTTCAAACGGCAAAGCATGCAGTGTGATACTACACTTTTTACTGTAGGTCTTAATCGTATAATCCAGTATCTTTGCTTCAGGTTGTTTATCACCAGCTCCTGGTTCCCGTGAGCAGCTTTAATATGGTGGTACCTGACAATCAGCCGAGCGACAGGATGTTTACCATCTAATATGATTGGCCTTTTCGTTTCCAGGTCCAAATCGGGCGCAGCGTCGATGCGGCCGCTGAGGCGAAGCAAGCCATTTTCATCCAGGTAAGGTGATAATGTGAGTAGTTTGCTCACTTTAGAAATGTACTTACCTTTAGTTAAGGCAGATATGTCTGCAGCAAACGAGTCAGCTTGCGCTTTCTTGAGCAGCAGATTTTCAGCTCTTTCCAACGCGTCGCAATCCACTTCTCCACTCAATTTGCGACATTTATCTATAAACTTTAAAACAACGGCAGTAGCTCGGAGCAAGCGGAGCCAGCAGGAGAAGCGACAAGGATCTGGAACCGACAAGCTGACAACTGACTCGTCTACCAACATAACACAATCAGTATCTGTTACTTTACTAGGATAATTTATGTCTGATGGCCATGCAGTACTGCCACCATACAAAAATGTTGGACCTTTAAACCATTTGCAAGGAAAAAGTGTGGAATCAAACTCTTCTCGCGTAGCTATGTCAGCCACATTTAATTTAGTAGGTATATACCTCCATTCGCTTGCCTTTGTAAGCTCGTCGATTTCACCTAACCGGTTGGCTTCAAACGTTTTGTAAGTCCGTTGGTTATTTTTTATCCAATGTAGCACGGTCGAAGAATCACACCAGAAAAAACGATGTTCGGGTGCTATTCTGTGTTCTTTAACAATGGTGCTAGCAAGGCGTGCTGCTAGCAAAGCTGCTTGAAGTTCAGCCTTCGGGACCGTCAGTTGCCTTACAGGTACCACGCGACATTTACTTGCAACAAATGCCACGTAAGTTTTGCCATTTTCAACCCAGCGCCAATACGCTACCGCGCACATTGCTTTGGTAGACGCATCACTAAATACGTGCAGTTGTAAGTGAGAATATTTAGTACTTACATTCGTAGCAGATAGCGCGATCGTAGCATCACTGCCATCGCTCGTAGCGGCGCTACGACTTTCGTAGCATTTCTCCGTAGACGGTGATGCGGTTCGTAGAAGTTCGCTGGTTGTAAACGCTGAGGCGGGAGAACACTCACCGACTAGTTCACGCCCCATGCTCTGCGTACTGTAACACCTAGGTATACGCATACTATTAATTTCCTGTAATAGATCAATCCATTTGCACCATTTCTTAAAAACTTCGTCTGGCACGATGTCATCCCATCCTATATTCAGACGCCAGGTGTCTTGCAACATTATTTTCCCTTGTATTGTAAATGGTGATAAAAATCCTATAACATCAAAGATTGACATTACCACACGCAACATTATACGCTTGGTAGGTCTTTCCAAGCCCTGAATAATATTTTTAGGTATGCGTTTCAGCGACGTGTCGAAACCCAATGTGTCGTCGCCTGGGTACCAGACGAGACCCAGTGTGCGCTCACCTTGATATTGATGGTCGACTTTGAACTTTAAGGCAGCTGTACCTAAAGTCTCTTTGGGCACGCTGTCCAAAACTGCAGTGCTATTACTTGTCCAATTACGGATGTGAAAACCACCTTCTTTGTGAATATGAGAAATATTTTTTACCATATTAATCGCTGTTAAGTCGTCTGGCAAACTATCTATATAGTCATCCATGTAATGTGAGTGTAAAACTGCATGCACAGCATCCGGCAGTGACAACTCAAAGCGACGTGCATTAAGATTTTTAACAAATTGAGCAACAAATGGTGAACAATTGGCTCCAAATACTAGTGATGTCATAACATATGTGTTGACTGGACTGCTAGGGCTGTCACGCCACAAGAATCGAAAAGCGTGCTGATCCTCAGGTCGAACTTTTACTCTTAAATACATATCTGCTATGTCACCCGAAACTGCTACAGTATATTCCCTAAAGCGCAGCATAATACCCAAAAGTGATGACAATAAATCTGGTCCAGTGAGTAAAAATTCATTTAAACATTTACCATCAACAGCAGCGGCAGCATCAAAAACTAGCCTAAGTTTATTTTTGTTAGGGTTGTCAACCCCGAAATGAGGTAAGTACCACGTCCTAGGTGCAGGACGAGTATCTAGTAATTTTTCTGCATAATCATTTTTCAATAAATGATCTATCCTTTCCTTGTACCTTTCTGCGAAACCTGCATCCTGTTTCATCTTCTTTTCAATACCAATTAGTCTTTTCAATGCAGTAGGATAGGAATTAGGCATAGGGCTATGGTTGTCCTTCCAAGGCAACCCAACATGCCAACGGCCGTCAGATTGTACAGCTGTCTTTTCCAAATGAGAGATGGCCCTTATATCATTGACATTTTGACGTGGCTTACCTGCAACTCCTAGGGCGTCGACTGCAAATGACCTTCTCTCCTCCTCGTGGAGCTCCCGCAGTGAAGGCTCGTCGGCGGAGGCGGCAGCGGACGGCGGCGGCGCGCCGCTCGCAGACACAAACAGGGTTGTATGCGACAAACATGCCGCACTGGAAGAGCGCTCACTGTATGCAGGGTGCAGCTTGCCATGCATGCACCAGCCCAGGGGAGTGAGTGTCGCGGACGGCTCATTAATGTTCCCTAACCTAACTTCCAGAGGAAACAATAAATGATAATTATCCATTCCTAACAATATCTCAGGTTTTACATCTTGTGAACATAAGTTATTTTTTATGTCTATTAAATTTTTATACCGATTAAAATCTACTATTGAAAAATACTGAACTGGTAAATCTAAATTATCAACACATCTTAGTCTAATGTTATGCAACTTATTGTCCATGCCAGATAGATTTACATTAGCAATGATGGATTCACATGTTAGATCATTACCCGACCATGCTCCGCGGACATGCATTGTTTCAGAACGGCCAGTAAGTCCCACACGTTTGGCTAGTTCACTACTACATAACGACACAGTCGACCCGCTGTCGAGAAGGGCATTTGCACTGAACACACCACAGTTTGTATGAAGGCGAACCGGAACAACTTGAAGCAACACTTTATGTGTGTTCATGTTGATGTATGTCACGGTTTCTTCAGCAGTCTCATCACAGGCTACAGATGTCGTAGTTGGCTCCGTCAATTGGTGATGAATCGGTGCTTGATGTACTCTACTTGCATCAAAATGCAGTAACTTGTGATGTGACTGACCACAGCCATCCTTATCACACACTGCTGCAGTACATTCTTCTCGCTTGTGTCGTGAAACTAAGCATTTATAGCAAATACCATTACGTTTTATATATTGCCATCTGTCCTTACGTAATGCTTTGATGAACCTCTTGCACTTTGTGAGTATATGATTTGATACTTTACAGTACATGCATTTTTCACTTTGGCCTGTTTGTACCAAAATGGTTTGTGGTCTGTAACTACTATCCTGTTGCTTATATTTATAATCATTGCGCTGTCCCATTATGAATGTATTTGTAGTAGCTGACACTTTAATTGCTTCTTCCTTTAAAAATTCTGCTATGAGTTCTAATCGTGACTTACTTCCATTAGAGATATTTGGGAAACTGTAGTCGGACCACTTTGATAAAAGTACTGTAGGGAGTTTTGACAAAATAGTAGACGCAAGGTTCATGTCTTGCAAGCACTCTTTACGACCAACAGCTTGTACAGCAGCAACATAATTTTGTATTTTTACAGAAAATTGTACAATGTCCTTATGGTATTCTGTTGACATGGACTGGATTTTTCTCATATCACCTGTAATCTGGGTTACCAAATCTTAGCTCCAATGTGGACATTATTCCTTCAGGTGTTGCAGCTGTGATGAGGAGCGATGCAACAGCATCTCTAGCTGGGCCGCGCAGACACTTTCTTAACCTCCAGAGATTTTCCTGCGGGCTGAACTTGCACACTTGCGTAGATTCCTCATATGCTTGTCTAAATAAAAGCCAATCCATTGGGTCGCCAGAGTAGATTGGGAGATCTCTCGGTGTGCATATACGGCTTAATAAGTTGGAGTTCGTACCATTATTTGCTGCAGAAGTGGTGGCTTGCTTCAACGCTGTTGCCAACTGCTCGATGGTGCCATGTAGTGATTCCAGCACGCCCGAAGAAGGACCATTAGCGGGGACGTGCGGTACCTGTTCCATCTCGTGCTGACTGTGTTCCAGCCACTTCTCCACCTCGGTGCGAGGACACTCACTCTCGCGATTGCCTTCACGTGGACTGTATTCTTCTTGCAAGTCGGCTAGGTCAGCTTCCAGTCGTTTATCAATAAGATCCATTTGTAACCTAGCCTTTTGTTCCGCTGCTTCCAACAGCAACTTTTTGCGTCTCGCTTCAAAAGAAGACGACGTGGAAACACGTCGCGTTGTGGAGTACTCTGATGCAGCATCCTGCGGTTGCAGCGGCTGAGCCGGCTGCAACACGCCCAAAACAGAACTCGACGGTTGCGCTTCCATTGCACTTGGTGAAACTCGTTTTTCACCCAATGTAGTAGCTACACTGCAATCCTTTTTAACCACTTGCAGATCACAGCCAGCTTGTTCCGTTTGCTGTTCCCGCTCACGACGCGCGGCGCCCCGGGTGCCTACCATTACGTTTGCTGGTATTACTTAGTTAAATCCGGCTCGAAGGAAAGTATTGTAGGTGATATTTATTGTATGAGCGAGAAAAAACACCGGGACGTCGATAAAACTATATATTACGGAACTTTTAAAACGAGTTTATGTACAATTAATTAATAGAAAAACAGCGGAGAAAATATTTTACATGGAAGCCGAAAAACAAAAATATAACAATTGACAATCACAAGAAAACTTTTGACTTTAGAATTATTTGACAGTCAAAAAGGCGGGAAGATTATTCTACAAAAAACAATATTAATGTGCCAGTGTCACACTTCCTCTCAGTGACATTTACCTAAGGGCTACACATGTGAAAATTAACATATGTACAGTAAAAAAATGGAACTATTTGAGCGCGTCGCTAACACCGGGTATTTACCCAATCTACCGGGTATATTCCCAAATGGGTCGATTGGGTATTTACCCGCCGCCCTTCTCTAGTCGGTACCGAATGAGGATTAATATTAGGTGAGCCGAAACGCACCTCGGAGTCGAGATTACTTATGTCTAAAACGTAGTGATTATATTCTCTTCGAATGAAACAATCAACCCATCATTCATTCATTTCATTCACTACCAGTGCTGCCATAATATGTGGATTTGTCCGTATTTGTACAGATTTTGGAAATCAACCAAGGATGAACCATAATTTCTTACGGATTTTCAGTCAGGTCAGGCGGGTTTTTGACGAGATAACGTCTTTAAAATCGTTTTAGTCGGGTGACATGTTCAGAAACTTGTGTCACACCAAAACCTCACGAGCGCGATCGCAGGTATAACGAGAGAGAGACGGACCGATCTCCCGTCTCATCTCGAGCGCTGCCAGTCATTCCGTGAAACGACGTTATCACGTAAACATCTCGATCGTAAACCTACTTTACAAACAACAAATTTTTTGACGTGATAACGTCTTTAAAATCGTTTTAGTCGGGTGACATGTTCAGAAACTTGTGTCACACACAGCACAGTCTGTGTATAAATAGTCATGAATTTTGTATTTGTATGGATTTTTAAAATGAATATATATGGATTTCACGCCTTCTCCATATGGCAACACTGTTCGCTACAAAACTACAAAATTACAAATCACTACAACCATATTTTGGTTTTCTGAGTCGTAATTTAATAGCTATTCTTCATAATTTTTGTGTTGAATAATAGAAAAAATAATAAATGGAACACGCACGAACTGTTAAATAAATTGTATTGGTGGTAATAAAAAAAAATGGATGATTGAATCTGGGAGTTGAAACGTAGGTGTACCTACTCCATGTTGGTTGTGGAATGTACATCCATCCATTGTGTCAAGCAATTAAGTATGACGATAAATGTTTGAGTACTAAAATGACGGAAAAGGGATTCGAGGGTGAACAATCAGCATCCTCGTGGGACATCCCTGGTCCGTCGTCACTAGCAGCTATCTTGGATACAGTATTTACATCTTCAGCATCTGACAACCCTCCAAGAAATGGTAAATATATCCAACTTCTATTTCACTTTATAAATCTTCATACACACTATTAGAAGTTTTTATAATAAGTAGGTATATTATTTTTTATGATTCTCAAAAAATACCTTATACCCTAGGTATCACTTTCTTATACCATTCTATGTTTGTTTTTTATTGTTACCAATCAGTAACAATAAAAAACAAACAGAAATGTCACATTGTTGTTTTTTTTATATTTCAGAAGAAATGGAGTGTGATGCATTATTTGCTGAAAGTGATGATGATGTTGAAGTAATGCCTTCATCATCAGAAGCAGCTCCAATGATAAGAAATGAGACTCCGAAGCCAGTGTCCTCAAATTATGTGAACTCCACTACTCCTACTCAACCTTACGAAGTGAACTTGGCTCCTCTGTCTCATCCAATACCGTCCCACACTCCTGTGCCAGAAGAATACCAACCTCTGCCTGACAGCTCCAGTTCACTGGGCTACATGCTTGGAGACAACTCTGAAGGAGTGACAGTAAATGGTCAGAGAAGATATCCAGATGTAAATATCAGATACCAACCAAAACCAGTCTCTTTGAGTCAAAGAGGATATTACTACCCTAACTACTCTCATTACTCTGCAGGGGTGAGGCCCACTCAAGACTACACATTTGCTCCATATCATTCTAATAATGTTATTGTTCTCAATGATGATTCAAATTATGCACCTCATCCTCTACCATATACAGTACCGCCTAACCAGCCACAAATAGAGGAAGGTAGCCCAATGCCTGTTGGCTATGGGAGGTTATATCCCAATAACTACAGTCAAATGCCTACTGGGGAAAACAATCTTGCAGATGCTAATCAAGTTGCCAATAGTTTGGAAAGGCCTAGTAGGAAGCTAAATATATCTCCCAGAAGGAGGCAATCAAAAGAGAATCAGACTAATACAAATTTAATAGAAGTAAGTTCTGAGGAAGAAGACAATGCAGGTGGGCCTAGGAAAAAACAATGCGATAATGGTGCTGGCCACCAACCAGCAGGCAGCAGTTCAGCCGACAGGGGGCACTCTAGTCGCTCTACCAACGTGGCTCCGAGGGTTGACATTAAGAGGGAGCCAGCAGACGTATCCACTCAAGCTGATGGTGATGCTAACACTGGTGACTTTCTGCAAGCCGGGCACAATTGCAGCGGCCAACAGAGAGGTGGGCAGAACTGTGTGCACTTACAGTCCTCTCAGCAGAACTGTCCACAGAATGTGCCAGTTGTACAAATAAAACAAGAGAGTGCAACATGTCCTTCTCATAACCAAGGTTGTGCTAGCAGACTGAATCATATGCCCAATCCATGTTCACATGTTCATTTACCCCAGAATGAGTTACATCGGCGCCATCCTAGTCACTGTCACTATGCCAATGGAGCTCACCATCATCATCATCATCATCGTTATAGAATGCATACATCTTGCGCTCATAATGCTGAAGGGCCAGTAGCAGCAAATCCTTCTACATCTGTAATAAAAGAGGAGCCAGGAACCCAAAATATAAAACAAGAGACTGATTCATCACAAGCACAAACGAGGAGGTTGGACGATAATACTGTCCCACCTGCAACATGTCCAGTTAAAGTAGAAAGGAACAATGAAACCCGTGTGAAAGTGGAGCCAGGTATTCCCAGTCCTCCAATACCTATGGATGTGCAACAGAACGTAACTGTAAAGTCTGAAGGACAGAACGAGGCAAGCTCAAGGCGGCACTGCAACATGGATGCTGCTGGAGATAGAGTAGCTAATGCATCACCTCAGCCAGGAACCAGTTCAGGGAGGGCATGTCAAACTCAGCAACAGACTGGGGACAATAGATCTGCAAACACGCAGGTAACTGATAATCTACATTCTACCATTTACATTTTATCCATAATAAGCAAATTATGAAATAATGGGGATCTAAAGACGATTCTCATTATGTACTAAGTATAATATTTTTTAACATATTTACATTTTTATCACAATTATTCCTTGTAGATTTTTTCAATTTCGATTTTTTCATACCATTTATATTGAAATTTTTTAATCTATTCCAATGAAATATTTTTAAGTTCATTAATCTAATTACGTACTTAAGATATTATTAAAATTTATGGAGTGGCCTCGCCCAGAGTAGACTTCGAAAGTTACATATTATAAAATGTGAACAATTTTCACATCATGGGACCAAGTAAACTAGAACATTGATTAAATGTAATGCAATGATATAGTAAAATAAAAATAGTCAGTTTTTGATATTGTATGCTAACATTGATAACTAAATCAAAACTTTGTAGGAGGAACAAGCTTCGGGTCAAAATGCAGTGTTGTCAGCACCAGACCTGCAGCTCGACTGGGTGACCGACTCCAGCTCTGATGATGATGTGCAACTATTGGAGGAAGATCCTAATCCAGTATGTATTGAACACAATTTTTTTCGGTTTTGCGAAATATTTAGTTATTTCTTGGCTTCAGACTAAACAATATTCAATAATAATGTATTTAGTGTGGCAACATTTAGTGGCTGAAATAATGGTGATAAAATGAATTCCCATTCTACACAGTAAGGAATAGCATTACAAGGCTATTGATATTTGAAATTGAAAAAATGATCACACCAATATCAATGGGTCTATTGATAGTATCAATAGTGTCGATAGCCAATAGTTTGCAATACTATTGATGATAACCAAAATTATCGAATTTCCGAGTACCGAAAATTCAAAACTATTGATAGTATTGCACTATCTATAGTTTACCTTGAAAACTATTGATACTATTGATAGGCCAATTGATATTGTAATTTGTGACTAGTTGTCAAGGACACAATACTATCAATAGTCCATGTAGTACATTATTGCTGTAACGCTAGTTAGGAAATGATAATAATTAATAAAAAGCTTTGTTTAGCGTATTTCCTAAGTCGCCTTCTACAACGTCCACGGGAAACTTGGAGTGGTCCTATTTTACTTTGCCGGAAACCACACGCCATTACGCTAAACAAAGCTCATAAACATCATGAGACCTCTCCAACCCGTCTGGCCAGCATAAAGAGTGTTGGTCAAATGCTCCAGCTGCTCTGACCAAATATGGCTCCAGTAGAGAGGAGATGGTGCTCCTGCAGTGTAAACTAAGAAGACCTGATGATGATGAATGTAGATAAAGTCGTGAATGTATGTTGTGCAGCGCGTGGTGATAGACCTGACGCGGTCGCCGGGTCGCGGGGCGCGCTCCCCGTCGCCGGCGGGCCCCCCCGCGCCGATCGCCGCGCCCGCCCCCGCTCCCCCCGCGGTAGACCCGCCGCGCCCAACGTTCGACGCACCGCGTGTGTTTCCACCGCTGCTGCACAATCCACCGCCGCCCCATGCACATCTCATGCGGACAAGGTACCTTCCACTTCATTTTTTTATGCCACTGGGATTAAAATAAGATGTAGACAATTATTATTAGATAAAGTTATGAGCGTTTGCTTAACCTATTTTAGTCAAAAATGTTTTGTCTTGTTCTTGTAATGTCAAATGAGTATTGAAAAGAGGGGAAGGGACAAAACATTTTATTTTATTTTTATGAATATAAGGGAATGATTGTAGAGTTGATATAATAATGTTCCATAGCTGACATTAATTTTAACTGTTGAGGTAACATAGTTCATCATTTAGTTTTCCCTTCAGCACTAGGCTGGTTGTCAAGTTATCTTCGGGGACGTCAGCAATCGATGCAACTTGACGATTGTTCATCGGATTCGAAGCGTAACTACGCGTTCATCTTTTTCCTCGCCATTTACCTATTTGGGGTCGCCTTTGTATGTCAACTGTAACTACGTTACTACGTGTTCTCGATCGAAAATCATTTTCGCAACTATTTTAATCTTATGTCGTACACAAACTTGGATTGTGTATATGGATAGAGGAATTTATTGACTGTAAGACATTTATTTTTCTAAAACCAATAAATAATTAGCATGTGTAGTGAATGCACTAGTTTTCCTATATTTTGTAACCAGCCGAAGATCGCGACTTGGTTTGCGTGGACATGTCTCTGGAAGATGTCCAGGCTTAACAGCTATATAACAAGTTTAATTCGAATCCGTCTAGTATTTCCGGAGATTAGAGTGTACAAACAATAAAACAGACAAACAGACATTTTTTTAAAGTTCTTACTCCTGTACTATGTGTCCATTACCTCAATGTTTTTTTTTTAAATATATTTAATTTTCAGACACAGTTTTTTCACTGTTTTATTATATGTATTATCATAGATGACGGGGTTTGAGTGTGTGCAAACATGAATTCTGTAACAATGTGTGGTGTGTTGTGGCGCAGGGTGCGCGTGGGCGGCTGCATGGTGTCGTGCCGCGGCTGCTGCTGCCTGCCGTACGGCGCGCTGCAGCCGCCGCGCGCGCACCACCCGGCCGCGGGCGCGCCGCCGCCGCCCGCGCCGCCGCACGCGCAGCCGCCGCAGCCGCCGCCCGCCACGCACACCGTGCTGCCGCACACGCACCACGCGCCGCTGCACGCGCACAGTCAGTACCGCCGCCTGCTTTTTTATTCATCACTAGCTGTGACGACAGGATTGTAATTAGTCCGTCTTTTAGATTATCCAAAAATAATGGACCCTTATTTTTCAGTTCACCAAAAAAGTAAAAATTCACAAAGATACGGAGCGTCAAAGTTCCGGAGTGGGGGCTTGCGACGTCACACTTAAGTAAAAATCGTGGTTACTTGTGACGTCACGCGAAATTTCAATGCGCTGTATCTTTGACATTTTTGGTTTCTCAGAGAAAAGAAAAAATACGTGTACAAATTTTTTCTATACTCTAACCGACGGACTGGACCAACGATATTTTTGCATTCGTCATGCCTATTATCACACAATCCTACTTCCTACTTATATTATAAATGCTAAAGTGAGTTTGTATATTTGTTTGTTTGTTACCTCTTCACGCTTTAAGTGCTGAACCGATTTGGATGAAATTTGGTATGGATATAGTTTGAGACCCAGGGAAGGACATAGGGTACTCTTTATCCCAAAATTCCCACGGGGAGCGAAGCCCGCGGGTACAGCTAGTATCTTTATAAATTATAGCCTTTGTGTTATTCTGATGTATAAGCTAATATTATTGTAAAGTTTCATTAAAATCCATCCCGTAATTTTTACGTGAAAGAGTAACCATCCATCCATACTTACAAACTTTCGCGTTTATAATATTAGTAGGATTATCATCAGGTCTTTTAGTCTCCACTACAGGAGCACGACCTTCTCTGTACTACTAGGGCCGTAGCAGAGCAGCCAGATGACACTACACTCTCCTCGCTGGCTAGACGGGTTGGAGAGGTCTTATGAGGTTTATAAGCTTTGTTTAGCATACTTACTAAATCGCGACGTCCACGAGAGGACTTGTAGTTTTATTTTATTAACAGTAAAAAATAATTTACTTTTGACAAGAGAGCCAAGGATAGCAGTATACAAAAGAGCTGCTTTGTGCTGTCAAATGAGATCTAACCCTTACTATCCAATAAAACAAGGGATTAGTACAATTTTGTTATATAATATAACTAAAATGTAGAATGTCGTTGCAGTGAATGACCGCCGTCGCGACATGACGCTCGGCCCACCGCCGTACCTGGTCCACGAGCGGCTGTGGCAGCGGCAGCAACATATGCTGGTAAATTTCATGAAGATAACTATGTTTTACTATGAGCTGTCCCTGTATCATACTCGTATTAATCTTTATTTAGCAATCACATAGAAACCCAAAATTTTTCAGGATGAAGTATTCTACGCGTTAATTCAGGTAACAATATAGTGGACTTTATGCGACTAAAAGGAATAAGCTTAATAAGCTAATGGAAAATTACACGCAAAAAATTATTAAACCGCATATTTATAAAAAACTGTCCTACATCAGGGTGTACAAGTTATTATGGTACCAATAGAGGTGACGACAGGGTCAGAAAAGTATGATTGTAATTAGTCCGTCTTTTATATTATCCAAAAATAATAACCTATATTTTTCGGTTTACTAAACATGTAAAAAATCAAAAAGATACGGAGCATCAAAGTTCCGGAGTGGAGGCTTGCGACGTCACCGCTGTGTAAAAATCATACCTAGCTGTGACGTCATGCGAAATTTAAATGCGCTGTATCTTTGTAACCAAAAAACAAAATACGTGTACAATATTTTTTAATAATCTTAACCGGTGAGCCAAATATATATTTCCGGTCTTCATGCCTATTTAGATAACTCAAGAGTTTTTATTTTATAAATATTGTTTTAAAAAATGCTCCTAAACTAAAACTAAAATCCGTTTTTGCCGCATTGAAGGAAGTGCAGCGGCGCAGTATGATGGGCGACATGAGCGGCGGGCTGGGCCTGTCGCCGTACGCCGTGCCGCCGCCCTCCGCCACGCTGCTCGCGGTGAGTTTACACACATGAAGAATTACATGTTGATTCAATAGGAGTACATCTCATTCGTCCCCAATGGGAATCAAAAAACGAAAATTCCCATTCTTCACCACTACAAATGGGAAATGTAAAGGAACTCTGTCTCTTTCGTCCCCAGTGGGGACGACGCGGTGACAATCAAAACTCACAAAACTAGAAATTTGCCTATACTTGTGTTCCCAGCGAGGATGAATGGGATATACCCTTCGATAGTTAGTTGTCATGTGGAACCTGAGAACACTTAAATATTCTGCCATACACACCACTGACGCTGTAGAAACTGGATGCAGATTGGAATTACTAAAATTTTGCCGCGATTCCGATTCTTTTGTTTTATTTTTTTGTTCATTTTAATTTATAGATTTTTCGTAATCTACGCACGCATAGAACAGTGAAAAGGATAATTATGTGTATCCAATAAACTTTATTTTTTTAATTTATTTTTAGTTTCCGGATGAACTTGAGCCTCACGACTTGAGTTCTAATCGGCCTCAAGGTATTACGTCTGGAGTTCCCGCGCCTATGGTGCTGTAAGTATTTTTTACAAGCTTTTATTAACTTGCAATGTATCTATCCTTATCTCTTTATCTTTAATGTCGTAGTGGTTATCATGCTAGTCCGCCACCCAGAAGTCCCGGGTTTGATTCCCCGGTCAGGGCAAGTTGGAAAATGACCTTTTTCATATTGTCCTGGGTCTTGGATGTTTATCTATATATGTATTTGTTATAAAATATAGTATCGTTGAGTTAGTATCCCATAACACAAGTCTCGAACTTACTTTGGGGCTAGCTCAATCAGTGTAATTTGTCACTATATATTTATTTATTTATCTTTTATGTATGTATGAATGTTTGTTTAGGTCAAATCTTGCAACTTCATTTTCAACCAGATATCTTCAACCGATTTAGCAAAAATTTTGTATACTCGTGTAAGTCAGATGAAAATACAATATTATATAAGCAATGAGCTGTTCTGATGATGGAACCGGGGAATATTCGACGGAATTCAGTTATAAAACATAACCTCATTGAGTAGGACTAGTTTGATTTGCCTTGACGAGCACTTTATGGTAGACGATGCCTAGGATCTATCACGGAGACTGAAGGTGGTCGATGGAACTCAGTTATAAAACGACGCAACTGCATCGAGTTGGCTTATTTCATTTGTCTTAGTTCGTAGTGTAATTGTACAAGCATTTATTGTGAGGCCAAAGTACCTACTTTGGCCTCACAATAAATGCTTGTACAATTTTTTTTTCACAAAATGTATTAATTTATTTTCCCTTTAAAAGGAGCTACAAAAAATTTCCAGCTGTATAAGCTGTTTAACGGTACTTTATTTTTAATAAAGCAGGTTAAAAATAAGTCGTATGCTTTTTCACATAAAAAGAGTTTATAGATTAAAAAGTATGTTATAATTATGATGTTGTAATAAGTAAATGTTTGAATTTCAGAGAGGGGCCGCATATCCACCACCACATGCACCACTACCTACAGATGCACCCGCCGCATCTGCACATTTCAATACAACCATCAGTAATGGTAAGTAAATTGCATGTTTTTTTTTTATATTATGTAATTTGCATTTTGCATTCACAATTTTGTGTGACTCTATGTTTTTAAATCGTGATAAGCTGTTTAAAAATTATTTTTCATTTTAGAAGTTAATAATTACAAAAATACTTGTTTTATTTTTCTTGTAACTTTAATCATACGATGTGATAAAAGTTATTTGTGGTTTTTCTCGGTATTAGTACAAGACGTGAAATAAATACAGTTAACGACGAAAGGTTTACAGTAGTTTCTAATTGTTATTAAAAATAAAATATTTTTATTTCGACCAACAAGGATTGTTACATTTATGTGTTAGTATCAGAAAAATAGAAACAAAATTTTAATAAAAACGAATGTTATATTGCGGTGTGGTCTAGATGTTATTGATTTTTAGTATATGAATCTTATTATTTGGTCTGAGTATGAATCATTGTGCAAATTAGGTTAACAATGTTTTAAGATTGGCACCTGCTAGAGATGCGCACCGCTAGACTTAGGGTCAGTTCAGACAGAGAGGAGCGCAGCGGAGGGTATCTTTTTGTAACACTCAAAAAAAACTATTGGCACAAAGTGCAAGACGCAAGCGAGCTCGAGCAACTTGCAATATTTAAACGTTTATATACTTTAGGCTGTAGTAACACGATCTTATTTTATTTGAAGTAATAACTTGTTTGGGCAAAAGTACCCTAACGAGTACAATCCGACATTAGAAGCAGTTAAGCTTATGGGAGTTTTGTATGTGCAGCAGACGTCGAACGCGGCGTTCGCGGCGCAGATGGTGGCGATGGTGCGCGCGGCCGAGGCGGCGGAGGCGGCGGAGGCGCGGCGCGCGCGCGGGGCTTCCCGCGCCGTCATCGAGCGCAACACCTACCGCCACGCCTACGCCGCGCCCGCGCCGCACCACCAGGACGAGAAGTGCACCATCTGCCTCTCCGTCTTCGAGGTCCACTCCGACTGCAGGTAGTGCTGACGACTATTTGGATTCGACACTTTTCTACAGAAACGCAACATGTCAGATACTCAATTAGCCAGAAAACGCATGTTGACAGAAACGCATCTCGTGAGACACCCAACTTGACAGATGCGCGTTTCGACAGACATGCATCTCGACTTGGCAGCAGGGCCGTGCATTCCATAGAGACATGTAGACGTTATCTACCCGGTCGATCGCTAGTATATGCGCTATTTTTTAAATTATAATATAAAAACGAATACGCGCTACACGTCTTTTAAATTGCGCGCTTTTCGGCCGTTCAACTCCAATGTCGCTGTGTCGCTACCGGCGCGGCGGCGGCGCGGTGCACCAAACGTAAGTAGGTACGCGCCGAAGACAAATATCTAGATGGCTTAATTTACACACATTCATAGGTAGCTAACGTGTATGAATAGGCTTTTACGCCTGTGTTTGTGTGCATGAACGTCCTTCGTGGACACACTACACACGTAACAAATGCACACATAAAGCTAGAGCTCAGACCGAATCTGTGGCCAATTAGAATGTATCAATATTTTTATTTGTTCCTGTGATGTCACGAAGGTCACGACAACAAACCCTATTGGCTAATTGTAGTATTAACCAATAGGGTTTCTTATCGTGCTATGCTCCCAAATTAGAAACGCGTAATTCATCGAAGATTGTATTGATATGTGTTACACATTTTTTTGCCGGATTATATTTCGTTCGGTGATAGATATTTAAGTACCTAGTTTAGTTACTGAGTTTGTTTACAAATGCATAGGTATGAAAGTTTTATTTAAAACTTACTAAAATGGTGCAAAGTTTTACTTGTGAATGTTGTATAACAAAGTGATTGCTTGTTCAAACTGAATTATAATAGTGATTGTTTATTATCAAAACCAATAAGTATTCACAAATGGCCACTGATTTTGGAGGACGCAAAATCGCGTAAGTTGTATTGTAGTCTACCCAAACAAAAATCTCTATGCACGCCCCTGCTTGGCAGTAAATTAATAAATATAATTTAAAAGCTTGTAGTCATTATGCATATATGCAACTAGTATAATGAAATAATTTACTATTTCTTATTATTTAATACATTTTATCATTATCAAACAGGAATCTTTATATTTTCGACATTATTTTTTTTTTCATTGTAAAAGTATCTTGCTGAAAGCAGTAAACTAATAAGTCAATAATTGATGGCAACTTCTTTCAAAAATTTGTCAAGTCGCGCTCAGTGTACGCAGTTCGGGAGACTCAACTGTCTGTGGACTATTTTGCCCGCGCCGCCCCTCGACTAAACTGCCCGCAGACAGTTGCTTGTCACCTATGTGCGCTCAGCCTAAATATTATGGTACCACAATTAGTGAAAACGTTAAAATAAAGATGGCAACACTGCGTGTAATCGTCGATCGGCTTGAGCGTGCCGCTCGCGAGTGCACGTCTGTTCGGAGAACAGATTCAGTGGTTGAAGCGTGAAAAGGAAACAGATATAGACAGTTACTTTTGCATTTATATATTACTACCTGCACCTAAAGTAGCCTACGTGTTATTCCAGAGTGTCAGCTTCCTGCATATAAAATTTTATCAAAATCGGTCCAGCCATTTACGCGTGAAGAAGTAACAAATACACACAAACTTTCGCCAAATATTAGTGTGATTAAATTAATGATATTAGTAGCAAGGATATTAGTTATTAGTAGTACGAATCAAATATACAACTTATCCAATTAAATTTTTCAGACGGTTACCATGCATGCATCTGTTCCACATGGAGTGCGTGGACCAGTGGCTGAGCACCAACAAGCATTGCCCCATCTGCCGCGTCGACATCGAGACACATCTCAATAAGGACGCCACATTTTGAATTGAGACTACCAGGTATGCTACATTATGAAGTACTAGCTGCGCCCCGCGGTGTTACCCGCGCCTAAAGTAGCCTATGTGTTAATCCAGGGTGACAGCTTCCTGCGTACTAAATTTTATCAATATTGGTCCAGCCGTTTGCGCGTGAAAGAGTAACTAACATCCATCCATACTTACAAACTTTAGCGTTTATAATATTAGTAGGATAAATCAAAGGTTCTCTATTTTGTCTCATAAATTTTTTATCCATAATATAAGATCTCATAATATGTTTTACCATAATAATCATATGTCCGAATGATGCTTGGGCCTAACATAATATCACGTGCCCGAAAGTTATAATGTCGAAATACAACGTGCTATAACTTTTTTGCTATAGAGGTAAATATTATGATCCATAATACTCAAAATGTCTATATTTTTATCACGTGTCCTAATTTCGAACATATGATAATTATTTTTTTTACTATGTTACTTTCGCCCTAAGTTTGAGTCGCTCGCTCGCTCGTGTCTTGGTCACAGGAAACCTAACGAATCTAACCTACACTCCACGGCAAAGTAGTTTTTGTTTGTGTTACTTTCTACTTAATATCTTCAAGCTTTCGTGTGACACGACTCGTCCCCACTAGACTTTAAACATTATTCACGTAACCTAAAAGTTTACTTTTGTATTCCGGCCGTTCGCGTTGCTCAGTTGTATTCGTTGCTGTTTGCAACGCGGTCTCTGATCTTGCCGCTCGTAGGTCAGTACGCGTGCAGCGCACGGCCCGAAGTGTTTTAATACTTTGGGTTCTTTTTCATGTTATACTTTTTAATTACTGCATTAATTACAGTGTTGTTACCTTACAAAATATCCTTTGTATGTTCATTTTTATTTATTTATTAGCCTATACACTGATACAATACATACAATATCTTATACCTTTAAACGAGCAATTCTTGTAGAGTATGTGCGGAAAGAGAACCGTCGTGGCGTAAAATCAAACTAACAAAATCTTTTTTATATGACAACCCAACACCCATCTGTCAAATGACAAACTTTACGTCATCTTTGTTTACCGTGTTGTTTTAACGTGATTTTTATTTTAAATCATTTCAAAAAGGGGAAATCCTTTACCCAGTCCTACAAGGGAAATAATATTTAATATTATTATAGGTTTTGCCAAAAAGAAAAAGCGGCCAAACACAATTATCGACTTAAACAAAGTCATGGAACGTGTGGCGGCAATGTGCGGTATGTAGAAAGTTATTTTAAATGTTTTAGATTTCCTAGGTAACCCCCAGACACCGACATTTTATATTATGTATAAATTAAAAAGAATTCGCATTAATATATAAGAATACATGTTTATTTTGTTTCAATCAAAGTTTTTGATAGCAGGTATAAAGAGTGTTGATACTTTTAATTTATTATGCGTTTAGATAAACTTGCCCTATTTTTTTCAGGTTTGAGTAAAGATACAGTATCTAAAATAAAAAAGAAGGTTCCTCAAATAACGGCGTGTGGTGCAAGAATTTATTATAACCCTTAGCCAGGCCTGGCGATTATTTTATCTTTATATACAGATAATGGTAGATTGGATGATAATAAAAAAACTAATTTCTTAATTTTTTTTAATCCTACAATTTCCTATAAAAAAACCCTCTGGTCTGGATATGACCACTGCCCATTTAAATATACGAGGGGGGGTCAAAAAGTTCGCGGAACGGAGGGGAAGGGGGGTGAAATAAAATACTGTACTATTTTTCTTTTTCAATATATTCCCCCTTAAGTCGAATACATTTTTCAGATCTCTCTATTAACTTATTAATACCGTCGAAAAAAAATGATTTGTCTTTGTCCTCAAAATAGGCCGAAATCGCCGACTTGACTTCTTCATCATCGGAAAATTTCTTCCCCCGAAGCTCTTTTTTTAATTTGGGAAATAAAAAATAATCACAGGGGGCTAAGTCTGGACTATAGGGAGGATGGTTTAACATTTCGAAGCCACAGTGATGAAGGGCAGCCATCGCAACGCGGCTCTTGTGTACCGGTGCGTTGTCATGCAAAAGCAGCACACCCTTTGTCAACTTTCCCCGCCTTTTCTCCTTGATTGCTTCTTTTAATTGTCTTAGTAGATTAGCGTAGTATTCTCCCGTTATAGAAACACCCTTATCTTTATAATCTATTAATAAAATACCCTCTGTATCCCAAAAAACAGTTGCCATGATTTTTCCAGCCGATTGTGACACCCTGTATTTCTTAGGGGGGGGCTGACCCTTTTTATGCCACTGCATAGACTCTTGCTTCGACTCAGGCTCATAATGATGAACCCAAGTTTCATCTGCAGTAACAAGTCTTGCAAAAATTCCTTCCTTGTCGGCGCTACAGAGGTCTAAAAACTCCTTTGAATACTCGACGCGCAGCTGTTTCTGTGGTGGTGTGAGCATTCTTGGCACCCATCTTGCGCTGACTTTTGACATCCCAAGATTGTCGTGTAGAATATTTAAAATGGTTGTAGGTGATACTCCAACCATTTCTGCAAGTTGTTTCTTCTTCAAACGAGTATCCTCCAGTATAAGATTCTCCACTTTTTCAACGATGTTTGAGGTGGTGGCCTCAATCGGCCGTCCTGAGCGAGGGTCGTCTTCAAGAGACTCTCTGCCTTGCTTGAAAAGGCTATTCCACTTGTACACCATGGTTTTCCCAGGGCAAGAGTCCCCGTATACTGATAACATTTCTTCCAAAATTTTCTGAGGTGGTTTTCCTTGCTTAGTGAGGAACTTTATGACGGCACGAAACTCGATTTTTTCCATGTTCAAGTTTTTCTTCCGGATTCACTTGTTTGATCGACGACAGGTCAAAGGTTATTGACACAATCAGGTTCAAACTTGGCATATATACTCACAAAGAGTTGCTCATTAGTTACTACCTGCGGCAGGTCCCCCACCCCCCGCTATCCCCTCCATTCCGCGAACTTTTTGACCCCCCCTCGTACATGATGTGGATTAGATCTGACCACGGCCCAGTTAGGTCACAACATGTAAGTATTGAAAAAATAAAGGTGAATCTATCTACATATAAGCCTAATATTAAAAAGAGGAAATATTTGTGTGTTTCTTTGTATAAAAATGTTAATAAATATTAATGTCTCTGTGATGTAGTGGTTAAAAGACTCTGACACCAGGGTATCGGTTATTCTTCGATCCAAGAACCTATCTATCTACCATACAAACTATTTGATGTGTAAATATGGTTTTGCCTTTATTTATATGGATAAACGCTTGTAGGACAGTGGTTACATAATAACCACAATAAGTTTTTCCAGATAGGCAGAAGTCACATGTTGACCACAAACTTTCGGCGTAAATATTTCAAAGAAAAACAAATATGATGTAAAACCGAAACATATTACATATAATTCAACCTATCTGCTATTATAAAAACACAAATAATATCACTTACCGGGATTTTTTCCGCCATAATACTAAAAAAACACTTTCAATTTGCACAAAAATTCGCTGTTCGACCAATATTTTGACTTTGACAAGCGATATGTCAAGTTTTTTTTTCTAGAGGCGTATTTTTTTTTTCGTTCAGAAATCAACTGTATCATAGACAATAGACGGATGACATTTTGCGGTAGCTAGCATCTGCTCGTCAGAAAAAAAATATTTCTGAGGTGGTTCGCTATGTGATCACTACCTGGCTAAGGGATAAATAACTGTAACAGATTCGAGCAAATCAAGTTCAGAAGAAGAAAATTCTTTGGATCTCTATAGTCTATCCGATGATAGTTCAAACATGTCCGGCATTGAATATTTAGGATAAGACTTTGATTATGGTTCTGATTAATAAATTAATAAATATATTATTGTTTTAAATTTATTTTTTATGCCTACCTAACCTAAAGGCTAACGATGAAGATAGCATCTGAAAACATATAAAAATATATTTTCATTTACAGCCATTACATGTAATGTAAATAATATATAAAAATATAATTTATCCATTAGCATCCAATAGCCGTCATACTTTCAAAATATCAAGAACTTTATAGTCGCACTATAATGACACAACAGTGTTGTCAACATAACAAATACGGATATTAAACACAACTGCGCCCTCAAATCCTACGACGGTTCTCTTTCCGTACAGACTCTATGTATGTATGTATATATATATATTTATTTATACATTTCTGTAATCTCGAAAACGGCTCTAACGATTTCGCTGAAAATTTGTATAAGAGGGTTTTCGGGGGTAAACAATCGATCTAGATTAGTTTTATGTTTGGGAAAACGCGTGTTTTCGAGTTTTCATGCGTTTTTCTTTCCACGCAGAATATGGTCGCTAATTTCGTCGCGCCGCGACCGCCTTGATTTAGCTCAGTGGTTAAGGATAGCGACCGCTAGAAAAAGTGTTACGGGTTCGAATCCCACTCGGTGACTTACTTTTGTTTTTTTTTTATGTTTAAGTTTATATTTTTTTTTTTGCATTGTTTTTAGACAAGCTTAAAAAAAATAGTTAATGTTTGAGATGTAACCGAGCAAAGCTCGGTCGCCCAGGTACTACATATAAAAACAACATAATTTTTAGTCTTCGGCATCAGCGCATCCTTTAGACGCATAGGCCTCCCCCAACTGTTTCCATCTTTCTCTGTCCCCTGTTAGTCTGGTCCATAGGGGTCCGGCGATTTTTTTGAAGTCATCCGACCATCTTTTCAAAGGCCTGCCCCGTTTTCTGTTTCCTTCGCGTGGGGTCCATTGGGATACAATTTTGGTCCACTTTCTAATCCTTTCCCGCCACATATGTCCTGTCCAGCTCCATTTTAGTGCTCTACTTTTCTTTGTAACGTCGACCACTCTCGTTACCTTCCGTATGGTTTCAGCACGCTGTCTGTCCCTCCGGACGAATCCGAGCATACTCCTTTCCATGCTTCGTTGACATGTTCTCAATTTGTATACGTCTTTGAGATTGAGAGTCCATGTCTGGCAACCATATGTTAGGATTGGAAGTATGCAGATATTAAATACCTTCCTCTTGGCAGACATAGGGTAGTGCCTGCTTTTTAAGAGTTCTTTTAGGGACCAGAATCTGTTCCAGGCATTAGTAATTCTTCGGTCTATCTCTTGTTCTGTCTGTTCTCTAAATATCTCTAAAAGAGTATGTTCATAAGTCAAATTAATGCTAATGATTGCTCCCTGTACACATGTTATATTTGAATATTTTTCGCTTACTTTATATAAATTTTAATGTCAGAATAAATATCAATATCAATATAAATGCAAGGTAACAGCATATAATATTACGTCTTCATACCTGGGACTGTTCAACCCAAAGTTTATAGTGATAGTGGAAAAAGGGAGTCAAAGTTGTTATATAGCCTCATCGCCTGTGATTTAGATAAACTGATTTTAGACTTTTATGGTTACAATGACTGAGAGTCAAAGTCAGAGCAGTCAATGGGTTAAATTAAAATGACATTGCTTATTATATTCTAAGTTTATTATGAATCTAGCTATGTACATTTTAAGAATTTAATGTGTGTGTGATCTATGAAATTGAATTACTTTAAATTTTCATTAGGCGTTGCTTCCAAGGGCGAGAGAATCGCGACGATAGCGATCTCCTATCGCCGAGTAAATTCCACAAGACTGTGATATATCCTCCACCGACTTGAAACGGACTCCCGCGATAAGTCAGCGTGTTATCCGCGGCGACACCTTCACGTTTTGCTTGTTGTTTGTCACACGTCTCTCCGTGATGATATCGCCATGTTGAGATTTGTTCATAGAGGCAGTACGGAATTTGTCCGGCATGTCAGCTGGAAAAGTCACGATTCTCTCGACCATGGAGTGAACGTCATTGAGAATGGACTAGAAATAGTGAAAGGTTACTTTCAGCATCATTCTTTTAGTTTACTCTTGCCCTCATCCCCAGATCCTTGTTTCAGTTTGTCTTCGAGGTACGGGGCGCTGAGGATGGCCTGTTGCTGCAGCTCCAAGCTCTCCTGCTGCAACTCGTGCGTCAGCTGCTTCTGGGTGTTGCACGTCCTGACAACACAAATACTGCCAATAATGTACATATATTAAAAACATTATATCATTAAAAATATTTTGTTTACATTAAAAATTTTGTTATATAATTATTACAATGTTAGGGTCAAAAGAAGTGACTATTGTTGATTTTTAATTAAGGTTAAATAATATCAAATGTCAATGAATTAAGCCTAGTTTATAGTTATTTTATTCTTGGCAACACTGATTTATTTAAGGAAAAAATGAATGTTTTTAATTAGACTGTGAAATAATGATGCTTTATTAAATGTTTTCTCATTTGTAAGTTCTTTCTTATTCTACTACTGTTACCCACCTGCAAGCATGATCTATCCTCTCGCAAATAGCATCTGATGCAGTAGTATTCCCAGAAAGGTATGAAATTTCTGCAGCTGCTGTGGCTAACTTTTCAGCATAATCCATGTAACCTGAAAAATTTTGACACTGTGTTAAGCACATTAAAAATTTTCGATTAGGTACATAATACCTACTTTACCAAAATGAACAATTTCCCAAAATGACCGACTACTTTTTGCTTACACATGTTTGCCCCTGTAGCCCAGGGCACCTCATCTTAGAGAGATGGCTAAGGGCCTCCGCTAAAGTAAGGCAAGCGTAAGGCTCTGTAACAAACGCTACGTGCGACAGAGACAGGTGACCCGCGACGGATTCTGGCTATCTCTTTCGCACGTAGCGTTTGTGACAGACAGACCGAACCCGCCGCGTGCGCCCGCATAACCTAGCGGAGGCCCTGACCTGAATATGTAATAAAATATCATGCTATTGGTTCTGCCCCCTGTCAATAGTTTCTATATAATATTATTTAGCATTTTATATGTTGCAGTCAAAACTCTTGACCAGTCAAAAGTTCTATTGACTAGCAAAATCAGTCAAAAGTACTTTTGCCCAATGGAGCTGGTTAAAAGTACTTTTGACTAAGTGATTCCGGCAAAAGTGGTTTGTGATGGCAGTGGTGACTAGTTGTATCAGTCAAAACTCTTAAAAAGTTAAAGGTGCTCGATAAAAATATCAACAAACGCACATATACCTAAACTTTTATATTACTCATTATTAGTGGAGAACGTGCTGACATTAGGACAAAAATTAATGACTACGAAAAGAAATATGTAACGCTTTTTGCTAAGAATTATAACGATAGAAGATATAAAAGATAGTCTATTGACAATTTTGAAGTGTATGTGATAGTAATGCCAAATTTTTCGTAATAAACGATTTCACATTTAATAAATCTATTTTTACACATCCAACGAGTTAATGGTGCTTTTGACTGATGTTTTAAGCGGCTTACACACGACACAACTTGCCATGCAACCTGCAGCTGCGGCATGTTGGAGTCGCGGTCGGCTGTGCTCTATTGCGACCACAATTTTAATCACAACTTCAGTGCGCGTCCTATCGTCACAGTGTGCGCACGCCTGTAATAATGGCTCCTAGCTTTCGAAATTCCAAAAGGCGGGACTCACGATTACCGACCTTACATTTAGCTACAATGCCTACTTAGAGAAATAAAAGATGATATTGGACGAAAAAAGGCTACAAAAAATCACATATAAATATAATGTTCTATTTAAAACCAGAAGATTTTAATAACTTAGTTACTAAAGAGTATGCTTGTCTTTATAAAGTTCTAAAATATTTAGACACACACTTTTTCCTCGCTGTTCTGTCGCTGTATTGTTGACGACCTCCGTGGCGGTCAACATGCTAGTCCGCCACCCAGAGGTCCCGGGTTCGATCCCCAGTCAGGGCAAGTGGGAAAATGGCCTTTTTCATATTGTTCTGGGTCTTGGGTGTTTATCTATATATTTGTTATAAAATATAGTATCGTTGAGTTAGTCCATCCACATATGGACTAACTTAACACAAGTCTCGAACTTACTTGGGGGCTAGCTCAATCAGTGTAATTTGTCACTATACATTTATTTATTTATTCATATTTAATATTAAAGTAACGTAGGTTACGTATGTACGCAATGAAAGTTTAAACCAAACACTAGGTAGGTACTTAGAGAACCGTAGCATAACGTGTTGCCGTTTCAACGGTGTGCGCGCGACTGAGCCAATTGCATCCAACATACCAACCGCGCTACACACGTTGCGACGGGTACAACTTGCTGTACAACAGCGGTCGGATATAGCCGACACGCAATTTGCTGGGACACGCCCACAACACGTCTACACACATTACAATCTGCAGCACAGCACCAGATTGTTACCGCAGATTGTATTAAAAATTGTCGTGTATAAGCGGCTTTATTGCAATTAAAACTACTTTGAAAGAGTGTCAGTCAAAAGTACTATTACTACCGCAAATTTGCAGTCAAAAGTACTAATAACTAATAATTTTCAGTCAAAACCACTTTAGACCAATCTGTTTAGTCAAAAGTACTTTTGACTGATTTTGCTAGTTAATAGTACTTTTGGCTGGCTAAGACTTTTGACTGCAACATATACATGTATTACATATCATGCCACAGATCATTTAAAATTGGTTTAAAGAAATTTTAAAATACTTCATGTGAATACACCCAAGGAGTGCTATATAAATGTCATTGGTACTATTAGAAAAAAGGAAATCCTTAACCAAGGTCCACTTATTTATTTAATTAACCCTATAACCGACGAGAGACAAATTCCGGGAAATCTGTAAACGTCAGATATTTCCAACAAAAAATGCTTGTTAAGCACTTAACTTACGTGTCCATATCAGTTTTTGGTTGTAGGTATTTATTTTAAATTTACCATGCCTCGCGCTGAGGGCACGACACATGATATAGTCTCGCGGTGAAAGGGTTAACTTATAAAATCTTAGCGTGGGATTACAAAATATAATAAAAGCAGTCAAAAACTTACTAAATAACATACGAAGGTTGTACTTGAGGTCGCGTAGCGCACCTCTTACTGCTACAAGCTCATCCCAATGCTGTGGTGGGGTTGCATTGTCACCCCACTCTAATGCTTGCTTTACAAGACATATTTCTTTGGTAAGTGCTTGTCTCAACCTGAAAAAGAAAATTTGCATTAGATACTTCTAAAATGTAATGTTCGGACGTTCCACGTCCCGATGGTATAGGGATTTCGCAGGATGACGACCTGGGTACTCCTAAAATGTAGAGATATTCTGGAATAAAAGCAAAATAGTAGTCATTGCGCCTAAGGTAGGGGTAGGGACATAGTCTTAGACAAAATGATTCCAATATGTGACTTATAAAAATAAACTAGTTTGACTACCAGACAGAGGACAGAATATCATCATTAATGTCAAATAATAGCAAAAAATTTGTTTGTTTTCATCCATAAATTATAAAATAAAAATATTAATTCCAGACACAAGAGGCCAATATATTAATTATAAAGTGTCTGAGACTGCTATGATCAACACTTCATACATTTTACATAGGAAAAAGAATAAAAGTAAGTAAATTTTCACATTAATTTTCAATAATGTAGGTAAAAAAATTTGCAATTATATATTCAATCATACCTACTGTTGTGTGTTGTGTACTGGCTGTCCATGTCACTTGTCTTCATGATATAACCCAACACTTACTAAGTCCTATTTTAATTAAAAATATATCTAATTTGATACATGCGAATGCACCGGGTGCATTAATTCAGTAAAATATTGCAAATACATAAGGGTTTTAAGTTGAAGTTTGGTTTGCCCAGGGTAATAAGACCCGGGCTCTGTCTGCCCCATTAGGGATAAAGATGTGAAGTGTATGTATATATGTACCAATTTAAAGTTGTAAGTGCTGCTACTTTGCTGCTTATATGCCTAAAATACCATGCACTATATAGCAATGGCTGGTATACAGCAATATTGCTGAGATATAAAAATTTGTAAGGCATAATGTTATTTTCATGTGCTTTAACGTTTTCTGTAAAGTGTATAGCGTACAGACCTTTCACTAGTGTCGTGAATAGCCACTACAGTCACGGTGAGCAACTGCGTCGCCGCGTTTACATTTACCGTCGTCGCTTGCCGTATCAGGAATTCGTGCTCCAAAATATCTTCACTCAACGACATATTCAACTCGTTTTGATTCTCTTCGCAGAAGGCTGTGCCGATGAATCCAACAGTTAATGGGCTAACGTTCCGAATTTTCGGTATCAATGTTCTATGCGCTTTAGCAGCGGATCGGAAGACATTTACTAGTTTCGTTCTAAACATTATGGTTATGGTCAGTTTTGATAATATTGATATTTTAAATACCCTTGATTACTCCATTACGAGTGATTTAAGTATACTATTTAATTATCAAAACATAAAACAAAAACTATTTCATGTAGGTTATGTTTGATGTTGTTCGTGTAGTCGTCAGTATTTGCAGTTTTGCTGTCTCAGCTGTCTGTCCTGTCAGCTGTATGTATTGCCAGTATGATTTCCCAAAAAAGGACGGTTGGTTTTCTGAAAAGGTTCAGTTTTTGATTTCATGGTACGTGTTTAGTATTTTTAAATTCTTGCTCCGGGAAGGAATACAAGGCATGTAGTCCATACATACAGCCAAGTCAAGTCTTATTTGGTTGGGAAAAAAATATTTTTTTTTACGTAGAGTAGCTCGATGTGTCAAAGAAATAAGATGGTACGGTCAAAGAAACGGGACAGTATGGTATCGAATGAAACGGTAGTAAAACAACAGTTGACTATTGTCGAGACGAGCTAGGCCACCGTCTAGATCCGAACGTATTGACCACAAACGCCGCTATACACGACCGCGATAGCTCACACAAGGACTTTCTTCGAATTCTTCTGTGCTTGATGGAAGTCCTCGGTGCTCTTCTGTATCGCACGGCTGACTATGTTGCACTGCACCGGCGCGCGTGTTGCTCTTCTCGCACTCCGCCTTTCGGCGGAAGCGGGGTTGCTGCTCAGGGCTGTGGCCCTCTTCAGCGAATTGCTGCCGCCGCCTACTACTGTAGGCGGGTCACAGGATAGTGGCCGTGGCGGCCACTTCAGGCTTCATCAGTCCTGGGGGTTCGGTTGAGGCGTCGCTGCTGGTGCGGCGCCTAGCTCGACTGGCAACGGGATGATGGCATCGCGGGGCGAGGGCATGTTCCTGCCGTCCGGCGGGCGGGCGTGCAAGGGCGCAGTCCCCCTGAGGTGGGGGTGCGCCGAGCGGTCCGCCTTCTCGTACATGCCCCTCGCCAGACGAGAGACAAAGGTGTCCAGGCCTTCCCACTTCAAGTCCCGGTGGACGACGGCGTTCTTCACGTAACGCGGGGCCCCGACGGCCGCCCGGAGACAAAGGTTTTCTTGGGCACGAAGACGTCGCTTGTTTGTCTCCGAGCAGTATGCGTACCACGCAGGGGCCGCGTATGTGAGGCGGGATCTAACTAGGCTTTGTAGACCCCGAGCCGCTTCCGTAGCGGGAGACTGGAGGAAAGCACTGGACGCAATTTCCCCCGGGCCATCTTCGTCGTTGCCACCACCTCGTCGACATGGGCCTTCAAGCTAAGGCTGCACCGGCGCTTTGGTCTCTACGGAGTTTTATTACATAACGTTTGGTTCTAAACGTGTCTTCTTCTTCTTATATTTAAGAGCTGGGCTCTTGTTCTAAACGTGTACGTGGCGGTATCTCGCTCTAATCTTTATTAGTACACTATTGCGTGAGTACACTATTGAATGAGTACAAACAAAACATCTTACAAGATTCTATTACCTAATCTAAGTATACATTATCTATAGGTATATACTATTATCTATACGGATAAGAAATCCTATTATACCTATATATTCGAACAAGCAATAACTATCTATGGATGTAAATAGCTCTTATTTCTAATATTTATCAAATCTATCTGTTAACTATGTACTGTTTATTTACTGAGCTATTTATATTTCCCTATTCTATCATTTTGTGCATACAACTGACTATTTACTATAATAATACCTACGCTAGGGGATTGAATGTAATATAATAAGCTAGGTAGGTACTTAACTATAACTATTACTTATATACACTATTGTCTATATACATTGTCTGTTATCACTGTCCGTCGTGCACAAATACCTAATTAATAAGAAATCTGATAAGTCGATCTAGTTACTGAGTAACTTCACTTCACACCTACTCATGGATTTTAAAATATGCATAACAATGTTTAATTTGATAAATTCTCTCACATTTTTACATAATTTTTTGAAAGAATAAAATAATGTAATATTTTTTGATAGTTTGCTGAATGGTGCCGGATAGTCTGGGCCAACCATGTGGATTCCAGGAGACAGGAAACGACCAAGGGGAAGGCCTAAATAGAGATGGAGTAACGACCTATTTGCGATTGACAAGGATTGGAAAGAAGTAGCTAAAGATCGAAGTAGGTAGGAACAACAAGGGGAGGCCTTTACCCAACTATGGGACATAAATGGCTTTAAAAAAGTTTTAGATCCCCCTCTTCTCTAGGTGAGATTTGGCTTGACCCTCGGCCCTTCCCCCTTTAGTACTCACGTAATTAATGGACGCCCCTAATATAGAAAAGGTACGGTTGGGTAATAAATAATTTGGAAAACTGTACCTTTTGGTACGTTCTGGCAACACTGGCAGCTGACAGCTGTCTGTCAGTCAGTACTGTCAATGTCATTTTTTTTTTCTTATTAAGCTTGAACTCCTTTCTTTGGTTTGATTAATTTCTCTATGTCATGTTTCATGTTTACCCGGCTGACCCAGAAAGAGGGTAATGTTTTTCACGTGCATGCACATAACTAGATTATTTGTACTGACTCTACTAACGTATTACTCTACTTTTTCGCTAAGCCTTCGTCACAGCATTTACATAACACAGTTCGGGTAGCTACTACACTTTTTTAAATGGCTAAGTTCGACTGCTCTTTTTTAAGGTTCCGTACCCAAAGGGTAAAAACGGGACCACAAAGACTCCGCTGCCCGTCCGTCCGTCTGTTACCGTGATAGCTAGACAGTTCAAATTTTCACAGATGATGTATTTCTGTTGCCGCTATAACAACAAATACTAAAAAACAGAAGCTTAAATTCTTATTTATAAAAATTTATTTCTGTGATCTCGGAATCGGCTCTAACGATTTCGCTGAAATTTGGTATATGGGGGTTTTGGGGGGGTGAAATAATCCATCTAGATAGTCATAAGTTTGAGAAAACGCGTGTTTTCGGGTTTTCATGCGTTTTTCTTTACATGCAGAATATGGTCGCTAAATTCTTCAACCTGCTACTGTCCGTCTGGTCCAGCGGGTTAAGACGCGGACGGCAAGAAACGAGTGTTACGGGTTCAAATCCCGCTGGGTGACTTACTTTTAAGGGTTCCGTAGCCAAATGGCAAAAACGGAACCCATATAGATTCGTCATGTCTGTTTGTCTGTCTGTCCGACCGTATGTCACAGCCACTTTTTTTCCGAAACTATAAGACCTATACTGTTGAACCTTGGTAAGTAGATGTATTAAGGTTTTGACACAGAAATAGAAAAAAAAAGACGTGTGGCACTCGGGGACTGCCGCGGTAAAGCTATTGCATTAAGGTGATTCCGTTCGGTCGGTGAATTTTTACAAGGAAGGACGGCAACGTCGCAAACGGACGACGGAGACGAAGCGGCAACCTACATGGTAGGCGGAGTGGAGAGCGTGAGGTTTTTTCGTTACGGAATTTCTGGATTCGGTCCCCGCGCTCAAGGCCCGCGATAGAAGCTATGCAATAGCTTAAAAAACAATAAATTTTGGGGGTTCCCCATACTTAGAACTGAAACTCAAAAAAATATTTTTCATCAAACCCATACGTGTAGGGTATCTATGGATAGGTCTTCAGAAATGATATTGAGGTTTCTAATATCATTTTTTTCCAAACCGAATACTTTGCGCGAGAGACACTTCCAAAGTGGAAAAAAGTGTGTGTGTGTGTGTGTCCCTGTAACTTCTAAAGTACTATCAAAAATATAAAGTACAAGTATTTATTTACTACGGAACACAGTGGAACATAAAGATGGTCTTCCTGATATCCAAGGTATTCGCACAGCAGCTTTGAGGTTCACGTATCTCGCAAAGGTTGTCGCAGTTACTGCCTCTTGTCGTGCTTAGGATTCCGTCGCTTTGTTTTGCTTCGAAGTGATCCTTTTGGTAGCTCGTCGCAGAAGCTAGTTCTAATTAAACTGGCGAGGCATCAATTTTGTTCTCTTTTTATATGCTAGATTTTTGAAGATTCTCCATAGTATTTCCATGACGGGGAAACTTCGTTCGAGGTGCCGGGTATGTCAGTGTAGTACAATGAAGTTTAAAAACAGGGAAACAACTTTAGACTTTGTGCCGTAAAGACATATACATAAGGCCTAGTATCGCTTGCATCATTCTGATATTTTCCTGTTCACGAACATTCTGCGTTATTCCTTCGCGACTGTATCTTTATAAATAAAAGGATATAATTATATTTGATATTTATGTAATTCTTGCTATTTCAGTAAGTTGGTTATAAAATATATATATAAATAAATAAGACTTTGAAGAGTTTTAATACATATTTTAACTCTTTACTAATTCAAATATATGTGAATAATCTCTGCGTTCCGCATAAGCCGTATCATCGAAATTTAGAACTGCTACACTCCGATCTGCTGCTGCAATAAGTTTTGTGGAGTCGAAATCCAGACTGTAGATGGGAGAAACTTTTTTCTGAGTAAAGTAAATCTGAAAAAAAAAACAATTACATAACAAATGAATGAAATAAACTAGCCAAGTGCGAGTCAGGCTCGTCCATTGAGGGTTCCGTTATATAAACAATTTACAAACTTTTATTTGCAGTCATGTTCATATACTTAGTATGAACTTGCCTATCGCCGTGTGGTTTCCGGCAGAGTAGCATAGGACCACTCCACGTCCTCCCGTGGATGTCGGAGAAGGCGACTTAGGAAATACAAGCTAAACAAAGCTAATAAACATCAATGAGGCCTTTCCAACCTGTCTGGCCCGCGTGGAGTGTGTAGGCCAAGTCCTCTGGCTGCTCTGACCAAGTATGGCTCTGGTAGTACAGAGAGGGTCGTGCTCCTGCAGTAGAGACTAACAAGACCTGATGATGATGATGATGATGAGCCTACAGTTGCTTTTCAGTTGGTCCCGATCCTAATGAAGAGTAATGAACGCGGGATTTTTTATTTTTTGGCAACTATAATAACTATATTATACTCACTTGTTGGTGGTGTTTCTTATTTCGTATATCAAATAACACACAACGTGAATATTCTGCTGAGCCAACCACGACGGAACGGTCCCCATCGGACTTCACGCAGTAGAGGGTTGACTGGAATGGATCCAACTGATCAAATACCTGATGAAACAAAGCAATTAAAGTAAAACTATATATATTAGACTACAACACTATACCTAACTAACTTAACACTACACTAAAAATAAAATATTAGACTACAACACTCTAAGCTTCTGTTTTGAAGACCAGCATCGCAGCTCTCTCTCTCTCTCTCTCTCTCTCATCTGAGCGTTTTCCCAGTTGCATCCTCAGTTGCAATGCTGAGAAGCCCGGGGTCCGCTTTCCGACTTTTTCTTTTCCACTTCGCACGGTCTTGAGCATCCTTGGTTGTAAGACGATTAGCACGCGTATCATCCTTGACGACGTCAAGCCAGTACTTCTTGGGTCTACCACGCTTGCCGGGCCGCGGCGGAGGCGGCATGGCTATACATTTGTTTCCCACGTAACTTGCCGGCTTCCGCAAGACGTGACCGTACCAGCGAAGGCGACTCTCTTGCAGTTTGTCTGCTATGTCACGGACATGAAGGCTGCCGCGGATGCGGGTGTTTCTCACACGATCTCTTCGTGATACACCGCATATCCAGCGCAACATTTGCATTTCAGTGACACGCAGCTTCTGTTTGTGCCGCTCAAGCAAAGGCCACGCTTCACTCCCATATAAAAGGACAGGTCTAATGATGGATTTGTAGACCTGTCCCTTCAGCCTAACCGGCATTTTAGGGTCACAAATGACACCAGTCACCTCTCGCCACTTAGCCCATGCAGCAGATATACGGGCCTTGACGTCGGCATCGATGTCTCCGGATACGTGAAGTACAGATCCCAAGCAAAGAAGACCAGCATCGCAGCTCACGCTACGATATATGCTGAGCGGATACTATAATGTTGAAATATAATATAACCATCTTGCAATGTTTTATCTGTTATATCTTGTTGTTGTATATTTCTACGAAATAAACATAATTTTCTTTTTTTGGCTAAATGCAATTAGCTAAAGAAAGAAAATATGGGGCATGTTCCATGGGTGCGTCTGCAAATGGCACTATACCTTGAGCTTTTCCTTGTATCAGAAAATACGATAATCAAGGGCGTGCGAAGATTTATGAACACAATACACGACATATCGCCCAGTCTCTCGATTTACTCTTAAGTTTGACAAGTCTATACATTGAGAGTGAAAATGTGAGAGCGTAGGTACAGTAGGCATCAGAGATACCTGACCCCTCCTCCACCTACATCTTGAAATATGAACATGAAAATGTGTATTCAGAGAGATTTTAATGAATTCTTTTTGAATATATATTATTATGTGAATATTATTTTCAGTTTAAGAGAAAATTCAAGATATAGATAGAGGAGGGGTCAGGTATCTTTGATGCTGACTATACACAGTCGCACTCTACAACAATTTGCAATATCCTACTCACCACTTCCTGATTTCTAGTATCGATAAGTTGCAGCTTTCCCGAATGAGTGACGTATACAACAACATTTTCATTGTGCCAGTGTACGTCGCGCACCACGTTTCTGGATCCAGTCTGAGTCATTGTTATCTCTCCGCTGTAACAATCGTCAAATCATTACTTTATATACGAGTAGCTACCTATGTTCCCTAACGTCCATCAGTATCACAAACTGAACCTGTGCAATTAACCAATCCTGTATGTTACTTATATGTGTTACCTTGTTGTGTTTGGTAACTATATTAAATAAATAATATAGTGTACATTTATATTTTACCATACCTCTGCCCCCAAAAAATAATAATTAAAAATTTATCTCAGCTATTCGCCGGTTGACTGTAAGAGATCTCTCTAAGTCTGCCGTTCTGCCCAACTAAGCGCAAAAACGGTATCTCAGTGAACGCGAGTTTCGAGATATTTGGAGTTTTGTAAAAGTAGTTATATTTTTAGTTTTAAGATAGATATAGTTACAATTTTAAAAACGGATATTCAATATTAAGTTTATTATTTTTTAGAATAGTTAGATCAACAAAAATATTTGTGGAAATACCTTTTTCATGAGATACTGCTACACGGCTTAGTTATTATGAAATAAAAAAATGAGTTACCTCTATCCGGTTTATTGCTTCCATACATGTCTGTATGTAAAATTATTAAAATCTTCGGTCAAATAAAAAACGCATAGTTTTAATGAAAAAAAATTTAATCGACCTGTTTTAATAAAGTATTATACCTTTATAACAAAAATTACACAAAAGAAATAAAAAAATATATGTTATTCATTATAATATTTTTAATCAAAAGTTGGAAGTTCTCTCCAAAAAGACGTCCTATTTTGGGGTATAATATTTTCAAAAGATTTTAAAATATTTTCTTTTTTGTTTTTCGATATGCCTTCCGGTACAGTTTTCTTCTTGGGTGGCGGCAGAACTTGACTTTTCAAAATTTTATTTCCAATAATACTTGCCGTAATAGGATCTTTAGACCACCCAGTTCTATAAGTCAAATCAAAACTACCTCTGTTTACCTCCACTTCTATCATTTCACTTATACAATGTCCTTTTTTATTAAGTACAAATATTTTAAGGGGTGATTCAGTCCATCATATCAAACAACTTTTCCCAATAAATGTATATCGAAATACGAAAAGAAAATTTTCATTTTCCATAGTAATTATATCACGTGACTACTTCGATATGTATGAAAACCGAAAAAATATTTTTCGTATTTCGATATACATTTATTGGGAAAAGTTGTTCAAAATGATGGACTAAATCACCCCTTAAAATATTTGCACTTAAGGTGAATGCAAAGGGCTCTTCATTAAACTTTTTCCGCTAGATGGCGTTGATTTTAAAATTTTAAGTTTTTTTTTAAATTCTTGCGTAATGGATTACTAATAGGCAAACATTTTTGATCGGCGAGCCTGTAACATACTCTTTTATTTATTTTTTGGCATACTATTATTCTTTAGTCAATGTATTCAGAAAAATGCTCCAAAATAAAATCTGTCATTTTGTCTCGTATCTCTACACTCACTCACACTACGACAGGAGCTTAAAAAAGCATGAAGATGGCGTAAAGCATTGTTATAGACTATGGTTATAGATTTGAGTATCGCCACTAGATGGCACTATTAAAAAAACTGGATAGCGCATATTTTCAGTTATTATTTCAAACAGCCGAAAATCATTATAAACACAAAAAAATGATCTCAGATTGCATATTTGTCAACCACAGCTTTGACTCTGATAGCTAATCAAGCCTTGTGTCGGGGCACTCGTTTAGAGTTTAGACCATTTGGTGGAAGGAAAAACCACCGCGCAACAAACGTCGTCATTGTACATGCATTGTATTTTTTAATAAAACCAAATGGTACACATTGTTGAATTTTCTTTTTATTGAAGTTTAATATTTATTACTGAAAAAAAAAACAATTCATACAGATAGAATGATACAAAATGATAGTGATTTCTGCCGACATAAATTGTTAAATGTTGTAGTCATTATTCTGTGCACGTGACTAAAAACAACTTTATAGTTTATTGCATGTTTGAACTTGAAATGATGGATGATGGAGACGGCAAACCTCTGTTATAGTGAAACAAAAAAAGAAACACTTCTGCATTTTCCTGACACGTATTTTCCCATGGACCTAAAATAAATTTTAAATATAAATATAGGTATCTATACAAAAATGTAAACGGACAAATCACACAGACTTTTAAATCAATCAAACCCAAAACAAGTTCGAGACTTGTGTTTCAAACGTGGCGGCAAGTTGCAACTTAGGAAAACATTTTGAAACAGATTCTAATATGAAATGTTGAATCACGTGTATTATCGTACAAATAACAATATTACAAAATATCACGAGTCGTTCGACCACGCAGACAAGAAGTCCTGGCAAAAACGTCATCCGTGACATTCGTACTTTTCTTGCACCGCCGTGGATGAAGGCATTTTTGCTCGCCGCTTTATGTAATTTTAACTAAACAGCCGGTTTTATACTGCGGCGACCACTGAAATATTTGTGTATACTTACATGTAGCGTGTCACTACTATCAGACACCCAGGCGACGTAAACGAATCTCAACTAGATACAACTTGCCTATAATAAATTATATTAAATATTCAAATGATTTCAACTTATGTCAAATCGGTATATCGTTTCAAACCTGCAATCAAAAAAACCGGTCAAGTGCGAATCGGATTCGCGCACTATACTAACACTAATGCGGGTTCCGTACCATTATCAATAAAAAATCGCATTTGTTGTATGGGAGCGTCCCATATTTATTTTATTTTGTTTTGTTTTTAGTATTTGTTGTTATTATAAAATTTCAACTATCTAGCTATCGCGGTTCTTGCGATACAGCCTGATGACAGACAGACGGACACACGGCGAAGTCTTAGTAATAGGGACCCGTTTTTGTCCTTTGGGTACGGAACCCTAAAAAAGAGTGTGTGTACTCGATGGCGTGTACTTATGTACAATCTACACGCGTTAGATATAAGTAATACTTCTTTGGCGTGAACATAAATACAGAGAAGATAGGTACGATCGCAGATTTTTATATAATACTAGCCGAAGCCCGCGACTTCGTTCGCGTGGACTTTATGTCTCTGGAAAATGCTCATCAGGCTGAACAACTTTTACTAAGGCGGCATTTTTATATCTCTATAGTTTAGCTGGACCATTATGGTTCTGCATCAGGCGTTCCATTTCCCAAAATCATTTATACCCTATATGTTGCCCAGGCTTAATACCTATATAACAAAAAAAGTTTCGTTCGAATCCGTCCAGTATTTCCGGAGATTAGCGTGTGCAAACAGACAAACAGACAAACAGACAAACAGACAAACAGACAAACAGACAAACAGACATACAGACAAACAGACAAACAGACAAACAGACAAACAGACAAACAGACAAACAGACAAACAGACAAACAGACAAACAGACAGACATTTTTTTTTAAATTCTTACTCTATTACAACGTCTCCATCGCCCCCAATATTTTTTTTGGAAATATATTTAATGTACAGTCAGACACACTTTTTTTTACTGTTTTATTATATGTATAGATATGTATAGATATCCAATGAATATTTGATATTTAATATAAATATGGGAGACCTTTGCCCAGCAGTGGGACAGTACAGGTTAAGTAAAAAAAAATATATATATAAATATCCCATAAAATAATTTAAACAACGAATTTATGAACTTTGTCCAGGTCCAGGTTTTGCTAATTTGATTGTTCATGTAGTAGATTCAGAGATATGGGACTAAAGCAAGTAGATTAGATAAGTCACGTTCAGAAGTTCGTAGGTTTATTGTCAAATTCTAAATAAAAAGTAAAGAATAATTTTTCGGTATTTTATTATTATTTTAAAAACATAAATTATAAATACTTATTTTTTGTTTATTAATAGGTACATGTTTACCTACTAAGTATATACCTATAATTATTTTTTTTAATTAATATATGTTTTGTAAAAAATATTTGTTTCAGTTTCAGAACGAACTCATATCGTAGAAATTAGAAATATTGTGGAGACTTGGAGAGAAATGCATTCGGTTTCAAAAGCAAACAACGTTGCCGTCTCGTGCCGCTATGTACCTACTACATTTTGCGCGTTGCCCGCTGCTAGCGGGACGGCAACGTTCATTCTGTTTGAGCTAAGTCTTCTGACTTATTACTAGGTACATTTAGATATTTTTATTACAGCGCCATCTAGATGATGTCCAAGTATGTCGTTGCAAGCATTGAGCTGTCACATTAGACAAATGCAGTAGTTTGTAATAAATCTGCTAGATGTCACCGCAAAATGAATTCTATTTATTACGCACACATTGTTAGAAATGTTAATTTTTGTCTTGTTTTAAATATCGTTTTTCTTGTAAAGTACTGTAAATTATTATGACAGATTTTAAGGCCATACCCAAATTTTCCGGGGTCCAGTGGCGCCGCCATTTAAAATAAATCATTTAAAAGGAAACGGAGATGTCATGCAAAATTGTGTCTTGGTCAAGCCCTAGATAACCCTTAAAACTATTTTATGAACTACTGTTTTTAATTTAAAGTGCGAACGTGAAGCTTTTCTACGCACATTAGCTTAAAGTGGCCGTTTTTCGCAAATGTGCGTAGAAAAGCTTCACGTTCTCACTTTAAACTACAAAAAGAAGTTTAAAAAATACTTTGAATGGGTATCTAGAACTTGACCAAGACACAATTTTAAATGATATCTCCGTTTCCTTTTAAATGATTTATTTTAAATGGCGGCACCACTGGACCCCGGAAAATTTGGGTATGGCCTTAAAGGCGAGCACTACAACTTCATGAAAATTGGAAAATCGATTGTAATATGAGAAACACTATCCACATTAAGAGAATTGCTGTAAAACAAAATGTATGGACGGCCAAGGTTCGCAATCACCTTAATAAAAAAGGACATTGTATATGGACGTGGATTCATACGAGACAGTTTATATTGAGTGGTATAATCTTCCCACTCAGAAAAATCTTGAAATTAATCCACAGAACACAGTAATTTACTGTATTTTACTTAATTATTACCAGAAGTTACGGATTATCACATTTTTCCCGCAAAAAGAAACAAGTAATGACACAAAAGTAAAACCAAAGAGCATTCACTGTAAAATATATACAAAATGAGACCGTATCACTTAAACTTTAAGGGTCAATTTTATTTGCCACTGCAACCGTATCTCAAGTAGGCAAAATAATTTGCGGGTCATCTAAGCACATATTTACTAAGCTTTATAGCGGTAAATCAGTGTATACTTACAACTATGACGAGTTGCCGCTTATCGGCTAAGAAAAATTGCTGACGATTTTTAAGGGATTTGGGGGTATCCAAATTTACGGCTAATTGCTTTCGTAATATTGATATACTTCTAATACCCTTAGTGATATAAGGTAAAATTGAGATAGAAAAATCTTTCTTAAGGGTTTTTCTCATGTTCTAACCAAGATACCGCTAAGTGCCTTAATGCATTAGATGCGTATTTCTTTAAACTATCCGATGGCATAAAAATCAAATTTTCGAATTTTTTTGAGATACCGCTTTTGCGCTTAGTTGGGCAGCGTTGTTTGTTTACTTTTCTGATTTGTATCTGTCTTACAATAAAGATTTAAAAATAAACAAACTGTTAAAAATACTACAATACAATATCTGAAGAATTCTAGCACGACTAAATTAATTTATAAGAATATAAATATGGGCATATATGAAGACATGATAAGTGTAGTTGAAGCAAAACAGGTTTGCCAGGATCGTAGCAAGTGGAGGTCCATAGTCTCTGCCTACCCTTGTGGTTAACAAGCGTGATATTATGTATGTATGAATATGAAAATGCCATATCAATTATAAAATGGTTACAGTACAAAAATACACCTACGTGTTGGCATCTAGCAAAATAGGCTTACTGTTTTCATAGAGTCCAATAGTTAGCCTGTCATTCTTAGAATTAAAATCCATGCAGCTGACTCCTCTGGCGTCTGCTATTTCAATGGGTGTTGTATTTATATGAGTCACTTCACCTGAAAAAGTAAAACCAAATATTTAAATAAAACCCACCAACATTTGTTTTGCTCGCTATATTGTATATGTCGTATTTATGGTATTTTATGAGGCAGCATGGTATTATTTAGCCTTGAAATAACTATAGAACTAAGCTGCAACACTGATCATAAATATAAAAAAATTGCTTTAATCCAATTTTGATACGGCAATGTTGATTTTATGTGCCAGATTTAATGGCCCTTTCTTTTCCATATTCCTTCTTATCCCTTAGTTTTCAGTTACTTTAATAAGTAAAATCTCACCATTTTCGCCAGACATTATACTAAAGAGTTTTAGAACTGGACTGTAGTTGGAACCAGTGACTACAACAGGGCTAGGATTGGCGTCATTTAGCAGTTCTACCGCTGTCACCTCCAACAGACCATCATCATGACAGTCAATACAATGGCACAGTAAATGTGGTTTCTCAGCAATATTGTTGGTCTCGTAAAGTGCAAAGCAGCCATCTCTGTAAATTAAAAAACCAAGTCAGTAATTATGAATTTATGTAAGAAGCGGGGGAAGAGGAAATCCTATGCAAAGGTTTTTTAATACTATGATTGCTTAAACTCAAAATTTTTATTTAGATACCTAATGGATGAACAGATTTTGATTAAGTATTTTTATTTTACTGAGGTGCCTTAATTGGATTCTTCAATTAATGTGTTGAATTATACACTAGAAACAATGTATTTTTAAACGGTTTTATTTAGCTTGCCCCGTTTGTTTATTTATTTATTTGTTTGGGTCAAATCTAGTAATTTAAATTACACCCCCTTCCTGTTGACAAATTGTTCTAAAATTTGGCACACACATTTCATTCTGATGACAATACAATGTTATATATTTTGTATCATTTTAAATCCAAGATGGCCGCCAGTACAAAATGGCGGATTACACTATCTTTCACAACTTCCTCAATATGGGTATCAAATGAAAGGGCTTAGATAGAAGAATAAAGTTCGCTATTTAAAAAAACAAAAAATTAAATATGGCCGCCCACAAAATGGCGGAAAGTATCAATATGGGTACCAAATGGAAGAGCTTTGATACAAGCATGAATGTTCCACCCAAGTCAAGATTTTGTATCGTGTCGAGGACTGTGTGGCGTTAGGGTGGCTAAGATCAAAGAATTAAATAGAATGAGAAGTATAATTTAATACCGAATTATTTTCTAGCTTTTAGTACATCATTATTGTCTTACATTGAAATAAAACCGTTTAACTAAAAATTTTTTTTACTTATTTTATTAATCTGAACTCTAATGGAAGTTGATACTGAAAATAAATAGATAACTTCTGCCCCAGTAGGGATAAAGACGTGATATTATGTATGTATGTATTAATAACTTCTTACCTATTTCCACATACAAGTAGATTATCTTTGAAGATAAATCTTGAGACATCATTTGTTCGTACATCATTTCTTTTTACTGTGGGCACTTCTAGTTTCCATGCAGCGTCTCTACAGTTTGGAATGCCTCTTTTGTCTTTTTTATAACCATGAATTTCAGAACCAAATGAAACAAGTAAAATCTCAGAGTTGTGGAATTTTATCCATGGCATGTAGTTTTCATAATGATGAAGAAGTACCTAAAGTGAATATTGTTTTAGTAGTAGTTGTACACTTAATCATAGGTTCACACTAGTCTACCAACCAGTTAATTGGAACTGGTTGGTTAAACTAATGAATTAAAAAATTATGCATTTAAAAAATGAGTTGTTATAAAGAACAAACTGGCCAAGTGCGAGTCTGACTCGCGCACAAAGGGTTCCCTACCATTATGAATAAAAAATCATGTTTGTTGTATGGGAAGCCCACTCAAATATTAATATATTCAGTTTGCAGTAGCTTTTTGTTTTTGCGACAACAGAAATACATTATTAGTAAAAATTTCAACTGTCTAGCTATCACGGTTCATTAGATACAGCCTAGTGATAGACAGATGGACAGTGAATTCTTAGTAATAGAGTTCCGTTTTTTAACTCTTTTGGTATGGAACCCTGAAAACTATGTAGGTATGTATGAACTTTTTTAAATATTTTATAGAGTATGTCAGGCCACATCCAGAGTAGAGTTCAAAAGTTAGAAGTTACAAAATGGGAACTTTATTTATCATTTATTACAGACTTTTTATTGACATCAAATCTATTCCACAAAAAAAAATTATAACTTGTAGATTGTAAAGACTGGCGAAAGATATTCTAAAATAAGCAACGAACTAGCATTCCATGTGATGTATATTTTACCTTATTTTTGTATATTCCATTGCACCAATTATACGATATTCTGCATCGATCATGCCACAAAAAAGATACAGGTTGTGGTTTGCTAAAATATAAATACACACTTAAGTAGCATGAGTTGAAAATACAGAAATATATAAACATCTGATCTGACGTTTTAATTTATACCTGTTTCCCACACTGTTGAGAACGATTAGAAAATCTTGTCCCTTTAATCTCCAAATAGAATTATCATTTTTAATTATTTGTCTTAAAAATTTGCAAGTTAACATAAGATTCCGCAGGTCTATTTTGTCGAGTTTCATAAAAATGTTTGATAAAACTTCTGGGGGTAACGATAAGAGCGAGATCTTAACCATTGTGAAAGTAATTTTCTAGTATTTATGAGGAGAATACATAAAACATTGTTTCATGATGTGTTGTTTCAGTGTACAAAATACGCACACAAACACGACACAATCCAAAAAATGTATTATCTAGCCATTTTAAATGGAAATGGAAACAAACAAACAAGAAATTGGCTACATCAAATGTCAAAGTCAGCTGTTTGTATTTTTTTCTTTATTCCTAGCAATTTTTGGATGCTTGTGCTTTTGCTTTTATTTATCTGACGTTGCGTTTTGTTTTGTCTATATTGACATTGACATTTGTAGGTAGGTACGAACTTGACGTGACGTTTCTTCAGTCAGACAAAGACGTCAGAGAGACAGAGTGACAGAGTCAAGTCAAGTCTCCTTTCCGTCGCAAATTCCATTTTTGTTCGTTCGTTCGTCGGTCGGTTTTTTTACCAAGATCGGTTGGTTTGTTACGTCTGCAAGCAATGACTAATATTCTTCAAAACTAATTAGATTTCAAATCTGCAATGAGTTTTTTGATCAAATTGTGATTATAACACAAATTCCTTGGTGCTCATAGAAGTGTAACAGTTCAGTGACAACCAAAAGAATGGATTTATTCAAGCACGGTAAGTAAAATTATGTGGAAAATCGGATAAATGCTAGGTATAGGTGTTCTAAATGATTGTTCGCAGCAGTTGACACTAGTAGTACTGGGAAAAATCAGTGGAGATGATAACTCGTTTACAAATTATTAGCGCGAACTTTATCAAGGCCGTGCTCTCCCGTGCCTGGTACCGAAGCAAGTGGTACGTTAGGCGCGTTGCGCGGTGTTCCTCGGTGGGTGGATGTTGATAACCAATAATCTTATCGCCTGTATTTTGTATTTTGCGTTTTATCCCGATTCATGAGTCTGAATTGGCGAGTACTGCGGTCAGTCTAAATCAATCTTCCGTCGTGTTTAGACATTGTTCTTTGTCCTTGTCAGTGTTAGCTGCGAAGTATCAGACGCGGTTGTTTATTTGTTCTCTTCACAAGCAAGTTCTAAAAACTGATCAATGATAGTTTTTTATTAACAAAACACCTAGTGTGCATTTGCTATATGTATTTGTAAATATTTATATTGTCAAAAGTGAGTGGGTATTCTAATTAGATCCATATAAGATTTTAAAATATTAGTAATAATTTTGTGATGAATATAGCATTCTAAATAGTCTAACAAATACTTGATAGTATGTGTATTATTGTGCAGGTATGAAGGGGCCAACAAGACCAGCGCCGCCGGCCCCAGGTTTAGGAGTCAATCGGTATTCTCCTGTGACCAACTGGAATGATGACCCATTTGGGGCGGACTTGTTTGAGCCCACACCTTTTGCACAAAAGAAAAAGCCACCACCACGTCCTCCACCGCCAAAACTAAACAAACAACCAGACATTCCTGTGAAACCCTCACATTTCATGAGAAGACCTACAGTGCTTTCTTCCCTGATGTCAAGAAATAAAAAAAATGCTTCAAACAGTCACATTACTGATCCACCGGCACAACCAACTGTAGTGTTCACAGACTACAGCAGTGAGATCGACCCTCACAGAATGTTTCCTAAATGTGAGCCTAAGAGTGTCCAAACTGGGGCATTGATAGACTTGTCTTCTCCCCCCAGTTCACCAACATTCACCACTAGGTCCAGCAGTGACGGTCTAAGTGTAGACAGCTTTGGATCCGATGCCACTACATCCACAAATCATCACAATGCTAACAATGGCAATGCTTCCCAAGCTGAGAGTGGCTTTGAAGATGATTTTGATCTATTTTTGAATACTAGAAAACCAATGAAAGAGGACACTTTGGATGATTTTGGTGCAGTAGATCCATTTTCGCCCTTGCCAACAACTAACAAGCCTCCGATTTTGAAGAAGCCTGTGTTTAGTAGAGATGTTTATGATTCATCTAGTACTGTGAATGGTCATGCAGGCCCTCCCCTTAAAGGCCCTACGATAATTAGAGCTAAGCCAGCAAGACCAAAGCCTCCTGATAACTCTGCTTTGTTGAAGAACACTTTCAAGTCCAGCTTCCCAGTGACGTCAATGAGTGTGAACACAACTACTCCCATTCAGAAGATAAGCAATGGTTTTGGAGATAGCTTTGTGAGTACCTATCAAATTTTTATTTTTTACATAATTGCTAAAAGTCCTTGAAACAATGACCAGTCATAATACACTAATTGCCATCAATTAGTGTGACTATGTGGTGTAATTTCCAGAATTATCTTTTTGATGATTGTGTTTTGCATGATAATGTAAAACTGAATGTTTTACATATCTATACCTAAATAGATAATTTTAAAGTATTAAATTGATGACCTGATTCATAGAACAGCTAGGTTATTTTTTTTAGAATACAATCCAATTCTTTATTTGCTTTGCAGTTACCCACTACGAAAGTATGGATTATGTTTTTTTAGTTTTTTGCATAATATGGATAGTTCTTTAGCTTTTACAGCTTGTTCAGCATGACTAAAAAGATTTGTAGTGTTGTTAGTATGTATAGTATAGGTATGTTTTATAAACTGGAAGCTACAACTTGGCACTAGTATTTTTTTAATGGCTAAGCAATTTTTTGTTTTAATTTGCTGGTGCTGGACTATTGCGGTCCTCATGATTGATGATGAAACAATAATAATATAATACAAAAAAGGCATGACATTCCTGTTTATCTAATTTTGTTATAATTTGATTTTATTCAAAATAAAGTGCTCTATTGTTTTGATGAATTTTAACTATCGGCTTGTTTACGGTTTTTCCATTAGAATTAAATGCCGGCCATTAAGTAGGGCCAAGATATCACGTCGCAAAAATCATAAAGTGAAATTAAATAAGTATCTAAATATGGTTTAAAATGTAATTTTGTTAATACAGTAGAGGTACCTACAATGCAAAGAACTGCTTAAATCAGTAAACTAGAACAGCACTTGTTTTACGTAGCTAGGTAGGTAGGTACCTACTATTGTTACGTGCGACGTAATCAGTTTAATGCAAGTGAATTATTTACGCTCGATATTGGTTTCTCCTTTTGTTCTGTCATGGCCAGATGCCCGAGTTCGAAGGCACATTCATGATAATTTGCAAGACTGCTATGAATATTAATACAGCAACCAACTGTGTATAATTGTATAACGATCTTGTGAGGCAAGATTATGTCGACGTGGTCTAAACACTAATACTACCTACAAACTTAATGTACCTGTTTCTATTTTAAATGAAATAGGTAGAATTAGGTGTTTTTTAGCCCACAAATGATTCTAATTAACCTTTTTAATGATGCTATCCAATAAACCTGTTACATGACTTGGGTACATAGGTAATTAGGTAGCTTCTTTTTAGGGTTCCGTAGTAAACAAGGAACCCTTATAGTTTCGCCATGTCTGTCTGTCTGTCCGTCCACGGTCCTACAGAGAAACTATAAGTACTAGAAAACTGTAATTTGGTATGGATATGTATATTAATTATGGCGAAAAAGTCGTAAAACAAAATATGGAAAAAAAATTTTTTTCAGTGTAGCTGCCAAATCAAGTAAAGACGCAGTCAATATTTTTTTTCTCGACAAACACATTGAGTGGGGTATCATTGAATAGATCTTTCAAAAATATTGTTAGCTTGTGAACACCATTTTTCGATTTAGGGATCCGTTTCTGAAATATTTGGGTTTAAAGTTCAAATTTTTGTTCGAGTCAAGTGTCCCCCCCCTCATCTGCTAAGCGGTTATATATGGCCACGTGAAAAAATCACAATTTTAGTATATATAATGTAGTTTGAAGGAAAACTATCAGAGTCAAGTAGGGTATACAAATTAAAAAGTTATAGGCGGTCAACTTATAAAATGTACTTGAAAAAATAAATTTTCATACAAATTTAATATAGTTTTTAGACGTTTTTAATGGCAAGAACTCAAAGTTGGCATTCGCAACTACGGAACCCTACACTGCGCGTGGCCTGACACGCACATGGCCAATTATTTAATTAAAGTATATTATACGTAATGCGATTCAAGGTTTAACGAAATTGGGTAAAACTTCCTATTTTAAGGGTAAGATCATACCTTATAGGAACATAACAACTTTACGCGATGATCATCAAGTTAATTTATCCCATACGATTTTTTTCCTAGGAGATATTATTATATGAATAGGTATATAAGTATGTATGTTGAACCTAGTTAGGTATCTAGCACGACTTTTTTAAATTTAAACAGTCGATACTTTTAAAGCAGAGTTCTAATACTATTCAGTTCATATGCCTATAAATAAAGGCAAAGACGTAAAGACAAGTGTTTACCTTGTTTGTTTATATAACAGTGATGAAAATAATTAAATCACTAATTATATCATTGTTCGACGACAAACATCACGTTACGAAGGGGTGTCGGCGCATTGGCCAGATAAACTGCAATAGTAGTGTGTGCGCGCGCCGCCCACTTTCTGTCGACATTTGCACTTTATTACCCACTCAACTCTTCCTCAATCTAAACTCGGGCGCAATGCTCTAACTAAAGTCTGACCAGACTTCCTGAGGTGTTAACTGGAATTTCCCATGGAGAGATATTGCCCGCGAGCGGATTATCCTTACAAAAATGTAGTTACGCTTTTGCCTGTACGGTAAGCTTTATAAGGTAGGTTATGTAGGTAAAAGAACAATGAGTACCCGTCAAATCTTACAAATAAATTGTTCAGTTTTGACTAAATGAAATCGATAAAAGCGATTAAGAATCCGGATGTAGAAGGTATGTGTCACCTGATTCTTGTCTTGTCCCACGCACTGTGAAAGTTTAAATAAACTAAAAGAGAAGCGTTTGTCTAAGTAGGTAGCATCTTGGAGCTGATATTGTCTATTTCACACAGAGCTGGGAGTCCGTGAAGTCTTCACAGTTCATTAATTTACAATAGAACCAAATATATCAGAAACGGATCCCTAAATCGAGAAACGGTTGAAATCAAATAGTTATGAAAAAAAAATTACTTCCACTTTACATGTTACCCAAAATTTTTTTATTCAAGATTTTATTTTACTTTTTATTAATCTTCATGCCAAATTACAACTTTTGAATACTTATAGTCTCTGAGTAGAACCGCGGACAGACGGACAGACATGGCGAAACTATACAGCGGCGGTTTCTTGATAACTACGAAACTCAACAAACCCGCAGAATCCTCCATGGGGAATTTTATTTATTTAATTTGCTTTTATTTCTATGTGCCTATTCTTGTTTATTAGGATTGTTAGTGTCAAATTACAGAACAGTTGTAAACGAATATTTTGGCCGTACCATACCATACCATACCATTACCATAACCATAGGCCATACTGAACGTGTCAATGATCCAAAATGTTCTCCTATTTGTTACGCTTTCTTTCCTCAGATAACTAAGAGGTTTCGGGCCCTAATAGGCTGGTCCACTTAAAATTACGCGTTTATTTTAATGAACCGTTAAAACGAACTGAATAGGTACCATACGTACATATTTTTTAAACCATAACAGATACGTACTGACATCACGTCACGTTAACAAATTAGTACGTTTATAAATTTACAGATTTGCAGGAATGCTTTTAATTCAACAAATATCACAGTCATGACGATGATGGTCTTTCACCAAGGTCTGATATCACAAAAGAATCTTAAATATTATTCCAGAACACAAAGCCAATCGGTTGGGATGTGGAAGTAACGCAGGATCGGGAATCTTCCCCGCCTATGCCCAGCATACCTCCCCCGCCGCCGCCGCCTGTTCTGGACGAGGAGTTGCCCGTGGCGTGGCCCGACGACCTGCCCGAAGAGCTGGCCGACGAGTTGCCCGACTTGCCCGGCCTGCACCCGACGTACCCCGACCAGCAGGACGGACCGTATGCGATAGCTCTCTTCGACTATTTCACGGATCACCCGGATGATTTGTGTTTTTCGGTAAGTGTTTTGTTCTCATAAATAAAATTTAGTTTGTAATATGCATTCCGGTGGTCGTCAAGCTAAGTAGTTAAGTGGTTCAGCTTGAGTTGTAATCGTAACTGAAATTTGCCGAATCGTTCTAGGTGCGAATCCTACGTGAGCTATGCATGCATAGATCACGGCTTTTCCTCTCAATCTGTTTCCCATAAAGGCTTTAAATAAATAACCTTTACGGGAAGCAGATTGAGAGGAAAAGCCACTTAAAGCTTTTTTAATTGACCACAAGTAGAACATTGTAAGTTCTAGCTCTACCTAGCTGTCAAGAAAGTCGTGTGTGTATAGATATGATTCCGCATAATGATCATGGCTTGTTTAGGTACCTGTACTGTCCCAAGTATGCTTCTGTACATTGGATGATCTCATGGCAGCACTAATAGGGTATCTAACCTATTTTGTAACCTTCTTTAAAATCTTAGCCTATTTTTATCCAATGAAGATTGATTATGGCCCAAAAAACCAAAAAATATAGATAGTAGAACGAAATTAAATAGGTAAATAGTCGTTGACACGAAAAGAGATACCATTGTTTAATAAAGTAAATCGATTTGCAATATGCGACTTGCGATAGTTTTGAGTGTATTGAACTTTTAGGTTGACGACCCAACCTAGTGACTCATACGTACATAACTCGTTAAAATACGACCCTTCTAGAGAGAAAATAATTAAATATGGTTTCGAATAATTCAGCATATAGCCTGTATAATTGTCTACGTAAGTTTACACAGTTGAAACACAATATACTAAACTACTGAAATGTGTTAATGAAAAGTACTAGTTTTTTAAATTTTAATTTGCGGGTATATTGATTGAAGAGTATCATGTTCTTGGTTATTATGAGTATTCAAAGGTTGAACACGTGAGTGGACTATAAAGGCGCGTCGCGTGTAGCGTTATAGTCCGGAGAATCAGGCTCTCCCAATTGATCGAAGGGATGTCCGTGTCCGGTAGCGGGACGCCCAGTATATTGCTCATAACATCGTGTTTGTTAGATTTGAGATTGAAGTCTGCCTAATCACTTCAAATATTTTATTAGCATTTAAAATTGTTTGTTCCAAAAAAAGAGTTTCCGTTATACGTAATAAAATGAATGAATCAGCATCTTATCCTTGATAAGCGCCCGACGCGACGAAATCATGGAATACTGTAAATAAACATTTGGCTTTTCATGTTGATGTTTTTGTTTATGTATGAAAGTTAGGCTGAGAAGCAGATCAGCTGAAATAAATTGGAGACTGGCCAACAATGTGCTGTGCCGTGATATTTTGGATTAGTCAAAAATTTTCTAGATCTTTCAACTGTTTTTTAAGAACACCATGAAATAAAATTATAAACACAAAGCTAATAACCTATTCTAAAGAATAGAATGAACGGTAATCATACAATTATGTGGGTAGTCAAACTTTTTATTGACAATGACGTGGAATTCAAAATTGTACGTATGTGTGAATAGAGTTTTACGTGAACAACAAAAGGTTCTCGCTCGCATTCTCTATTGTAGAACATGTTTTGAAATATTGATTGTTCGTTTGTATATGTATGTACGGAGTGGCCTGAAGCCAAGCGCTCGTTTATTTATAGAGGCATTATGTAGGTGTAAGTTTTCTTTGTAGCAGAGCAGTAGCTATCGGTCTAATCAAGTTCAAGGACTCGACGTCGATTCATTCATGTTGTTCACTCTATCACCACTGTATTTTATAAGTCTAGCCTTCACATTCAGTACATTCTATCCATAATGTTCATACTATCTATTCGATCTATTTTAGTACTCCTAACTTTTCCACCAGTTTACAGTTCTCGCCGAGAATACTTGCAGAAAATTATCATCACTCCATTAGCTAAGAGGTTTAATACTACATGCTTAACTATAATCTTCGCATTCGTGATCAAATAAAACACTACTTCCTGTGTTAAATTACGCATTAAGAAAATTCTACTAAGTATAAATTTTTCAATAAAATTCACTTAAAAGGTGTATGGTTTCTGCCGTATGGTGATAGCAGAATAGAACACAATTTGTCACTATTCTTAGCTCTCCTATGGGTGTAGTAAGAGGCGACTGAGGAAGGTATAGGTGACAGAGAACGGGCAGCGGCGTCCTCTGTGACTCTGTGTAAATATTTTAGCGATTATGGGCAAGTCCTCTTTGTATTGAGAGCGTTCAGCAGTGAACTAATACAGATTGAATTATTATTAGTTAATTTAAACTCGTAAAGTAGTCCTTTTTTGGGTTCCGTACCCAAAGGATATAAACGGGGCCCTATTACTGTGACTCTTCTGTTCGTCTGTCTGTCACCAGGCTGTTTCTTATGAATCGTGATAGCTGAGACAATTGAATTTTTCACTGAAAATTTATTTCTGTTGCCGCTATAAAAACAAATACAGAATAAAATAAATATTTAAGTACAAGGCAAGTACCATACAACAAACGTGATTTTTTATAGATAATGTAGGAACCCTTCGTGTTCGAGTCTGACTCTCACTTGACCGGTTATTTTATTGTGACAATGACTTGATGATATCATACATATATCTACAAAAACTGGCGAATATGAGCAGAGTAATCAGCTATTATTTTTCTGGCGTATTTTGCATTTGAGATAGAGCTAGCAATAATCGGAATCGCGTTTTAATAGATAATTAAAGAGTTTTAGTAACACTGCAACTATGATTTCATGGTAGGTGTCGAAATGTCCGTTTCTTAATAAAACGTGACCGTTTGCGCGGCGTAGCACGGACACGGATAACTCCCAGCCTCTAGCACCATGTTTGTTTTGATATGAATATCTCTTGTACTTTAATCGTGTGTTAGCGAGCGCAAAATGCAGAAGGTTGTAAAATAATTGGAGCGTGGTTACGTGTGCAACTGCGAAGGTAGATGTTACGAATGAGGACGCAGCTGAGCCAATTTCAGCTTTCCAAGAAACGGTCTTTTAGTTACATACTAACGTTTGGACGGACTTCTAGGAACACCATCATTCTTATTTTAACCACAGACTAACTTGACTTGGTTTAAACCATTATTTCCCAAATAAAGATAACAGTGAAGTGAATAAAGAGAAGTTGACACGCGGGAAGTATTGTTTTCTTGAGAGGACTTGGTTTAAACGAATGTGGAATCACTCGTATAACTTATATTATAATTTTTTAAATAATATTTAGGACTAAAATATTTTTTTGAAAAAATGACCTTCAATAAGGGATAAATTTATCCAACATGGATTAGTCGCTGTTCGTGCGTCCATAGTTTTATGTAAACAACAGCGTTGGTTGCGGTTCGGGTGTTCTACAAAATGACAAAAAAAATGTGATCCTAAGATGGTAGCGGTTCGTGCGCTCAACAAATTTTACATTATTGCAGTGGTTGCGTTTCGGGATCTCTTCGATAGACTATAGATTTACTAAATCATTGAATAAAAAAAATTGACTTTAGGTAATTTAGACTTAGTTTAATCAAATTCCGTCTTATTATAAAACGAAGACTAACTTTGTTACTAGGTTTAAACCATTATCCGACCAAATCAAGTTTACATTTTTACATGAGACAGAGGCATATTACTAGATGTCAACTTGATTTGGTCGGATAATGGTTTAAACCTAGTAACATAGATAGTCTGCGTTTTATAATAAGACGGCTTAAGTCTAAAGATAATTCACGTTTTATTATAGGACGGCATAGTTGAGACGAAGAAAATAACTGAAAGCAAACATTAACATTGAAACTTGTTCAAAACACCAAATTTGGTTTTTTAATTTTTACAATAGCATTACTTTCTATTCCGACTGAAAGCTAATTGAAATGCAAGCCTAGAAACCTTGACCACAGAATTAATAATAGTATTACATACAGAACGGAAACTCGCACCGTCCCCCGCAATCTGGTGTCCCCGCAACCTTTCCCCCGTTATTGTGAGGTGTAGGTGGCAGTAAAACAGGGTTATTGGTAGTTGCACGTTAACATTACGCGAGTCACTTAGGATTATTGAATTATAATGGTGAGAAACTGCGCACATTATCATTGTTTATCCACGGAAAACAATAAATAACGAAAATTTTATAGATTTCCGAGTGATAAAAACAGGTAAGCTAAGCAACAAATTCTGTGGTGGCGACCCTGATTGTTTAACTTACACATTTGACGTGTGCACGGACGGATTGTTTCGTTTGTAGTAGTACTAGGTATATATGCTGCTCCGTTTGTATGAAGTGCCATACCTGTGCCTTGACTCTCACTCATTTAAGTCGTTGAAATCCAATTAGATGCAGAGTATTATCTTTAAATGCTTATTATCTGTAATACGATTTTGTTGACTGGACTGGCTAGTTTTACTATATGGTTATGATATTAGTCAGCATTACTTACTGACCTGAAAAATAGTTATGTAGGCACTGCAAATACAGCAATTTTTGCTACTGTAGGCATACTTTAGGTATCATATGGCCTGCGATATTTTATTTAATACACTGGAACCATAATATTAAATGATTAATGTAATCATATCAGTAGTTCTTTTGTAAATACCTAAAAGTTCCCATAATAACTCAAGTTTTATACTCATTTCGGGACTCTATCACTCAAACATGATTTTTAATAATTGTCCCATTTATAAGTTACTTTCCGGTTTCCGATTGAGGTCTAACGCAATATTATGATGGAGCTGATCTGATGATGGAGCCGGAAGGTGGTCATAGGAACTCTGTTATAAAAATATGCAACCCCATCGAGGTTAGGCTCGTTTGATTCGTCTTTAAGAGCACTTTAAACTTTTCAGTTCATTGTTTTAACTTTTAGGTAAAGCTTATATTAAAACATTAATAGATAGGTACTTCTTTCATATTTATTTGCCTTATATTTAAATAATAGCAATATTTTTTCAGTTGTAGGGTTAGTAGATCATACAAATTATTCAATGTTCGTATCTTATTTTATTGCTTAAAACTTTTATTAAACCTGTTACGAAAAAAAAAACATGTGGCGATGATGACGCAGCCGCGTGTTCGTACCTTGTTTGTAAATACAATTTGTTTTACGTAAAAACATACGGCCATCTGTTTCTGTCATATATGACGTTTCAGAAATACCGATTCACGATAAAAGCTATTGACTTTCGTTAACATGTTTATTTTGAGGAAATAGCTGTTTCCCCGCGTCTGTCACCGAGTAGGTGGATCCTTATCGCGGAGCACAGGAACTCGATATCGTTATCAATGGAACAGTTCCATGCGAAGGCGGTCGCTGTGATTTTTATGCAATTATTTCAACATTGTCTACTTACTGTAAATATACACAGGATAAATCACGCGTACTTTTAAGCCTTTTCTTGACCATATGTAACTAAAATATAGTTTTAACGTGTGACTTTTTCATATTATGATTTAGGGGACAGAAAACCTTTTAATTTACAAAGCAAATCCTACACAGTAATCAGGGTTTATTCCAACATAAGCTGTATAAACATATGCTATTGATATGCTATTCATACTATAATTCCTTCTAAACCGCACTGAAACACGTGCGGTTTTAACTATAGTGTTTCTTCTGGACCCAGAAGTAGTCGATTAGAAAAAGTTTAATATTATGAATGATACTTATTTAGGAAAGCGAGGTGGTGTCCAATGACAGCTGATTTACAGATCAATCAGGTTACTTCTTCATTTACAATTCAGATTGTTAATCATCTGAAGGCCAATATAATTTGCGTCATTATGTCGTCGCACAGATTTATGCTGCGTACACACCGAGCTAAACGAACGCAAACGAATGTGCTGCGTCTCTTTTGTTTTGATAAAAAAGAAACGAGACGAAGGTACGACTGAGGACACTGAGGTGACTCGCCATTCATTGAGTAGATTATACCAATACTAGTCATATAAAAATGATTATCCTGATACGGGTTAGATGTGGCCAAAATGGTAGGCAGGACCTAAGTTACATATTGCCGACAATTCATTTAGGCAAAACCTGATTTTTAAGCTTGGGCAAACCATTTTGCGTTCATATATCTACGTTTCATCACCTCACTAGGTTACACAATAACGATTTCTAATTGAGCAGGCTCATGTCTTTTTATTCTTATGATTTTACGAGATACTGTCGATACTTAATGCTAAGTTCACTTATATTATTAGTCTTGTAAGTATGTATGACACTTCGTATATTTAGAGGAAGAGGGGATTTCATATGTGCCCCAAACAACAACAAAAAACGGGAGTTTATTTTATTGGAAGAATTACTGTCTTAAAAAAATATAACTGTTTTTTTTCATTTAGTTTTGTTATTTTAGCATGTAAGTTAGCATAAATAAATGTATCATTCATTGAGCGTCGACATGCAATTTTTTAGATCTTCTCTTTTTTTTAAAAGTCTTTTAAAAGTTTAACCTTACTTGTACCGTAACGGGTCGCGTACCTACCTATATTTAGCTTGGTTACAAAATATTTACTTTAATAAACTATAATAAAAATAAAGCAATTTTATAAATAATTTAGGCAAAGTAATAAATAAATTAGACCAGTAAAAATAGCGTAACCTGGACATAATGCTATAACCGTAAGTTTCTTTTTGTATGATATAAAGTAATGTTAGTTATAGTTAAAATAAACCGAATTAAACAATTCAGGGTTCTGCGTCAGTGTAAAAAAACCAAAAAACTGAAAATTGAACAAATTTTGATTTCATAAGTACAGCATAATTAATAACTTTGGAAAACTACCTCTACCATATTATAACGTGTGCATTCCAGTTGAATAAATCTAAATTAAACAAATTAATCAATTAGCACTATCGTTAATAAAGAAGGTTCGGTATGTTACAAATTTTCAGGCTTATCTCACCAGAAATTATAGATTACTGTATTTCAACAATTTATTCTAAATATTATATTATGTGTGTTGATAAATTATTAAAAATTAAACAAATTCATTTTATGCATTTCTACATTTACAATTTTTGTATTTTTTGTAAAGCCAAAATACATAACTATTTTGAAAGTGTTTAACTTATGCCGTCAACATATTTTTGATACTATAAGGAACAAATCAAACAAAAAATATCTATGATTATAATTTTTTTCTATTTTTTTCTTACTTACGTTTTAATATGAACGTTATTTCTTGCACAATAAGGTCGTCATTGGTTTGTGCCTCAACTCCCGACCGTGCTGTAGTGAGTCGCGAGTGATTCTCGTGTACAGTAGTTTCGTCGCGTCGTCTTATGCATTTATTTGTAGTCAATCATTGTCAAACTTTTATAAGCACGTGGGAACTTTTACTAACCATGGATCGGCTAGGGTGGAGATTTATGAAATATTGTGTTTATTAGATCGATAATAACTACATTGTTGAGCTTTTATTGGTTTGTTTATAAAGCTTTTTATGGTACATAATAAAGAACACAGACACAAATCAGAAAAGTAAACGTACAACTGCGGACTTATCCCCAGGGTTTGTTACTGGTACCAAATTCACATTTTAAGTACCAGTAACAGAATTTTTATTATGTTAAAATTTTAAGGGTAATACTCGTATAGTACGGGTATCGTTTATGTATTAATAGTAACGTTATAGGTATTGTTAAAATTTAAAGGTAATTTTACCGGTACGTACCTACGCGTTGTTACCGTTCCGCATGAAACTCGACTGCGAAGAGCTACATTCCCGTACCTACCGAGTCGCGATCGCGACGCACAACACTGCGATGACCAGTGTTGCCTCTCGATAATACACTATCGCTAGTCTATCGATAGACTATCTGTATTTTGAATAAAACCAATATTATCGATAGTATTGATTCTGACGACGAACAAACTATCGATAGTATTGCTTTTCTAATAAATAAATAATCGATACTATGGATAGTTTATGAAACGCAATACTATAGTTAGTTTATTCGTCATCAGGATCGATACTATAGATAGTTTTGTTGGTTATCCATATTGTTGCCCTAAAACAGAAATTACTATCAATAGTACACAAACTATCGATAGTATTGTTGGTTATTAGAGATGTGTTGTTCCTTTAATCTTTAAGGTCTAAACCAATACTGAACTGTTGTGAGTAGTCGATCCGGGTCTTCTGATTCTGACCCATTCAATTAATTGATGGGTTTTCTCATGAAAGTTCACGAAACAATCGTTAAAGCCGGGTATCCCTACAAATGTAGGTATTTAATGCTGCCCCGGCCGCAATTTGCATCGCGTGGACGCTGCGTCGGTGAGCTCACATGTGACCCCACCAGCGACACAGTATAGAAATAAGCAGTAGAATAGTTTTATTTCGATTAAACTTTGTTTAAAGTAGTGTTCGATACAGCTACATTATCTTATATTAATGCTGACGGGGTAGACAGAGTCCAGGGCCGTAAGACCCAAAGGCTTAGCGTGATCAAAAAATAAATCAATAGTGATGGGTTGCTAGCCGCATCGCCTATTAACATAATTTGACAGTAGCGATTTATTAATAAACAATTAATAGAAACAAATAACCCTGCAAAGTCGTTATTTAGTGTCTATGTTTATTTTCAACCCCCGACAAAAAGAGGAGTGTTATAAGGTTGACGTGTCGGTATGTCTGTGTATCTAGGTGTATGTTAATGGCATCGTAAGGCCTGAACGAAGATTTAATTTTTTTGTTTGAAAACTGACTTTTCGTCATAGTTCTTAGCTATATTTATTAGAAACTAGCCGAAGCCCGCGACTTCGTTCGCGTGGACTTTATGTCTCTGGAAAATGCTCATCCGGCTGAACAATTTTTACTAAGGCGGCATTTTTATATCTGTTATAGTTTAGCTGGACCATTATGGTTCTGCATCAGGCGTCATTTTCCAAAATCATTTATACCCTATATGTTGCCCAGGCTTAATAGCTATATAACAAAAAAAGTTTCATTCGAATCCGTCCAGTATTTCCGGAGATTAGCGTGTACAAACAGACAAACAGACATACAGACAAACAGACAGACATTTTTTTAAAATTCTTACTCTATTACTACGTCTCCATCGCCCCCAATATTTTTTTTGGAAATATATTTAATGTAATGTAGTTAAAAAGTATCAAAAAGTAAGAAAAATGAATGAAGTATCAAAACACTTCGAGTCGTGCGCGCGTACTGATACCTACGTGCCGCAAGGTCAAAGACCTTGGACGGATACGCCAAACGGCGCGACCGACCGGCACACAAAAGTAGACCTTAATTTACGTGAATAAGGTTTGAAGTCGAATGGTGACGGGTCGTGTCACACGAAAGCTTGAGGACAATAGGTACGTTTGAAGTAGGAACGAATGTTAGGGTACCAAGACGCAACGAAATTGATACTATTATAATTAATTTATTTTTCGTATTAATTTTTTTTTATAATTGCTGTAGAGGTATCTTTCAAAGAGTCTGACGTATGTTTAGAGGTTTTCTTGAATATGAAAATGACGACTTTTGATTGAAGTTTTGTTAGTCTTAAATTACTTTGTATCATGGGTATGTATAGTAGATACTTAAAATATTGCCAACGAATTCAATTCCACCCTGTATATGCATGTATGTATGTTGAATGTATTTGATTTTCTTTATTCCTTAATGTCGCCACGGATTTGAATGTATGGCCACAGAGCAGATAATAGTTATACATACAGAACGGAAACTCGCACGTTGACGTTCCCCGAGTCATTTAGGGTAATTGAAATATTATTGGTGAGAAACTGCACATATTATTATTGCTTATCCACAAAAAATAACAAAGAACGAAAATTTTATAGATTTCCGAGTGATGAAAACAGGTAAGCAAAGCAACAAATTCTGTGGTGGCGACCCTGATTGTTTAACTCACACATTTGACGTATGCACAGATATATTATTTCGTTTGTAGTAGTACTAGGTATATTTGTTACTTCGTATCTATGAAGTGCCATACCTGTGGAATGGCGTTTCGTTAGAATCCTTACATTTCAAAGTGACATGCGCTAAAAAGTCTTTTTATTGTTTCGTACCTGAAGGTTAGAAATTAGCCCAAACTCGATTGTGTTAAGTTGTTTTATAACTGAGTTCTATTGACCACCATCCGTCTGCGTAATCAGATCCTAGATAAGCATCGTCTTCCAAAAAGTACTCGTCAAGACAAATCAAACGAGATCTACTCGATGAGGTTATAACTGAGTTCCGTCGAATATCTCCCGGTTCCATCATCAGAACAGCCCATTGATATCATAATATTGTATTATCATCCGACTTACAAAAGTATACAAAATTTCAGCTAAATTGGTTGAGGATAACTGGTTGAAAATTGAGTTCGAAGATTCCACCCGAACAAACATACTTACATTTATACATACATTGCAAGTTAAATAAAAGCTTGTAAAAACATGTAGCGATCTTTAGTTGTTTTATTGGTCTAATGTTAGTAAGCGCTAGCACGCGTCTAATTGGACCTGCCGAGTTCAAGTCGTCGCGCTCGCGAATTTCATATAAATATTAAGAAAATAATTATATCAAGTCAAACTCAGCGAATTTATCTGTAAATAAAAAATTGTACTTAATTAAAGCCACTTACTTTAATTAAGTACAATTTTTTTATGTAAAATATCAGTATTTTACTCGTAGTTTCGAAAAAATATTACAAAAAAGGGTTACTTTGGGATTTTTTCCAACCGAATGAAGTTTATAGGATCTTGTAACTGAATGCGAATTTGACGAGCCTGGATACTTAACTTATACATACCTTTTTTTAAGAGTTTAATAGTAGATTGTGCTACAAGGCGTAAAGGTAATACTTTTAAGTCGAGTGCGCTACTTTGAATTTAGAGCAAAACGAAGGATTCCTCAGTTGAATCACGAGCGTAGCGAGTGATTCTACGATGGAATCTTGAGTGAAGCGAGGAATTCGTGTATAACGCCCGAGACAAAAATATTACCGTACGCAAGAAGCACACATTACATCGCCATCCATGAGAAAAACTAGCAAAAAGATACAAAACAGAATATGGAGAAAGTAGAACAACTACAATACCTAATCAAAGCTCCGACAAGAACTAACCTTTATTTAGTGTCGCTTTCATTTAATAAATACTAAGAAATCATTTTTAAGAACCAACTTCTAAAAAAAATGTTTGTTCACGCATAAACTCGTAACTTTGTTTGCGTGGACCTACATATTTTAAGATTTTTATAATAACAATAAATTTAATGTGCACTATCGGCTTAAACTTACGAAAAAGGATTTAAATTTACACAAAATAATTAATTTTAACACAATATAACCTAAAACATCTGTAATTACTTTGAATCGAAGACAAAAATTGCGCTAATTATTCTTTTTTCCTTTTTCGAAGCAAAGACCATAAACATTTTTACCTACATTCACGATGATATGTATTCCAAATTTAAAAAAATACGAAGTCTGTTCCAGTTATTTATTGTATTAAAACTTAATTCTTTTGTTTTTAGCTGATTTTACATAGATAACATCGTGTTCAATTTTCAAATTGTGTTTTAATCCCGTAAGATTTACTTTTTCACTTTTTAATACCGAGAGAACTAGCAGTAACTTTAGCTCCAAATGTTTTGGGATGAAACCATCGTTTTTTGAGCAGATGGAATGAAAAAAACACTTTTGTCTATGCCTCAAATGGTTTTTAAAAACTCTAAAGCACGGCCTCTGCGGGAATACCTAGCCTTAAATGTGTCCAATCGCTCTCGTCATTTTTGGTCTAAACCCAATAATTATTTTACTGAAATAATTAATTTTTATGTGACTGTAATTCTACTTTTTAACTAAAAAACTCATTGAACCTCATTACATGATACCTAGATGAACCACGCTAGGAATTAATTGGTCATGTGATGAAGTCATACTGAACAAGCTGGCCAGTCGATACTTAGTGACTAGTGTCGTGTAGTGGTTTGAAAATAGTATCTTATACACTTAAAAATTAAAGTGTGGTTTTCGTTTTGGTTTTTACTGCTTATATTTATGCATTAAAAAGCAACTGAGTTTAACTTCCATAGCGCTTATTATAATACGACATAATAAATAGTAATAATACTTTATTAAATACAAAAAAAAAAATATTATTTAAAATGTACATAGCACACAGAAAAAGACATTAAAATGTCCAATGGGCGTGGGTGGTCTTATAGCTAATAGCGATAATTTCTTTCAGACAGCTGATGTAGAGAAGTGAAATGCTGCCATTTCCCATAGAAGTCTGATAGACAAGGTCTATGTTAAAAATAAGTCTATCTATGTCAAACATTTTAGTCCTGCTCTCTAACACTATACCACAGAATAAATATAAGTATTACATTCAGAACGGAATCTCCAGGTCCCGCGCAATACGCGTCCCCGTCCCTCGTCCCCGCACCTCTCCACCATTTTCGCCTTGTAGAAGCACCTGCATGCACCTGCAACCGCTCGCTCAACACCCTTCACAAGGTGACAACGGGGGAGAGGTGCGGGGACGAGGAATGGACACGCATATTGTGCGGATAGGAATAGGAGATTCCATTCTGTATGTAATACTCATATTCTGTGACTACACGGACTCTGTGCGGGCACTTGCGAGCACGTGTGCAGTGCGAATTGCGTTGAGACGTAACTTGGGCGTCGCATCGTGTGAACGGTGGGTAGAAATTGTGTAAAATGCTATTGTTACGAAACTGGGTTCGAGATTTGGAGAAAAACGCCAAAGTTCGTATGAGGGTTTTTATTCACTACGGAACCCAAAGGTTGACACAAGATGGTCTTCCTGATGTCCAAGTCCAAGTCGCGTAGCATCTGAGGTCCAGGTATCTCGCCAAATTAGTCGCAGGTAGTTCCACTTGTCGCACTGAGGTAGGTTTCCTTCGCTTCGGTTCGCTTCGAAGTTATCGCTTTCGTAGCTCATACTGAACTGGCGGGACGTGCACTCGATCGCCTTTTTATAAGCGCCGATACAGCGGTCTACATTGTTCTCGAATATTCTCATATCTTGACGAATGTATTTCGATTGACGGGAAACATCGAGACGCCGGTATGTGTGTGTGAATGCGACTAAGCCGACGACCATTCAAAGAACTCTAGCCTTTATGCTATAAGAATATAAGGCCTAGTTTCGCTTGCATTATCCTGACGTCTTTTTTATACCATTCCGCTCGCGAACATTCCGAGTCTATCTCGCCAGCAGAGTTCTTGCTCGTGAATATTCTACATTTATCTCGTTCGCGACACTATGTAAGCGCATAACATAATGAAACTTAAGTTGCACGGCGCAACTTGCACTCTGTAAATACCCAACTACATTTTAGTACGACAGCATAAAAACTTCGTTATATATTTATGTATTTAATTTTTTCTCATGTTACATCCCATTAATATGCAATGTCATGGGAAATGGAATATTTCAGCAGGGGCCCATTTTTGGAACGGTATTAGTCCAGGGGCTGTCATGTTGTACGGGTTTGCCGTGACAACAAGAGTGTTACAAGACTTATATTGTTTTTAGAGTTTTAAATTGTTCATTGTGTCACCACGTTAACCCGTAAAGACCCGGACGGCATTAAAATGCCCACGTTCATCGTCTTTCTATTGTGTCTGGTATTGGCGGTTGCGAATGGGTTAAAGTTCAAAGCACAATCAAAACAATCCTACAATTAGCAAAATTCCATATTTACGAGTTATATGTTTTGTAAGCACACGGCGCGATCGGTTGAAAACACGTATAAACTCGTTCGCAGCCGCGCGCTCACCCGGCTGGTGCCTCGCTCTCTCTCCCCGCACCGCACCGCAATCACCGCACGCATCCCGCTTCACGACATGCTCTCGCGTATTTTCAATCAAATATTTTTTGTTTTAAGTAAGACGTTAATGTGTTTAATTTTGATGAAAATGTGATTCTAGTACACAAAAAGCTATAATTAAACAAAAATAACACAGTTACTATTTCTGGCTACTGAGAAAAACATTAATTTTAAAACATTAAAAAATGATGTTTAATTTTGGTCTTTAATGTCTAAAAAGACACAATATAGCTTATAAAGATATAAACATTATGGTTATCATTTTGGCTTAACTAGATATCGAGATCAGGTGAAAACTGTGAAAAAAAATGTATAAACAAAAATGGGGTCAGTTTAATTTTGCTATTAAGTGATCGCATTTGAATGCACCTAAAAGTTAAACTAACAAGGTCTTTGGTTACCTATTATGCTTTTAGGGAAAAGTTGAGTAGTGTACAAAATCTCACGATTTTTATATAATACGGTTGCGACCGCGGATAAATTACATAATATATCTAATTAATATTTGATACTCAATATTGATATCCGATAAAATATTGAAAACAACGAGTTTATTATTTATGTCCAGGTTGTGCTATTTTGATTGGTCTAAATAAAAATTACCAAGAGGCAGCTCTTTGTAGACAAAATACGTAACAAGCAATGTTATTATTTTTTATCAGTTCCATTAATAAATATTTTGGTCTTATCAAACAAGTCCGTCTGATGCGTAGTTTTAGTTACCGATATAACAATATAATGTACCTATATCCTTTAATAATGCGCACAATTCTATTCAACATTCGGATTTATCAATTCAGGTGGATTATCTAAAACGAAAGACTTACGAGTAGGAGTCTTTTAGACTTAAGTCTTGAGTCATTTGGGATCGCGATAATACTTAGTCACATGGGTGCAGTGGGGCAGCTGCTTTTACGTAAAAAAACCGAATCTAACTTAGTTCATCCGTTCGAGACCTACTATGCCACAGACAGGCATTAGCGTCAAATTTATAACACCCCTCTTTTTTTCGGGGTTAAAAATCGTGCGACGCGCCAATCTATTACGACGTCTAACTTTTAAAATAGCTATGGTATATATAAAAAGAATTTATATAATTTGAGTTGGTGCTTATAAAAATCTGATTTGCTCCCCCCTTCCCTGGCCTACCAGTAGAACAGAATTATGAATACAGAACGGAATCTCTTAAGGTCTTGCGCAATATGCGTCCTCGTTCCCCGTCCCTGGAGACCCTTTTCTAACCTTGTGGAGGCACCCGCACCCGCCCGCTCAACACTTGCGAGACCCTAGGAGTTTCTGTTCTGTATCTTAGACCTTTAAACGAGCAATTCTTGTATGTATGTATATATATTTATTTATAAATTTCTGTGATCTCGAAAACGGCTCTAACGATTTCGCTGAAAATTTGTATATGGGGGTTTTCAGGGGTAAACAATCGATCTAGATTAGTTTTATGTTTGGGAAAACGCGTGTTTTCGAGTTTTCATGCGTTTTTCTTTCCACGCAGAATATGGTCGCTAATTTCGTCGCGCCGCGACCGCCTTGATTTAGCTCAGTGGTTAAGGATAGCGACTGCTAGAAAGAGTGTTACGGGTTCGAATCCCACTCGGTGACTTACTTTTGTTTTTTTTTATGTTTAAGTTTATATTTTTTTTTTATTTTGCATTGTTTTTAGACAAGTTTAAAAAAAAATAGTTAATGTTTGAGATGTAACCGAGCAAAGCTCGGTCGCCCAGGTACTGTAATCTTATACCTTTAAACGAGCAATTCTTGTATGTATATATATTTATTTATAAATTTCTGTGATCTCGAAAACGGCTCTAACGATTTCGCTGAAAATTTGTTTATGGGGGTTTTCGGGGGTAAACTATCGATCTAGATTAGTTTTATGTTTGGGAAAACGCGTGTTTTCGAGTTTTCATGCGTTTTTCTTTCCACGCAGAATATGGTCGCTAATTTCGGCGCGCCGGCCGCCATCAGCTTAGCTCAGTGGTTAAGGATGCTGACCGCTAGAAAGATTGTTACGGGTTCGAATCCTACTCGGTGACTTACTTTTGTTTTTTTATGTTTAAGTTTATATATAATTTTTTATTTCGTATTGTTTTTAGACAAGTTAAAAAAAAATAGTTAATGTTTGAGATGTAACCGACCGAGCAAAGCTCGGTCACCCAGGTACTACTTATATTAATTCTGTGCCAGTAGGTAGAGCGCCGGGCTAATTTTAAAAAGTAAAGGCGGGAAAGCAACATTTCATTACATTTTTGTAGTCGAGTTTATTTAAAATAAAAAAAAGTTTATTAAGTCTAAAAACTTCGTACAATATACGTAAGTATATTAGTTAAACACACTCAGCTATAATACGCCTCCAATAAATTCCGCCTCGTGTGTTATATATAATAACCACCATAAGGCACTTATATCCTAATGTACTATTAAAATACATACTCTTACATAATGTGTAATTATCAAATAATTACCTACTAACTAGCAATTAAGTTATATAAAAACCGGAATGATTAATGAACTTAAAAACGATGCAGATAATGTTGTTATGGGAAGTAGGAACAATAGTTTGTATATTAAATTTTCCTGTAACTACAGAAATATAATATGACGACTGACTTATTTTCCAGGCAAACTCGAGAATCAAGTTAATAAGAAGAGTGGACAACGAATGGCTATACGGCAGCTTGCACGGAGAAGAGGGTTTGTTCCCGTCTAACTACGTAGAGGTGAAGGTGCCTTTGCCGAACGACGCAGCGCCCCCGTCGCCGCGGCTGGGCGTCGCCACCGCCCTCTACGACTTCGCCGCCGACCAGCCCGGCGACCTCTCCTTCCGGATCGGAGACACCATCACCGTCCTCCACAAACTTAGTGACGAGTGGTATTTCGGTGAGTGTAAAGGCGTCAAAGGACAATTCCCCGTCAATTACGTGCAAATGAACTGAAACGGAAAGATCAATTCATTGCGTCACGAATTTGGTGTCATGTGTGTATTGCACGAAGACTGATGTCTACCATATCACAAGCCACGTTGTATTTATATTGAATTCTTCCAAGATATGGCTGACTAGTTAGCACTGTCCCACATTTTGATACATATATTAAAATGCGACATGTTTTTGAAAATTACACGTAATCGATAAAATTGTGACTTTTGAATGACTACCTTCTGGATTAACGTCTAAATATTAGCGAGCCAGACAAAACCTGTGAAGCCATTAATATTGTACAATTATAATTTGCGTTTTCGCACCGTTGTTGCCATAATAACGTAGGTATTCACTAACTAGCTTTATTATTTGTATGTGGCCCCCTATTAAGTCATTTTACATTTTTACGTAATTTACTGCAAAATAATCGATCGAATGACTGAATTAATAGATATATATTATACTAGAGCTTGTAAAATATCGTCCCTGTAATAGAGTATTAATATATTTTAGTTGTAATGGTTGTGTAATATAGTATAATTTGATCTGATTTAGTTTAAGTAATGTAATTAATTCGCGTATATATAATTTGTACATTATGTTGTCGACCAAATAATAGTTGTACATATTGTAATAGTATCCATATACTTTGGCGAACAAAGTGTGGCTTACTATGTTGGTATGTACTTGTCGTGTTGCGTTATTATATTGTTTCGTTCGCCGTCTACCGCTGTTGCGCAGTATTGTATAGAATTTGACGGCGTCGGTAATTTGCGGTCATCGCTGTGATAAAGATAGGCTGAGGTCGGAATTCCATTATCATACTAGTTCTTTGCTGAATTGACCTAATGCCGAAGCCAATGTCGCAAAATATAAATTTGCCATGAAATATATTTTTGTCGATGTAATTATCATTTTTTTCTATATTTTTATTGTTAGTTCCGATCGTGTCATTTGTTTATCATTAAGTATATTTTTGGTGGGACCATAATGTTAAGTGCCTTAAGTATTTTGTGTATATGGCGAATTTATTTATGTAAAAAAATAAAAATTAATGCAATATAAAATGTACACATTTTTTTATTTAGTACTTATACACCTTGGGCATATTGATTGATCAGTGATCATTACAATAAAACATTTATGTTTTCTTCACATCAGTGAGATTTAATATTTGAACAAAAATAATCTATAGGTACATAAAATATTTACAATTCCTTAGATTACAATTAATGTCAACATACCCTGTTCGCTTTTCAACCGTTGCTTTGAACAAAACAGTTTGTTGTTGATGGCAAGACAACTTTTCCGAGTTACCGGTAACAACGACTACCAAACCTAAAATTGGAAACGACGTGTGTAAGTATGCGTAAATGGCGAAGATTAGCTCTTATCACATAAAAAAATCTCATTCACAACATGTTGAAAAGGGAAAAGAGGGTGAGGCTTCTAATGTAGAATACATACTATAATATATATGCTCTATATTAACTAAGCATCTAATAACACAGTCCCGAACATTTCCCTAGCACAATGTTTTAAGGAGTTATCCTCATAATTTCTGTCGTGTCTATGGCTTCACCTTACTTCTAACTCCCCTTTCTAAACTAATGTTTACATTCAGGTACAAATGATACAACTCGTTTTGGATAGACATTCAACCCATTTCTGCATGTTAAATGAAATTTAATATAGTATGAAACGAACTATAACCCCAGAACTATAGCAGACAATAAAGGCGATTAGAATGAATTGAGAGTAATTTATAAGAGTAGACAGTGTCATGATCTGCATCAATATAAAACTAGAGCTGACCTTGAGATATATTGCATGTAGGATACATACAGAATAAAATTCTGCTTTGGTACTCACACAATCTTACAGTAATAATCGGAATAAAAAATATAAGTAGGTAAGTATTTTTCAAATGTGTTGTTTTTTGTGTTCTGAGGCGTCCACTTGTTTCGCACTATATTGTAAGTAACCAGTATTTTGAAAATATTTTTTAAGAGATTGACAACTGTACATGAAAAGCATACTTAATACAAATCTTTAGAATATAATTTTATAAGTTTAAAATTAAGTTTATTTTCTAAACAAACGTTTAATTTTGTACAAAATATTTATTTAAAGATCTATAAGTAAACAAAGTATAATACACAAAATTTAGGAACCGTGGTTGATTAAGTATTACAACGATCATGAGAACAATGTTAACATAAACTATCAGATAAACAGTATCTGAAGTAATGTCTACAAGTTGGAGAACTAGACCATAAGAAATATTGCAATACAAACATAAATTCGATTGTTATAATCGTCAGTCAGAATTAACGGGAGGCCACGACAACGCGTTTACCTCCGGCGACCAGCTATTTTTTGAATTACCTCTCGCATCCACTGTTAAGGTACATTTTTAGAGCATTGAGCGATGTGTTTAGAAAATACTGATCGCCGTCCAACTTAGGCCTTAGACTGAACGTAATTCGGTTATCATCAAAACACTCCGTGCCAACGGCTAACACACATTTTTAGTTGCGACCCCAACCTAACAACCATTATAGGTAAACCAGCTTACGAAGATCCTATCTGATCTGAGCAGACTAAACGGGGGAACTAAATTGGGGAGTTGGGACAGTGGAGACCAGTTGCAGGTTGCATGTCACCCACATGTTGCGCACTTTTGACTTCCCAGTTTCCCCTACAAACCTCAGTTATCGCCAGATCTTAAAAAATGGTTGAACCTATACAGGTTTACTGGTAAGTCGACCTACAACCGTTGCGAGGTGTTAGATGTGGCCAAAACAATTTGTATTCACCCCCTATTGCCTAGAAAAAAGTTGATAGGTTTAGGGATTTTCTCCAGAAAAATTTAATTTGAAGAAGTTTTTGGGCTGTAATTTTTTTTTCAGCATTTCCAACCTGTGATTTTGATGTCTTTGTGTTAGAGACACTTAAGCCGAAGTCATTCTTGCTAGAAAAAGGTAATGGTGGCGTAGTGTGGACTGTGGCGTATCATTTTACCTGATTGTTGTACCATTGCATAGCTAAGAAAACGGAGATGTTTTTCTTATCATTAGCATACTTAGTATCATTAATTTTTTTGGGTTCCGTAGTAAACAAGGAACTCTTATAGTTTCGCCATGTCTGTCTGTCTACGAGTCCGTCCGCGGTTTTTCTAGTACTATAAGTACTAGAAACTTTTTGTATGGCAATAGGGAGTGAATACAAATTGTTTTGGCCACATCTAATACCTGGCAATTGATGCAGGTCGACTTACCAGTAATCCTGTATAGATAATCATAAGAAACCTTAAAGAGTTAATTATTACACATTGAGTTAACATTCGCATCCTAAACAAACCGTAAGCTTGCAATCTTTATAATGCGATATCTATCTATACATAAAAAGCGAATAACACCACTTATTTGTCAAATTTAATACGTTTGTCGTTTTTATTTTTTATTTACAACTCCGACAGAGGAGCACTATATTCTTCGAGAGTAGCATTCCACGTCACTTCTCGCGAGCGACGTTACACCTTTTTATCTAATAAAGGTTCATTGCCTTGAGTTTTCAGTATTCAGTTGAAGCTATCAATATGATCATAGAATATACTAACTTGTTCATTTATAATGAATGTTGAAAAATCTACTATTCTCTATATTGCAAGAAAATGATTGCTTTAAAAATATATGTATTGTATCTCAAGATAGACAAATATATAGTGCTAAATATACATAGCATATAACATAATCTGTAATTATGGGTAAAAAAATATTAATGTATACAATTAGTACGTAACCGGGTAACATGAATATACGCGTAGAAAGATTTCTCGATATGATGCGTAAGTAAAATCTTTTGATGTTGTTTGTTTCATATTTACAATTCGTAAGTCTATGTGCCAGCGTCGAGGGGGACGTCTAGTCCGGCCTGTATATGGGTATTCTGGGGACGAACTCTATGAGAAGTACATACTCCATCATGGAAGATGAGTCGCAGTGCTGCTTCGTAAGGCGCCAGCGCAGACCAAGCTTGTTGTAAAGTCGACTGTTTTCCCATTCTAACAATTTGTTCAAAGAATGTTGGGTCTGCAAAAAGAAACAAATACATTTTAATAATGCAAATGAAGTATCAACAAAAATATATGTAAGTAGGTAGGAGATTTTGTTTTATCAGATGTTTATTTATCATGTGTATAATGGGCCATCACTAGTGCCAGCTTTTTCAAGTTGAGGACCTTAATGTGCCTACAAAAGCATGGAAAAGCTCAAGAAACTTGGACGCGCGCGACGCCGTATTGCAGTCTCCGCAAACTCTGTATATGGAGGCACAAGGCCAACCAGTGGCTTAGGCCAAAACATAGAAGTAATACTAACCCTTTTACTAAGACATATGACTGGCCAGAGAGAGCATCCTAAAGTACAGCAGCAGCACACACACCCGCAGAACAGCCACTTGACATTTACTGGCAATGTCTTCTTCAGCACGCTGTTGATGCGCGCCACCGTCGCCTGGTACTCCTCGGGCGCGACGCGGGACTGCAGCCCCGAGGGAAACTCGGTATTGAACCGGTTGCTTAGACCAAAACTGAAATACACAGGTATTCTTAAATCTAAAATCTTTACACTGATACATTCCTAAGTGTTAACATCAAGAAGGTGGTAGTTTGTAAAATCGTTTTATGGTTCCTAACTGTTCTTCTTAAATTTGCACTGTTTTTGGTGTACTTGGTTAACCAATGGCATACATGTGTATAAGATAATATCTTTGGGGAAGAAAAATTCATCTTGAAAATACATACTGGGTTTTGAAGAAGAACAGTTAAACACATTTAGATGCAAGACAGATATTTTTAAATCTGTATCCTTACTAATATTACAAATGCGAGTGTGTTCAAATAGTTTGTAGACTATAGGCGGGCCACAAAGCAAGCAAGCACACCTCTGGTGTACATACATACTGGTATTTTTTGTGTGTACATTATTTATGAGGTTAGTCTCACCAAGAGCTATTCTTGTGTTGCAGATCCTGAAGAAATCCTTTCACACAGTTTTTGAGAAATCTACAAATTTACTACATCACCTGTCGCAGTTGAATTGTATAATCCGTTGTTATTCAAAAACTCTAGCTGTTTCGCATTACAGCTCGGTTTTGTAAAACAGCTGAAAATAGTTCAGTTCGATTGTCAATGAGTTTCGTAATTACGTTTAACAAAACAGCTAGCGTTGAGATGACATTAAGGGTTACCATTATTGAATAAAACTGTGTTACCAAACAAAATAATATAAAATATGAGGGGACAATAGTTAATAATATTCTTTATTATTTTTATATTACTCGTGGGATGGAAATAAAACCTCAATTCAACTCCTTACTATGTAATTCAGTCTCCAACATTATAAAACACCAATAAAGAATGAAAATCAGCTCGATGCAATTGGATATTGAAATTTTGTAAACCCGACAACTCAATGGCGGCGGCGTAGCAATTTCTTACGGCTAATTGATCCACGTGAATATTCCATCTTGCCGGAAGGCGGGCGTCGAAAGAACAATATGGGAACCAAGCTAAAGGTCTGCTTTATTCTTTTCAATCTTTTGCAGTCCGAAATCACAAACGATGCCCCCGATGTCTCTCGATGAAAACAGCTTAGTCCCGGAACACGACGAAGAATTTACTTTATGGGAGGCCATATTTGTTGTTATGACACTGACACTTCACAAGCCACTAGTGGCAGAATTCCGAACTAATCGTTCTACAATCTTAAGTAAGCCAATTTGTTAAACGTAACACATTAGACGATCTAGCTGAATGATTTTCAGCTGTATTACAAAACCGAGCTGTAATGCCAAACAGCTAGAGATTTTGAATAACAGCGGATTATACAATCCAACTGCGACATATATACTAATACTTGCACTGTTATTGGTTTTCATATTCTCATTGTTTGTATCAATTTTATTGGGGATAGCAGCAATTTTGCACGAGTCACATGACTCACATGTTTTCTGACAAATTATACTTAACAATGCGCACAAGACCTGTTTGAGATGATTCACAACTCAACTGACATTTTGTTTCTAAAGAAATATAGAATGAGCTTATATTGAGCAAACAAAGATTTTACCGGTTCATCACACACATGTACTGCAGATACAAAACAAATTTACCATCATCATTTTTAGCTGCATTACGTCCACTGCTGGATATATAAGGTCTAACAAAATATACTGAAACTATTTTAAGGTTGAATCCAGTCAGCGACAGAGAACAACTTTCCCCAAGGAACATTTGTCGAAATAGAAAAAATAATTTTTGGCATTCCATACAAACTCGGATCAGCTGATCAGTCAACTTTTATGGGAAGCCAGAAAGTACTTTCATATTTCGATACATGTTCCTTTGGAATATTTGTTTAATATCACGGACTGAATTCACCGTAAAAATAGTTTCAGTATATTTTGTTAGACCTTAAATAGGTCTCTCTCAAGGATTTCCAAAAATACCAATTTAGAACGGTCAAAAATAAAAAGCCATTCCTCCCAATTTTATAATAATCAAAAGTGCATGGTATGGCTGTGCATTTAAAAGCTTATTATATATTTTACTATATGACAATATTTAAAAATAAATATTTATTGTTTATATTGAACTTCATTCAGCAAAAGAGATTTGTCAGGATCGTAGCAAGTGGAGGTCCATAGTCTCTGCCTACCCCTGCGGGAAACAGGTGTGATATTATGTATGTATGTTTGTATGTATTGAACTTCATCATAATAATAAGATGCAATTGACATTAATAAATATTAAATGATAGCATTGATAGCTGCAGTAATCTGTACTTTGATATGTAAACAAAGTGTTATCAGTTAACTACCTCATAGTGTTAAACAAAAGGCGTTTTACAAAATATGATACTAATTAGTAATATACCTGTAGTGTTCTGTTGCAATATTATTTTTATTTCCTCAAAGTTTAGTCATTGCAGGAAAAAATATAAGATCAAATAAACAAATGGCTGAATTCTTAAGAATTTTAATGTAAAAAACATACACACCTATTTGAATTTTTATTATTTAAATTTAATTAGAGGACAATTTGTGTATCATGTGATGTGGTACTTTAGATAGTGTAGTAAATTTAAAATAATTTTTGTAAATTTACACCAAATAAAGTATTTTTCTTTCTTAGTATACCTAATATATAGGTCTCATTTCAACAATGACTACAATAACCAGATCATGGATGTTGACTCGCTAGAATTATTAAAGTTGGCGCCAGGTCAATACCCCAAGACAAGAAAATACGCTCAATGCCACAGCACGCAGACGACAAAGAACCCTGAATAGCCTTGCGCTGTAGCGTTTTCTATCGACCTATCTTTCAAATCAAAGTATTCTACGGTCTCAGAACAAACAGCTGATGATGCTGAATTATCAAACAATGTAATGGAAACCTTACACTGTCATGTTACCAGCTCCTCGAACGACGATGGGATCAGGCACTAACGTCACATGCGTCTCTTCTATATTCTCCTCGCTCTCAGTCTCGTCTGGGTAAATTGCATCGAAATCTGCCATTTTATTTTAATACTAACTAAATTAAAACACTTTGATTTATTATAAACACATAACAAAGCACTGAAAACACTGTTTGTGAAATTTTAATATTACATCCATGGAAGAGAAAAAGTGACGTTCCATTTCATAAACACCTTACTTTTTAATTTCCCCAGAACATCGTAGCACAAGCAGGCAGGGTTTTTAGCCAACTAGTGTTGCAATGTGCAAAAATAATAAGAAGTCTTCCTTGAAGGTTTAAATAAATACAGGGTTTCATTACGTATACAAAAAAACCCTAAAGCATGGAATAAAAAGTTTGTACATAGGATGCCTAGATAAGAGTATTTTAAAAAAACCTGTATGTATCTAGCAAGTTGCTGGGGTATCTAAATGGCTTATGTAGGTATCTTTAATAGTAGACGGGAATCAAAAATAGTGACAGGTAACTTATTGTTGCTAGCCCATAGGTCATGTACCAGGTATAAACTTACTAGATATATATTCAATTCTGCATTTGAATTAACTCTCCTGTTGTGTTTTATCCGCAATAATGCCGAAATACCACTCTGTAGAAATTTATAATTTTCATATAACACAATCAAATATAGGAAGTAAGTGGTGTTATTGGTTTAAGCATAAGTACCTATATTGAATGAGATGGTACTTATTCCCGGCCTTGCCTGCATAGTTATAGGGCCAGCCAGTTGCAACAACAAATGTTGTATTTGTATGCCATGCTGTTGGGTTGATGTTTGTGTCCATCGGGTAGCGTAGTGGTTGGGAGTGGTGATGAAAACACGAGAGCCGTTATAAAGTTCATCTAAAGCTTGTATGCTATAATGAGAAGGTATAAGTCAAGGAATCCAACGTTTACCGGAAGGTGCAATTATTACGTATCATATTTTCATGTTTGCCACTAATCTCCATATCATTTTGTGACCACACAGTTAAGCACTTGACAATTCCAGGGGAACCACGCATATAACCGGGTTAAAAACCTTTCCTATAAACCACACTGTAGAAACACTACTTAAGTAACTAAAAAAAGTCGATAAAACCGAGTCTATAAAATATGTATTTTTTTTTGTCATCATTAGGTCTTTTTGTCTCCACCGCAGGAGCACCGACCCTCTCTGTACTACCACATCCATACTTGGCCAGAGCACTTAGAGCACTCTCCTCGCTGGCCAGACGGGAGGTCTCAATGCTATATAAAAGCTTTGTTTAGCTTGTAGCTCAGCTTCAGCTTGTTGCAGCTTGCTAAGTCGTCTTTTACGACATCCACGGGAGGACTTGGAGTGGCCCTATTTTACTCTGCCGGAAAACACACGGCGCTATTTTTTAGATATTAAACATTATTACAAAATTTTAACAGGCCCAGGGCCTTTTCTATTATTAGTCAACATACCTACAGGTGGATGGACTGGACAGGCCGATGTCGGTAACATTTAGTACAGTATAAATCGTCATATTTTATGTTGTTCAAGTTAGGAAATAGCGATTTAACTAAGTCGAGTGGACTAGTGAACTTACATCTGATGCAAAGTTCGATTAGTACCTATAAGGACAAGGCATTATGATTAGCCGCATGTGTCGCGGAACCACTCTCGCGCACACACGCACACACGCGCAGCAGTGATAACGTGCAGCTGTGACCCAAAAAGTTAACAGATTAGTTGTACAGTCTCCTTAGAGTTATCTATATCAAATTTTATTGTTTGGATCAGCCAATTAAGTAAATATATGGTTGTGCCAAACATATTCTCCTTTTAACATAGACACTTGTAGGTCGTCTCATCACTGTATAGCAGGGACGTGCATCACCGATTATTGCAGGATAGACTAATTGTGGGGCCTTTGCCCAGCAGTGGGACAAAAAAAAACTCTCTGACTGAACTGACCCTATTAGTGTGTTTACATCCCGAGAGCCACTTATAATACGCGTCATATTGTTTAACACTATTATATGTTCTTTTTAGCTTACCGCTTGTTTGAATGAAATCCAAAATAGGCTGGCATCGGCCATTTATGATTATTGCTCTTTTGTCCTCAAAAGTTAGAACAAACACCTGGTGCACAACTTTTACATGAAAAACTTTCCATTGCATTAAAGCGTTGTTATAAAGCGGTAATAAAGTTTTTCACTTCACTTGTAATTTGTAATGCGACAATGGAAATAATTATCATTGGACAAGAAAAAATATCAAATATATACGACTAACACAAAAGTTTACGTAATTTCATTTTATCCTCGAACATATTCCGCGTATTTAAATTGGTAGCGTAACACAAGCGAGAACCAATAACTTTCTACTTTTCATCACGGAGTACTTTAAGGAACAAATAAAAAGGCTCGAAATCGATATCATTCCTTATTGGTCAAAAGTGAAAAGAGATAAAAAACGTTGATTATTGAGATAGAACTAGCTTAAAGATAAGGGCCATTTTTGAAACTCAGTATTTCACTAACCTAATGGTTTTTTCCATACAAAAATTAGCTTTGTATAACTGACGCGTTTTAAAAATGGCTGGCATAAGCTCTTGTCTTAGATATTGGTTGTGTGTGCGGATATTTCGCGTGTGTGTGCGTCGATGAAATACGTAGACGATCACACTACACATGCAAATTCCTATCCGTGCACTGTGAATGTGTGTAAATCGAGACACTATGGAGAATTGTCTTCTAGGTAGCTGCCTAGAGTACTGAGTATATATATACGTATACCTACACTAAGTAAGCGAGTACGTAGCCAGCATATGGCATGGACAGGAAAGCGCGCGTTTATTTGAAAATATTAGTCTATTATAATTTATTTTTAAATAAAAAAATGTGCATATATTAGGGAACCTCCGGGTAGACAAAGTCTTTGAGTCTCTATGGAAAGCACGTGCCTGCTGTATAGTCTGATTCAATTTCGGGCGGACTTGTTTTAGCTATGTCTCTATACTTCTGCTTTCGTATTTGAAGGTAACTTTCTTATGTTGTTTCACTCTTTCATATTAACTCTAATCCAGTGAAAATTTGAGAGATAGAGAAACGGACACTAGTTAGGTAGGCAATATATACTAAAAGCAAATCTCAGTAGCATACTGCAACGAGAATCTTCATTAACACTAGGTACATTCTATGGATGTTAATCCTGTAGGTCAAATGTAAAGACCTCAAAAATGAGTAATGTCAGTAGCTTACTGCAACGCGAGTAGATACAACTAAGAGTAGAGTAGAGAACAACTCAGTAGTACTAGCTACATTCTGTGGGTAGTTAATCCCGTACTTAGGTGAAATGGGAAAACCTCAAAAATGGGTAAAGGTATAAATTGAGAGGATATAATTCTCTATGAAAAGTAGAGTATTAAGACTAGCGGTACTAGGTAAGATATAATATATATGCACTTAAAATCTCAAAAAAACAGTATAAGATCCACCCCGTTGCATTATATTCTCAACGGCAGAATTCAGTCAGGTCTACTGTTACAGTCCAGTAAGTGTGATTAACCAAATAAAATGTTGGCTCTATCCGGCTTTTTTAAAAATTAAATGCTATTTAGATAAGTACATTACAAAAAAAATTACATGACAATGAAAGATTTATTCGAATTATCATTATAATAGGCGCTTGTAGGTCCCATATCCAACTTTTAGTCGTGAATGTCGTGATTGTTAAAATCAGATCTTTGTAATGGACCAATGAATAAAACATAGGCAATATGTTGAAGGATGTAGGGCTGGCCATGACAAATCAAACCTTTTCTAAGCGGGTGCAGCATGCATTGCGTGGTCCACGCATGCGTATAAAAGCGGTGCGTGCGCACCCCTCGACGTTCATAGCAGGTCACAGCGCCCGACGAGGTACCTACACAACATGAAGGCAAGTGACCATTTCATATCAATAAATACATTTTTTTTTCTCAAAAGTTGCAATTTGAACATACGACGCAATCGACATGATATCGCAGCGTTCGAGCGGTGTATTATAAATATTATAATTAATTTTGCCTGTCTGAAATGAAAAGATGTCCCCGTCGTATATCCGCTAGATTCGATGTATTTTAATCATTCGCCTTTATTCCCCGCGACTGATAGCCGCCGCAGGTGACAAGAGGGCTGGCTGCTTTTTAATTGCTATCCAGCGAGGAAATGCAGCCAGCGTTCTTGCAACCATGCCGCATGGACAAGATGTCATTTTTTTAATTTAGCATAATTTAGTATAAGTTTATTTTATAGCTTAGTTTAGTTTTATTTTGTATTTATTGTTTTGTTTTGTTCTTATTTCTTTTTTTTCGCAGGTCTTAATCTTGGCTGCTATCCTGGCGGTGTGCAGAGGAGCGGCCGGCATCGTGCCCGTAGCGGCGCCGCTGGCGTACGCCAGGCCCTATGGCCTCGGGCTGCACGCGCCCCTAGCGGCCCCGCTGGTGGCCCGGCCCGCCTACGCGGCGCCCTACGCTGTGGGCCCAGCTATTGCCAAAGTCGCTGCCCCGGTCGACGATTACGACCCCAACCCTCAGTATTCTTATGCGTATGATATTCAAGACGCGTTGACTGGTACGTTCAGTTTAACTGATAAAAAATTAGTAGACAAATCCAAAGTAACCTAAAGTCGAAGTCCAAATTGAGTAAAACTAGCGGTCTACTACCGCTACCCAGTTACAGGCAGAGTTTACATCCGAAACCGTTTATTTTACCCAATTTCTTGACACCGTTTTTGACTAGTAGACACGAAAGTTTCAAGATGTAAGTCATCATCATCATCAGGTCTTTTTGTCTCCACTGCAGAAGCACGGCCCTCTCTGTACTACCACAGCCTTACTTGGCAAGAGCAGCCAGACGACTTTGGCCTACACTCTCCTGGCTGGCCAGACGGGTTGGAGAGGTTTCATTGATATTTGTAAGCTTTATTTAGCTTGTTTTTCCTAAGTCACCTTCTACGGCATTCACGAGAAGACCTGGAGTGGACCTATTCTACTTTGCCAGAATTCACACGTCTTACTTACGGTTCTTAAGATGTAAGTAATAAATCAGTATAAAAAGTTTGTTAGTTATGAAAGTTTCCTCTCTTTCAGGTGATTCCAAGAGCCAACAAGAGTCCCGATCAGGAGACGTGGTGCAGGGCTCGTACTCGCTGGTGGAACCTGACGGCACTCGCCGGGTGGTCGAGTACACCGCGGACCCTCACAACGGCTTCAACGCTGTCGTGCACAAGGAGCCTCTGGGAGGAGTGGTGAAGGCGGTGGCACCCGTCGCCGCAGCCCCTGCCTACATTCACTAGTCCAGTACCAATATCAAATTCTTTAGACGGATTTGGATAGTGTAATGCCTTGGTAATGTAACTGGCACGAAACAGAAGTTGAATGTGTTCCATTTTTAATCATTATCTTTTGTACTTATTTTTGACCAACCATCTCGTTTTCTTGTTTTATAGGGTAAAGTTTTTGAAGGTGGAACATTTAATAGTTTGTAACTGTAGGTGTACGTATAGTACATAGTACCTATATAGGAAGGGATGGCTAGTCTTATGTGTGCCTGAAAGCCTAATGCTTCATTTTTCATTGTACGCATTTCATTGTAATGATTTCTCTACCATTTTTGAAAATCGAGTATTTAAGTAACAGTTTTGTTTTCATATCTTATATTATTAAGTATAGACACATATACATGTAAAGGGGAATCAGTACTATTTAGGAAGTGTTTCGCCAGTATCGTGAATAAAGACGATTAAAATATTTCTTCGAGTAATGTTGTATGCAAATCCGTCTAAATTATCTGTTCTAAGCTGATCTGAAAAGAGCTAAGTATTTATGGTTATTTATGTAGCATAATGTTAACACTAAGGTAATAAATAAGAGGAATCGAATCGGTTTGTTCTTTTAAATCACCTGAGCAGGAAAATCACCATTAATTATTTAAATAAAATTATGAAAAGTATGAAAACATCAGTCCATTTCTAACATAAGTAAATTATTTCATTGATATTTATAAAAGTGGAATACTGCTTATTGAATTGAAACAACATATTTCCAGATAAGTTAATTAAGGCTCTTAGCTGCCAAATAACACTGGTCAAGATAAATGGTTTGGATTTACTAGTAATTTTAGATGAGCGACTTATCTTTCTTAAATTTATTTGGTTTGCAAACGGGTTTTTGCAAGGTTTAAACACATAAAAATATAACACTTAAAACGTTGCACAATCTTTTTGCAGCGAACAGAGTACGAGTGTGCACTACTGTGCACACAAAATATTTTAATGCTACTAGCTCTATCAAAGTTGCTACTATTAACAATGTTTAGGTAAAAAAATACTTAATTCCATTTAATGAATTATGAATTCCTTATGGTCTACTCTGACTGGTATGGTTTTTGCTTTGACTCGGCTAAAGTGTTGTGAGCTGGTCTTACAGGTAAAATAGTAACTTATATAGAATGTATGTCAGCCACGCCTTGCTATTAAATCTCGAGTGCACAGCCTCTTAAAATTTAATGCAGCGTGCAACTTCAAATAAAAAGATCCTTTCTCAAATAATTTTAAAAAGATAAAAACTCCACAATCATTGTCTTCTTTTATTACACAGGAAGTTTTAAGTGTGCAAATTCAGCCAAACTGCATAATCTCAATCATCAAGTACTTATATACAACGTGAATGGAACATCCCCGTAATGAATCGAACCTCCGACTGTATTAGATCACTATTGTATTACGCTAGTATTTATTTCGTATAAAAAAATTAAATTAACTGTCAAAAATAAAAATAAAAATTCGGCATGTACGGAAATGTTTTTTTTAATGTTTCGACTGTTATTTTATTGTCATTATACTATAGTGATCTGGTATAGCCCGTGGTTCGATTTATTACGGGTATGTCCCTGCCACGTTGTATATTAACTTGAATAAATGGTTTTGACATTCTACACACGACAATCATCTGAACAAAAGAGTAATATTTGTTACCTCGGAAAATAATTTTCAATGATATGCAAATTATATAAAACTAGCTGATGCCGGCAACATTGCCACCGTGATCAAATTTTAGATAATCACAAGAGAACATCACATCTTCCCAGAATAAATGGTATCATGTGTGTTAATCCAAAGCCAAAGCTATCTAAATGCCAAACATTCCAACCCGTTTTGCCGTTTGGCGTAAAAGAGGAACATCTATACAAACTTTCGCATTTTAGGATATAGTAAGCATTTTAGGTAGTCTTGGTATGTCAGGTGCCTTTGGACATCTTTTAAAAAAATCTGACACCAGTGTTGGCCACTTACGCACACGAAAAATAAAACAAACGATATTTTTTATTACAGCATTCCTAAATGAAGTACATAAAGCTCAAGCAATGTATTTCCTAATCTAGATCGTTAATAAATTCACAATTGTGACCTAAGTGTGCTGTGCAGGACAATTCCGGTTCTGCGAGTCAAAAATAGCCAAGGTTTGAAAGGAGCGCTGGATCCTTTCTACTGGCTTACCTTTAAGTGACCCGTTTTCCTTAGAGACAAATAAAAATCTAGCCGCGCAAGTGCCTATATCCCAGGCCAATACGGAACCTAATTTATACTTTTCTCATACATACATACATACTTAACTTACCTACATATTTTTCTGCTTTGCAAAGAAAAACACTTGGGAGAATTAAAATGCTCAAATTTGGAAAGAACTGTAAATCGTTTGGGACATGAATAAGTAGTACGAGTATGTTTAAGTGCAAATTAATTTATCTCTTAAAAAGTATTTGAGGTATTAAATATTTCTTCACTAAGGTTTCTGCCTCTTTACAGTGCTTGATTTTCAAATCACAATTTTGTTGTACATACCTACTACGTACATGTTATACTGTTATCCTTTACGGAATAAACAAGATCAAAAGTTGTAAGAAACACAGTCATGCATACCATACTATCACGTCTATATCTGTAACGGGGTGGGTAGAGCCTAAGTCGTAAGGCTAGATCTTAAAATTCAACAAATAAAGTAATAGGCACCAATTAAACAATTGCCGTGTGGTTTCCGGCAGAGTAGAATGGGCCACTTCAAGTCCTCCCGTGGATGTCGTAGAAGGCGACTCAGGTAATACAATGTAAAAAAAGGTTATAAACATAAATAAGACCTCTCTATGAGAGTGTAGGTCAAAATCATCTGCCTGTTCTGGCCAAGTATGGCTCTGGTAGTACAGAGAGAGTCGTGCTTCTACAGTGGAGACAAAAAGACCGGTCTTCTTCATAACGTGTGTGTTAGTGACTAACACTACTTTCAGAGTTTTGAAAACCGCCTTAATGGCCTCTGACATGGTTTTAGGTAACGACCATGCAATGTCAAAGACAGTATAATAATAATAATAAATCTTTTATTATCAGACCATTGTTGTCCATATAGTTTAAACACATTAGATTACAATAAATAAATTAAATGAAATAAGTTAAATACTGCATTCAAATTAAATAATAAAAATAAATAAAAAATAAAGTAAGTAAGTACATTAAAATTGCCGAACTCGTTCTCGAGGCACTGGCGCATATACTTGCATCCAGTGTCTCAAGAACGGGCCGTCCGTCCGCTCCGAGATGACTGACAGGAGGCTATTGCGACTGTCCTTCATCCTGCGCGCCGTGGATGCCACTCTCTTGCGCATTGTTGTATAGAAGCAGTCAACTCTTGCTTTAGCGAACATTCCTGACGCGCTACAGAAACGGGGCAGTCGCAACAGCGTCCTGCATGCATTATTATATTGAACCCGGAGAGCACTATATGTCTTCTTCTTATAATGAACCCATAGGCTGCTGGTATAAAATGAGGTGCAATAGGCACGAAACAACGTCATTTTAACCTCTGTTGAGCTCTTAGCAAACCTACGGGCGATCATGTTCGCTCTGACTGATAATGCTCTTCGTTCACGCTTGATATCTTTATCGTCACTAAGGTCGTCAGTCACATCACAATATGACCTAAATATTTAAATTCCTGTTCCCGCTTTAAGGGCAAACCATCCAAAAGAACGGGAGGCACGTTTGCCGGACATTTGGTCCCAGCCCTAAACACCATTAGCTCACTTTTCTTCGCGTTATATTTCAACCCATGGCTACCTACATATTGCTCACATATAAAGATTATTATTATCACACATATAAATAGAAATAAAGATTATTATTATTATTATTGTCTCTTTATTTATTTTTAAACATATATTAGGTTTTTTTATAACATATCTATAAAAAGTAAAATATATAAAATACACTACAAAATATAAACACATTATAAAAAACCTAATATATTATTATTATTATGTATCTCCTTTGAGAATCACGGGTCTTTTCACCCCGGTCCTTTGAGAGGCTTGCGTGGGGATACAGATCCAACACGTAGAGGCCCTTTGGAGAAGCCGTTGTCATATGGCGCTCCCGCCAAAACCTATTCCTGGATATACCCATGAAAGGTGTACCCTTGAATAGGTTTTGGCAGAAGAAAAATCTATTGCATGTAAAAGGAAAAGGTTTAAGGGTTATGGAATGAATTTGGGATGGACTGATACTGGGTTATTGCAACAGAAACGTCACCTGCCATAATCATGATTACTGACTATTATAGGCAGGTGGTGGCTTGCCGCCCACTAGATGGGCCCCTCAAACGCACCTACAGTAGTTGCCGGCAAAGGAGCAACACTGTCGGTATTATTATTATTATTATTACATATGGCCATAAGTTCTCTCAGACCACCAATCGAAGCGCTGAGCAATAACATGTCATATGCGAAACTGATATTATTAAAACAGATGCTCTCGATATGGCATCCGACATGGCGACTGCTGAGCTCAACGATCAGATCATTAATATACAGGTTGAATAGTGTTGGAGAGCTCACCCCACCCTGCCTCACCCCACACCTCAACCCATACGAGTCCGACAACGCACCTGCCCACTTTACGTTGTTGACTTGGTTTCCGTACCAGTACTGTAGGACCAATAGGAGTTCAATAGGTACTCTCAATTTCTCAAGCTTGACCAGAGCTTGATTTGACAGTGACCGGGACCGACGGCTTAATGTGCCCTCCGAAGCACGGATCATCTTACTTATCAGACAATCAGGTGATCAGCCTACAATGTCCTAACCAAACTAGGACAACAACACAAAGTCGTTACCCCCGCCGGAAATCGAACCCGCGACCTCCGGGCATGAGCCGAGCGCTCTAACCACTACACCACGGAGGCAGTTTTAGTTTTCAAAAAGACCGGTGATGAAAAACAATCATGCATCGGACGACCAATTTCCGAGGACGTTTCATTTAACCATTACCTATACTCGATATCTTGGGAAGCTTTTAAATAAATAAATTAAATAAAAACGTAGGTTTACTATGTAGGTATCGAAACGCTAATGAAAGAAAAACTCCCAGGCCGTAATCTTTTGTATAAAGTTGCGTTTAACGTTTATGCGTAGGTATTTATCTTTTGTTCTCAGACGTGATTTATATCAATGCCATTCTTTGACCACTCAGACTCAAACTAACAATAATAAATATATATCAATATTACATATTAACTTGTCTAATCTTCAAACTTGTATTTTTAAGCTACCAATTCAATATTTTTATTAAAATATAAAACAAGTTGGCTAATCCCAGACTTATTTGATGACACAGACAAAATCATGGATTATTACAATAAACTTTATTTATATAAAAATTATACCAAATTAAAAATATACTTTCATGACATAAGCGGCTCGTTGATGTCTTTTCTATGAAAGCATTTGTTTCTGTTGTTTGCTCTTCTTTACGTTTATAAATGTTTTATAATTTTAATACTACACTAGTATGTAATACTATTATTAATTCTGTGACACTAGCCAAGGCTTTTGCAATAGGTATGTAAAAAATCTTGTGTAGATGAACAATAATAATTATTACAAAGTAACATTGCACATCAATAAAGTAATATCGATTAACTGTTGAGAAAGTTTTAAAGCTTCGCATGATAGTCACAACTGTTACGTCACAAGCCAACTGGTGGTATTATCATCATTAAGTCTTTAGTCTCCTCTGCAGGAGCACGACCCTCTCTGAACTATCAGAGCCATACTTAGTCAGAGCGGCCAGAGGATTTTACACTCTCCTAGCCAGACGGGTTGGAAAGGTCTCATTGATGTTTATAAGCTTTGTTTAGCTTGTATTTCCTAAGTCGCCTTCTACGACATCCACGAGAAGACTTGGAGTGGCCCTATTCTACTCTACCGGAAACCACACGGCGTGGTATATTGGGACGGAAATTCTCGTTAGATCTATTGGTAGGAGACTAACTTAGAAAGTCTATCGGGACAAGCTTGAATTAAAAAAATATACAGGTGCAATCAACATAATAGGTTTGTAATGATTTTATATTTAGCAATGAAATACATAAATCTAAGTAATAAATAATCATCCATGCTGGTCTGCAGTACTCATCTATCGGTGAAAATGCGAATCATATGTAGGCGATGGGGCTACGGCCTTCGGAAATTGTAGCCCTGGGCTCTGTCTGTTTAGAGCCGCAAGACCCTTTATCTGCCTCATTAGGAATAAACACTTGATAGTGTATAAATATAAATGTGAACCTATCTATTTGAAATATATAGTTTCACATTACGAATCACTTGGTACTTTACACAGTGTCTAACTAAATATACTGAAACTTTTTAAGGGTTAATTCAGTCCATGATGCTGAACAACTTTCCCGAAGTAATATAATATATCAACATATGAAAAATAACTTTTTGACCTATTAATCTCATACAAATGGGCCGATCAGCTAAAGTTTGTAGCATTATGAAATTAATTACGTTTTAAGTAAAACCAATTTTTTTGACGTTATCATCGTCATCATCATATCAGCCACAGAACGTCCACTGCTGAGCATAAGCCTTTAGACGTTATATTTTCCGGTATTCAGAAGCAGGAATTATAATTTTCGTAAAAATGCTTAAGCACGCTTTAGATATGAGTAACGACGTAACGACTTCCATGTTCCGCCCTTGAAATCTTGCACTTTTAGTTGGATTTCCTTCTATGACCGTCAATGTTTTTATACGCGTAAGTAACGCAATGTATAAAATGCTTTAATAAGCGCACTTGTAAAGTGCATTAAACTAAACGACTCAATCAAGTGGATCTACTATGCTGGTGAATTGTAAACATCTATATATTACGGCTAAAGTAGATCTTTACTGAAGAATGCACTTCAAAATAGTTTAAGAACTAATTTGTTAAAGTGATGGAAGGTCAAGTCAGACACGCCAGTTCTTACTCTTCATATTACTCTTACTCTTCATATTTGAGGAATTTGTTTTATACGTTCAGTCTTTTGCTCGGGATAGTGGTTGTTTTTTTATAAAATACTTTTTAATGAAAATTTAGTTATAAGTTTGAATACGAGGTAGTCCTACCAAGTGTGACGACGGACAGTCGCCCCCCCTACCCCGCGGCCCATATATAAGCGGCGGCGTGCTGTTCCTCGCCCTCTTTTGACCACTCTTGGAAGCCGGCGGTGACATCAAAGCTGAGTACTTGCTATTACTCTGGACCAACGAATCTCGTGGCTGCTAACCCACGACCCCTCTCAGTGACCTTTTTAGTGTTAATTGGGATTTTATATATCCTAATAGACTTACCATTAAGACTACTGGGTCTTTAAGTCTCAATACTGGGTATAACTCTCAGTAATCTTACCAATGCTACTATTATGAATGTATATTATTTTACAAATTTTCAATATTTTTTACTAGCCTGTATTTGTGTCCTACTGCTCGGCAAAGGCCTCCCCTTTCTTTTTATATTTATCCCTATCCGTCGCAGCCTGCTGCCATATGAAACTGTCGATTTAGGCGTTCTCCTTGCAGCAATGAGTTTATAATATTAGCACACTGCTTTATATTCATACTACCTGCGCTCCGCGGTTTTACCCGCGGAAAAAGTGCAGTACCTATATGTGTAAATCCAGGGTATCAGCTTTTTGCGTACCAAATTTTATCAAAATTGTTCCAGCCGTTTGCGCGTGAAGGAGTACAAAAGACACACAAACACACGCACTCACAAACTTTCGCCTTTATAATATAAGTGTGATGTGATAGTGTATTCGTTTCCATTCAAAAACCAACGATAAATAGCTGCACTTTATAATGAGTTAGTTTTTTTTTATACAAGTAAGTAGTTTGTTTTAGACCCGGAATTCATTTTATAAAACACTCCGCCGTGGGAAACTGTGTATATTTACGTAAGGATAAACAAATATTTCGTAAGCTGCTGATTGTTCGATAGTTCGCGTAATATATCTAGGAAGCTAAAGTGCAACATTGGCACGATTGTGGCCTAATGATCAATTGCTTAAGTATAGGTCTCAACTCATGTACACATTCAAAATTGATAGCTTAAATAATAAGCTTTAATTGAAAATACTTATTTATATAAAACCATTGTACTTTCTCGTCTTCTAATACCAGAGATTGAAATATTGTTATCTTATTTTCCTATTAGAGTATGTTGTACATTCTCAGATAAAGTAAGTACCTTATCATTAAACAAATTGATACGTCGCTGTACGGTAACGAATATGGATGAGCTTTGCAATACTTTTGGCATCGGCTGGAGCCTACAATACAGTGCTATCTCCATGTCCATCTGACGGCGTTGCATCACAATGGATAATGAATCGACGACAACACACATTTGTTATTTCAATCATTCGATTTTTTTGATTGCCCATGGCCTACAAAAGTATCGATTTGTTTTGATCCTCTAAGCCCCAGGTACTTAAACTTGGGAAACAGAATATCGTCTGTTAAATTAGTACCTAAGTATGTGGTCTGTGTTAGAGATTATATATTTGCGAGTAGTAATGCAATAAGACCTTTAAGTTACAAAAGTGCTTTTAATAGCACATTTGATAGTATTTATTTTAGTGATACGCAGCGTTATCTGCCGACATAGTTTTCGAACTGTCCTAGCGAACACAGTCAACTAAAAAATATATTTTATTTCTATAAATGTTATAATTTTTTAAATATAAATAAAATATTCTTGATTTTTGCAGTCATAGCGTAATGACAAAATACTTTTATAAAGCTAAATGCTACCTACTAAGCTTAGAAAACCCGACAGACATAAGATATTTACTGAGATACCTTTAAAATTAGATCTATTTTTATTATGAGCTTTCCGGAAATTTTACAGGAATTGACGAAGTTAAATATTGTAATTAAATGCATAATTTTTAAATATATTACCATCATTATAACATAATCAGATAACAAGGGCAATCCTGATTAAAATCACAACATGTTTGAATCATTATATAAGTAAGCTTTATCTAGAATTATTAGAGAATAGCAGTAAAGATGTCAAACAACCAAGTACCTCGTACTATGATCTAAACGTACCTCCTAGAAATTCCGCATCTATCAGTCATTATATACCGTACAGTAATATGTTTGACGATCAATCAATTTCATTGCTCATCATTTTATTTACTACTAGCCGAAGCCCGCGACTTCGTTCGCGTGGACTTTATGTCTCTGGAAAATGCTCATCAGGCTGAACAACCTTTACTAAGGCGGCATTTTTATATCTCTTATAGTTTAGCTGGACCATTATGGTTCTGCATCAGGCGTTCCATTTTCCAAAATCATTTATACCCTATATGTTGCCCAGGCTTAATAGCTATATAACAAAAAAAGTTTTATTCAAATCCGTCCAGTATTTCCGGAGATTAGCGTGTACAAACAGACAAACAGACAAACAGACAGACATTTTTTTAAAATTCTTACTCTATTACTACGTCTCCATCGCCCCCAATTTTTTTTTTGGAAATATATTTAATGTACAGGCACACTTTTTTTACTGTTTTATTATATGTATAGATAGATAAAGATATAATACAACGTGGAATGTAGGTATGTCCCATACCCGTAATAAATCAAACCCGGGCCCCGGGCTATACTAGAGCACTATATAGCATAATGAAATTAAAATAATGGCCAAAATATTAAGAAAAATAACGACGTTCCCATACGAATTTATAAAAGTTGGCAAAAGGAAGTGGCGAAAAAGATTTTTGAAGTGAAAACTTCTTTAGCGGCGTTGTGCACTTTTTTTGGAATGGGTAAAAAATTTTAAACTCGCGTCAGGACACGTGGCCTGATCGAAAATTCGTAAGACGGCGCAGGGTGCTTGCGCGAATTTTCGTGTGTGTTTATGTTACAGCGTGCTACGCGCATCCATGGATGGTGACAGCTGATGGCTCGACCGTCTGTGTAGTGGCCATACTGCTGTGTATTTGAAAATGATTTTGTTGAAAATGAATTTGGTCATGCTTGTGACATTTGTGACAGACTGTGGTTCAGAAAATATTTGAAATATTTTATACTGATAATTAAAGCAATTCGTGCAAAATTATTCCCTAACCATTCCAAAATATCAAAAATGCACAACGTTAATATTCAAGTTTTCACTTCTGCCGGCACTCCCAGAGTGCAACCCGTCGTTTTTTTTTTAATCGGTCCAGTCGTCTTCGCATAATTGGTGAACATAATAAAAGAAAAAAAAATAGAATAAAAAATTCCGATCAATTGATAACCTCCTTCTTTTTTGAAGTCTGGAGGATGATATGCAAAGCAGGCACGGTGCCGCACACTCCTACATATATCAACTGAATAAAAGCTGGCGATGAATGAAGCCGGAATGTAGATTTTATTAGTTTTAAATTGTTTAAAAAATGAATAAAACGGAACTGCGAATTATTTAGCTTTGGAATTTATTTTTATCGAGTGAAGTTAATTAGATCATGTAATTAAATGCGACTCCGATCAAACCTTTTTTTCCGATTTTAAAACACTATTTTCTGTCTCAGATGGTTTAAAAAAACAGAAAACCCGGCCTTATTACCTAGCCTTAAAATATGTCGATATTATACTCGTAAGACCAAAAAGCTCGGAAGTTGTAAAAATATTACACAAAAAGCTTTTATTGTTATATAAATGTAAAAGTATAATAGTTTTAAATGTAATAATCGTAATTTATCACAATCCAAGGTTGTTAATCATATATTACTTTAGGTACAAGCATTAACGATTTATAGTTTACAATAAAATTAATTTTTATTAAGTATTCATGTTTATCCTGTAATCTGTTTAAAATATAAGTAAGTTTATTACCATAATCAGAAAAATATTTTTAGACAGAGACAGAGAGAACACATCCTATGTAAAAAACTAGGAATATTATCGATTGACGTTTTGTGTAGCACTAGTTTGCACTACCACACATAACCACGTCTTAGGATTTCTCTGAAGTCTTCTCAGAAGTCTTTTCTGTGAATTTATATATGTTCATTTCTTCTTATTAAATTCAATTATTCAATTATGCAGAGAAGACTTCCTTATTCGGAGACGCAGATTTACCGCTGCATCGACATCAACAAATGTCTAAAAACCTGACTATATCGCGAAATCATAATAACTTAGATCGTTGAAAAGGTTAATGCTAAAATTAACATGTTTCACTTGATCTTTAGTGTCATATTAGATCACTATAAATAGAAAGTTAGGTACAAGCTTACCCCTACCTCAAATTTATTTAAAGTACGTAGGTAATATTAATGACAATGTGATTAACCAAGAAGTTTGTTGCCCACGGGAGTTTCAGGAATACAAATGGTTTGTGTCACACTTCTAATAAAAGTCTTTCAAGTAAACATAACAACCAAAGTTCATTCACTCTGCAACCGAGCTGCATCAGATAACCAAGCTGCATTGGCTTATAAAGCAGAGTAGAACAACAATCGTGGTGACAGCCTTACAGTGCGCTGCGGCGCAGCTCCGCTGCGATACGGAACATTCGAGTGAATGCAGCCTGCTTCTATAAATACGATCACCGACTTATTTGGTGGATTATTTACCGAGAAACTATTGTTCAGTGCATTTGCAGCATGCTTAGGGTAAATATTAATTTAAATATTTTAAAACATGTAAATTTGACGAATTAAGTTTTATCTCTTTGGTCAATCGAGTCATTTAGGAAGTAAACTTATTGCAACTTTGTTTCAGGAGTGACTTGATTGTTACTACTCATTTATCTGAATTGCCACTACTTACTTATCTGTTTTTTATATTTTATTAGAGCCGTTATGTGTCCCACCACTAGGCAAAGGCCTCCCTTCAATAAAACTCTATCCTCTGTTTAACATATAAAACATTAATAATTATTTTTATTTTCAGATAATTTTGTTGCTGTTCGCGGTGTCCGCCATCCAAAGTATTATAGTAACAGACCCTCCCCCGACAGAAAATGACTACAAATATTCGTATAACGTCGAAGATCCTTCTACAGGAGATTCTAAGAGCCAGCACGAGGTCAGATATGGAGATACTGTGAGCGGTTCCTATTCTGTGGTAGACCCTGATGGTACTAAGCGAACTGTGGAATATTCAGCTGATCCCAAACACGGTTTTAAGGCCGTTGTCAGACAAGAACCCATCGACAATAATATTCAAGGAAGGTTACCATCCCAACAATATTTGTCTAACAACAAATATATCAACTACAGATACGAACCTGAGTTAGCAAAGCAAATATATGCAAATGAAAAACCAGTGATGGAAATAGCTCAGAATGCGATGGCTGATCAAATGTCATATTACTCAAAGGCGATACCAGAATATATTCAGCAAGATGCGGTGTACTTCACTCCCGAAAACGAAGTGACCCCACAGGATGCCTTTAGCCAAGGACAGTACTTCCTACCGACCCATAGTCAATTTAGTGCTCAGAAGTGATATTAAACTTTCTCTTGTTTGTACCTACTTTCCTAAAATTGTGATATTACCATAGGTGTGGTGCTGTGATTTTTTATGTAAGTGTTGGATAGGATAAGTCTGATCAGATGGAGTAATTTTGTAGAGCATACTGTACTAATAGGTACATCTCGAAGATTCGAAAAGAAAGAAATTAAAGTTTTGTATGGACTGCAATGTGTCTAAATTTTAACTGTGAACAGTACCTGTTAAATTGTGAAATAAGTATATCTTTAACTTAACAACGAATTATTTGTTTATTTCTTTATTTGTAAAAATAAAAACATCCAAGTTGCAAAAGTGTTTCACAACTAGATATGCATCTAGATGTTTAAGTAATTTGTTTTAATTAAGACATTAATCACACGCAAAACTCACTAAATGCAAAGAATATTTATAGTTTTAACTAAAAGTACTATTAGAAGTTCGCATAGTAAAAGATTGTTAGGGAATATTATAGTAAACCGGTTTTAACATGAATTAAACAGGTAATGATAACCGTGATTAAAGGAAACAGTAAGTTTCCGGAGTCAGCACAGAAGTGGTGCACGGATCTGTCAGTTCACGGTCACCGCAGAAACTAGGCCGGCGACTGGCGGCCGCGCCGACTGACAAAGGCCTCCCACACATCCCGCGCTGCTTATCATAATAAGTTAGTGACTATAGATATTGTAAGTAGCGCAGGACAAGATCTACACTGCCAGAGTCCCTGGTAGGATTCATACAATTGCTGAATTAATTTGAAACGGGTTAATACCAACTCGCGGTCTTGTATACGATTCCGGACTTAGTACTTCCCTGATGACTCTCCATGGAGACATTACCTATTTCGTGTATGTTTTTTTTATAGGTATGCAACATTATTGTGTAATAAATACTTGTTATCAAGTTTGACTTTGTCTTAAGTTTAGGAAAAGCAGTAGTCATACCATACTACGAATACAATTCATTATGTATAAATTGCTCCATTATTTTTCGGTGTCCTTGTATCGCCTTGGGTAATGAGATAACCCAAAATTGTTCTACCCTAGTGCCAAAGCAAGACTGAATTCAAGAATTCAGGAAATCACTAAAACAGTGTCTTTGTCATTCTTTTATAAGTCGCCGTATAATTTAAGCCGACTGTATAACATTGACCGAATATGGCAGATTGTGTTACAAGTAGCTTATGACTATGCATATAAGTGAACGAGGATTGATTAATACTTTCAAGTACTGTATTTTATTAAATAAACAATTTTATGTATGCAAGCAAGATTATTATTACTATTAGAGCAGTGAAAGTTACATTGCAACATTTGCAACATATGGTAGTTGGAACCTTACAAGCTAAGATTTCATTCTATAACCACACTCTTGTTGAGCATTCATATAATTATTCAAATAGAAAGAAATGGCATCATACGTAATCACGAGGCAAAGGAAGCTGGATCTCGCATAAAGATAGCAAATTCTGTCATAATACCACGTAACATTAAAATTAAGGCAGGCACCTATTTGTCTTTTGAAAAGTTTATGACGTCGTTTATCTCTGATTAACAGCTATTGAGAGAGAATGGCAGTGTAGAAGGTGTTTCGTAAATGAAATAACATTTTAGGGAAGGCCATCGACCAGACGTTATAAGAAATTACAAAGAAGTTGAAACAAAATTATACTATCATACTATGTTATAATCCTTATCCTTATTATTAATATTATGATAGCGAAAGTGAGTTTGTACATTTGTTTGTTTTTCACCACTTTACGCTTCAACCACTGAACCTATTTAGGTGAAATTTGATGCCCAGGCAAGGACATAGAACAGTTTTTATCCTGAAATCCCCACGGGGAGCGAAGCCCACGGGCACACCTAGTTAAATATAATTCGGCTCAAATGAAACCTTCCTTTTTTGGAAGTTTTGAGTAAAGCCGATTGAAAACACAACGTAACTCCCGAAGAGATTTTTATTTCAAAATATTTGATACATTTGCGGGTTCACAGAGGCGCAACAGGACACAGCTCGAACCAGTACCCGCAGCCGCACCTCTTGGGCACGCCCTGGTGCAGCCAGATGTACTCGGCGTGCATGGTATCGGGGTGGCAGATGCAGCCCAGCAGCCGGTTCGGGTTCGAGCTGGGGACCAGGTTCGGCCTCTCTGCAGTGCCGGGTCCTGAAAAATAACAAATGTTATGTACTAAATATACAGTTGATCTCTAAAACACAAAACGAAAACAAGTGTAGCTTTTTCTACCTACTAGCTGCTCTGAAGGGTCTTCGAAATATCTGGCTAAAAATGATAACAGTCATTGTGACCGCGAAACCCAAAAATCATATGCAATAATTTAGGTTTTAAATATTTTGCCAAAAAAGGAAGATTTAATGAAAAAAACAAGTTAACAAACAAAAATTACGTAATAAAAAATATTAAGTAGTCAAAAAAGTCAAGCCATGTTAGTCCCACCCGGCAGCTTTGACGCACGGATCAGACATCATTTTTGTTTGCCTGGCAAAAAATTATGTCGGTACGGATATTAACTCGACTATTTACTTACAATGTATAGCGTCTACATAAGAAACTATTAAAAGTCAGGGTTAATTTTATTTTGCTTGGCAAATAAACTTGGACTAAGGAATTTATGATACGAAATTACAATACGTTATTTACCTCAATATTTTTATGTAATAAGAATTTGTCCAAAAATAAATATTAAAATACATCCTACCTATCCTTGCACCATTTTTTGAGCACATTACCTATCTTAATAGGTAGTCATAATTAGGAACATGTAAGTACCAGCAGCTTCCTCTTCTCGATATCTGTTACCTAGTCAACAAGTCAACAGTGGAACAACCCTTACACTCGCGTATGATATACGAGTATACGAAGCTTTGACCTCATTACTTCCCTTAATAGCAATGACTCGGGACGAGTCACAGTCCCCCGCCAAATGTGCCAGCAGTTCCCTCTCGATGCCAGTCACGTGGTCCAGGCGATCGTGGAATATCCCGTACACTTGTGTATGAGATATATGAAGCTTTGACCTCAGTACCTCTTTTAAAAGCTAAGATTCGGAACGGGTCACAGTCTCCCGCCAAATGTGCCAGCGGTCCCCTTTTCTCGATGCCAGTCACGTGGTCCAGGGGGTCGTGGAATATCCCGTTTACTTGTGTATCAGATATATGAAACTTTAACCGCAGTACCTATTATTATTATTTTGTATCTCCTTTAAGAATCACGGGATTTTTCACCCCGGTTCTTTGAGAGGCTTGCTGGGGATACAGATCCAACACGTAGAGGCCCTTTGGAGAAGTTATTGTCATATGGCGCTCCCGCTAAAACCCATTCCTGGATATACTGTTGTACGTTTGAATAGGTATCGACAGAAGAAAAATCTATTGCATGAAAAAGGGAAAGTTTTTTGGGTTATGGAATGAATTCAGGATGAACTGATGCTGGGATATTGCAATAGAAACGTCATTATTATTACCTCTTTTAAAAGCTAAGATTCGGAACGGGTCACAGTCTCCCGCCAAATGTGCCAGCAGCTCCCTTTTCTCAAGGCCAGTCACGTGGTCCAGGGGGTCGTGGAACATCCCGTACACTCGCGCACCTAAACGTTTTAGCGGGGGAAGCTTGCGCAACAACATAGTTACAAATAACAATATAATACAACAACTTGCTCGTATAGATTTAAGTTTACCCTCTGTAAGCTTTTGAAATTCTAACGAAAGTCAGAGGCTTTGTTTGTGATTTGCAAAAATTTGTTTTCAACTACTGTCAGTGACATCTATAACATATATTTATTGATTAATACTTTTTGTTGAATTGAAGGAGGTTAATTATGGGTTAATAATATTTGTGGTTAACTTCGGTGATTGATTAATCTATTAAGTAGAGCAAAAAATGCTCTAACATTAAGCATTTCCCATTGATGTACGGCTTCCTGGATTATGTTATTTTTGGGTTAAATAAACTAATCATATACGGAATATCCTTGAACCTAAAGGGTTAAAGTACGGGTATTTTTAGTATTTGATGTTATAGCATCCACAGTAATGCATAATCAGTGAAAATTTTAAGTATATCTAGCTATTACGGTTTAAGAGATAGAGCCCTGTGATAGACGGCCGGACAGAAGGACAGCGAAGTCTCAGCAATAGGTTGTTTCCCTTTAGGAACAAAACCTTAAAAAGGTTTTCATTGGAAATCCTAATTCGTAATCCTCATTATTTGATTCCTTCTTACACTTACTAGCCCACCATCACGCTAAAATTGGCCTTTGTATCTTAGGGACCTAGGTCTTGTCTACCCCGTTAGGGATAAAGCCGTGATAGTGTATCATACAAAAACAAGTTCACCAATCTTCTGACGAAAATAAAAAGAGTTGGGCGGAAACTCAGAGGAAAGCCGCAGGAAAAGAACATGCTCATTGAAATTAATATACTTAGTTACGATGAAAATGTTGTACATGTCATCGCAAGGTCGCGTCTCGCCCAAAGAAAGCAGGCTCTCATTGTAATTCAAGTGATCTTTATGCTCGAGATCAATCACAGCCTACTCTTGGTTTCTTACAACTCGAACAAATTCGGTAGGCTGTCAGTTCCTTCGGAGATTATTGAATGATGCAACATTTTTAAAGCAACAGGTTTATAGATCTCACGCATGTCAGCGCAATGGCAATGCAAGCCCCGGTGGCCTGGAGCATATAAAAACTCCGCCGGATGTGATTATGGCACATTCAACTAGAGGTCTTCTCGAAGTGAAGTCACATTATCCCATTCGCAATGGCTTTCAAGGTAGGTTAAGTGAAAACCATTACAAAACTGAAAAATGAAAACTTTATCGCGGGATTTATGAGAAAGAGATGCCAAACAAACGAATAATCTTATTCTTTTGAAACTTATTGGTGTCTTTGTTAAATGAACTGCAATTTCCTTTTATTGACAGTTAGTTAATACAACAAAGTTTATTACGATTAAATACTAATAACTTAATTACTTTTCTACCTGTAGATGGAAATTGAATAATTAAAATAAAGCTATTTTAAAAAAATTCTTCGAAAGCATCTTTTAGTAATTGCAAGACGTATGTCGTGCAAATCAATCTAGGATTTACTGGAGTTGCATTCTTCGTAAAGCACTAGAGGGTTATGTCCAATTATTCTACAGGATACATCTAATTAATCATTTCAGAATAGTATTTAATGCAACAGATATATAAGTAGGATCAAAAAATGCGAGATGCGTAGGTAGCTAAGGTGACTCTATCGAGCATCATTTGGCGTACATATACAACGTTGCACACAGTTCTGTAATGATTAATTGGATCTATCCCATGAATGATAAAAGTATAGGAGTAGAGAAAGTAGTTAACATAGAGATGTAATATTTCAGCTGGTCGTGTTGGTGTGCGCATTCGCCGCCGCGCAAGCGGGCGTCATCGCCCCCGCGGCGTACGCTGCCCACCCAGCGCCGGTCGCATATGCGGCGGCACCCGTCGTGCACGCCGCTCCGGCCGCACATCTCGTCCATGCTGCCCCAGTCGCCTACGCCGCCCCGGTCGCTAAAGTGGTCGCCCCCGTCGCCAAGGTCGCCGTTGAGGAGTACGACCCTCACCCCCAGTACAGCTTCGCCTACGACGTGCAGGACGGTCTCACCGGCGACTCTAAAACCCAGCACGAGACTCGCGACGGAGACGTGGTCCAGGGATCCTACTCCGTCGTGGACCCTGACGGCACCAAGCGCACCGTCGAGTACACCGCTGACCCACACAACGGTTTCAACGCTGTTGTGCACAAGGAGCCCGCTGCCGTGAAAGTCGCCGCCCCCGTGGTCGCCAAAGTCGCCGCTCCCGTCGCGTACGCCGCCGCTCCCGTAGCCTACTCTGCCCCCGCCGTCCACGCCGCCCCCGTAGTACACGCCGCCCCGGTCGCTAAGTTGGCTGCGCCTGTCGCCTACTCTGCTCCCCTCTTCCACCACTAAAAGCCATAACTAGTCATCGAAACGTGTAAATAATAATTTATTTAAAGCTCATGATAAATAAATATATTTTTTATATTTTATAATACCCTCGTTTCTTTGCTTTTCCTCAAAATTGATAGATATTTACATGATTATATCAATAAAAAATTCGATAATATGAAAGGTTTTCAAGGTAAATATCAATGACATAAAACTTATCTAATATAAGATTTAATTCAGACATCAATTCAACTCAATCATAATTTATTTATTATCATTATCAACAATAACTCTTAGCGTGGCCGAAAAGCGTGGTCACATTACATTTGTAAGGTCATTTCTCATTCTTTATGGCAAATAGTTGTCCTTTGGTGAAAAGACTGCTTGATCAGAGTAGAGTTTTAAATTGCTAATAGGCTGAAGGAAACCACGGAATAAAAATGTCTATTCGTAAAATGAGATGAGATCCTAAAACCAAGATGTGGTTTTCATAACACAAAATAATTTGCAAGTCTTGATGACAAAAACACCAAAAAGCTAACATACTAGTCTGATTTGATAAAAAAAAGGCAGAAAACTTCGTAAGAGTAAGTTCTTCAAAATAAATATAATGTCTATATCTCTATTAACTTCTGGCTCGTTAACTTTTGTTTGACTTTAACTAACATTTCTCAATGGAGGTCAACTTACCAGTAATTCTGTAGACAAGGTCACCATATGCTGCCAACCTAGAACATATCTAGAGTACAAAATTAATCATAAATCAGAATAATTACTTGCTTTGTGTCTAGGACTTCGATAAAGAGGTGTTGCAATAATAAAAGGCCCAAAAGATTGCAAAGATAAAAATAGAACTTCTATCTGTATAATACAAAGATTTACTCCCATATTTATAAAAATTAACGATCGTTTCCTAAACCTATTTTAGTTAAAATATGTTTTTTGATATTGAAAGAAAGCGACAAAAGATATTTTAACTAAAAACGTTTGTATTTTTTATAATTATGGGGGTTAGAATAAACAAGTAGTGTAGATTTGCCACCGAGCGACCGCAGGTAAGATAAAGACATATAACGTCAAAATATGGGGCTGCCAAAGTCGCAAAATAATTTCCCTAAAATTTCCCTATGCTAGGCATAACGCGCTTGAACGTACTTACCTGTTTTTTTTTTCTTTTAAACTAGAATTCCACATCGCGACGTGGACCGCGCAGAATTGGTACTTTTAAAATACTATAAAATGAATATAGGAAAAGAACGAATTCCGCGCAGATGAAGCACCCTATTTACTCGCTAAGGGAACGAAAAATCCTTTCCTAATGCGACCCTGCCCATACAACCTACCAGCCAAATTTTAAGTCCTAGCTAGATCATGCAAGTAATAAGTACGAAGCTTATAATATCCACTTCCATGATCTTGTTCTAAAGGTTTTGGCTCTGCTTTCATTAAATTAAAGATCAAGGTAACACCCAAATTAGACGTGGCGATTGTTTTCTATGGACATAAAACGAAACTAATAAACACTTTCACATAATAGGGATGTGGACCTGGTAAAATATATATTATTATATCTAGTCCGTAAAGTTATAATGACAGCAAAACCTGGAAAACCACCAAATGAAACAACGTCGTATAGGCCAATCTCCTTGCTGTCCGTAATGTCAAAACTGTTCGAAAAGCTGTTCTAAAAGGCTAAAACCTATCATAGAAACGAGAAACCTTATTCCTGAACATTGGTTTGGCTTTAGAGAAAATCACTCTATAATTGATCAAGTACATGGGATAACTAACATCATTGAACAATCTCTAGAAAATAAAAAGTTTGTTCAACTGTCTTTCTAGATGTAGCCCAAGCTTTTGATAAGGTGTAGCACAAAGGCCTTAATATGAAACTCAAAAGAATGGTTCCCAAAATCTTTGTAGAGATAATTACTTCTTATAAATAACAAAATAATACTTTATAAACAAGTCCTCATGCCAGTATCAACTTATGGTATACAGCTATGGGGCTGTACCAAACAAAGTAATACTGAAATAATTCAACGCTTCCAAAATAACGTACTGAAGGCCATTGTGAATGCGCCCTGGTATATAAGAATCGACGATCTACACCGGGACCTTAACATGCCGACCGTCGATAAAGTTATCAAGAAATACGCCGAAGCACATGAGTATAGACTGCTTCACCATGTCAATGTCGAGGCGATCCAGCTCTTCGACAACACGGACATAGTGCTACGTCTCAAAAGAACTAAACCTTTTGAACTAGTGTAGTTTTAAAAAATACATTGATTTATAGTGCAGTGATGTGCCGGCAGAGACACAAGAACAAAGTCTTCCCCTTAATAGAGACAGTAAGAAAAGTGCCAATGGACACATTCTTAGACAATAACGTATAAAACTAGATCAATGTTAAATTACTTATTAGTCTGAGTTTAGGCTAGATTGTAATATTATTAGCGTACTTAATTATTTAAGTCAATTAGGAACGTTAAGAATGGAAAAAAAAATATTTAGTCCGTCAACAAGATTATTAAAAAAAAGGACAAAATTTTTCACATCCCTCTTTATTCGAACGTGACTTAAAAAATACATACACTTAGTGCCTAATACCAAAGATAATAATATAATTACTAACGTAATTATTGAGCTAAAAAAGACAACAGACTCTTTGACGACCAAAAGCTATTAGGTTAAAAATCACATGAAAAAGACATCAACGACACTGTTTGATGACCAAAAGTTATTGGGCCAAAATCAGACGAAAAAGACATCAACGAAACCCTTTGACGACCAAACACTATTGAGCTAAAATCAGATGAAGAAGACATCAACGACACTGTTTGATGACCAAAAGTTATTGGGCTAAAATCAGACGAAAAAGACATCAACGAAACCCTTTGACGACCAAACACTATTGAGCTAAAATCAGATGAAAAAGACATCAACGACACTGTTTGATGACCAAAAGTTATTGGGCTAAAATCAGACGAAAAAGACATCAACGAAACCCTTTGACGACCAAACACTATTGAGCTAAAATCAGATGAAGAAGACATCAACGACACTGTTTGATGACCAAAAGTTATTGGGCTAAAATCAGACGAAAAAGACATCAACGAAACCCTTTGACGACCAAACACTATTGAGCTAAAATCAGATGAAGAAGACATCAACGACACTGTTTGATGACCAAAAATTATTGGGCTGAAAATTAGATAAAAAAGACATCAACGACACAGACACTCTTTGACGACTAAACGCTATTGAGCTAAAATTAGATGAAAAGGACATTAACGATACTCTTTGACGACCAAACGCTATTGAGCTAAAATCAGATGAAAAAGACATTAGCGACACTCTTTGACGACCAAAAACTAAGAGCTGAAAATCAGATGAAGACATCAACGACACTCTTTGACGACCCAACGCTATTGAGCTAAAATCAGATGAAAAAGACATCAACGAAACTCTATTGAGCCTTAATCAGATGAAGAAGACATCAACGACACTGTTTGATGACCAAAAGTTATTAGGCTGAAAAAAGATAAAAAAGACATCAACGACACTCTTTGAAGACCAAACGCTATTGAGCTAAAATCAGATGAAAAAGACATTAACGACACTTTTTGACGACCAAAAGCTAATGAGCTGAAAATCAGATGAAAAAGACATCAACGACACTCTTTGACGATCCAACACTATTGAGCTGAAAATCACACGAAAAAGACATCAACGACACTCTTTGACGACCAAAAGCTATTGAGCTGCAAATCAGATGAAAAAGACATCAACGACACTGTTTGATGACCAAAAGTTATTGGGCTAAAATCAGATTAAAAAGACATCAACTAAACTCTTTGACGACCAAATACTATTGAGCTAAAATCAGATGCAAAAGACATCAACGACACTGTTTGATGACCAAAAGTTATTGAGCTAAAATCAGATGAAAAAGACATCAACGAAACTCTTTGACAACCAAACAATATTGAGCTAAAATCAGATGAAGAAGACATCAACGACACTGTTTGATGACCAAAAGTTATTGGGCTGAAAATCAGATGAAAGAGACATTAACGACACTTTTTGACGACCAAAAGCTAGTAAGCTGAAAATCAGATGAAAAAAACATCAACGACACTTTTTGACGACCAAAAGCTAGTGAGCTAAAATCAGATGAAAAAGACATTAACGACACTTTTTGACGACCAAAAGTTAGTAAGCTGAAAATCAGATGAAAAAGACATCAACGACACTCTTTGACGACCAAACGCTATTGAGCTGAAAATCAGATGAAAAAAACATCAACGACATTCTTTGACGACCAAACGCTATTGAGCTGAAAATCAGATGAAAAAGACATTAACGACACTTTTTGACGACCAAAAGCTAGTAAGCTGAAAATCAGATGAAAAAAACATCAACGACACTCTTTGACGACCAAACGCTATTGAGCTGAAAATCAGATGAAAAAAACATCAACGATATTCTTTGACGACCAAACGCTATTGAGCTGAAAATCAGATGAAAAAAACATCAAGAGACACTTTTTGACGACCAAAAGCTAGTAAGCTGAAAATCAGATGAAAAAGACATTAACGACACTTTTTGACGACCAACAGCTAGTAAGCTAAAAATCAGATGAAAAAAACATCGACACTCTTTGACGTCCAAACGCTATTGAGCTAAAATCGGAATAAAGAGACATCAACGAAACTCTTTGACGACCAAAGGCTATTGAGCTGAAAATCACATGAAATACATATTAGGACACTCTTTGACAACTAATAATTATTGAAATACAGTATCGAAAGGAAAATCAGATGCAAAAAACATTGTGAATTTCATATGTTTCTTACATCTGATTTTCATTTCGCTGCGATACACTATGAGGTTGTTGTTAAGCGTGGTTAGGTCGTAGACCGTAGTAGGTCTAATTAAAACGCCTACATATATTTTATAGCAATAGCGCGGATAAGCTTGAGACTTGTAGCGATGTTTCTAATAAGAACTTTTAGGCCTATGGCACAAATTCATACTAGCTACGAGTAAAGTATACCAAGGGCTTTTTTCCATTAAAAACTTTACATACAGTAATGCCAATTAGTTATAAAAAAAACAACAGTACACGTTATCAGAGAACAATCTTCGCTTCGCATGTTTTATGGTTTCAATATACAGATAATGTCGTTATTTCGGCTGTTTATTTGATATCCAAATAATAACATTAATGTAAATTTACTACACTGTATCGCTTTAGAGTCGTAGCCCGGAGCTCACTTAGCAATATTTGTGACATTTGTGACCTAGTAGTCCTTGTGCCATATCGGGCGGTACAATTGGATCGGCGTGTCATCGCCGGCTCCGCTGAAGTGGCTCTTGCCTGAGGCGTGGCGAGTCCGATATAAAATCGCACGACTGATCTTGTTCCACATTATTAACACTTCATCTTTTGCTAGACTTACTTCGCCAAAATGGCTTTCAAGGTAAATTTTGCGAGGATAGCTGGAAAGGATTATATAGAAAGTAGCGGTGCCCGTGGGCTTCGTTTCCCGTGGGAATTTCGGGATAAAAACTAACCTATGTCCTTTTCTGGGTATCATGCTATATCCATATCAATTGTATCTAACTAGATTCAATGGTTGACGCATGAAGTGGTTACAAATAAACAAAGAAATATACAAACTCACTTTCGCATTTATAATATTGGTGAGGGTACATAGTGAGGATTATATATAATAGATAAGTAGGTTCTCCCCAAGTTAGACAGACCTAAAGGTCTTTTACTGGACAGAATATGAGAGATTAGGGTTTTATTATAATGACTGGAGGTACCAGATGGTCTAAAAAAATTAAGTAGTATGCGGTGTTATCCACGCCTAAAGTAGCCTGTATTAATCTAGGATGTCAGTTTCCTGCTTACTAAATTAATTAAAATTGGTCCAGCCATTTGCGCGTGGTGAAGTAACAAACATACATACACACATACAAACTTTGGCCTTTATAATATTAGTGTGATTTTCCTCCAACAGTTTGTAGTGCTCGCTTGCTTGGTGGCTGCCGCCAGTGCTGGAGTTGTTCCAGTAGCTCCCGTGGCATACCATGCCGCCCCCGCATACCACGCCGCCCCCGCATACCACGCGGCCCCTGTAGCGTATGCCGCCCCGGTCGCTAAAGTGGTCGCCCCCGTCGCCAAGGTCGCCGTCGAGGAGTACGACCCTCACCCCCAGTACAGCTTCGCCTACGACGTGCAGGACGGTCTCACCGGCGACTCCAAGAGCCAGCACGAGACTCGTGACGGAGACGTGGTCCAGGGATCCTACTCCGTGGTCGACCCTGATGGCACCAAGCGCACTGTCGAGTACACCGCTGACCCACACAACGGTTTCAACGCTGTCGTGCACAAGGAGCCCGCTGCCGTGAAGGTCGCCGCCCCCGTGGTCGCCAAAGTCGCCGCCCCCGTCGCGTACGCCGCGCCTGTTGCCTACTCTCAACCCATCTACCACCACTAAGTCAAAATTATTATTTTGTGTTAATTTATTTATTGTTGACCGATGTATTGATAAATTAAAAAAGAGTTTTTTTTAACTTATTTATTATTTCCTTGACCTGTAATATATTGACCCTGTAATTAAGACATGAGTATAAAAGCACTCACTACCTTCTATCCGGCTAACATTTCCGCAGACTAGGCTGGCAGAAAAAACTTTAATTATGAAACCTAACAAAATATTTTTTTTATTGTACGTAAACATAGAAAAATAAACTTTATTTCTAGAAACATCATACTATGTACTCTATATCTCTTTAATCAACAAACTTTTAAAAACGGAGTAAATTAAAGCTGAATTTAATTCGGTAAAAGTTTACAGGTCACATAACAGTACCTATACAGAGCATCTATTGTACTAGTAAATAAGCTGATAATTAATTAATTAACTGATAAAAACAATACAGAAAAACACGATAAATACTTATCCGAATAAGTATTATTCGTGTAAGGATTTTTTATGGTTTTAAAATAACCGTCTAATAGCACGCGTCATAAGCGAAGCGTATGAGATGCATTACTCTCAACATTGACAAGTTAAACATTTTTCTGAACTTAAACTGTCTCTACATTCATATTGCATTAATACAATAATATTGAAAACTTGTCTCGATGGCCCCACTTAAATATTTATTTTATTCTATTTTTAGTATTTGGTATTATAGCGACCACTGATATACATCATGTGTGTAAATTTCAATTGTCCAGCTGTTACGGTTCATGAGATAAAGGTATCTTTTAACTGCCGGTACTGCAGACACACAAGATTTTTAATTGTTTTGTCGGAAGCCAGTTGACAAGCATACTTATGGCCAAAGACTTCAAGGACCCTTTTGGTCTTAAGGCCTCTACATAGGTTCCCACGAGGGCTTCAACAGTACTACGATGTCGCGGCTGGTCGTTGGCTACGCAAGAACAGTGAAATTGTGAGGTATCTATACTTATAAATATATTATCGGAGAACTGGGCCGTAAGACCCAAAGGCCACGCTAAGCGTGATAGTGGGTAGAAACTACCTATACTTGGAGAGTTATATTTTCCTTCATACGACTACCAATCATGAAGTTATCATGGATATATGGTTCTTTGGAATGGACAAATAACTGTCTGTTTCTACTATTTGTAATAGTTACTATTGAGCATATAATAAGAATTTAAGACACAAGGCAAGTCTCTCTTGCTAATTTGTAACAATTTCATAATATTTGGCATAAAGTCAAGTACGCGTTCAAATTTTCCGCCATTGACAAATTGCAGCTCATTTTCAATTGCCTGCACATCTATAGTGATGCGCAGACGCAGGCATCATACTAAGCGCGATCTTGGGGCGGTGTCACAACCCGTGCCCACTATATATATACCTCGCCGGACTTTACAGGAGCATAGTCACATTTGGCACCTCGACAACCCATCCACGACAACAAAAATGGCCTTTAAGGTAAACATTTCATCGATTTTTCATCATATTTTCATAATAAAATCAATTTAGCTAAAAAAATTAAGATGATAATTACATGGAGGTACATTTATGATAGGTACCTAACTCATTTATGAAATGACAGAGTATAGAATCATATTTTTATATGAGCACATCTTAATTTTTGTAAGCACTTTAGTACCGCAATACCATCGATCTATGAAATATTAGATCAATTATTTGATAAATCAAACTAATTTTAATTCATCATACACCATGCTGAATCTCTATGTCGAAATGATGTCTATAAATTAATTTCTTATATTGTAATCAACATTAAAATAACTTATCATTAATTTTCATCAAAATTCTAAATAGGAAAAGAATTGAAAATGTTCATAAAAGTATCAACTAATCTTATCTTAAAATATAATTCAGATCAGATGATTACTACAGTTAGGCAGTATTTCACACTGAACGACCCTCAGACCGGCTCCTCGCTGAAACTCATTTGGATGCGTGGCTCGTATCTCTGCCTGTCCTTGACTACACTATCCTCAGCTTGTTAGTAATTTCTCCGCGCATGCTCTTGCGCAATTACACTGTCTCGCCCTCGCAAAACCGTGTCATTGTTTCAAGTACAGCTGTTTGTGACGTACCACATAAGCACTAGTGACATATCTGTGATTGATGGTCACGATCGTAAGCAATGTTAACTTTGTTTGTTTTTTGCTTACAGTTTGTCTTCATCTCATGCCTAGTGGCCGTAGCACGCGCCAGCGTGGCGCCTGTCGCCGCCCCTTTGGCAGCGGCCCCTGTTGTCGCAGCGGCCCCAGTGGCGGCGAGGCTTGAAGAGTTTGACCCACTTCCTCAATACAGATTTGGATATAACGTAGCGGACGCACTCACCGGCGATTACAAGAGTCAACAGGAGAGACGTGACGGCGACTTGGTTCAGGGTTCGTATTCCCTCGTCGACCCTGACGGTACTCGCCGCACAGTGGATTATGCTGCTGATTCAGTCAATGGATTCAACGCCGTTGTACGCAAGGAGCCCCTGGTAGCGGCTGCACCTGCGGTGGTCGCCGAGCCCGCTGTGGTGCCGGCCAGGCTAGCAGCGGCGCCAGTGGCTGCCCCCGTGGCAGCGGTGGCCCCAGCGAGGTACACGGCACCAGTGGCCGCCCCCTACGCCGCCTACGCCGCCGCCCCGGTGGCTGCTGCGTACGCCGCTTACACCGCGCCCGTGGCAAGGTTCTCCGCCCCCCTGGTATCCCCCGTCGCCAGGCTCGCAGCACCCTACACCTATAACTATGCCGCTGCAGCACCTATTGTAGCTGTATAAGAACGCTTTACCTTCTGGACTGATTCTTTTCACTAATGGTTAATACATTTTTTACTCGATTTTTTTTCTATTATTTTTGCCACTATTCTACAATTTATTTATTTTTTCTATTAAACTTTATTGCACAGATTAAAAAATTTACAACGGGCGGACCTAATATCATATGGCATTCTCTCCCGGTCAACCATTAGACCCAGCAGAAAATATGTGTGGCTGGCGTGATAAATATCTATATCTAAAGTATTTAAGTATGTTTACCCATAAGTACATAATACAAGAATAAACTATAAACATATAGCATATATTTTTACATACATAAAATACAATAGATGTGCTATGATATATGTACATAAGCTAAGTAATAAGTGACAAGTAGTAAATAGAGTTTGCTTATTATTACGACAATATGAGTAGTTATGGCCTATATTAAAAGTAACAGCAAATCATGAATGACGGTTACTTGTAAACTCAGGATATGTATAGTAACTGAAATTATAGCAAATAATGATTGGTCATAAAACAGACTTACTCGTACTGCTCGTATATAACATATTACGTAATAGATTAACATGTTCCCGATAAGCTATAAGGATGACCAGTGGACCATTTAATAGAGCTCAAAACGCAGATGGCGCATATGCACTTATCTCAGTTTTGCCAAAAATCACTCTTACGATATCGTTATCGTTAGCGCGGCAGAGTTTGCTTTCATGATGATCTGGACTAGAAGAAAAAAAATCATAGAATGTAGTGCTCCTCTTCCGGGAGAAAGGTAGAAATTTGCAGCATGTTATTAGGCAATGCGTCTAGCAACCCCATCATCACGCTAAGCGTGGTCTTTGAATCTTACGGCCCTAATTTCCATCAGATATAAAGACGTTATAATGAAGATGGTTAGCGCGTACGAACCCAAAAGCCTGGATTTTTAAGATTCTTTCATATATTAACAACATTACGTCATGTAAAACCGCTTTGATCAGCTTTTGTAAGGTAAAGTCTTTTCTTGTGTTGCTATTACTAATCCCTCTTCAATAAAATAAATAAATATATAGGGACAAATTACACTGATTGAGCTAGCCCCAAAGTAAGTTCGAGACTTGTGTTATGGGATACTAACTCAACGATACTATATTTTATAACAAATACATATATAGATAAACATCCAAGACCCAGGACAATTTGAAAAAGGCCATTTTCCAACTTGTCCTGGCTGGGGATCGAACCCAGTACCTCCGGATTGGCGGTCTAGCGTGTTGACCATTACGCCACGGAGGTCGTCTTTCAATGAAAACCTTTTTGAGTAGCAAAGTAGTTTTTTTATAACAAGCCCTGTTTATACATGCTCTTTGCTTTGTTACTTTTATTAGTGCAATATGACAATTTCAACTCATAGAATGTCATCAGATTTTTTTATCGAATTCATGATCTAATTCTTCTTTTTACAATATCAATCAATTTTTACTAAAATATTATAATAACTAGAATAGTAACTACTTCTTTTACTAATATAATACATTTCGATAAAAATGGCGAACTTGCAGATGGAAGAGAAGCAACTTTTCGGTGCACTGACAGTGTATCGAGAACGAGGAGCATATTTGAGACGCCTTGAACAATTTGAGAAAGCAAAGGAATCTTACGATGAGGCATTCAAGAGCACTCCTGACGACGTGCGAACGCTCACCGGGCGCAGCCAGGTGTGCGCCGACGCGGTGCAGCCCATGCAGGCGTACGCCGACGCTGAGTTGGCGCTCAAGCTGCAGCCCGGCAACATGAACGCGCGCAACATGCAGGCTCGGGCCATGTACACCATGTCCGACTTCGAAAGGTCCCTCGTCATGAACTACCGCGGCCGAAGGGTTCGACGTCAACCACCTTATTTCTCAGAAGGTATCAACCAAGGCTTAGAAACCATTCAAGACTGTATTGGAGTAAATGCTGGAAATGTTATGTTAGATTTTTTACCGCTAATAAAACAAATTGAAGCCGGACGCGCCGATGAAAATGAACCGCAGAAGATTTTGCATGTATCGCGAATACCGCAGCCATTGCGCAAAAAAAAGTTAACGCAAATGGAAGCCAGAAAACATTTGACTTTGGCGCGAGTTCTAGCAATGAAATATCTTGGTCCAATGGCTTATGATAAATTTTTTCTCCAAGAATTGACAGAAGACAAACGTATAAAGTCGGCTAACTCGGGTGGCAGCTTGCAGTTAAAAGCGTTGATAAAGGAAGCTCTACGTTCTCTTTCTGAGAGGCAGGAAATGTTACGTTCTCAGAGACCTTACTACACGATTAAATTAGCTGAGAAAGCAGAGTCTAAACACCAGAACAAATATAGAGAAGCCGTTCTTATTAATGAACGTGAGATTGGAGCGCGTACTTCCGAACGTCTGTTGAGGCAAATTGATAAATGCTTGCGTGAGAACCGTATTATGGACTTGATTGCGCAGGCCGAACGCATGCAAATATTCCTCGACAGCAAAACGCCTCGAACATTGCCTGATAAAGAAGTTTACACAGATCGGTTGTATAGAGCCGTGGGCGAAGGATACTTGGCACAGCATCGCATGTCCTACACACTCAGCGAGCGTGGTAATCGCCGTCGTATTGCGTTCCTTATGGGATTGCCGGTTGGCCGTCCTACTTCTTTCGATTCAGTTATGGCAAATTATCCTTACAAGTTTATTGATATCAAACAAGCTACTGAAAAAGTTGTCAATACTCTTGAAATGTGTGAGAATGCTACAATGAAGTGTTGGTTGCAATACGAACTGGCGCGACTCCTGTGTACTCAGAAGAATTATGCACTCGCCAAATTTTATGCTAAGAGATGCCAACGAGATGCTCAGGAGTTGAGTAATACGACGTGGTGGCTCAACGGGTGTTTCGTTTTGATGAGCGGTGACATGCAACAAGGAAACGCCAACGAGGTGCGCATTCAGGTCGAGGAGGCTTACGAGTGGTCGAAGAAGTTGCAAGATCCAGAGAGGGTGCAGGCGTTCCTTAGTAAATGTGCAGAGATGGCGGCGGAGACCGTGACGGCAGACGAACGCAAAGCGATAGTGCAGCGCGAGAAGGAGATAGTGAATGTGTTGGACGGTTCCCTGAAGGTGGAGACGGAAGTGCTATTCAAGCGCATGTCGACGGTGCCGGTCGGGCGGCGCTTCTCGGTGCTGCCGAGGAAGGCCGAGCCCGGCGCGGAGCGCTCGGAGCGACGCAAACGCCGCCAGCGGGGCCTCTCAGTTATTCCTGGCGAGGAGAAAGCTTTGCCGCCGCCCCCTAAATCTAAAACTCTTGGTTTTCAAGTATTTGATATTTAACTATGATAATAGGCAATGTGGCTAGCTACCTTTTACGTCTTTTGATTTCCTTTTCCATCTGTCCTAGGCTGATCCAGCTAATATAGATGTGATTTCTATGTATATTTTTCTATGTATACATATAATGACTCGAAAAACAATTATTGTAAGTTCTATGAATATTATTTTTATATATTTTAAAATACTTAAAATGTTCTGATAGTTTTTTTCAAATTAATTTTATATTATGTTTATCGTATTTCTTTAATCACCATCTCTAAGTACTTGTAACTTTTAGTTATTTGTTGCTTAAATTCTATAAGTATGTACCTACTCATCTAATAATTAAATCATTTATTAACTAATTCCATTGTCATTTGTTATGAAGATAAAAAATTTGACAATATTATCAATTATTCAGGATTCATAAGCATAGAGTCCGCAGTTTGAACTTACGTTACGATTTATATATTTGTTTCTATATTGACATAGTTATTCCCATGAGAACAATACCACTTTAAAATAACTGGTCAAGTGCGTGTCCGGCCACGCTGTGAGTATCGTTCCGAAGTTACACGTTAAAATAACCCATTTTAAACAAGTTAAAACTTAATCTCATCATTGTTCTCGAAGGTTTATGCATTTCGATTGAAATTGTTCAATTAGGTATTTATATTTTATAAGCTAGGCAGCTCTAACTCTTATAAAACCAAAGTTAACTACATAGTTTTTCATTTCCTTCTATACATATTATCACCTATTTTGCGTGTACCCCTAAATGCGATCTCAATAACTTTTATGATTATGAGTTACCCTATGTTTTTTTTACTTTTTATTTACCACTTTGCGTACGAAATAACATAATGTTACAGACTTTCTAGTACTAATAATCTGAGCTAAAACACGGACGGATAGACGGATATATCGAAACTAGAGAACACTGTTTAGAGATGATAAGGTTATTATAAATATAGTATTTTTATATGCGCATAAATAGTAACAGCATTTATTAAAAAGTCACCTAATTAATGTTTGAAACTACACATGAAATAAATAAAAGTCAAAGTAGTAATAAATACTTATTTACTTTATTTACATTATGGCATTCAAGATTGTCTAAAGTTTATTGCTTAGTGATGGTAGACGGGAGCGGAGTACGCAAGCTGTGGAGCGGCGTACGCGACCTTGGCGACGGGGGCGGCGTACGCGACGGGCGTGGCGACCTTGGCGACCACGGGGGCGGCGACTTTTACGGCAAGGGGCTCCTTGTGTACGACAGCGTTGAAGCCGTTGTGTGGGTCAGCGGTGTAGTCGACGGTGCGCTTGGTGCCGTCAGGGTCCACGACTGAGTAGGAACCGTGGACGACGTCTCCATCACGAGTCTCGTGCTGGCTCTTGGAGTCACCGGAGTGTCCGTCCTGGACATCGTAGGAGAAGCTGTATTGAGGATGAGCGTCGTAAGCCTCGACAACCTTGGCGACGGGAGCAACGGCTGCGACTTTAGCGACGGGAGCGGCGTAGGCTACGGGGGCGGCGTGGAGGGCTGGGGCGGCATGCACAGCGTGGCTGGCGTATGAGACTGGAGCGGAGTACGCCACTGGAGCAGCGTGTACAGCGTGGCTGGCGTACGAGACTGGAGCGGAATACGCTACTGGGGCAGCGTGCACGGCGTGGCTGGCGTATGAAACTGGGGCAGAGTACGCCACTGGAGCGGCATGCACAGCGTGGCTGGCGTATGACACTGGAGCAGAATACGCCACAGGGGCGCTGTGCAGGAGGCCGGCGCTGGCGGCCGCTACCAAGCAGGCGAAAACGACAAACTGAAAAATAAAAATATATACAACCCACTGTTAGAGATCCTTTTTATATATATATTATATTTTGGACTAAAGAAAAGAACTCATTGTAATACAGCTGCTTAGTGACAGATAGGTTTGAGAGAGGTCTCAATCTGGTAACTTTTACAGAAACTTTAAATTTTTAGGCAATCACACATCCTGGTTTTCCGCTGTGTCCTTACAATTTTACACGACTGGGATGGAAGAAACAACACAATATAACCACAAATTCACAACTGAATATTATAGATTTTATAAAAATTTGTATGTACCTTGAATGCCATTTTTGGTTCTGATAATGTCCAAGAATGAAATTGTACTGTCGAATCAAGAGCACGGTCTCGTTTTATATTCAGCGGGTGTCCACTAGTGACATTCATTGGTGACGTCACATAATTTGGCTCGGTAATCGAACCCGCACCATAGTGAGCTGAGGAGCTTATCGGAACTTTCGCTTTTAATTGAAGCGTTACCGCAAGGTCACGATCTTCGCAGGAATGTATGAGCCAAATGTTGATCTTGTTCCCAACGCACCTTTCATTGATATTATTTGTATTGTATGGCCGTATTGTCATCAAATTCTGTGTATAAGCTAAAAAACTATATAATACACGTCTTCGTTGAACAAACATGAGAAAAACTTTAGTTTATACAATTACTGCTACGTACTTTTAAAGTTGTTACTTTCATCATCATCATCTTCCTCGCCTTATCCCTATTTGGGGTCAGCTCAGTATGTCAACTTCCTCCATAGTTTTCTATAAACAATACTACATTGAAAATAAATAGGTTATAAAAAAAATATTTCTTCCAACGCACCACATTGAGGCAATGTACCCAAAATACTGGCAACATTTCCCCGCTGAATGGCTATACTTATACGCTGAGCAAAATAGCTGCCAGCTCTATGATCACCAGTTGCCTCAATAAGGCGCGTCGTGATGTCCTTAAGAAATAATTTAGCTTCAGGACCCCATGGGCCCATTGTCTCCACTGCAAAGGGTAAAAATATAAAAATAAAACCGGCCAAGTGCGAGTCGGACTCGCGCACCGAGGGTTCCGTACAAACGAGAATTTGGTATGAATTTCAATTTAATACCTCTACGCGTTTATGAGGAAATGGGTAGTAAGTTTAAAATTATTAAAAAAAAATATATCATGTGATGTAACTAAAAATTTATGGTTTTCGTAATTTTTCCTTTATCTATGCTATAAGACGTTGCTTCGTACCAAATTTCAAGATTCTGAGTTCACGGGAAGCACCCTGTAGGTTTTGATTCCCTTGCAAGTGTCGAAAATTTGCGGCATAAACGGCTGTATCTTTTGATTGCGTTGGCTTAGAAGTTTGATTTTTTCACAGCTTCAAGGGACAGTAGACCTGAGTAATTGATATAAATTTCAGCTTCATACCTCCACGCGTTCCTGAGAAAAAGGGTCTTGACAGACGGACGGACGGACGGACAGACGGACAAAAAAGTGATCCTATAAGGGTTCCGTTTTTTCCTTTTGAGGTACGGAACCCTAAAAATATAAGTTTTCTATCATTTACCATATTTGTACTAATCCCCCTCTCCTCCATGTTCCGCTTTACACATTCCCCCCACGTCTTTCTGGGTCGTCTTTGTACAACAATAAAAAGGCTTATCTATTTTTATTATTTTGACCTATACTTTTCTTAAGATTTTATAATATTCAAGTCTCACATCCCTGAACCATTCCCTTGATTCACCCTCCCTTTCCTTGGAAAATGTTAATAGTGTAACGCATTAGTTCCATCAATAGATAAATGGTACGAGGTGAGACTGAACCTTTCTTTTAGTCATAGAGATATTATTATATCAGTCACTAATACTGCTATAAAATTGTAGCGTGTGTGTCCTTTTTACGAGATAGCCGTAACGTAGGTAGTAATTTGAACGATCATAAAAATATATCTCACCAACCTTCAATAGTACTTAATGACCATGTACGAAAATAAATATAGTGACCTATAAAAAAATATCTTTACAAGTTTGTTGACATGAAAGCCGAATCGGAAGTGATTTAATATCGATCACCGCCTTGTGAGATTAAAACAAAACCTTGTTAGCCTTCAAAGTATTTAATAATATAAATAACAGTCATAAAAAATCCTATGATAGGTACAAAACTAACACAACAAAATTGTAATAATTCATCTAAAAGAAGTAGGGACTAGGTAGCCTTGGGGCAAAAAGGGGGGCTGGAGCTGGCGAAAATATTGGTGCCCGGGGGTATAAGGGTGCAGGGGCGACTAGTGGCGCACGGGCAACTACCGGGGCCGGGGCCACGAATGGTGCGGGAGCCACGACAGGGGCGGGAGCCACGACCCGCGCGGGCGCGGCGACGACGAGCGGCTCGCGGCGCACGACCGCGTTAAAACCGTTGAGAGGATCAGCGGCATAGTCCACAATCCTCCTTGTGCCGTCAGGGTCAACGACTGAGTATGACCCAGTGACTAGATCTCCATTCCTCTGCTCTTGGTGGCCCTTGTAGTCGCCGGTGAGGGCATCCTGGACGTCGTAGCCGTACGAGTATTGTGGGAAAGGGTCCACCCTGGCCAGGGGCGCGGGTGCGAGGACACTGGCGCTGGCTGCGCCCACGAAACAGATGAATACTACAATCTGGAATAAACAGGAAGGTGTTTAAGTTGAATAGTCATAAAGTCACAAAGTTTTCGCATAAAGTCCGTCCAAACAGCACTAAAAATATTCTGTTTTATCTTTTTAACCTTATTAAAAATTACTTTGACCTATTTACGAGATTATCTTTTGTAATCGGTTAGATTACAAAAGATAATCTATAGCAGTACCTATATACAACATTGTCAAATTCATTTGTTTTATAGTTGATTTAAGAGTAAGTAAAGTAAATGCACGACGTGACTGAAATAATCACATTACCAGTTATTCTGTATCACAATTAACAAAACGATCACATACACATAGTATCCAAAACTAGGCTACGTATGTATGTCCAAGTCCGCCTGAATAATTCATTCCAGTACTATTACATTAGAGATACTGCGAAACAAACTTGACCTCTTACTCTACAAGATTAATTTTTATTTTAGTAAATTACTTAAGTGATTATACTTGAGAATATTTTATAATTTAAAAACACTGTTACTTATGTGTAAGTTTTTGCGTAGCTATATATGTAGATATTACGGGCTAGCCAGCTAATAATGTTATCGTTCCGATCCAAGGCGTGTCGTGTGGCGCGTGGGCGCTATTACCATACAATATGATAGGTTCGATCTGACATTAACCAATATAGCTGATGAAAGCTTTTCGTTAATCTGAGATCCCTAGTTATATGGGCACAAAATTATACGTATATGTAAAAAACAATCTTTATTCGCTTTAGTAAGGATTTATTTTGTGCTTGTTATTCATATATTATGCAACTGTGCCTATTATTCTACAGTAAATAGGAAAAAGAAACAAGCCAGGTATATAAATAAGTAAAGATTAAATATTTTGAATGTACAAGTAGTTAGTAAAAACGTATTCTCCAGATTCCTTGCATACTATTTACTACAGGGACCGAGGACCAGATGTCGGGATGACCTTAATAAATTCAAAAGAGACTGGCCGAAGATCGCTGAAGATAGAGACGTGTGGAAGGATAAGGGGGAGGCCTTTGCCCAGCTGTGGGACACAAAACCTACAGGCTAGTAAAAAAAAACTCTTCTACAGTCTAACTGTTACAACTCCCCCACAGTTTTATAGTCTTCTTTACCCAAAGGTTGGCTGGAAGAAATCGCTTATGAGCCCGCCTTTGTACCTACTATTTTATAAATGTACATTTGATTGTTGTGCAATAAAGAAATTCCATCTTATCAATTATCAGAATGGTACTTTACAAAAAAAAAACATATTTTTAGCGTCTCATTGTGTTTTGTCTATGAATGGAATGTTAGTATTTCACTTTTAAAAAATGAAGTGATTATGGGAGAAGAATTTATACCGAATGAAGTAAAACGCACTACGATAGAGTTGTAACACGTAGTGATTATTTTTTTGTTACTCTACCGTGCTTATAAAGAACTGATATATCACCATTAGTTTAGCAGTGATATGAGAGACCATTAATTGAAATACTACAAGTAACTAAATATAGCCTTTTATCAACAAATTAAACAATTTCTAAAACCCTTATGCGATTCATTGTTATGGGTCGTTGTGAACGAAAGCGGCTAGAAAGAGCGATGTCGCAAAGCGTCCGATATGGATCGGTTGGTCAATCGCACATGCCATGTCCCACGTCCGCGATCGCTCCTGCCCCGACTTCAACATATCGGCTAACATTTAGTACCGCATGTTATAACATTAAATGTACATTTTTTATGTATAAGGGGGTACATACATGACATGTCCCACACTCAGAATGGGGTACTTTTATCTTAACACTAAATGATGACTCAAGTTTAAGCAATAATTTCAAAAACCACTTTTTTCTATATTGTAGTATTTCAGCGCGCGATTATTATCAAAACATTTATCCTTGTATCTTCCTTGTATCTTGTGTTCACCCTCTGCCATCTTTACACAGATTGTACCGTACTAAAAGACTGATCTAATACCCAGTGCTTACTAAAATATATTTTTGGTTAAGTTACATTATTATTTTTAAGGTAAATAAAATCAAGTGGAAAGGGAATTAAATATGACATTTAAGTTAATATATGAAACTAGATCAACCCTTACCTTGGTGTCCATGTCTGTCTGCTTGGGATAGGATGTCACAGTCCTCGAGGTGGAGTGTGGGTGGGTTCGGGTGGCCAATGCGTTTTATACCGGGCGCTGCGTAACTCGGGACGTGAGGAACATACCGCGGGGCTCATTCAAGAAAGTGCTGCGATGTTACGCGATGACTCTTGCGATACATGTTACGTTTAAATGCTTTCTTTGTCAATATATAGTGCAGTGACTCATTTCCGGGTACCTTGAGATATTTTATTAATCCATTTTTCACGTCCCACGCATGGCTCACATGCATTTTACACTTTGGTCAATGCGTCAATTAAACCATATTTAGTAATCGTTAACATCATGTTGAAAGAGTTTTTTTATTATGGTCCTCGGTACCCTAAGTAAGTCTATTATGCTTTGGCATCTTATGGTTTGATATCTTATCTTTGGCTTTTGGCTGTACTGTTCCGGAGCCAGGGGTGCGCTTTTCGGTTTTTTTTCCCCAATATGACATGCACTTGTCCACGTACTAATACTACGCACGGAAGCACGAAGTGGAGAATATTTTTAGAAGGACTTGCATTCGTTACGCTGGATGTCACACTCCTAAACGACGTCAAGACAGGACTTGTTCTGCATCATCGTGGTGATCACAGTGGTAGGCAAATCGGGAAACCCCTGCTACCTGGTCAATGATTTTATAAAGTAAATGGAAACAATAATATTGCACAGGATTAGCCATACATTGCCAGTAAACATTACGAAGCGTAGGATACCCTCCCACAAGGTGGTCTGACGACCTGACTATGGTAATTAGATCAGTCATTTTGGAAATCCTTGGGAGAGGCCTATGTCCAGCAGTGGACGTAATGTGGCGGAAATGATGATGAAGACCAAAAACTGAAGAAGTTGATAAGAACACGACTGTCATGATGAGAAAAGAAGAAGAATGTAGAGCGAATGCGAAGATACAAGATATTTCTTACATTCGAACGAACCACTAGAGTTAAAGTTAATTTCTTGCTTTATTTTATTATTTATCCTAAAGTGGGGTAATGCTAAGATTCTGTTTTTCTGTCAACGTAACCTTGTACTCTCTACATCTATAGATATTTTTGTCTGTCCGTGAAAAAGTATTGATTCCAATTTTTTATACAAACTTTTACTGAGAGTACCACGCTAGTACGTTTTATTTATTAGAAAACTTTAGTGCATGACCAACCATAGATATAAATGTCAAAATAAACTAAAACTTTTCGTAACTGAGTTTCTATGGCCTTCTTCTATACAGGATCATATTTTGTAACCGTTGTGAACATTTTCTGTTCATAATCTTACAATCTTTTAAATACATTCTGTACACTGTATTTAGATTTTTTCACCATAGGTTACAACCAGGCAAATCAAAATAATAAAAAAAACAGAATTTAGGTAAATGTCGAGGTATTCACGCTGAAAATGTCGAGGTTTCCACGTTTCTTGTTATTTCTGACAAGGTAGCGTTTCTTGCAAAGCATTGATAGGTGAAACCATTTAGCCTTCTACACTTGCTCAGAGTAAATATTTCTCGATCGATTTGAAATAAATCTTTCGTTTGAATCAATTAGGACTATGTGTAAATAAATAAAATAAAATAAATATTTATATAGGGACAAATTACACTGATTGAGCTAGCCCCAAAGTAAGTTCGAGACTTGTGTCATGAGATACTAACTCAACGATAGTATATTTTATAACAAATACATATATAAATAAACATCCAAGACCCAGGACAATTTGAAAAAGGCCATTTTCCAACTTGCCCTGGCTGGGAATCGAACCCAGGACCTCCGGATTAGAGGTCTAGCGTGTTGACCATTATGCCACGGAGGTCGTCAAATAAGTAGATAGTTACATAAATACGTCCTTAGTATAATATCTCAGAGCAATAATAACTTCTATGCTTTTCCTTATAATATTATTCAACGCAATTAAATAGGATACTTTGATGTAATATTTAAAAATATAATTATTTTAACGTTTTATTCATTCCATAAAAAATATTTATAACTATATACAATCAAGTCTTTAAAAACGAGCCATCAATAAGTAAGTCTTTTCATTCAAGGATAGCGGTAGCCGGCGGCTACAGGTTCGACAATCTTTGCGGGGGCCGCGCGGACCGCGGGTGCAGGCGCGGGCACGGGTGCGACGGCTAGGCGGGCAGGCGCGGCGGCTACAGGGGCCGCGTACGCAGCGGTGTACGCGGCTGCTACGGGGGCGGCGTACGCTGCTGCGGGAGCTGAGGCTGTGTATGTAGTGTAGGCTGCGGTGGCGAACGGAGCGGTGTACGCGGCAGCGACAGGGGCGGGCAGCGCCGCTCTATAGGCCGCTACCGGAGCACTGTAGCGCGCTACGTAGGGGGCAGCTGCGTAGCGAGCCGATACAAATGGAGCCGCTGCAACGGGGGCGGCTGCGTAACGGGCGAAGACGGGGGCGGGAGCGGCGGCAACAGGGGCCGCAGCATAGCGGGCGAACACAGGGGCGGGAGCGGCGGCCACGGGTGCCACAGCATAGCGGGCGGGAGCTACCACTGGGGTGCTAACTGCATAGCGAGCGGCGACCACAGGCTGGGCAACAGGCGCCGCTGCGATGCGAGCGGGCACCACTGCGGGCTCAGCCACAACAGCGGGGGCAGCAGCCACCAGGGGTTCTTTGCGCACTACAGCGTTAAATCCATTGACAGAGTCAGCGGTGTAGTCTACAACACGACGTGTGCCATCGGGGTCGACGAGGGAATATTGGCCTTGCACTAAATCACCATCACGCTGTTCATTTTGGCTTTTGTAGTCCCCAGTCAGAGAGTCTGCTACGTCGTATCCAAATCTGTATTGAGGTAGAGGGTCAAACTCTTCGAGTCTCGCCGCCACCGCCGGAGCTGCGTAGGCCACGGGAGCCGCTGCGAAGGCAGCAGGTGCCACGCTGCCGTAAGCGACGGCGAGAAGGCAGGAGAAGACCACCAACTGTAGAGAAGACAAATTAATCGATATTAATATCTAATACTAAGCGCCTTCATTAGTATTCAAGATGCGCGATAGCCGGCTATAACAATAATATTGATGATTACAGTGCGTAATGCCTGCTGCCTGACATAAATGTTGATTCATAGCTATACAATTATTGTTAGAATTTACTATCATTTAGATGCTGAATCAGTTCTTCGGTTGAAATGCTTTTCTAACTCAGTTTCTGTGGATTTATATGCACTAATTCCCAAGAAATGGGCTGATAACGAGGATATCACTTGTTGCCAAACTTTTCAAAACACTTTATCACGATCACTTTTTGTTTTTCACTTCACAAAACAATCCAGCTGGTCCGTACCTTGAAAGCCATTTTTGCTCGTTTGTTGAGATGTGCTCAGGGGTGCTTGGAGCTGTGAACTGTACACCCCAGTAGGTTCTAACGCCATTTATAGTTGTTCGTGTCGTGCGCTTGCCTCATCCCGGCCGCATCTCCAAATTTAAATATATTCAAGTACGCACGTACATCGCTGGCCGATGGGACGGCTGGACAATGCCACAGACAAAGCAGCTACTTGTGCAACCGGACCGGGGCTATGAAACATCGCGGTCACACCAATTTTTCACTCAATTCTCAATAGAACTTGTTTTCAGGAGGCATTAAGCGATCTTTTTTGAAGCGAAGCCTTCAAGAAAACGCGAAACATCCGTAAACGAATTGCAATGACAAGTGCAAGTGCCCCGGTGGTAGCAAAAGTGCACCTGCATATTCATTTGTAACATTTCAATTAGCCCTAAGGGTAGCATGGCAGCATGATGCTGCTGGTTTTTTTGTTTCATCCAGTAGAGCATTTTTGTGATAAAGACTTTTTTCACTGTAAAACGGCCTATGTATCTTTGCCGAGAGACCTACGCATACCTTTACCCTCATCTTACGCACTTTTTTATCACTTCCACTAACTATTTCTGTTCAGTCTACTGCTCAAGGTGTCTGATCATGCGAGCACATACAGTTTGGTACCATAGGAAGTATGCAGATCATCTAAATTATAATGCAAAAATATAAAATATAGGTACAATAAATAGCACATCAAAGTAACCGAATTCATATATCTCAGTACTCGTCACCTTAGTATTTAGCTACTGTCAAGAAGAAGTTTAAAAGAAAACTGAGATATCATTAAAAATTTTGGACTCATAAAGCCCTAGACAACACTTCAAACTATTTTATGCACTACTGTTTACAGTACATAAAACTTTTCTTCGCACATTTGCTAAAAGTGGCCGTTTTTGCGGCTTCACATTCTGACTTTAAACTGTAAACAGTAATCTTGAAAATAAATTTCCACTTCATGACGTAGTTTGCAAACAGAAACAGAGTGAACTGATTATTCTTTGTGTGTGAACTCATTATTATATCAAACATTTATTTGCCTTGTAATGCGTTATTAGTTATTGCACTAATGATAGCGCAATAAATCACCTAGTGTCCAACCGGTGAACTTGAATTTGATTGAGATTTAGTCCTGTTATATGCTACAATAACCATGTTATATGGCCAAATGATATCGTATGTTGTTGTAGCCCTCAAACTCTTGTCAAACTTCTGTCTATTTTATTCGGTTTTACCCGGACCTTTGCCCATACTTATGAACATATTCACCGCTGGGGTTACTTATCCAAAATCAGCTTTGGACAAGTATTTTCAAAGCATCTCCATATATGTTACTATATACCATATAAAAATATTTTATATACAGTTAAATAGTTATATCAAGTATACTAAAAAACTTGTAGACTACAGCTACACCCACTACACGTCCTCTTAGTATATGTAGATATATATATATAGACATATACGCGCTAGAGACAAAGTTAAGTAGGAGTTCATGGATTTGTGTATATTAATAAGAATAAGAATAATTATATTTGCTTAAACACAGTACATAGGATGTCAGTAGTATAATAAGTATCATGTATTCAACCTAAACTAAGGCATGCAAATATTTATTTAACTTGAATTGAATTTACCTATTAAAATATTATTTACATTGTTTATATAACCTAAAGTCACAAATACACAATTACATAATCTAACCTTATTTTTTACGCTAACAGAAGTCTTTATATTCGGCTATGGAGTAAAAGCAATGCTCTAGTAACCATTTTGTCAGCTCTTTTTTAAACGCTTTTCCTTGTAATAATTTAATGTCAGCTGGTAAAGAATTGAATAAGTTGATACACATATTATAAACATTTTTTTTATACATATCTTTATGGCATCTAGGCTGATATAATCTATTTATGATATGAGGCCGAGTTTCCCTCAAAATTACTTTGCTTCTTCTTTGCCAAAATTCCAGATGAGATTTAATAAATATGCAGATATCGCGAATGTAGAGGCAAGGCAGTGGTAATATATTTATTCTTTTAAATAATGGTATGCAACTATCGTCAACCCATGCATTGCAAATAGCACGAATACATTTCTTTTGTACCTTAAAGGCTCGGTCCATGTGTACCGAATTGCCCCATATAACTAAACCGTAGCTAAGAAGAGATGACACCGTGTCCATGATATGCAGTCACTGAAATATGTATATATTTATATTTCTTATTCAATCACCCCTCAACTGCCAAACGAATTAGAATGAAACTTTGTAGACTGCATATATCTTGACATAATATTCAGATGATTTTTATCCTGAAATTAAGTTTACAAGGTATAACATAAGGATAGAATCGCAAGCGATAGTATATTAAAAAAACCAACAGCAATGGTGACATTGCTACGAGTACGTGTTGATAAATAGTTCCAAGTCCAAATAAACAGGCTCGTCGTCTGGTGCAACCGACTTGTTCCAGTCTCGATTGTGTCGCCGGCGCATTAGCATCACAATGGCCGTTTTGGACGATATCTTGGCAAGGACGTAAGGTCACATTCCACCGTGTAATACAAAGCTGACATTACCACTTTTGTTTTCACTAATGTTACCCATTGCCCTAATTTTTATTATTCTTTACAAATATATAGCTGCAAAAATAGTTATATTTATAGTTTCTCAGCTTAAGAGGCTTTCAAGATAGTCACAAAAATATGTAAAATATCTTATTTATGAGGACAACTATATTATATAAGGTGTGGGTGATAGAACTACTTATATTTTGACATGAATATAAGCCACCAGAGAAAAATTAGATTCTAAAGATGTATAAACGTAACTTATTCAGTCCTTGATATTAGATAGAAAATCGATTAGGTGATTCTATTTGTATTGAAGATATTTTAGGTAAGCCTGGGTAATCCCGGATAGCCGATTTTTATAAGGATAAACAAATATTCTGAAACTGTTTTAAGGGTAAATTGATTCAATGATACTGATGATACTGAACAACTTTCCCTAAGGAACGTTATATCGATATATGAAAATTAATTTTCGGCCTTCCGTAGAAGCTGACCAATTAGCCAATCCAAGTTTGTATGGAAGTCAAAAATACTTTTATACTTCTATATATGTTCTTTGGGGAAAGTTGTTTACTATCATGGACTGAATTTACCCTTAAAACATTTTCAAAATATTTTGTTAGATATAAGACCCTATAAAATTGTCTGGGTTGACCCAGTGTGAGAGATGACACAAAACTTTTTTTAAACACGTAATAATACCGTGTTTTAAAAGAGGTTCGATATGAGAGTCTACCACTCAATAAATAAATAAATAAATATATAGGGACAAATTACACTGATTGAGCTAGCCCCAAAGTAAGTATGACTCAATGCCGACAGACGAAATCCCGGTGAACGCTATACCGACAGTTCACTAACTATGACCTTATAAATAAAAAAAAATAAAGCTTTATTTGTAGTTTTATGTGTAGAAACAATTTATTTCAATATGTACATGTGAACGAGCTGTTTGATTTGCCTTCTCATGAAAATGCGCGGCGGGCATTTCCCGAAGATCACGCGCGTCGCGTCCTTCCCAAGGCTGCCGCTGTCAGGCGGTTGCGAAAGCTGCGTAGGCTTGCCGCGCACGCGCCGCTGCTCGAACGCTACATTCATAGATAACAGTTATTGATTTCTACATTGTAAGCACCCCGTCGTCAATAATGAGTCAGCCGGCATCAATGTCGACGGGGAGGATCGGAGTTACATTGTCGATACTATCCTAGAGTTCGTACAAATTCGTTCATAACCTTCATGTCATTGGGTGTATTTAAAAATAAAAAAACTCCCCTATGCATAAATGGGATTTTTTTACGGGGATAATAAAACTACAATTATACAATAATTATTCCCGAAAAAAAATCCAACTAAATTATATGAAAATGCTGCTCTTTTTTTAAAGGAAAAATACTTATTTTCATGACTGAGCCTGCTCCCGTTGGGCAAGCTTTACCATGCCAGTGCACAAAATGACGTTCACATTTTAATTTGCATTGCGGTACGTGTCCTTGAAAGCTCGTAAGGCTTCCCATATGTGGTGTGTTGGTATCATATGTACGTATTCCCTCACTCGGGAGACAGGTGTGTGACCTCAGACGCATACTAAAGTTCAATGAAATAAAAGAACAAAGATCACCTTATAGTACATACGATGTATGAAATATGAATAGGACCTTGAAAATACGTACTTTTATATTAAGAAAAAAGACAACAGATTATATAAGATTTAGTATAAGAGGCAATGGCATGAAAATGTCTTTGAAATAAAAGTAAGGATCAGGACTAGAACGAAGCTTCTCCCAAAAAAGTATGATTCTACCAATAAATAATAATATGTCAATTCTTTGTCATCTTTTGACCTCCTCGGACTTCGAAGATATATTCTATGCCATATTTTTGAAGTGAAAACTTCTTTAGCGGCGTTGTGCACTTTTTTTGGAATGGGTAAAAAATTTTAAACTCGCGTCAGGACACGTGGCCTGATCGAAAATTCGTAAGACGGCGCAGGGCGCTTGCGCGAATGTTCGTGTGTGTTTATGTTACAGCGTGCTACGCGCATCCATGGATGGTGACAGCTGATGGCTCGACCGTCTGTGTAGTGGCCATACTGCTGTGTATTTGAAAATGAATTTGGTCATGCATGTGACATTTGTGACAGACTGTGGTTTAGAAAAGATTTGAAATATTTTATACTGATAATTAAAGCAATTCGTGCAAAATTATTCCCTAACCATTTCAAAATATCAAAAATGCACAACGTTAATATTCAAGTTTTCACTGGCACTCCCAGAGTGCAACCCGTCGTTTTTTATTCTCCTCTTAAATCCACTGACAAGAGCAAGATTTAAAATTACTATAAAAATTATGTAAAATAACATAACATTATTTAATAAAGACAATCTGCTGGTTGGAAGTCCAAGCCTTGGCTTTAAATATTGACCTCAATAAAATTAATGCCCCATGTCAGAAGTTGCATAAACTACGCGTGCCATGCATCAAATAGGTTCTTAGGTCAAACGCTACTTTGTTGCGGTACCCAGCACAACAGTCGTTTTATAAAAGCTTATACATGAAAAGTTAATAAGGGATACAAATCCCGTTGTTCGTCTGATCGAGCTGTAGGGCCACTTTGAAACGCGGAGTCACTAAACGAATGGCTTTTTGTATGAAAAAACAATTCCGTTAGTGACTTCACGTTTCAAAATGGCACTTCTAGTGTTAGTTAGTTTGTTAGTCTCGAATGGTAGTCCTACGTAGCAACACTAGCAACTCATCTACAACGCACCTTATTTTGTATGCTCCCGTTATTGCTCTCACTGGCTACTGGTTACATCTATGATTGTATTTGATTAAGCTTTTACCATTACCACGAATATTAATTCTCAACATCTATATATATTTTAAGTTTTTTTACTTACTTGCTGATGTAAAGTTTGCTGATTAAATGTAAAGTAAACATGTTGATGTAAAGTAAGAAAAACGAAAATTATGGAGAGTGTTATTGCAAAAAAGTTTAGAGCTTAAATGCAGCTCCTTATTGCTCTACGTAAAGTTGTCAAACAATCTTTACAATTCATGTCGCGTCGCTACCTAAAGTGACTAAACGCTTTCCTTGGCAAGACTACTACATACCTCTCAGAAGCAGGTCTGTCTGAATCTAGAACAAGAGCAAAATGTGATAGGTGCACAGTACAAGGATACTGTAACGCGACATTTAAATGACGTTTCGTGTTGCGTTAGAGCTACCTACATCATTACATTACACCTATAATTTTTAATGTCACATTACAGACTCAAATTAGATTGTGTTAATTGGTATTTGGATTTTGATTTTTGGTTTTTTTTATATAAATAATTAAACAAACAGCACATCAGATTGCACTGCAGTACTGTAACCTGAAGGCTTGTAACATCAGAAGACACAAGAAGTTAGTTATTTTCCCTAGTTATATTACATTACTTTGTAATTTTAAGGTTCGGTGGTAAAAGAAAAAAATTACAGTGTGACTTTGCCCACGAGCTAAATTTTTGAAGAATGTTCAGTCCATGAAACTGGAATACTTTCTATAAAAATTATGATTAAAAATGAATAAAAAGTTTTCATCCTCCCGTACAAAATCCGTTTGACCGAGCGCTGATTTGTATGGGGAAGCCGAATATTTTTTCGTTTTCCTTTAAGTAGTTCAGTATCATAGACTAGACTTGCTCCAAAAATTTTGCTGGGGGGTAACTAAAAAGTCACCCTGTATTTGTCACATTCATTTGTTACAAACATTTAAAAATGTAGATACCTATATCTAGTACTTTTGACCACCCATGCTTTCACATCCCTTCAAACCACACTATATCCTTTTTGTCAAAATGGTAAAACAGTTTTGTAGGAGAACTAGCTGTACCCGCGGGCTTCGCTCCCTGTAGGAATTTCGGGATAAAGAGTAGAGACCTATGTCCTTCCCCGAGTCTCAAACTATATCCATACCAAATTTCATCCAAATCGGTTCAGTAGTTTAAGCGTGAAGAGGTTACAAACAAACAAAGAAATATACAAACTCAATTTCGCATTTATAATATTATAGTAGGATATAGTAGGATATAGTAGGATAGTAGGATTGTCTAGCATTCAGCGGCCATCCACACACCATACATCCTGGTTAGGCCGTTGTCCTTATAAGGACTCGCTTCATTTAAACTCTTGTGATATATATACATATACACAAAGTACTCTGTGCACTTGTGCATTCCTAATTTAGACTGAATAATTAGATACACGTTCTTCAGCTTCAAAAGACGTGGGAAAAGCACACCATTGCAACACTTCTCTGATGCAATGTTTTTGAGCTAGACATCATATACTTCTACTGAGATTAGACTTTTATGATTGTAATTACTTACTCGAAAATATTTGGTTGCATAACACTCGGATGCTTAATGAGATTAAACCATATTTTTAACAAGGTATCTACATGAGTAGGCTCTACTCCAAATCCTAATTTTACTTTATTCAATCGCTTGTAACTTTGTTCATGAAATTGATAGTTACTTAAGTTTTATATAAATACTAACCGCGCCCCGCGGTGTTACCCGCGGAAAAAGTAGCCTATGTGTTAATCCGGGGAGTGAGCTTCATGCATACAAAATTTTATTAAAAATTGGTCCAGCCTTTGCGCGTGAAAAAGTAACAAACATTCACAAACACACGTAACTTAGCCTGTATAATATCAGTGTGATTTTACTTGTCATGTAGTAGGTAATACCTACATGATGATAACGACATAATTAAACAATATCCACACCGTGGTCCGGACATTGCAACACAGTTCGTGAGATGCCGGCTTTGGCCACGCGCTTGATTGATCGTGATAACGCCTCAGCGGGAACTACACTACACAACAGAATTTTTCAAAACTAAAAACTGACTTCACCTCCAAACTACATGACACAACCGATTTTGTAAGAATTTCTATGACCAGGATAATCTAAAATTTCTAGGACTAAAAAATTTTTTTTAAATCAGTCCAGGGTTTTAAAATAATGGGCGAACATAAAAAAAAATATTTGGTTAAATTGATAACCTCCTCCTTTTTTGGGAAACGGTTAAAACAAACACTACTTACTTACTACGGCTACTTACAATAGTAAGTTATTTGAAAAAATACATTTTTGGTACAACCTTTTATTGTGAGGTCAAAGTACTTACTAAGGCAAATGAAAAAAGCCCAAACTTAATGGAGTTGCGTCGTTTTATTACTGAGTTCCATCGACCACCTTCCGTAACCGCGATTAGACCCTAGGCATCGTCTAGTATAAAGTGCTCATCAAGACAAATCTATCGAGTCTTACTCAATGAGGTTATGTTGTTTTTAACTGCGTTCCATCGAATAACTCCTGGCTCTATCATCAAAACAGCTCATTGACTTCATAATATTGTATTGTCACCCGACTTACACAAGTATATAAAATTTCTGCAAAATCGGTTGAGAAATAACTGGTTTAGAACTGAATTTCAAGATCTGACCCAACAAGCATTCATACATGCAAACGTAAAAGATACATCGCAAGTTAAATAAAAGCTTGTAAAAATAGAAGAATAAAGCACGTTTTATTTAAATACATAGGATTATGCTGAGGAAACTATTTCAAATTGCTAATTTTATTAATTTCATCTTTATTACGAGTAATATGATCTTATCAGTATGCATTGTTTAACTGAATCATTTCATTTCCCAAGAAAGATGTAACGAAAACTACAACGCGCGATGTATTAGAATAATGTAAGTAAAAAGAAAACCCTAATTATATCAACACAAAGAACTAAAAAACATTATTTCCGTAGAAATATTTCATGGAACCTTTTGGTGGACAGTTATTATAACTAAGCTGTTCACACATTACTCGGTAAGGTGTAATAAATAACTCTGAAACCTCGTCTGCTTAATTATATTTATCTGAGGTTTAATTGACGCTCGTTAAATTTTAATCATACATGGTACACATCTATTTATTTCCTATTTTGACGAACTTTACTTAGGGGCTACCTGAGTTTTACGGGGTACATTTGTAATAAATCACAAGACTCAATTTCAAATAATATCTCAGTTTCCTTTCAAATGGTTTATTTCAAATGGGGGCAGCACTAGAGCCCGGAAAAGTCATGAGTGGCCTTAATAACGATAGAAAAATACTTTGAAATGTATTTCACTCTTTTCTTTTATATACTTTGATATTTTTTGGAAACTTCTTTGCATTTCAGTTACATGAAAACAGCCGGTTCTATAAACAGCCGAAGGGATTCAATCAGCACCCGAAGGTCGGTTTGGGCAAGACATTATTTCGCCCAATACTAAAAAACTCAAATAAATTTAAAGTTTGATATTAAAATATGATTCACACGAATGTAAGATTACATTTTACACTGTTGAAATGCTTGTTTTAACGCTTAATTAGTTGAGGTCTCGCCGACCATGGTGCCAGAGTTAGGCGATGGGGACCTCGATAAAACAAAAGTAGCCGGACGGGTGTGGCGAGGTAATTGAAGCCGTCAGGAGCGCACGCATGCAAATACTCGTTTGCAATATATTTAATCAAGTACTTTAGGTTAAAAAAGTGAATAAGTACTCGTAGTATTTTGTAAAATCCTTATTCCTTATTTTCATCACTAAATAGTGCAAGAAATATATTCTGCATCTACGAGTACTAAGTAGGTAATGTGTCGAATGAAAGTATAATGTATCCTGGGAGCAGTTTCTACACTAAGATTCCTTCAGACCACAGATACATTGAGTCGTATATAGTCTTATAGTCAAAACATACTTTCCTACAAATTTAAATTTCAAACAAAATAAGCTTTTTTGAAAAAGTTAACATACTTACAAGATACATTGCAAGTTAAATAAAAGCTTACCTATACAAAATGGTTTTACTTATATGGAAAACATATTTTTTTTAAACTTTTCAACTGCTACTAAGTACATAACGATAGGTTTAAAAGGTCTAGGCTACCTCAATATCTAATTTTCTCTTTAGGCGAGATAAGATCGGATGTTAGGCCACCGCGGGCGCTTTGGGCAGCTTACGGATAAGCATCGTACATTAGCCACGTACTGTAGGCATAATGTCAAGGCGACCGCGTATTGTTCCAAGACCATTAGATATGTTACTGGTCAATATTGCATTGATTTCGAGTAACAAGCTTGTTTTACATTGTCATATTTTCTTACTTTGATAAAATAAATATAAGATAAAATATTATAAATAATAATTATTAAAATTGATAATGAAAAAAAAAACTTATATTAAATTAACTTTTAAACCACTGGATGCAGGCCTTCCATCGTTTTGGAAAATCGGAGTTTCTGTGACTGATAAAATTATATGAATAATTTTATATGTCCAAAAAGCAATAGTCACATAACATAAAATTAAGGCAGCTTACAAAATCTGAAACCAGTGTTGTTCGCTGGCTAAGAAAGTACATTTGTATCAAAAGCATTGATGGTTTTGATACAAACGTAGTTAAATCAATTTATGAAAAGTGGCTACGAAACATGATTAATTACCTACTTGATAAAATAAGATAAGGTTCTTATTTTATCAAGTAGGTAACTTTTTAATGTCACAAGTAATTTGTACCTACATACTTAAGTATAAAATATCTTAAGGTTTAAGAAAATATCAACGGGTCAAAATTGATTTTGGGTTATCCAAATTCGGCATACTTGTTTGTAAATGCGTCGTAACATAAATAGTCTTTTATAAGTCAATTCATGTCCGAGTCATTACTGTAACATCTTTTAGTAGCTACTTTCTCAGTCTCGCACTCACTCACCTCTAGGAGATAAGTTTTTAGTATTAATATAGCTACTGACATAGGAAAATGTAAATGTACTGATAGCTATTATCTCCTTAAACTAGTAAGTACTTATTTACTTACTTCGCAAATTCCACTGTACGCAAATATTTACCTTTCTCTACCTTGTTTCTAATTGTGACACATTAAAAGAAAAAGAAGCTTCTAATATCAGAAAGGATTACCCATGGATATTTAGGAATATTTTTAGGGTTCCGTCCGTACCCAAAGGGTAAAAACGGAACCCTATTACTATAACTCCACTGTCCATCTGGCTGTATGTCACCAAATTTTCTGTTACCTCTGTAATAACAAAAACTAAAAACAGAATAAAATAAATATTTAAGTCCTCCCGTACAACAAACGAGATTATTTGTAGATGTAATTAACTTGGCCCGGTTAGTTGTAAATTATTGCCTATAATATACTTAATCATGAATTTCCATTTATCATAAATTTGTATGGTTATTTTTGTAACATACACGAAATATCTATACATATAATAAAACAGTAAAAATATTTTGTCTCTACATTTAGTATTTTTGACTGAAATGGATACAGGGATACTTAAAAAGAATAATAGGAAGCAATTTTTTATTTTTTTTTATTTTTTGTCTGTCTGTCTGTATGTATGATCATGATCACGCTTATCTCCGGAAATACTGAAAGGATTCGAATGAAACTTTTTTTTATGATATAGCTGTTAAGCCTGGGCAACATATAGAGTATAATTGATTGTGGAAAGTTGAAAACCTGATGCAGAACTATAATGGCCCAGCAAAACTATAAGAAATATAAAAATGACTCCTTAGCAAAAGTTGTTCAGCCTGATGAGCATTTTCAGTAATCATCAAGTCCACGCAAACGAAGTCGCGGGCTCCGGCCAGTACTAAAATAATTACGATGATTTTTTATTACGTTTAGATGTTTAGCTAAATATTATAAATATGTTGCTATCAAGACGAACGGGTGCGAGATCCATTTCTCTTGATAAGCACATTAAGGACACTGAGTCGCAATCGTAACCTTCGTCCGCAAATTTTGCGATACAATACGAAGCGTATTTATGCACGAGGGCTGATTTAATTATGCAACTGGCACTTCAACGTCCATCTTATTATTCAGTGGAAACGTGGCCTCATATCGTGATTTTTTTACATTAAATTAAAACCCTATTGTCAATTTACTTTAATGAAATTGCAAGTAACGGCCTACGTACTTTAGTAATTTTTATAACTTATAACTTAATTTTGTAATTAAAGCATATCGAATAAATGGAATGCTCTTCCATGCCGGTCTGGAAGAAAAAAAACTTAGACTGTACCAGCTGCTTCTCTTCCCGTGCAGATCGTAAGAGCCGATCGAGGGAATGCATCCCATCACTTTTTATATTCCTTTTCCATCTTAACGCCCTTTGGGTCTTACGGCCCTGGGCTCTGTCTCCCCGTCAGGGATAAAGACGTGAAACTGAATCTGTATCAGTTTTAAGTGGAATTACTTTTTTCAAGTACACATACTACCCACATGTCAAGAATTATATATGTGTACAACACTTAACTACTTTAACGAATAATTCGAACATGAATTATACAGACTGTTGCATATTCAGCACATAATATATTTAATGGGTTTAAATAAATTGCTGGTGAGATGGCGTATGTAGGATTAATAAATAGCTCCAGTACGGTAGCCATCCTTGAGCGCATGCGGCGGGCGTGGCGCTTGCGCAACTGCCTAAACCAGAGCGGCTGTAAAATGACGCTGCTACTTGGCCAGAGTACATTGTAGTGGGTTACATATTCGGAACTTTATACCATTCGGAATTTTGATAAAAATCTGTAGTGGCAATAATGTAAAAATGTCTAATGTATCTGTACATGCTTTTTGGTAAAGTGCTTGGATTTTTGGTTTTAAGTAATATACGTCTATAGGTCTAACAAAATATACTGAAACTATTTTAAGGGTGAATGCAATCCATTCTACTGAAAAAAATTCCCAAGGAACACGTTTCGAAATATCAAAAGTAATTTTTGGCCTCCCATACAAGTAGATATATCACCTGATGCGAGTTTTTATGGAAAACCAAAAATAATTTTTCATATTTCGATATAATTATGTTTCTTGGGGAAAGTTGTTCACAATCGTGGACTTAATTCACCCTTAAAATAGTTGACTAACAAAATATACTGAAACCATTGCAAGGGTGAATTCATGATATGATACTAAAAAACCTTCCCCAAGGAATAAGTTTTGGAATATAAAAAGTAATTTTTTGCCTCCCGTACAAGTTGACCGATCAGCTGATCCGAGTTTGTATGGAAAGTCAGAAATTATTTTCATATTTCCACGTATGTTCCTTGAGAAAAGTTTTTCACTATCACAGACTGAATTCACCCTTAAAATAGTTTTAATATATTTTGATAGACCTTATATATCTACCTAAAGGTACGTTAGATATTAAAAAGGGAATATTTGACTAACTCATATTCTATGGATTCAAAACATACATCACATCATATGTGCACCCACAATTTTTTATGTATGTATGATACTTGACCGAGCTAACGCAAAGCGCGAGCAGAGCGTCTCCGTGTTAACTTGGTCAAAAGTGCTTTTTTATGTCTATAGTCTCTGCTTTCGATTGATGAGGTCTACTATTTACAGAGCCACTAGTAATATTATTACTCCCAACTTGGATGGCATTTACACACACATGCAGCATTTTATACACCCAGTCTGTGTGGGGTACAACGATAGTGGCTTAATTGACAGACGTTTGGAAGTATGATCGCATCGGGCAAACTTCATATTCAAATACTTAATATAATATATACCTACCTAACTTTACTTTTTAGGTCCCGTAGCCAAATCGCAAAAAACGGAACTCTTATGGATTCGTCATGTCTGTCTGTCCGTAAGTACGTATGTCACAGCCACTTTTTTCCGAAAGTATAAGAACTATACTATTGAAACTTGGTAAGTAGATTAATTCTGTGAACCGCATTAAGATTTTTACACAATAATAGAAAAATATCATTTTTTTTGTCAAACCCATACATGTGCGATATTTATGGATAGGTCTTCAAAAATGATATTGAGGTTCCTTATATATTTTTTTTTCTATACTGAATAATTTGCGCAAGTGACACTTCCAAAGTGGTAAAATGTGTGTCGCCCCCCCTCCCCCCCCCCCCCCCTCTGTAACTTCTAAGATAATAGAATAATAAAACTAAATAAAAATATGATGTACTGTAGGTATACATTACCATGTAAACTTTCACCGAAAATTGGTTTGAACGAGATCTAGTAAATAGTTTTTTTTTTAATATGAAAAAGTAATATTTCCAAAAATATTATCAATTTGTGTACCTCCTCCTTGCTGCCATGGAACCCTTCAAGGACGAGTCCGACTAGCACTTAGCCGCTTTTTTTCTTATAGGTAAAGTATAAACGCTGAAGGATATTTTTTTGCGTTTGGACGCGCTCGTTGATGTCTTTTGTTTACGAAAGTTAAATAGTGAATTGAAATGCACATCATGTTTATGTGACTTGACTCTAAGCTTTATCAATAAATTAAACCTCTTTTGCATGTAGTATGTGTTCATAAAGAGCCACTACGTGCAACTTTTTATCCATTTCTTCATTTCACACGTCTGTCGTTCTCTGACGAATTGATACAATACCAAATCATTAAAAAAACAACAATAACAATTATCGTGGAGTAGGTATTAGGTATATCCCCACTATAGATATGGACTTCCAAAAAGGAAGAAAGGATAATTAAGAGTGGCTCGTTTGTATCTAGATAGCTGACTGATGTCCACTGCTTTGCGACGCTGCAAAATGCATGTCGTCGCAATACCATCAAGATGATCAAAACATTAGTCACAGAGCTTGAATTAACCAAACAAAACTATAGCTTGAATGAACCATGAATTAACCCTACCTAGTATTCAAGCAAGCAGAAATTTGTAAACCGGGCGTATGTATAAGTACATTCTTGAAGTGGTATCTCTGAGAAACTTCACCGCGAATAAACTCCCTTAAAATATCTATTTGAATTTCTATGGATATAAATCGGGCCACCTCGTATTCGTATTAAAGAGCTTTGGTAGCCTGGTGGGAGTGCGCATTACTAACTTTATCAAGTAAAGCGACATCGCATGGTCCGCACTTGAATGGGTGACCACAAATGGCATAAAAAAATCTCGAGCTCCTCCGTGCTTCGGAAGGCACGTATAAGACATTGGTCCCGGCTGTCGTCATTGTATGGTAGTTATCAAGCTACGTCATATGTCTTTAAGCAGCCTGAAACATCTGATCACCAGTGTTGGATACTTACATATACGCAAAACAAACATAAAGTCGTATTCGACTTGTCATTCAAGCATATTGCCCGCAGGAAAAGTAGACGTAGTAAGTAATTACTGGACTGAAAACAAATGCTAGCCAGGGTCGGTTACTGCCTTGAGTCTAGCCGCGATTACCAAGGGCTCGTAAATTACAGGAAATTACAATGATCGCAAATTCATTGCCACATCGATTGCATTCGCAAATATAATTAACAAGATTTATATATTTAACAGCGTTATAAATCTTAATAACCAATCCTGTTTAAAGTAGTTTTAGAGATTACGTTGCTAATAAACGTTTTTAGTTAATTGACTTTTTAAATAAATGTCTGTTTTGTTAAAAATATCTTAGTTATGTTGCCTTTATTTATGAGCTCGAAAAACATACTATTCAAACTACAAACAAGAACTAACAGGCCAATCGGAAACTTCATCGTATGTACAAGTATCTAATGACAACATAAGTATGGTAGTAGGTATCCCCAATCTATAACTTGAGAATTGTCTCAACATACCTTATCATTATCACCTTTTAATAAAAACCAATAAATTTACTGCAACAAGTTGCATATAGAAGCTGACTGAAATTAGATACGTAGGGCTGAACTAGACACGGGAGCTTCTGAGCGCCCCAGGGCTTAGGCTCACGGTCGCTGACGTCACTGCTCCGCGCAGTGAAAGGGTGCGCCCCCGCGCCACCACTATAAAAGCTCCAAGCGCTCCTCATCAGACATCATTCAACATCCCACAACTCATACTTCACACAATGGCATTCAAGGTACATATTATACCCATATATGTTATAAAGTGACACAGTGATAAACAGTGAATATGAATTGAAAAAAGTGTTAAATAAACAGAGCGTTGATTTTAAAATAAGATAATTTCCTTGTTTCACAGTTTGTGGTTTTCGCTGGCCTGGTTGCGGCCGCCAGCGCGGGTCTTCTCCCAGCCGCCCCCGTGGCATACGCCGCCGGCCCGGCCTACCACACCGGCCCCGTGGCTTACCAAGCTGCCCCTGCCTACCATGCTGGACCCGTGGCATACCAAGCCGCCCCCGCATACCACGCTGCCCCTGTTGCGTACGCCGCCCCGGTCGCTAAAGTGGTCGCCCCCGTCGCCAAGGTCGCCGTTGAGGAGTACGACCCTCACCCCCAGTACAGTTTCGCCTACGACGTGCAGGACGGTCTCACCGGCGACTCCAAGAGCCAGCACGAGACTCGTGACGGAGACGTGGTCCAGGGATCCTACTCCGTGGTCGACCCTGACGGCACCAAGCGCACCGTCGAGTACACCGCTGACCCACACAACGGTTTCAATGCTGTCGTGCACAAGGAGCCCCTGGGCGTGAAGGTCGCCAAGGTCGCTGCTCCCGTGGCATACGCGGCGCACGCCCCCGTGTCCTACGCCGCCGCAGCGCCCGTCGTGGCCAAGTACGCCGCTCCCGTCGCTTACGCCGCCTCCCCCGTGGTACACGCCGCCCCCGTGGCCAAGTTCGCCTCTCCCCTCGCCTACTCTGCCCCTGTGTACCACCACTAAATTGATGCCAAAACTTTAGACATATGTTAATGTATTGCGATTTAGCGTATTATTTTAAATACGCTGGATCGTGTAGTAGGCAAATTAATTATGTATTAGGGTAGTCAATTAAATTATTATCTATCCTGATCATTGTATATTACTTTATACCCATCTTATTTATTTATTTATAAAAAAAACCTCCCTATCCTGAACTTAATTGTTAAGCAACACCAGGGTTGGACGAGTGACAACAAGTGGTAGGTATTTGCTTCAAAAGTCCCGGCTGCCGTCGTTTTAATAAGTCTTCAAACTAAGTCAGAAGCAGGCAACCTAAAATGTGTTACACCAGTACTGGCTACCATCAAAGTTTTATTTACTAAAATATCCCGGTCCATATTGTACACTATGATAATCTACCTATATATAGTGTACCTGTCACAAGTGTCTTGATTATACGTATATGTCTACGTGTAAAAAAATGTATCTTAAGTAGCTTTATAATTTTATAATCTTACATAGTACCTCCATAATAGGCACACGGAGCTTAATTAAGCCATTTTAAAACACCATAAAAGCATAATGAAGCTAAATGCATAGTTCAAAAGGTAACACATGACATTTGAATGCAAATAACTTATCTTGCCCAGACAGAACTTATGTGTGAAGGCTACAAGTCGTAGGTTCACGACCTAATTATACGTACGAGTCAAAGGTATACGGCATGCCAGTCTCGCAGGGTACTTGCCTGCGTATTGAATCTCTTGGTAGTTATAAAAATATTTGATTGTATAAATATTATATATGCCGCTTAATATGTATACTTTATGTCCCGTTTTTACCCTTTGGGTACGCAACCTTAAAACGTTAATTTATATTAAAAGCTACATCATCCTGTGACTATTATGTTATGTGCTTTAAAAATTTAAAATATTAAACAAATAAGAAAATTGCCTTTACATTTGCATAATTTTGTCATTAAAGTACATTATTTCATTGTTTTTTTTTACTACATCTACTTTATGTAATTAAATACATTCTAATTTATTTCTTTCGATATACTTATTTAATTAAATTTGCACCCCATATACCATCTTTTCTGCTACGTCCCAAAGGTGAACTGGTACACAATGCTTAGCATTAAGTTGTATCTTTTGTTCTATAATCTTAAGATTTTAAGTGCAAAAAATTAAATAAAGAAAAATAAAAAAATATGTTGTCAGTTGTAAGATACACTATCACGTCTTTGCTCCTAACGACCGTAACCTAACTCCGTAAGACCCAAAAGGCCACGTTTAGCGTAATGGGCATTAATCGGAATTCAGAATAGATGCATCCGCATCGCCTTAACTAACATACTCGTATTTAGACCATTCCCTCGATCGGCTTTACGATCTGCGCGGGAAGAGAAGCAGCAGGTTCTTCCAGTCTACTTGAACAATCCTGCGTTTGTATGTATGTTTGTTCGACGATAATTCGAGTAGTTTTAATCGGAGCTTTATGAAATTTATAGTTGTAAACGTGTTAAAGTAACACCAATACAATTTTTGAGTTCGAACAGGAGGCAAATCGGTAAAAGGGTGTCGAGATATGGGATTCGTGAGTTCATAGTTCGGAGCAATCTACTATTCGTATTCAGTGTAGAAGCATTTACTTACCTACTTACTGTATTATGAGTAAGTACTTTTAAAGCAAGTTCTGATTAATATTTTGTCGCACTGAATATATTCCTTACCTCCTTTTAATTATTATTTTAAACAGACACACAATTCGTAAATTAGATGCCTGTGAGCTAGTGGAGTTAGGGCGCCGAGGCGTCGCTCTCAACCTTGATATTTCCATAGTTCCCACGAGACGCGCGCAGCCAGCTGCCGCAGCGTTACGCAACCCGTCCCATACACTTCGCCCTTTGATGAGGCTGAGGCTAGGATTACTCGGTGACAGTTTAAAGTTCGGCACAAACTACTTTGATAGGATTAGTAGTGCTATTTTTCAAACGCGGAGTCACTAAACGAACGTTTTTTGTATGGAAAAAACCATTCGTTTAGGTGACTACGCGTTTCAAAAATAGCACTTCTGGTATGAATTCGTGAGTCTTATTCGTGCGTAACGTAACTAAACGAACACTTTATCTATGTAGTGTCAACTCAATATTTTAGAGATCAAAGATTTATATTTAACCCCCGACAAGAAAAAAAATGCCTACCCCTGTGGGAAACAGGCGTGATATTATGTATGTATGTAAGAAAGACTGTTAAGGGTCTGTCTGTCTGTGTCAATGTAGCGCTGGAAAGTATGGGCCAATTTCGATGAGTTTGTTATACAGCGTTGATTCTTAGCTATGTTTGATGAAAATCGGTTCAATCAGGGCTTTCTCTAGCAAACAGTATGGCGCTACTAGTCGTATCGATAGTTGCGCTACTCATCACTAGATGGCGTTCTTGACAGTCGGATTTTTAATTTGCCTATTAAAAAAAACTTGTGCATGTAAACGCGCAATGTGCAAGTAGAAACTTTATAATAAATATATAAGTTCGAGTTCGAACTATTAGTCAAAAAAAAATAGTATTTAATATTTTTCTTAATTTTAGTATCTCGCTCAATTTTATTCTTACTTTTTTATTTAACACAAAATATTAATCATGTCCTATCAGTAAAGAGCAAAAATGTACCTTTGTAAAAAAAAATTGACAAAAATTACTTGAGATCAGAATTAACACAATCAGTCTTTATTTTATCAACAAACGGAACCAAGTAACATCTATATCTATACATATAATATCTATACATATAATAAAACAGTAAAAAAAAGTGTGTCTGTACATTAAATATATTTCCAAAAAAAACATTGGGGGCGATGGAGACGTAGTAATAGAGTAAGAATTTTAAAAAAATGTCTGTCTGTTTGTCTGTTTGTCTGTTTGTACACGCTAATCTCCGGAGATACTAGACGGATTCGAATGAAACTTTTTTTGTTATATAGCTATTAAGCCTGGGCACCATATAGGGTATAAATGATTTTGGAAAATGGAACGCCTGATGCAGAACTATAATGGTCCAGCTAAACTATAAGAGATATAAAAATGCCGCCTTAGTAAAAGTTGCTCAGCCTGATGAGCATTTTCCAGAGACATAATGTCCACGCGAACGAAGTCGCGGGCTTCGGCTAGTTTATAATAAAATTTCAATAACTTCTCTAATTAACCATATCACAATCAACCTTATTATTAACGGTACTGAAAGTCCTTCAGAGGCTCTTTAATTCCGTTCTGCTCGAGGGCGTAACGCCAGAAGCAAGGAACAGGGGCGTGGTGGTCCTTTTCTTCAAAAAGGGTGACAATACTCTTTTGAAGAACTATAGGCCCATCACGCTTCTTAGTCATATCTATAAGTTGTTTTCGAGGGTTATCACGAACCGTCTCGCTAACAGATTTCATGCCTTCCAACCTCCCGAACAAGCCGGATTCCGCAAAGGCTATAGTACCATGGACCACATCCATACATTGCGGCAGGTTTTAGAGAAGACGAGGGAGTATAACCGGCCGTTGTGCTTGGGTTTCGTGGACTACGAAAACGCCTTCGATTCGATCGAAATGTGGGCCGTGCTTCAGTCTCTCCAGCGGTGCCGAATTAACTGTAGGTATATCGAGGTGTTGAAGTGCTTAGATAAGAAAGCCGAGTACAGGAGCACAGTACGAAGGATATTCCATTGCAAAGAGGCGTAAGACAGGGAGATGTCATATCTCCAAAACTGTTTAGCGCCGCTCTTGAAGATGCCTTGAAGCTCCTGGAATGGGAAGGACTGGGCATTAACATTAATGGCGAGTATATCACTCACCTTCGATTTGCCGACGATATCGTTGTCATGGCAGAATCGATGGAGGACTTTAGTACGATGCTTGAAGACCTAAATCGAGTTTCCCAACAGGTAGGCCTAAAAATGAATATTGACAAGACGAAGGTCATGTCAAATAGACACGTAACGCCTTCCCCTGTTTCTGTTGGGAGCTTCACCCTAGAAGTTGTAGACCAGTATATCTACCTGGGTCAATTGATCCAGGCAGGAAGTTCCAGCTTCGAGGAAGAGGTCTTTCGACGAATTCGACTAGGTTGGGCAACGTTCGGAAAATTGCGCAATGTTTTATCGTCTAGAACACCTCAGTGCCTCAAGACGAAAGTGTTTAATCAATGTGTGTTACCAGTGATGACTTATGGCTATGAAACGTGGTCCCTTACTATGGGTCTCATAAGAAGGCTCAAGGTCGCTCACCGGGCTATGGAGAGGACTATGCTCGGTGTTTCTCTACGTGATCGAATCAGGAATGAGGTGATCCGTAGAAGAACGAAGGTCACTGACATAGCCAAGCGGATTAGCTCATTAAAGTGGCAGTGGGCGGGGCACGTAGCGCGAAGAACCGATGGCCGATGGGGCAGAAAGGTTCTCGAATGGCGGCCACGTACCGGCAAGCGCAGTGTAGGACACCCACCTGCTAGATGGTCAGACGACCTGCGCAATGTTGCAGGAAGGCGCTGGTGGAGGCCGCTTCCGATCGGTCGTTTTGGAAATCCTTGGGGGAGGCCTATGTCCAGCTGTGGACTTCCTGTGGCTGATATGATGATGATGATGATGACAATCAACCTTATTACTAAATGGGAAATAAAAAACTGCAAGGCATCAAATATCTCAATTTACGCACAATCCGGGCAAATCACTTTAGCGCATTGAAGACACATATTATTATGTTTTTTACAAACATAACATGTTTTGACTTCCTCTGGAGTTTTAAGGGGCATGTATGGAATTTTTTCCTTTGTTTCGGGACTTCCGAAACATTCTGTGTGGTTGTTCAGGCACGAAGACATAACTGATACAAAATCACTATCACTAGGCGCAACGACTCTTCTAGCTTTAGGAAAATGTGGACCACCGCCGGTATTCGTAAAGCGTTTTTTTTTCCGAAAGAAGTACTGTGATCCATTTTAGGCTATCTTAGCACCCCGGCGTGAAGCGTTATTTTTTGTCATAAATAAAGCTTCGTTTTTTCTTTGCTCAAAGTAATCGGTCTTTGTCTATGAAGAACGCGTCGTCAGAGAAATGTCAATGTCACGCTAATTGTCAATTTGACTCAATTTGTCAGTCAGTTTTGTCAACACAACAACAAACATTTGTCTTGGTTGACGCCCAAACAAATTTAATTATTACAGGCAATAAAAAGCTTTTACTAAATGAAATCAGCATTAATTCGATAATAGTATCAAAAACTATTAAGCGACTACGATTACCTTGCAATAATATTTTGTTTTCAACAGTATTTTAAAGTTGTTTGTGAAGTGGTTTTGCGCGTCATATCACATTATAATTTAATATACTTCCACCGGTATAATTATATAATTTATTGCAGTATTAAATACATATTAAGCATATGAATGATCTTAGAAAACGTGTGTAAAAATCTGGACATGGTGTCTACGCGAGGTCTGCGTTATAAATTCAGTGAAGGAGAACGCGTCTTGTGCTATGAACCTGATCCAACAAAAGCTAAAGTTTTATATGATTCTAAGGTAAATAAATGTTGTGTCCTCCTCTGTGTTTACACATGAGATTTAAATAAGTTGCGATGCCAATTGAGGTAAAGTGTAAAAACGTACTAAACAAAAGTTTGAAATTCTTTGAATGAGTAACTTATGTATGTAATGCCTAGTTAATAATATAAATAAATGAGCCATTCAAAACAATGCGCAAAGTACTTATTACATTGCCCTTTCAATATTTATGCTTAATGTCGAAATTGTTTGTTTCTCACATGTTTGGCAAATAAATTATCTTCATCTTTGTTATTTTGAGGTTATTTTACTACTTCAGTATTATGTGTTATGTACCATAATTTATATTTGATTATTTCCATAATAACAAGTCCAGATGAACACTAATCATCATCAGGTCTTTTTGTCTCCTCTGCAAGAGCACGACCCTCTCTGTATAACTAAAGCCATACTTGGCAAGGGCAGGCAGATGACTTGGCCTACACTCTCCACGCTGGCTGGCCAGACGTGTTGGTCGGGTCTCATTGATGTTAATAAGCTTGTATTTCCTAAGTCGCCTTCTACGACATCCACTGGAGGAATTGGAGTGGCCCTATTCTACTCTGCCGGAAACCACACAGCAACACTAATAATATATTTCTATTGAATAATGGCAATAATTGCAGGTCTTAGAAGTAATAGAGAGTAAGGACAAGCGTGGGCGCCGTACAGTGGAGTACCTGATCCACTTTCAAGGGTGGAACTCATCATGGGACCGTTGTGTCAGCGAGGACTTTGTATTGAAGGACACGGAGGAAAACCGACAGCTGCAGCGTGACTTGGCTGAGAAGTCACAATTACAGCTGTATGTAATTTTTTTTTCGTTTTTCGTCTCTGTAAACAAGTCTTTAGAGCCCATCCTTATTTTTAAACTTTTTATTCCTGACCCTAACCCTAACTATACAATCAAAAGCCTTATGCTTTTGACATAAAGTTCAAAACTAATGAAAAAATTATACCTACGACACATATTTAAGGATAAGTTTGATTGAATATGATTGAATATGTAAGGATGATGAGGTATCCATGTAGTTATATTATATTAAGCACTCTATTGTTGCTGGTTGCTGTAATATGGCTATCTATATTTTAGTGGAGCATATTTATACCGGCGAGAGCGCAAGAAGGGCGGCAGTGGCAACGCAGGCCCGGGGCCGGCGAAGCGCGTGCGCCATGGTTTCAGCGACGACGGCTCCTCTAGCAGCACACAGCCTGATGGTACCCATGCATGTTTTTTTATAGGTCTCAAAAGCTAAGGATGTTTTCTTTACCAAATAATAACTCACAAGTGAGTAAGCTAAGAATTATGTGGTCATATTTTTTGGATATTTTTACAGATTCTTTTTTATTAATAACATTCCTTCCTATCATGATTAACTAATCTTGCCTAAATAGTTAATAATTCTAAGGGTTTAGTTTCGGAATGGAAGCCAATCAGTATTATTTCCCGATTTTCTCTCCATCTGCAATGGAGTTTCAATCTTAGTAAAAAATACATTTAATGTTTCCATAACAGTTCTAGTACATAGGTGGTTTATAATAATTATTTCAAAATCTTATATTACATCTAGCTTGACACCAGTATTATTATGAAATGAGAACTAACTTTATAATATAATAAAACACAGACTAAATTGTTTAAACATAAAAAATATCGGTTTAAAGCATTATCCTACAAATCATGTTGATAAGTCGTAAAGGTCATCATCTGTCAATGTCAACTTAATTTGGGCGGATAACGGTTTAAACCGATATTTTTTAGGTTTAAACCACTTAGTATGTGTTTTATTTTTGTTTTTAATTGTGATAAATGATTGGTTTGTCAGGTGGGGAGACAGTCGACACGGACTCGTCTTCGGGGTCGGGCTCCAGCTCGCAGCCGCGCTCGCCGCCGCCGAACGCGCACATCGGCCGAGCGCACATAAACCTGCCTTCTGCCCTCAGGTACTTTATGCCGACTCCTTAGTTAAGTAATATTTTATTGTACACCGATAGAATAACAATAATTAAAATATACACAGAAAAAAAATCATTTAAATGTACAATGGGCGGTCTTATCGTATTATAATACCGAGCGGTCAAATACTAGAATGTTGCTCTTAAAGCGTTTTTACATTACCGTTACGCTGCCGCGGCAGTTTTTGCCCATGCGACGCCGCACTCATTGAATTTTATACGCATTTGTGCCGAGTTCGGACTGTTTCACGCACATAAGCGCGAACCGTTTTTGTAACGTCTAATATTTTGAATAGGAGTTACATCCTTCGTGAGTGAGGTTTTAGGGTCTGTTCAGACAGAAAAGAGCGCAGCGGAAAGGATATTTTATGACACTTAAAAAATAAATTTTAAACTATTAGCATAAACTGCAAAACGTCAGTATGCTTGAGCGGTATCGAAGCCACGCGAGCTTTTTGTCATGTTAATATACTTCAGGCTACGGTAATACGGTCTTATTTTCGATTAAGTTAGTAAACTGCTCAGTCATTTTTGCTCTCTGCCTGAACTGACCCTTAGGATTTTTTTATGAATATGAAGGTAAACTAATACGTCCATACAAATGTTCTATACAGGCTACCTTCGTGGTCAAGTGGTCAAGGCGTTGGCCTGGTGATCCGAAGGTCGTGGGTTCGAATCTGGGATGCATACTTTGTGAAAAGTTGTTTCCAGTCTGGTTAGGATTTTGCAGGCTTGAATCACCTGATTATCGCAAAAGACAGATGATTCCGTATTTCGGAAGGCACGTATTAACTGGGTCGCCAACGCTGCGGAAGTCAGACGGCAGTCGCTCTGTGTAAAGCTAGTAACTTCGTCAAATCGCCTAGGTTAGGTAGTAGACCCCGGGCTCTGAAGCGTTACCGCTGAGGATGCAACCGGGAAAACGCTCGGATGATGATGGCATGTGGTGCAGGGACCGGCTGACGTTCGACTACCACCTGGTGGTGAAGCGCGGGCGGCTGTCGCGGCTGCCGGCGTCGCCGTCGGCGAGCCAGATCCTGGAGGCCTTCGTGAAGTGGTACGCGCGCGCCGGCGCCTGGCACCCCGCGCGCGCCAACAAGGACCCCGCCGCGCGCCCCGACCTCCGGGACGTCTCCTGCAGGTGACGTGCAAATACTTTTAATTACGAGAACGGCTGCGTTTTAAGCAAAATATTCTTTTCACTAGTATCCGATGTTATATTAGGGTGGTACAAAGTAGACAACTGTGTCTGTATGAAATGCACGACTAATCTAGCTGAGCGGTCGTTGTTCAGGTAGATTAGTCGAATCACGTCTTTTAAATTTAAATTTAATTTAATAATTTTAAGTGACATTATTTTGTAATGTTTTATTTTCTTAACAGTACCAATTTTTTTTTTAAACCAGGTCTAACTATGAATTTCAAACCCTTTAACTTCCTGAAAATAACCCAATCTTCAAATTTTTTGCAGGTTGAATTTAGTGCGAGAAGTGGCAGACGGTCTGCGCGTTTATTTCGACTTTATTTTACGAGGACACCTACTGTACAAGCAAGAAATTAACCAGTATCACGAGATATGTGGCCAGTTCATAGAAGAGTAAGTTGAATTTATCAGTTTTTTTATTACTCATTATACTTTGGTATGGTAGATGATAGAGCATGGTGTTGTAAGACCCAAAAGCCACTTTTGGTGTGATGATGCGAGTGTGGGACGAAATATAAATATTTAAAATTAATTTAAATTGACACTAACCGAAATGTCACCTTCTCATCCATCACCAACTTCATTTGGGCGGACTTTAGTCTGTTTTATAATAATAACAATATTATTATTATAAAATAGACTAAACAAAGTTTAACTGGTCATGATAACATAGAGACTCATCTATGTTATCATGAAACCAGTTAAACTTTGTTTGAACCAGTATCTATTCAAATCAAGTTGACATTAAGGGTTGGGCTACTCGGGCTGCACCTGTCAGCACGGAACAGCACTTTCACATGCTGCGATCCTTTTCTGTCGCTCAGAACCGTCATTTGCCAAAAAGAGCGACGGAACGCTATATCACGGCCAGTGCGAAAATGCTGTTCCGTGTAGCCCAACCTTAATAGATTTATTAGCAGAGATCGGATATTCCAGTGCATATTTACCTAAAGTAAATTTTTGGCTGACAAACTATGAAAGCGACTTCTTACGACATTTTTATAAAAAAATAAAATCCCGGGATTTTAAAATTGCAAAGCTAATCAGAAGTAATTCCGTAACTAATCAGATGTATTTTTGTTTCCCAATGTGTGTATTTAAGATGTAGGGAAAAGGTTCCCGGGATCGTGGATATTTTTTTCGATAAAATAGTGCTTTCCATACTAGCCAACATCTCAACTTTAGGTAAATATGCACTGGATTATCCGATCTCTGTTTATTAGATATCGACTTGATTTGGGCGGATAATCGTTTAAACCGAAATCTAGAATTCGTCCGTATCTTATAATAAAACGGTATGTGTTCAGTCTTGAAGAAGATGACATGAAATCGGACGGCGACGAAGACGAGAACCATTCCCAAGACGACGGCACGCTCGCCTCGGCCGAGGAAGACCTGAAAAGCCCCAAGATTCCCGAGTACTCTCATCTACCGCCAGACCCCGTTGACAACGACAAAGAACGCATTTGTAAGTTTTTAAATAAATATGAGGCCATGGGTAGCAATTTTCACCGCCACGATTCCAGACACAATAGAAAAGCTTATAGGGGCGCCAGCCTATCACATTGACGCTAAGTGTATTCAATGTATGCGTCTGTCTGCTTGTTTTATACAGTGTGTTTCAGAAAGAAAAGCCTTATCGTTTAACAAAATACATTGAAACCATTTTAAGAGTAGATTAAAAAAAACACATGGGTTAAAAATATGTAAAAATTACCTTCCCATTTTCCCGTAGAAGTTAAAATCAGTTAATCGGCAACTTAGGGATTTTTTCTGATTTCGCTGTATGTTCCGTATGTGAAAATATTTATTATCGTCTGACTTCACCCTTAAAAATAGTTTATACCATTCCTCCTCTAAAAAGTTAATTTTATTCACTGAATATTAAGATTAATGCACTATTAATCACTGTTTCAGTGTTTAGATTTGGAATAATTACTTTAAATTTTAGTAATTGTTCAAATGTTACTATCGATTTTAATGAATTCAACATTCCTTGTTCTTTATTAAATATCTTTATTTTTCTCGTAGTCATGGTATAAAGTATAGTATGCAACTCTAAAATAAAACGGATTTATATCGAGGGCAGTGAATCACTCACGTCGCTCAGGATTCTAACATTTGAATCACTCGCTACACTCGTGATTCATCATTGCTCTCAATTTAAATTCGTCTTTTATTCACTAATTGCATAATATACTATTCTATAGGTTTTGTTAAAACTTTTATATTACTCACTAAAATTCAGCGTCATAATCTTCCTCAGTGACACCAGTGAACCATAACGATGAAAGCCAAAAAGTAGAAGCGAATGACAAAAACGCAAAGAATGATACAGGGAGCGAAGAAAACAGAGAGAATCAGAATCACACAAGCGGAGCCGCGAAGACGAGGGAGGGGCGGGCGATGCGCAGCGGAAACGTTGCGAGACGGTAACGTCATCATACATTGTTTTACTCAATTTATTAAAAATTACAATATTCAATGGGGTTGATGAAGCGAAAGAGGTTTGTAAAGATCGAAGCAAGTGGAAATCCGTAATCTCTGCCTACAATCTACAATTTTAATTATGTACAATTTTAAATCCAGGATGGCGAATTCACAATTTCATAAAGCCACAAGTTAATAAAAGTGTCAATATCGCACAATTTATACCGTAAACGGGGAACTAAGACGTTATCTATGCGTTTAGTTGTATTTTGAAATATCGGTTCGCAATAAGTCATTTTAAAAAGTGACATAATGTTATCCGAGCTTTTACGAGCGACGGTGTTGAAAATATGTTCTCCATGTCAGGTTGCGGTCGCACAAATCGGCGGTGTCGCAGTCGGAGAACGACGAGCCCGCGCCCTCCACCTCCACGGGCGAGCCGCGCACCTTCGAGACACTGTCTTCCAGGTACGTCATCATAATTTCAGGCGCATAACGTCCACTGCTGAACATAGACCTCTCCCGAGGACTTACAAACTGATCGATCTAGAGCGGCTTGCATCCAGCGCCTTCTAGTTATCTTGGTCAGGTCGTCAGACCACCTTGTGAGTAGGTGTGACCAAACTTCTATTAAAATTACAAATATTTTAACCGAGGATTAAGCATAAATTACGTCAGCGCAAATGCGGCTCAAATTGCGCGTACAAGGACACGTTACGCAGTGCTCTACGTATTTTGCGCGTGGTGTGAACGGTGGGTAGAAATTGTAAAAAAAGCAATAAGTGACGCGATCCAAGGTGCGTCGCGCATCATACGCTGAGTGTGGTTCGGCACTTATTAAAGGTAAATATGGTGATGATTGTCTATTTGATTTCCAATAATATCTGGAAGGGCCCTTGAATTATTTTATGAACGATCGTTAAAAGTAATTGCGTTAGTCCGTCTGTCTAGTTTTTAAACTATCAATAATACTTTTAGCGGTGGTTCATGGAATGATTTGAAGTCTTTCTGGAATAGGCATGACGAATGGAAAAATATTTTTGGTCCATCGGTTGATTATTAAAAAATATTGTACACGTATTTTTTCTTTTCTCTTAGAAACTAAAAATGACAAAGATACAGCGCATTTAAATTTCGCGTGACGTCACACTTTACTTAAAAGTGTGACGTCGCAAGCCTTTGACTTTGACGCTCCGTATCTTTGTGAATTTTTAGTTTTTAGGTAAACTGAAAAATACGGGTCCATTATTTTTGGATAATCTAAAAGACGGACTAATTACAATCATACTTTTCGAACCCTGTCGTCACGCCTATTGTTGCAGGCATTGTAAACGTGTTTACTTTTAAACAGTTTGGTTCGAATGAAGGCACCACTTCTGCTGGGTTCATGTTGTACCTACTGATTTAAGAAGTATTTAGTATTTTTAGTATTTATTTATTTTATACGTAGTAAATTGTAATATATGTACAGTCGGCATCGTAAATACCTAACCCCTCCTCCACCTACATCTTGAATTTTCTCATAAACTGAAAATAATATTAACATGAAAATGTATATTCAGAGAGATTTTAATGAAGTCTTTGTAAATATACATTTTCATGTAAATATTATTTTCAGTTTAAGAGAAAATTCAAGATATAGGTAGAGGAGGGGTACCTCTGATGCTGACTGAACAATGTGAAAAGCAATAAATGAATTGAATTGGGTTCTGCTAACATTTGGAATAAATGTGAAATTGTTGAATGCCGCAGTGTGGGCAGCAGCGGCTCGTCGCTGAGCGAGTGCTGGGCGCGGCCCGCGCACTCCGCCGCCGCCGCCACCTCCACGCGCACGCCGCTCTCGCTGCTCTTTGATAAGGTAATACTGATAGATACTGAGCTGATTGAGAATGATTTTCGTAAATTCGTATTGTTACAATTTGCTACAGAGAATTTAACACATTTTTGAAAGTCAGCAATTTTTCGAAGCTTATAGCTAGGCAACGATTGGAGATAGATAAAAAGTGTGAAAGCCAAAGTTGTCGATAATTTTTACAGCCAAACAAATTTCGTATGACGCACCGTTTTCGAGATGTAGGTAAGCAAAAAAACAAAAAAAATGGGACCTTCTTTTTTCCCCATCTCCTGCGGGCTCACCTCTGAGGGGTGAAGAGTTTTTATTATGTTTATGTCCTAACTAATCCAAACAAAGTTCCTGAGTCAAAATTTCGGCTTTCGGCTTTTCCATCCACAAATTATTCGTTGACTGTACACGTCAACACGTGACTAAACGTATGGGCCGATTTGGTGCGGGTTTTTGTTTAAAAGCTGACTTCATCTATTAGCTATCTTTGATGATGGAAATCGGTTCAGCGGTTCAAAAGTTATGGTAGGTGAACGCTTAAAAGTCGAGGGTTTTTTAATTTGCCTGGCAAATAAACATATTGTTACGAAACTGGGTTCGAGATTTGGAGAAAAACGCCAAAGTTCGTATGAGAGTTTTTATTCACTACGGAACAAAAAGGTTGACACGTGAAGATAGTCTTCCTGATGTCCAAGTCCAAGTCGCGTAGCAGCTGAGGTCCAGGTATCTCGCCAAAGTAGTCGCAGGTACTTCCACTTGTCGCACTGAGGTAGGTTTCCTTCGCTTCGGTTCGCTTCGAAGTTATCGCTTTCGTAGCTCGTACTGAACTGGCGGGACGCGCACTCGATCGCCTTTTTATATGCGCCGTAACAGAGGTCTACACTTTTCTCGAATATTCTCATTACTTGACGAATGTATTTCGATTGACGGGAAACATCGAGACGCCGGTATGTATGTGTGAGTGCGATTAAGCCGACGACCATTCAAAGAACTCTAGCCTTTATGCTGTAAGAATATAAGGCCTAGTTTCGCTTGCATGATTCCACTCGCGAACATTCCAAGTCTATCTCGCCAGCAGAGTTCTTACTCGCGAATATTCTACATCTATCTCGTTCGCGACAATATAAACTAGAGATGTGCCGATTGTGACTTTGACCGACTAGCCGACTAGCTGATTAGTCGGTTGTGAAGAGGCCGACTATTTGACCGACTATTCCACCAAGCCGATCACGGTTTCGGGGATTTCCGTAACGCTTTGAGTACAGCTGATTCGCGCGCCAGTCACAAGCGCTAATCTCTGGAAATACTGGATGGATTTAAATGAAATTTTTTCGTTATATAGGTAGCTGTTAAGCCTGGGCAAAATATAGGGTATAATTGATTTTGGAAAATGGAACACCTGACGCAGAACCATAATGGTCCAGCTAAACTATAAGAAATATAAAAATGACGCCTTGTCAAAATAGTTTAGCCTGACGAGAATTTTCCGGAGTCATAAAGTCCACGCAAATGAAGTCGCGGGCTTCGGCTAGTACACAATAAGAAGCCGGATAGTCGGCGCTCTCTGCCGAATATTCGCCGACTACAATAGTAGCCGGATAGTCAGTGCATTTTGCCGACTATTCGCCGACTAATAAAGTGCCGACTAGTCGCCGACTACTCGGCACATCTCTGATATAAACAAATATTATAGAGTAATAAAATAAGGCACTGGATGCAAGCCGCTCTAGATCGGTCATTTTGGAAATCTTTGGGAGAGGCCTATGTCCAGCAGTGGACGTTATGCGGCTGAAATGATGATGATAGAGTAATAACGTTTTGGTACTAAAAAAATGAATGATTTTGAATTGTTTTCAGGTGGCGAAATGGCAAATAATTCCAAGGGAAGGCACCGAGCATTTACCGTGCCGGGTATACGGCGCCATACACCTAGCTAGGCTTTTTGGTAAGGCATCAACAATTACTTTTTAGCTAGAGACTATTACAATTTGAAACAACAAAATGTAAACTAATTTATTTCTTTCAGTTAAATTACCGGATTTTCTGAATGCAACGCAGATGCCAGATTTCAAGTTAAAACTAATTTTAAAACATATCGACATGTTTGTTCAGTAAGTACAAGATTTGACTATATGCATTAAATGATTACGTTGAGAATTTTCACACTGGAACGATAACTACACGACACTGATATCTTCCGACGATAACAGCGCGACATCGGCCGATGCAACCAACAGCAACAACTATTTGGCTTTTACCGTATACAACTGATTGCAGATTTTTTATGAATCGGCAGACCTCGAATGAGATTTCTTGATGAATTGGGCGCGTCATTATCATCATCATATTGCCATGACAAAGTGTCGTGTGACGTTCTACAGAAAATGCATGAAATAGCCAGTCCCACGATATCGTGTCGTTATCGTCTAGTGTAAAAATGATTAATGTTGGTTTCTTCAAATTGGCAAACTAATCTAGTACAATGTCTCAAACAAAAAACATATCAACATCTTTTCTCTGCCAGTTTTTTCTCGATATCATCCGTGATTATCACCACGGCACCACCTAATAACTAATACTAATCAGTGACCGCTATTAACTAGCAAATTAGCAAGTGTTGTAATATTATAATGTCCTTTCCGTACGCAGGTATTTAGACGAGCACAGTGAATGGTTCGGCGAGATGTACTACATAGCGGACAGCGTGTCCCGATCTCATTAACAGTAACAATAAACGTGACAATATCTCTTTCGATGATCTGTTAAGTTTACAGAATGTGCAAATTAAACCATTCCGAATGATTTATATTTTGAAATGAATGTACAAGAAATCAAGTGAATAATGTAATAGAATATTTTTTCACAATTGTGCAGTTTTTTTTTCTACCAATTAGGTACATGTCAACAAATACAAATTTTCAAACCTGGTGGGCTGAATATTTTTTTTCTCTTTGGACTGATCTAAAGTTCAAATCAAATTCTCTGGGACTGACTGTACGTTACCGATACACAGTAAAAAAAATCTAGGACTTGATTTGGATCATCTAATTAAATTACTTATTGTACTCTCGAAAAGCATTTACTTCAATAGTGGGGGTTAAATATAAATCGCAAACTGAAAGGCAATTTTTTATCAAAATCATTTTATTAGAAAAATTACAATTTATCTGACCATAACAAGAACAATTTAAAGTGGAGCGTAACTCTTGTTTATCACTCATTCGCTCGTTCAACGATACAAAATCTTACAGAAATTCTTAGATCATTTAATACAGGATAAGTTACTCAGAAAAAACTTTCTGCCGTTTTTGGTGCGGCGGCGGTAGGGTACATCTAAATAAATCACACATTCACAAAACTAATTCGTGTCCCTATAAACGCACTCTTACGGAAAATTGCAATACTAACTTATTTTTCGCACACCAGTTAAGCTCGCACCAAAATAAATACATATGATATACACTCTTGACAAGAAAGAGAGAGAAGACAAAGGAATTGGCTAATCTATAATCAAATCTAATGCAAAAGAAATAAAGACGCAGGTTGTGCAATTCATAAGATACACTAGTCTCCCGGGGAGTTCGCTAGTCTCGTGTGAAGTGCGCATACGTCATCAACTAATCGTTTCTCAAATTTGAATCTAATTACCGAACCTTAAGAATGTAATTAATGAACTAGCCGTCTTGACGCCAGTTAAAAAGGGACAAAATCATTTCAGATGGAATGAAATCAGTTGCACACTTGACTCGATTTTATTATTTTCTCCTTAATATCGATTAAGATATTCCATCGAATTTTCAGAAATTAATTAAAAAAATTAGGTTATTAAAATAAAAAAATATTATAAATGAAAGGTTATGCCATCTTTTAGAATATTAGATGCATTTGACTTCTTTTTACACAGAGAAACTGTACAACACAGCATTTTTTAATGAAGCACTTGTAGCCGTCTATTAGATGCTTAATCGATGCACGTAATGATCACAACCGATTACGCAACTAGTTTTTATCAACGTATTAGGTTATTTGATTTTATACCCCGGCAGAGGGGAACGTGCAGGTAAGGCTAATCCTGTATTAAATGATCTAGGCAGAAATTACACTACAATACATATTTTTGATAGTTCAACATGTCTCGCCACCGAATAATTAAGACGTGGAAAGAAGCGGGTCGTCAACCAATGCCAACCACCTATTGATTTGAAAATCTTACATCTACATAGAACAAATTGAGGAGAAATTATAATGAAACAAATAATTATTATTGTAAAAATTACTTTTCAACTATCAGCCTTAAATATTTGGGACTCAATAGACCTTTGAGATCGTCTTTACAGTCAGACACTGTTAATAAGATCCCAAATTAAATTAAATCATTAGTTTGTCTACAATTATTTTTATGCAACTAAATTTATTTATTGAGAAAACAACCAAATAGTTTTCTCAATCTATAAATATAAGTCGATATGCGTAACAATTTTAACACGACATTAGGGTAATTGAGTTTTTACAGGCGATTCAGCATGACTCGGTACAGGAAAAAGCATTATTATACTGTGCTAACACTCAACGAAGATAAGATCCTGTAGTTTATGTACTTGAGTAAATATATTTCACAGTAGAGTAGGTAGGTATAAACTATTCAGCAACTCAAGGAAAATTAGGGTCTTTTCACTTCTTTCACTGGCTTAAAAACAGACCTTGCTTACTAATTAAAACCACAACACTGGTAAGGTATTTAGAAACGCAGCAAAGGCTTCTTGATTTATTACAGAAAAATTTAAATAACATAAAACAAGAATTTCGTAGAACTAAATGTATGTTATTTGTGATAATTAAAAATTATTTTTCTATTTTTAGTTGAATAATTGCAAATCGATAAAAATAAACATAATTTTCATTATCCGTGTTATAAGCATTATCCGTAATTAAGGCATACGATGATTTTTCACTGGTTTTGGAGCCGAAAGCCACTTCATAAGGATCGTTAGTAAGACTTATTAGTTAGTCAAAATAAACATTGTAAATAAATCTCGAAAGTAAAATCGTGCGATCAATTACTAGTACGCGGCAGTTTTGGACGGGCGCTACGTGCTCTCGATCGAAAATCATTTTCGCAACTTTCTTACGTCATACACAAATAACTGTCTATTTAACTTAAGTTCCTTTGCACACCTTTATTTCTGACATGCCTACATTTCCTCTCCATCTATTAGTTGTCTGGAAGAGATCGCTCTAAGAGAAAAGACCGCCCATTGTACCTAATGTATTTTTTGTAAACTATTTTTTTTTCTTTTTGTGTATTGGCGCAATAAAGTTTTTCGGCGTAATTCATTCAATTTGGACTACGTATATAAAGGAATTTATTTACTATAAGACATTTTTTTCCAAAACCAATGAAAAATCAGCGTGCAGAAGCCGCAGTCACGTTTCTATCGTGTTACTTGCTAGAGGCATAGAGGGGCAGCCTGTACCGTGCTGGCCGCGTGTACTGACGCGTTCTAGTCGCGCTCCATGCGGTGTATGACGCGGCGGCGGTAGGGGTGTAGCAGGCTGTACCGTGCTGGCAGCGTGTACTGACGCGGCCTAGTCGTGGTCCATGTGGTGTTTGACGCGGCGGTAGGGGTGTAGCAGGCTGTACCGTGCTGGCAGCGTGTACTGACGCGGCCTAGTCGTGCTCCATGCGGTGTATGACGCGGCGGTACTCGTGCTCGAGCGCGGCGTACTGCCCGGCGAGGCGGCCCAGCGTCTCGCCCGCGCCCGTCGCCGACAGCGCCGCCGCGTACTCCTCCGGCGCCAGCACCTTTTGCAACTTCTTCATCTCTAATTTCTTTTTCTGGAAAGGAATGTACTATCTAGAAGTTGCAGGAAAGCGCTGGATGCAAGCAGTTTCCGATCGGTCGTTTTGAAAATCGTTGGAAGGCTTATGTAGTGGACTTCCTGTGGTTGATATGATGATGATGATGATACTAATCTAACCTCATGTCTAATATTCTGAAACTATTTTAAGAGTAGTTTTAGTCCACGATCCGCTAAGAACTATAATTTATCCAAATGAAAATATTTTGCTTTTCACTTAAACTCGGGAGCTGGTGATGCGAGGCAAATGCATACTTTTTACTACAAAATTTCCATGAGAAAGTTTTTTTTATTCACAGCTATTACACTACATTCATATTGTCAAGAAAGTAGACTGGTGTAACCATGATCTAGCAACGATTTATAAGGAACAACCTCGATTAATAAGGAACAACCTCATCATCAGGTCTTTTTTGTCTCCACTGCAGAAGCACGACCATCTCTGTCCTTCTAGAGCCATATTTGGCCCAAAGCAGCCAGAGGACTTGGCCTACACTCTCCACGCTGGCCAGATGGGTTGGAGAAATCTCATTAATGTTTATAAGCTTTGTTCAGCTTTTATTTCTTAAATCGCCTTCTATGACATCCACGGGAGGACTTGAAGTGGGCCTATTCTTCTCTGCGCGAAACCACACAACCTATTCAACATTTTACCTGGAAAGGCGCATTGAGCCTGTTCTTAACATCTAATCTGTAGTTCAAGTAGTTGGTCTTGTCGGAGGTGTTGGTGTTTTTGAGCCGCAGGATCTCGTACACGCGCCGCACCTGCTTCTTGTTGATCTTAAACTTGCTGCACGCCTGGTTTGCCATTTCTTGGGAGAAACTGAAATGAACAACACAGTTAACTACGCAGCAAACCAAAGTGTGAACAACACCTTAAATTTGCAGAGATTTACAATTATTTATTTCAAATAACTTAAGAGTACAGAGGCAAGGCACAATTATGAGACTATAGCATTTTACCTTGAAAGATAACTAGAGTCGAAAAGCTACTAAACTACAATAAACTTGACCAATGTTTAGCCACAATGACCCATTGTCATTTGCTTCATTTAAGTCTTGCATTGTACAAGACTTTAAGAAGTGTGATCAGGCAACAAAGATGATTATAAAGCTCAGGGACTTTAATAAAAAACAAATCAAAGGTAACTTACATATGAATTCAAGTGAATGTAACTCACCCCTGATATAGCTTAGCAGGTTGGAAGGCTGGCAGTGTCTCACAGTTCTTGGCATCTACATAGTCTCTTATTCTCTGAAAGTCTTGCGATGGATCCTCCACAGTGATATCAAGTACTTCTGGCAATACTGTAAAATGGGTGTATATTGCCTGGAAAACATAAATTATTGATTATAGATAGGCAGCTTGGTAGTGATTATATTTTATATAGTGCTGAGAGTCCATAAAGTCTTGACAGTTCATTAATTTATGAATGAACAACACTTGTCCTTATTCACTTGTAGTCTATTTTTAAATGCATTTATGGAAGGTGCAGTGACCATTTTTGCTGGTAGTTTATTCCAATTATTTACACTCTTATGTTGAGAAATTATCATTGAATATTTTATTTTATTTATAAATCATATTTTGATTAATTTCTGTAACATACTTTTAACATAGAAAAAGGTACATACTTTTATAAGATGTGCACAAATGCCCAGTTTCCTGAATGGTGGGAGGGTGAGGACTTGTGAGATTCGTGGCCGCAAGTTATGTGGATACGCGTAGTAACGGTACACTGTGGCATAGGCCGCGGTTGCGTACCGGTGGCCGCCCTCACTGGATTCATACTTCTCAAATCTGTAAAAAAAATTAGTATAATTTTATATTTTTAATTCAGAAGATGGCTAAAACATAATAGAAGGGATCCCACTAGCTATGCGATAAGCATGAGATAAGTCCTCCATTGCTCTGTCAATGTTGTTATGGTTGTTACTGTTTATGTACAATAAAGATATTCAACAACGAAAATAACAATAAAACTTGTTGTAAATTTAGTCAAATGATAACCAGAAATGCTAGTTTCTGGTCTAACAATATTTCATTTAAGCCATTTCTTGATAAGTCTAATAATTTCTTCATCATCATCATTTCAGCCGCACAACGTCCACTGCTGGACACAGACCTAACCCAAAGATCTCCAAAATGACCGATTAAGAGCAGCCTGCATCCATCGCTTTCCAGCAATCTAATAATTTCTTATCAAATTCAAAATTTGTTGTTTATTATCTTAGCTTGGTGATATGATCTAATGCTGCAGTTAAATTAAACATAATAGTATAGGATCCCAATACATAACAACCTATTTGATGAAACATATTTTATGGTTAATTTAATATGTCAATAAAGATATTGCATATGGGTTGCCTAACAAATTTCAGTCCAGTCCAGGATATGATAAATTAATAAATTAAAAATATATATTTTTTAAATATTTTACCGGTGGTTTGCTTATTAGACAAATTCTATACCAATTGATAGTATGAAGCCCATAGAATATGAAAACGTTAGGTTGCTTTCCGGTTCAAAGGTAAAAAAACTTTAATTTTCATTTATAAGAATAAAATAAACTTTTTTTACATTTAATTTTAATTCAATAATTAGACCGGTGCAAAATGCTAGATCTGTCGATTTATCTGTTTATACCTGGCAATCAGACTTTTGTTGTTACCGAAAAAGAATAGGCAACCTAACGTTTTTATATTCTATGGGCTTCATACTTTCGATTGGTATAGAATTTGTCTAATAAGAAAATGGTGAAATACTAAAAAAATTTTTTTAAGATTATTAATTAATCATATCCTGGACTGAAATTTATTAGGCAACCCATATGCAATAACTTTATTGACATGCATGGGTGAAGGTCGTTTTATATCGGGATCTTAGACCATAAGAAAGATATTAAACTATACTTACACTGTAAAGAAATTCCACTGATCATCATCCACATCAATAAACGAGGCTGCATCAACATACCACAGGAGGAAGGTTTGCAGACGTTCATGAAAGGCCAAAAACCCAGGTGTTGATATTTCACTAAAGTAGACTTCAAACATGCGCCTGTCTCCACCATCTTCAGGTGTGACTGTAAAAGCATGGACGAGGCGTCCATGCGGGGTGAACGACTTGTCTTTGTCTACAACTGAGATGAAATGATCCAGGTTGGTGACAAATCCTGGAGCAAGGACCTTCTTTAGGGCTCCTTCCACATCATCTGCTTTCATCCCATCAGATTTACTTGGCTCAATCTGTAAACAACAGTTTTATTTACATCTCCAAACATCAAGACTCACACGCATCAGCTTAATAAGCTGCTAGTGTGTTCTATAATAAATATATACATACTGCTTTAAAAATTGACTGGTCAATTGGTTACGCACAAATAAAGTGACTCTAAACCAATTAATTAAACATTTTGTGAATATATGACTAAAAAAAATTCAACAGTGGCTGAAATAGAGGCGCATCAGCTCTGAGATGTTCATCTACCAAATAAATAAATAATGTGTGTTGTGCTCCTTTCTATTCCCAAATTCTTACAGTTATTTAATTATTTGTTTCAGCATGATAAGAAATATACTAAATTATTTTTATATATACTAAAGAGGTTAATATTAATACCTATATCCTATACACATATATAACTTGAGATGAGTCAATAACCTCTTGATAAATCAAATACTATTATAGCAAACAAGAAGTACCTTATCAGTGTATTCTATGCCAAGATAAGTTTGCAGGCTGGCTGCGCTATAGTAAAGTTTGATGTGCAGGTCTGTGTACCCAAATATGTTCTCATTTTCTCCAAAAACTTGATGACACATCTCGGGACCAAAACTTGTGTCATCATTTTCTATATCCTGGACACTCCTTACTGCAATAAAGTTTAATGGTTGTAGAGAATAGCAATGCAACTTTTAGCGAAATAACTTTTAGTGAATAGAACATTGTTTATTCAATTCAAGTCGGACAGAGCCTGTTTGACAACCCGATTGTAGGTAGATACATACTTACTTTGAACATATACTTAGATATATATTAGAGCTTTCACTCACCCAACTTAAATTCCAAGACTTCATTTCCATCAACAACTAAATGGCACAACGCATCAGTCATCTTTCTTTATATAAAATATTTACAAATTCTCATTACAATAAGAAGGGATTGTTATATTCCCGCGCAAAATGATATACGTCAATGAAAGATTGTGGTTTTGTTTGATCAAGCACAATAGAATAAACTAAACACTAATGACAGAAAGGTCAACAGGCTTTTAACAGCAATGATAACAAGTGGATTAGAAGAAGAATTTTAGAGAAACAACAATTTAATTTTCAAAAACGAAAATTCGCAATTCACAGCTCTGCAAGATCAAAAGAAAACGAAAATTGAATGAATGAAATGAACTACATTTTATTTCACTGACATTATCAGCTGTCAAACAAAAATGAATGAACGAAAATCATAGATTACAAAGAAGTTTTTCTTTTTGCGTGCAGTTGGCTACTAGTTTTTTGGGAGCATTTTGCTACTTTTGTCAGTATCTAATCACCCTCTTTAAAAATCCAATAAAGCCACAGATTAAATATTTTTACAGCTGCAACACTGGTTTCATTTATGTGACGTCATTATGGCCTGGTTGGGTTAGGTTTGCTTGGAAATTTTTGTTAAAATCTTGTTTATTGTATGTTGTGCTACTTATTTTAGATTAGTAATATAAATACCTCATAGAGTAGCAGTAATCCTGGTGCCAAGAAGTGTTTGTTTCGACGACATTTTCTGGCGAAAATGAATCGCCATGAAGGTGGGTAATGATAATCAAAATTCGTTCGATGCTTTTGTCACAGTGAATTATTTGCAAAAACAGTGTAATCCTAATGATGAACAAGAAATAATGCTGCAGTGAATCAATTTGATTTGTAAGATTTATAATTTTTGTTATATTTGACGTAAACTGTTATTGTATTTTGTATTGACATCTTTTTAGGAGTCAGCTGTGATTCTTGTTTGAAAAATAACTTTAGAGGACGAAGATACAAATGTTTGATTTGCATCGACTACGATTTGTGTGCTGCATGCTATGAATCCGGCGCCACCACGAATCAACATACAACAGAGCACCCTATGCAATGTATTCTCTCAAGGAGTGACTTTGGTAAGGCATCATTACTCTTCTCCCACCTTTCCTCTTGCCCTAGTTTCTCTGTATCTTGGTTTTCGTATAAATAGTAACCAATAAGCTTCGATAATCTACTACATTTACATTAATTGTAAAATACCTGAAAATAAATAAAATATTTGGGTAGTACAAACAAAATACTCAGCAGTCCACGCTAAGCTTACCTATATTTTTTTAGATCCAGTAACACAATATCCTGTGAGAGTAAAAGTATTTTTTGCATGTTAGAAATGTTAGCTGGACCTTTTTAGATATATATAATAAAATGCCTTTATATTTCCACACATTCAAATTTCAATATAAATAAACAATATAATTAATGCGAAAGTGGAAAAGAAAATGTGGCATGTAGATAATAATTTTCTAAATCGGTCCAGGATAGAATAATGGGTGAACAAACGTAAAAAAAAGATTCTGACAAATTGATAACCTCCTTCTTTTTGAAAGTCTGTTAAAAATATGGTAAACTGAGTGGTTCTCATTTGGAACAGACTGCCTGAGGAAGTAGTGTTTGCCACATCTATGAACTGCTTTAAAAATGGACTGGACAGTTGGCTACACACAAATAAAGTGACTCTAACAATTATAGTGGACAATTAAGCATTTCGGGAATATGTAAAGTGACTAATTGACTAAAACAAAAAAAATCAACAGTGCCTGAAATAGACACATCAGCTTTAAGCTGCTTGTCTAAAACCCAATAAATCAAAATAATAAACCTATTCTGACACCAAGTTTAACCACCTGTGATCAGCTGCAACTAGTTCTAACTGGAATGATAGCGGCTAAACCTAGTTTTAGCCAAAGATAAGCAGGATACACCTAAGTTTGAATATCTGTGACCAATTGCACCTAGTTCTAGCCAGCTGGTCTTTGTTTTTAGCTATAACAAATAAAAACATCTGTTGATTTAAAATATAAATAGGTATATTGCCTTACAAGTTAGTACATTCTATCACTTTTTTTCTATTTTGTAGACAGAAAGGGTATATCCCATTTGCCATCACTGGGGGCGGCCACTATTGGTGGCAGACGGGACAATTTTTATGTACACATGTGCCAGATGCCACCACTCACGACGCTCCCACTGGTGGCGAAGGGCAATCGCCAATTATTCACAGTCTCATTTGACCCCAGTGGTGGCGAATAGAACAAACTCTGGTTTTGATTCCCATTCGCCTTCAGTGTAGTTACATACATATGTTAAAGTTGTAGGTATATTGAAACTGAGTGAGGCATCTGGTGCACGTGTACATAAAAATTGTCCCGTCTGCCAGTAGTGTCTGCCCCCAGTGGTGAAATTGATATACTTTACTTATATAGCCATTGTCACTACATTGAATGGGGGGAAAGAGCAATTTGGTTCCTGCATGGACTCTAAAGTCCATGGCTACAAGAGCCAAAGGCCTCTGTAAGCTTAAAAGTAATTTAAAAAAGTGAAGGGTTGTTGGCTACATTGCCTATTAACTTAATTTTCATTTTCCACACATTCTTATAATAAATATGCATTATGTTGGTACGCTTTTTAGCCATGGGTCCATGGTCCTTTGAAAAGGTACTAAAAGGCCACTTCATGTTGGCTTTGGCCCCAAGAAAGGTGTTCATGGGGCCAAAACCAACATGAACAGGGCCTTTTAGTACCTTTTTGTCTAAAAAGTGAGATGGCTGCATCCATGGAGGTCTATCCCTTAATATACTATTGAGATGTTCTAATGGACAGTCCTCCATAGCTGCTTAACTATTGCCAGGGAGGGATTTACTTGTTTTGGGCTATGTGGAGTGTACTGGATAACTTTGTTATGGAGTGAGATATGGAGATATGCCTGGTAGATTGTGACTTGCTGTTTGTTACTTACTTCGCTGCCTCAGCGATCCGAAGTGGATCTTGCTGTTTGTTGGCTACACTTAATATATTATTTTTAATGGCAATAGTTTACATCACATATTTTCGATTTGTTGTCAATGGATATCTATCTGGTAGTGCTTTCACTCTTATCTCTTGGTGCCACGGAAAGCAAGCGGCATGGTGTAAAAGCACATCATTGCCATATGCTGAGTAGTTCCTTTTTAGTGTAAAACTAGTTTCAGATATTAAGTTAAGTAACTAAAAGTAAATTTTTTATACGCCAAATAAAGTTTTTTTTCGTTCCTTCTTTCTTTGTGGATTAAATTAAAAGGAATGTATCATGTTACAGATTTGTACTATGGCGGCGAGGCCTTGGCCCTTGAACAGCCTCAAGCATATACTTGCCCATACTGCAACCGCATGGGGTTCACTGACACAGCTCTGATGGAACATGTCACCGCGGAGCATGCCGACACTACCCTGGCTGTAAGTTTAAACTAGCTTTAGGAATTTGTATAGATTCTTCTAACTAAACATGAGAGTATACTGAAACAGAATTTAGAGAGCCAAAAAAAAGATGTAAGCCAGAATATGGCTAGTAAAGATAATGGTTGAGATGACAGAGGATAAGAACCTAAAGAGAGATAAGGGAATGAAGATGAAGGTAAAATTCTTTCTGGCTAAAATAAAGCCAAAAAGATAGAAGAGAGTTTTAGCAGCAGACTGTGTCTTGTCTACTTGTTTAGGGATAAAGAAAATACAGTGTATCTATAGAAGTTCATAAGGCTTTGGGTTTATAAGAATAGGTACATAATAACATATATCACTTTGCATAGAACTGTATATTATTTCTAAAACATACAAATCAATGTGTTTTTTTTTTTCTAGGTGGTCTGCCCCGTTTGCGCCTCAATGCCCGGAGGGGAGCCAAATTTCGTGACTGATGACTTTGCTGGACATCTCACTCTGGAACACCGGACTGGTCCCAGAGATTTAATATCGTTTCTCATATCCTTTTCATATGGCAGCTTACATCACATGTTCACACTCTACCCTTTTGCAACTTTTTTATTGCAGGGCAAACTGAGTTTGCTTGATGTTTATGTAGAGTAAGGGGTAATAGGTACAACACAAATCAGAAAAAAACTGGATGGTCTTATTAGTCCACAAACATGTATGTTTATAAATTATACAGTATTTGTTTTTAACTATTATCCACCTAAAGACAACAAACCAAGTACCTACTTGGTAAATATTCACCGGGGGCAAGTAATAGTCGATGAAAATGACCACACATGAGTCAGATTGTACTTACTACAAACAAGGTACAAGGAGGGCTGAGCGGGCACCGAACCCGGGACCTTAGGTGTAATGAGTTTTAAAATGCTTTAAGCTAAAAGCAACTCAATCAATTTAAGGATAATGTTACTTTTTAACCTTTAAAAAAGGAGGGGGTTATCAATTCGAATGCATATATATGTTTTTGTGTATGTTCCCCGATTAGTCAAAGACTCCAAGAGCAATGTATTTTTTTAAAGTTTATACTCGACAAATTTTATCAAAAAGGGTTGTGTAGGTGCTGAAGTCGTATTATAGTTTTACGAACTCATCCATAAAAATTTACTAACGTTTGCTAGACCTCTTTAGTAAAAATGTGTTTTGTCCCGTTCTTACTATGTCAAATATTGAAAAGAGACAAAAGATGTTTTAACTAAAATAGGTTAAGCAAGCATTACTTATCTTTTAAGAATATTAGAGATAGAAAAAGATTAATGACCATTTCCTTAACCACCGTGCACGATGAGCCCAGCGGTATCCGGCACGGGGGCGTGCGCCGCATGCCGCACTCCGGCCGCGGCGTCAGTCGCGCGCGCCGCACCAACATGCAGTTCAGGTGACGCGCTTTCTGTTGCTGCCTAAGGCGATTAACACACTGCACCGCGCCCCATACAAAAACGAAACGCGGGGACGCGGTTTCAGTGTGCTGGACTGTGCGTGTTTTCTATAAAAACAGAGATACTTACAAGCAACTTTAAAACACGCATTCACGCGCTACGCTGCGTAGTGCGGGGCAATGTGAGAATCGTCTAATGCCTAATCTATTTTGTATACAATATATACTAGAACTATTTTAAGGGTACACTAAGTCCATGATACGGAAAAACTTTCCCCAAGGAATGCATATTGAAATATGAAAAACAAAAACAGTGGCACTCTGGTAACTATGTCGCGCGTTCAGTGGTTTTTCCCCATCTCAAAAAATGGTTTCCACGCATGCCCAATGCGCTTAAAGAAGCTTTCACTTCAAAAAATGGCTTCCTATAGAAATTCTAGTCCTATTCTAGTTCGAAAGCCACACGGAAAAACTAGGATATATACCAACCAAACTACTCGACCCCCGACTATCAAGAACGCTATCTAGTGATGAGTAGCGGAACTACATATTAAAATTGATATGCATAACCCCATCTATTATTTTCTAGGGAAAATCCTGACTAGCGCTAACCCCATTAACTTTTAAACGGCTGAACCGAATTTTAATCAAAATAGCTAAGAACCACCGCAAGAAAACTTACTTTCACGTGAAAAAAACAGCTTCGAAATCGGTTCATTCGTCCGAGCGCTACGATGCCAAAACAGACAGACATTAGCATCAAACTCATAACACCCCTCTTTTTGTCTGGGGTTTACAAAAACTACAACACAACCGACAAAACTGAGCTTTATTGCCAAAGTGCTGTGGTTTTGTCCAAAAGCAGATTATGCAATGAGAAATGTTCTATATTCCAGTACGAGCGGCGGCATCGCGTCGCTGTCGCCGTCGTCGCGCGACGCCGTGGTGGACCCCATCGCGGAGCTGCTGTCGCAGCTGTCGGGCGTGCGGCGCGGGCCCGGCCAGCCCGGCACGCCCAGCCAGCTGCAGCAGCTGCAGATGCAGCTGCAGCTCGAGCGGCAGCAGGCCACGGTCAGTCACACCATCCAACTGTATTTCAAATGTACTTTTGATTATTGTCATACTTAGTTGGTGCAATCAAGAAATTTTGTCTTATCCTAGAGAGAGGTTTGTCAGAATCGTAGCAAGTGGAAGTCTATAGTCGCTGCCTACCCCTGTCGGAAACTGGCGTGATATTATGTATGTATGTATATATCTTATCCTATCATATCTAATCATTATTGTAGCGGGAGCGATGCTCCACCGCCATAAAGGGAAGATCTTCCCGCCAGGCATGGTGTTGCGCCTGGGGAACCGCGGCTACAACGGTATATCATCGGAAGTTATATATATATAGACAGTTGCAACCAAAACTCTTGAGATCGAGATGTAGATACTGCTGGCGCCATTTCGTATGATACTTGTAAACTATGGTATCGCTTTGTTCATTGTCGTTTGTGGTTTTTAGTTCCTCGTAGAGGTCGCCACAGGAATCCCTCCCAAGACCGAAAGTCCGATAGTTTTTCCAAGTGCACTCTGTGCTTCTACATGCCACAACATGCAAATGGGTATTTTCCTAAGAAAAAAATAAATTATTTTGTTCTGATAACAAAATAAAACGTTGCAAAATAATGTCACTTGTCCTTGAACATATCTATTTTAACGCGATTTTAGATTTATTATTGCATAACTGATAATAAGAGCGCTATTTGACTCCAAAAAACTATGACGTCATCCGCCTGTATTTCATACAAAATCCCATAGAAACTGATTTGAGTCGTTGTAAAATAGCGTAATGTAACAATGTGTGTTGCAGGCGGCGCGGCAGCAGCTGGAGCGGCTGCCGCGGCGCGGCGCGGCGTCGTCGTCGGCGGCGGGCGGCGCGGCGGGCGCGGCGCCGCAGCCGCAGCCCGCGCCCGCCGCCGCGCCCGCGCAGCCCAGCGACCAGGACTCCGCCTTCCTGCTCGCCGGCTTCCTAGGTCAGTTACCATCAATACATTTATATATATATACAGACAAATTACACTGATTGAGGTAGCCTATGGGATACTAACTCAACGATGCTATATTTTATATAAAACTAGCTATGCCCGTGGACTCCGCTCCCCGTGGAAATTTTGGGGTAAAACTATAGGCCCACCACAGACAGACTAATCCATGCCGCACTTATTAGTCTGTGAAAAAAGAACCCATGGAATCATATGCAGTAACGCACACGACGCGCAAAATGTCTTTCGTCTGCGTTGGGCCATATCTTACCCAGGTCTCAAACTATATCCATACAAAATTTCATCTAAATCGGTCACTTTGCACACTAATTTGATTAATTTTTTCTTTGTTATTGAATATTTAATTACATTAACAGGAGCCGATACCCTTACTTAGTCCGAGCAATTCTTATCGACTCACGTGAGTTAATAGATCCGCATCGTAGATTGTAGGTACTTGTTTCTGCCGAGTTTCGTTAGGCGCCTGTCGGGTCCCTTTATCGTTGCTACTCGCCAGTTCTAAACGTTTAGTTGGCTCCGCATTTCCAAAATGGCACTTCAGTACTCGTAAACTGAATCTAATCCACATAGCAGTTCTATTTTAATTTTTTGAAAATTAAAAAAAAATACTAATATATAATGCAATAAAAATAGTAATATTCGATTGACAGTCCTAAGCCTAAAAGTACCTATGAAGGGAAATTAATTTATTTTGCCTAAGATTGACTTGAATCTACGGCAGTGGTCCCGGTATCGGTTTAAATATATTCTGTATTGAAACTGGTACCAGAACGAACGTCTGAGAGCGGGAGCCGATAAGGGAGTAGGAATAATTGAAAGGAGTCTGTACCAGATTTGGATTCAATGAGCCAAAACACGCCTCGGAGTCGTGATTACCCAAGTCTAATGATGCGCCTCGTTCATCAGGAGTAACAAACAGCCGCGCGCCCGAAGAGGCCGAGTCCCGGGCGGCGCTGCTGCGCGGGCTGATGCTGGCGTCGCTGGGGCGGCCGCCGCCCGCCAGCGCGCCGCCGCCCGCGCCGCCCGCGCCCCTGCCCGCGCCGCCCGCCGCCGCGCACCTCCCCGCGCCCGCGCCGCCCGCGCCGCTGCGGGCCAAGCCGCAGCCGCGCACCAAAGTACGTCTATAGCCTTTACTCACACACCACACACAGCTTTCCGGACAGAGACTTTGCTCTCGCTGGTAGGGTTCAATGGAGAAACTTGCATTGCTCTTTTCACCTTTTTGTTGTAGACAAAAGTCTCTTACTTGTAACAGACAAGTCATACCTCAAAATATAAATTATATGTCGTCACTTCATTCTTCAGATATAAATATTAACAACGTAGTTTCCTTATTCTACAGCAACGAATACGCACGCTTCAGAGATAGAGGGTAGATTTTTTTTTTTTTGTCTACCCTTTTACTACCACACTTTCATTATCAACTGTTATCGTTATTTTACTCATTCCTTTTTCGTGCGTCGCAACGAACGGACGTGTTTACTAAAAAACTAATTTGAAATTCTAAAGTTAGTTATTTTTTTAAAAACTTTTATTATTTTTTAAAATACGCAAATCACAAGTGCAGCAGGAGCTGTTAACTTTGCGTTCGACTAAGATTCTGTGAATGAACCAGGAAAACTCGGTAAGTCATTGTGTTTTAATAATAAGTGCATATAATTTACGAATACAGTAACTTTTATGTTACTTGCTAATACCTGGCGGTTGCCCGCAACGATAACACGACGGTTATCATGGGCAACGCCCGCCGATGTTAAACAACATAATACCTGGAGGTTGCCCGCGATGGTAACACGGCCACGGCGGCAATTATGGGCAGTGCCCACAAATATTAAACAAGATAAGACCTGGAGGTTGCCCGCGATGGTAACACGACGATAATTATGGGCAATGCCCACCAATGTTAAACAAGATAACACCTGGAGGTTGCCCGCGATGGTAACACGACGGTAATAATGGGCAATGCCCACCAATGTTAAACAAGATAACACCTGGAGGTTGCCCGCGATGGTAACACGACGGTAATTATGGGCAATGCCCACCAATTTTAAACAAGATAACACCTGGAGGTTGCCCGCGATGGTAACACGACGGTAATTATGGGCAATGCCCACCGATGTTAAACAAGATAACACCTGGAGGTTGCCCGCGATGGTAACACAACGGTAATTATGGGCAACGCCCACCAATGTTAAACGAGACATCACCTGGAGGTTGCTCGCGGTAGTAACACGAGGGTATCAAAATATTTCCGGAAAGTTATCTGCGCTGATAACACAAAGTTCTTTATACTGGTTTGTCCTTGCTCAATACAAAGACTTTAGAATGAGGCACGATGGTCACTTTAAAAGTTCAGTTTGTAAATATCTATTTGTTGGAGCCTACCATCCTGGTAGCTTTGGGTAGTCTCCGATGATTTATTGAAATGGTGACACGATTCATAACTGCCCTGCAATGATTTGGACACCCCTTTAAAAGCTCGTGAAAAGCCAAGGACGTTAAAAGCTTTTAAAAGTATACCTTGTAAAAATAAAAATAAAATATTGTTAAATTATAGAGCCCTACTTTAAATCCGGAAATTTTGGTAACCATACCCAAAACGGGATGATACCGGGGCAAGAAAATGTCGACATACAAAAAAAAAAGCATAGGCATAGGAATCACATCTGTGAACAGGGGTCTTAATTTATTGATCGACACAAATAATAAGGTCGAGACAAAAAATATATATATATTGTCTTAATAAAAATAAAAAATAACCACTGGGCTAGATAAATAAATGTTCCTACAATTGATTAAAGATTGGGAGAGGGACAATACTTTGTTTGGCAATACTTTGTCATAAAAGTTAGGCATCAAAGAGCCGAGCAAATCAAACAAAACGAACAAATGAAAACTTCAGCTCCAAAAGCGTCCACTTCCCAAGCATCAAAGAGCGGAGTCAGCAACCACAGATACTGGCAAGCCCCTCCCCGATACCAGCAAAAGAGGGGGGGGGGGAGAGGTCAGCGACAACCGACTGGCCAGGTGTCATTAGTCTGTTACGACAGTCAAGGAAGACAATCCTACAGTAAATAAGGTTTATGTCAGTAGACTTAGGTTCTACTTTGACCAGTGACTCAGTTACAAATACATCATAAGTCACCCCTTATGTCCATTTATAACCCCTTATAAAAAAAAAAAAATGGCGGATCATGGTGCCTTTTGACAGGTACGTTACACAAAGTAATGTACCTTATAAGACAGGATATATCGTTAGATATGTCGTTAGATATTAGGCAGTTAACTTTTATGTTAAGTGCTATATTTGTATTTCATCTTTCAGATGATCAGTTTGTTTTAGAAATATTTTAGCACCAAAATCTTATGGAGACATGATTTATTTTGAACCTCAAATCTCTTCAGTTTTTATTTTGAAATCCTTCTTTGATAGACTGCTTCCAGGTTTATTTCGAAAAATACTGACGTTAACTCAAGTTAAGTACAGTACTTATTAGTTCAATGCAACGCCAAATTATGGCATTTCAATAGCACCAAGATTTTATACAAAAATAATGGCAGAAGTCTTAAAGTTTTTTGGAGGTCAAGGTCATAAATCAGTCTATATATAGGGTCTAATTATGATGAATGTCAAAATAACGTTAAAAACAAATTGCTTGTATAGAGATTTGGGTTTCATAGTTAATTTGGAAAAAATTTACGTATACCCCAAAAACAACGAAGTTTTTAGGTTTTGATTTCAACCCCAGTGATTTAAAAATTAAACAATAATTATTTTTCTTTGCCTTCTTGCACAACAAGAGACTATTTTTCAGTTAATAGGTGTACTCATAGCTGCATGTCCAGCTTTGAAGTACGGCTGGGGTACATACAAATATATTAGAACGGCAAAAATATCTAATGCTTTATGATATCCGTAATAATGATACAAGGGTTCGCCTTCCAGTCTTGTTAATTGTAAAGTACTTCGAAATTTGGTAAAAAAAAAAAAAGCTTACATTCCGTCAAATTAAAAAAAAAAAAATGCTTATATTTTTCTACAGGTAGTTCCAGGACTGACTAAGTCGCACCCGTTCTCGTAAAATCGAGCATATAAAAAATGCTTTTTAAACCATATTTAATTACCTGGAACTTCAAGCAGTTAATTTGCATTTTTAACAATAGCTAAAGATACTTATGAAAAATTACGCAATTTTGTTGCGAATTGATAATACAACAGCCCTTAGTTAATTGAATTGGATAGGAAAAATTCAATTCGCTTATTTAAACGAGTTAGCTAAAGAAATTTGGCAATGGTGCGAAAAAAGAAATATAATGTTTTAAAGATATTACATTAATCAAAAGCAAATTTTTAAGCAGATTCTGAATCAAGACAATTTTTTTATACATATATTAAATAGCGATTCTCAGATAGTGCGCTCAATATTATTACAATAATTTTGGTAAGCTAGAAACAGAGACCTATTTGCTTCTCGCACCAATACCAAAGATTGTGTTTATGTCTCATGGCTACTAGACTCGAATGTGCGCTGTGTTGATTACTGTCGATGCATTTACTATTATTTGGAAAGACAAAGTCTTTTGTTTTTCTGCCCTTTTTTCTATTGGTTAAATGTTAAGAGAAGTTAGTAGACGAAAGATTGAAGGGCATTTTCGTTTTTCTCTTCAAAAATTTGGTTCACATTGCTGAAAAGGTTTGTGACCTTTGATACGAATATTATTTATTTCAGGCAAAATGACAATGATCGTCTTGGAATCAGAGGCAATATTTCTGACACAACCAGCTTATCCTGGGTTCTTAGCGTTATGAAACTCTCTGGAAAGCGTTCCTTAGCGAGAGGTTTCATCAGCCTTAAATGGTCGCTATCCCATACCAAAAGTATATTGCTTCTTATATACTTAATGTGACTTAAGAGTTTTGGTAGCAGTTTTATCAGGCTAACAATGGAGCTAGCTATAAATCCTCGTATATCAGCACTCTTAGAATATTAAAAGAGCATTTAGATTAAAGTCCATCAAACCTATAAAATATATTCATATACTTACCCTCAATAAATTTACGGTACTTTCATAAAGACATTACTCTTGAGAAGTAGTCAAATAAACTTAGCATTAACAATGTGGGCTTTGTGTACTAGTCAGAGTGCTGAGAATAAAAGGTAAATCTGGATTTATATTAAAACTTTACAGAAGAGCATTAAATTGTCAATCACGTATAATATTTAACAAAATATCTGCACCTAGTCGAGAACAACCTGTTTACTTTCTTCCTAATTTTCTAGATAACTAGCTAGTTGCCTAATATCAGATTATATTAAGTGTACTGAAAATAATAGAAATTTCAAGCCGTACAGAACTGCCAGCTCACAAACTAATCAGATCCTGGAGATAGATCAAATTTGTGTTGTTAGACAGTGGTATTGACATGCCAATCTTCACCACCCATTCGCTAATCTTCAGCGAAAGCTGCAGTAGTAGGCATGGACGCTATCCGCAGAGCGCGGGACATTTTTGCTGAGTTATATAAACTTTATATAAAAACATAACAAAAATATCGATAATTTTTCGCTATCAGTGTTTCAGATCATATATATAACTGAATTATTGAGTTTATTTAGTTTGTAAATCAAAATTAAATTATATTCCTGTATAAAATAAATATCATTTAGATATGGTTACAGATATATTTATTTCACTGCATTAAAATTGCAGATTAGTTCTTGCAAATATAAATATCTCTAAATATCTACGTTGTTAATATTTATATCTGAAGAATGAAGTGACGACATATAATATAAGATCAAACGAACTTCTGGAAGTGAAGTTCGATCGATATTATATGAGTCACTTCATTCGAAGATATAAAGACCCGACCCACCCACTCCAATTTGCAAGAACATAATTAAATCACGAATCCTAATCTTATCTCTAAAAGAATGAGTAAAATAACGATAACAGTTGATAATGAAAGTGTGGTAGTAAAAGGGTAGACAAAAAAAAAAAAATCTACCCTCTATCTCTGAAGCGTGCGTATTCGTTGCTGTAGAATAAGGAAACTACGTTGTTAATATTTATATCTTCGAATGAAGTGACTCATATAATATCGATCGAACTTCACTTCCAGAAGTTCGTTTGATCTTATATTATACCAATAATTTATTGAGTGCAATATCATTCAAAAGCATTGCCATTAACTGGCATTATAGCAAAATATTATCCCCAATATCAGTATTATGTTCGCCCTGAATAGCATGTGTGTGTAACCACTCCGCCCGGCTTGTCTAAATGTAAGATATAATTGATTGTATAAATAAGAACTAAAGTATTGAACGACAACATATAGCTATCAAGTGCACTACTTACAACTAAATGATACTTCTATAGTGAATGTCCAAAAATTATGACACACGAATTCTATCACCACTGCAGTCCCCGGGGTGTAGATAGATCACTAAGTAAGGTGTTGAGACAGTGAGGTAGTAAGTATACTAGAGACCCGAGCCCAGCCTTTGTAAATAAGATAATGATATATGGGCAAAGAACACAGATTGAGCTAGGCTCAAATACATATATAGCCCGGCCAGTGGCCGGTGGTCAGGCTGACGGAGGTGTTGCCGCAGGCGGCCGCCGTGTTCGCCGAGGAGGCGCGGCCCGTAACCCGCAAATGATGTCGCAGGAGGCGGCGGCGCGCGCGGCGGCGCTGGCGCGGCAGCTGCCCGAGGGCAGGTAGGGCGCCGGGCGCCGTCACCGCGGCGGTAGATGAAACTATTTAATGTTTACTCGTTAGATATTACGGTAGTCTATGTATTATTTATCCTCGGAGGGCCGGCCGCGGCCCGCGGTCGCGGCCGCACACATGTACATACCGCGGTCGCCGAGACCGCGCCCACAACTGGACTCTCCTCGTTGTTTTTCGCTAACACTTATTAGTGGACGCTTATGTTTGTTTTGTTGGCTTTCCAAATATCAGTGTGATTTCCTTTGTCGTAGTAAATAATAGCTATGGAATGTTTTAAGTAACTTAATTACATTAAAAACAAAATAATGATCATCGAATAGGCAATTTTATAAAGATTACAGACGAGGGGTGCCCGACACAAACGACCAATTTCGTTTTTTATAAAAGTAAATCCAGCTTGCTTCACCTGATTATTAGCTAGTAATGTGACCAGCGGCAGGGTTGGTAGTGGATCACTTTCATTTGTATTGTATTCTGTAGGTACACTTTAAGATTGTAAATATACGACGTGGCACCCCTCCATTGTATTGTAATTGTTATACAGATGCTACTTACCACGAAAACTTCACTAGCTACTCAAAATGCTTATTAGTTTGATTATTATACTCCAACATTACAAAATGTTTGTATGTACCCTAATTAAATTCTATAATATTAAATTCGTGTAATTTTATTCCAATCCTATTGACAATACAAAAATTTACAGCCCCAGATCTCTTCTGAAGGTGGAATCTGTACTTTTTGTAAGGTCTTAATATGGAGCCCCCTTCGTCCAATCTATTTGTATTAAAAGTAAGGCCCAACGCAGACGACAGACTATCCGTGACGCACTTTTTAGTCTGTGAAAATAGAACCCATACAATCATGTGCAATAACGCACACGTCATACGTCGTGCGTCACGGATAGTCTGTCGTCTGCGTTGGGCCTAAAAGTGATTGACTGAATATGTATCAACGCACAGGCCCCACTGGGTCTGGAGACTCCAAATTTGGCATATAAGTTCCCAATAAGATCTAGGGTAACACAGAACGGACGTTTCAAAACTTACCTCCTTAGGGGGTGAAGCGCGTCTTTGCAAGAGCACTCTGGCGGTAAATTAGTAAGGACTTGTTTCGGAATTTTTCAAAAATTTAACCCCTAGAGGGATAAAATGGGTGACGTACTACCTAGACCATGCTGAAGCGTTCCGTCGCTCTCTCGCTCTAGCAAATGACGGGAACGGGAACAGGCTGAACAAATTTCACCGGGACTGCCATGCATTTTAAATCCCTCAATTCCGGTTTTAGCACTATCCGCGCCTTGGGCGAGATTTCTACCTATAAATAACTCAAACAAGTTGTATCTGCCAGACCAACAAAAAAACCCCCGACTTTCAAGCGTTTACCCTCGTCATTTTTGAACCTCTGAACCGATTTCCATCAAACAGCATAGGAACCACTGCAAGAAAATTTGCTTTTAAAAACCGCATCGAAATCAGTCTATCCGTTCGAGAGCTACGATGCTACAGACGAAAAGACCAAGATCGTAATCTAAGGTCTCCGTAAGTATTTTTAACCGACTTCAAAAAGAAGGAGGTTATCCATTCGATCCGTACATATATATTTTTTTGGTAACTCTATATTCTTTGCCACAAATGAACCGATTTTGATGATTAGCCTAGTACCAAGTTGCCCATATTAATTAAAGGTAAAGATAGATTAAGAAGGTACAAGGTAGCCAGTATGTAGTAAAAATGTGAGACCAGAAATGAATTGTTTTTATTTCTAGGTCTATGGGTGAAGATAGGATTGTATGTTAAGAACTTTGGAAATATGGAAGAAACTCCTGTAAGAAAATGAAGTGTTAGGTACCGAAACGTTTGCAAGGATCGTATGAAGGGTAGGTTCATATTTCTCTCTGCCTACCTACATGGGCTACATGAAATACAGGTGTGATCAATAATATGTAAGGAATATTATTTCTATTTTATGTGGAAATACAACGTGGAAGGGACATACCTGTAATTAATCAAACCACGGGTTATACTAGATCACTATAGCATAATAAAATTAAAGTCATGAAACCAAGAAAAAAATCGACATTCCCATTCAAATTGCCCGGGCTGCACATTTTAGTGTGGAAATGCCAGTTTCTTTTTCTTTTAATGTTATTTTAATTCCATTTAACTAAAGTAATTACCCTCTAACTTCATGTAAGTAATCTAATAAAGCCCGTGGTTCGAATTATCACGGGTATGTCCCTTCCGAGTTGTATCATTTTATACGTCCCTTCTTTCTTCACTATGGCGATTCTCACACTGCCCACACTACTAAAGTAACACATTTAAACCAAAGAGTACTGTAATTGGATTTAAACATACATAGTTATAGATATGTTATTTAACATAATTATATTAATTATGTATTAATAGCGAGCTGCTCAATAAACGCTGCTGCCGGTGCCATGCGATATGTGTTATTCAAGAAGGGACGTGTAGGTAAATACATAGGTATTTAAAAAAATATATAACTATAGATACACAACGGTACCACCATGATACGGGGGCAGGAAGATCTTGTCACTGCCTTTTAAAAAAATAAGAAAAAAATTATACTAAACTGTCAGGAGTTTTTGGCGGGAAGTCAAGGGGTCCAGTTGGAGTTTGCTTTAAATTGTTTTGCAAATTGATTCTAGTAGACTGTATAATATGAAATTGGTGTAGTTTGGTGTTATAAATGCTCATTCTCATGGACAATATGTGAAATGTTTAAAGTGAACATTCATAGTGCGGTTGTAGTGATATTTATTTGCGGACTGCGGTGGGCGTCTTTGGGCGCCGTCCGCCACTCAATCGGCTATGAAAACCAGTGGACTCGTATAGATTTGTCGCTAGAAGCTCCCGTGAAGCAATCAAAGGACCAACCTTTGATTGTATAGTTAAGGCAAAGATAATATAATTACTAACGTAACAGATACCCAACGCCATAGAAACGATTGGAGAGCCAGGTAAGCACGCAAAACGGGAGTTGCGGGGCGTCCTCTTAGAGATGGCAGCACACACGACTAGCCAAAAAGGTGACGAAGAAAGTGTTGAATATACTTTAAAAAAATATATTGCATTTCATATAAGTCTTATTTAACTAATTAGAGTATTACTTTATTAAAATAATGGTTATAAAAGATTTTTATGTTTCAATTTTTACCTTAAAGCGCCATCTAGTTACAACTGAAAAGAAATAATAATGTTTATATGACGATGGGTAGGCATTTAACGTTTAGGATTAGGATTAAAGAAGAGATAAATAAAGATTGGCTCTAAAGGACCAGTATCCGTAAGTATTTTTAACCGACTTCAAAAAGAAGGAGGTTATCAATTCGATCCGTACATATATTTTTTTTTGGTAACTCTATATTCTTTGCCACAAATGAACCGATTTTGATGATTAGCCTAGTACCAAGTTGCCCATATTAATTAAAGGTAAAGATAGATTAAGAAGGTACAAGGTAGCCAGTATGCTGTATGTAGTAAAAATGTGAGACCAGAAATGAATTGTTTTTATTTCTAGGTCTATGGGTGAAGATAGGATTGTATGTTAAGAACTTTGGAAATATGGAAGAAACTCCTGTAAGAAAATGAAGTGTTAGGTACCGAAACGTTTGCAAGGATCGTATGAAGGGTAGGTTCATATTTCTCTCTGCCTACCTACATGGGCTACATGAAATACAGGTGTGATCAATAATATGTAAGGAATATTATTTCTATTTTATGTGGAAATACAACGTGGAAGGGACATACCTGTAATTAATCAAACCACGGGTTATACTAGATCACTATAGCATAATAAAATTAAAGTCATGAAACCAAGAAAAAAATCGACATTCCCATTCAAATTGCCCGGGCTGCACATTTTAGTGTGGAAATGCCAGTTTCTTTTTCTTTTAATGTTATTTTAATTCCATTTAACTAAAGTAATTACCCTCTAACTTCATGTAAGTAATCTAATAAAGCCCGTGGTTCGAATTATCACGGGTATGTCCCTTCCGAGTTGTATCATTTTATACGTCCCTTCTTTCTTCACTATGGCGATTCTCACACTGCCCACACTACTAAAGTAACACATTTAAACCAAAGAGTACTGTAATTGGATTTAAACATACATAGTTATAGATATGTTATTTAACATAATTATATTAATTATGTATTAATAGCGAGCTGCTCAATAAACGCTGCTGCCGGTGCCATGCGATATGTGTTATTCAAGAAGGGACGTGTAGGTAAATACATAGGTATTTAAAAAAATATATAACTATAGATACACAACGGTACCACCATGATACGGGGGCAGGAAGATCTTGTCACTGCCTTTTAAAAAAATAAGAAAAAAATTATACTAAACTGTCAGGAGTTTTTGGCGGGAAGTCAAGGGGTCCAGTTGGAGTTTGCTTTAAATTGTTTTGCAAATTGATTCTAGTAGACTGTATAATATGAAATTGGTGTAGTTTGGTGTTATAAATGCTCATTCTCATGGACAATATGTGAAATGTTTAAAGTGAACATTCATAGTGCGGTTGTAGTGATATTTATTTGCGGACTGCGGTGGGCGTCTTTGGGCGCCGTCCGCCACTCAATCGGCTATGAAAACCAGTGGACTCGTATAGATTTGTCGCTAGAAGCTCCCGTGAAGCAATCAAAGGACCAACCTTTGATTGTATAGTTAAGGCAAAGATAATTTACTAACGTAACAGATACCCAACGCCATAGAAACGATTGGAGAGCCAGGTAAGCACGCAAAACGGGAGTTGCGGGGCGTCCTCTTAGAGATGGCAGCACACACGACTAGCCAAAAAGGTGACGAAGAAAGTGTTGAATATACTTTAAAAAAATATATTGCATTTCATATAAGTCTTATTTAACTAATTAGAGTATTACTTTATTAAAATAATGGTTATAAAAGATTTTTATGTTTCAATTTTTACCTTAAAGCGCCATCTAGTTACAACTGAAAAGAAATAATAATGTTTATATGACGATGGGTAGGCATTTAACGTTTAGGATTAGGATTAAAGAAGAGATAAATAAAGATTGGCTCTAAAGGACCAGTATCCAGAGCCGTAAATTAATTTTAAAAAAAATACTTAACTGTCACAGTCACGTTGACATTTCTGCCACAACACAACATCCCATGACATTGACAACATCTAGGACAATCTTTCTCTCTGCTTTCTCTTTAATTTGTGTGTGGACAACATCAACATAACCTCAATAATGCCTCAATATTTCCTCAACGAGTAAAAATTGTAAATAGCCATGGCCATGGTAAATAGGTAGTGATTTCGAAGACACTTTCCTAGTAGCATTAAAACTTACATTCAAATAATATTTTTTTGAATTTCTGGCGCAGAAGTTCTGATACTGAATATCATAGACCTAGAATTGTTTTTACTGTAAATATGGCCAGTGATGAACACAAATCGCTTGCGCAATTTTTGAAAGACGTTCATTCATCTCTTCGTATGTCATCTATAGAATTGGGGGCAGAAGAAGCGTGGAAAAAGCACTGCGAAAACAAAAACATTTTGACGAAGTATGCTCAGTGTATGGAGACACTGGCAACCAAACATTGGGAAGTCAATTATATTAAGGACGTTTCGGTCACATCGCGTATTACGTGGGCTACACAGTTATGCTATGATTATTTCTTCAATGAAACTTATCTCAAGTGTAGACAAAAGGAGGCTGAAATCGCTGAGAAAATTGGAATTTCATTGAATCAACAAGAAATGTTTGCAAACCCGCTGGAGCTCATAGATGTTGGCAGTTGTTATAATCCCTTTCAGACCTATGACTTTTTTAAAGTATTCGCTATTGATTTGTGTCCTTCAAATGACTCAGTTTTGCAATGTGACTTTCTTAAAGTTCCAATTGGACACAATAATATCATTGAGGATAAAAAAGCTATGCAATTGAAATCAAGTTTCTTTGATGTGGTAACATTTTGTTTTGTATTGGAGTACATGCCGAGTTCTGAATTTAGGTTAAAAGCTTGCGAGAAAGCTTACAATATACTTAAAGTAGGCGGTCTGCTGATCATCAACACTCCAGACTCAAAACATGTTGGAGCTAATTGCAAAATAATGAAATGTTGGAGGTATAGTTTGGCATGTATTGGTTTCATGAGAATAAAGTATGAAAAATTGAAACACATGCACTGTATGGCTTTTAGAAAAGCTCTTAATAAAGACACTGCAGTACGGTGGGCCACGTTGTGTAAGGAACCATATATGGAATATGCTATGAATATACCCCAGGACTTCCACAATGAAAACAATGATGATGTTTCCCTTGTGGAAGGGTTGGAAAGTTCTCCTGATGACTTCTCTGAACTTCCATTTTCATCTTGTGTTGGCTAGTTCAATGTGATGGAATTTTTTTAACATGGGACATTTTAAACTGCAGCAAGATTTTCATACAACACTGTTATCATAAAAAGAATTTAAATAGTTATAATGTAAGCAAAATAAAAAATCATATCAGAGTCAATTTAGTTTTATTTAATTTCTTAAACATTATTGTTAATGATCAATCAACAACATTACTTACATAGTATGTCTTATCAATATGAAGATACACTTGGTATCCAAATCCATTTGTAATCTACTTCATGGTTCCAAATTTGGCTTTTCTTTTTTCAATTCTCTCTTTATTTTCAATATCAGTCATAATTTTGGACACAGACTGTCCAAAGCGTTCTGCCCTCTTCTTCAATTTTTCAAGGTTTTCAGAAAGAGTGCCAGTGTCCCCCGACACAGAGATAGCACTTGTGTTCTGACCAAACCTTTGTTTCCTAGCTTCCTTCCTTTCAGCATCTGATATTTTGACAGGCAGCCCAAATCTTTTTGCTCTTAACTCTAGTCGTGTCTTGGGATCTATATCAGCAGTAATTTTTACCTTATTGCTGCTCTCTGAAGTAGTTGTTTTCTCTGCAGGTTCTTCAGTTTTTTCATCAGCAGGTTGAGGCACAGTAGTTGTGACTGAAGTAGACCTATTTAGGACAATTTTCTTTGATCCAGCTTCTTTATTATCTGCTGGTTTGTCTTGAGATTTGTCTTTGTCAGACATAGTTATTTTTCTTTTGAGTGCACGCGGAGGTTTTGCTTCTTCGGCAGCTGGTTTTGGCGGCGATGAATGCTCAGTCAGTGCCAGTTCTTCACTGGATACATTGTCAGTTGCTGGATCGTCAAGAATATCGGTTTGACTCTTTTCATCTTCATCTTCTAATGCGCCATCTGAATCCAAGTCCCAATCTAGGTTGATGTCCCCGTGGTCATCCTGAGACATTGCCGCCTGGAGCCTCGCTACTAATTCTGCTTTATCCCCTGCATACGATAGCCCACGCGACTTTAATTCCTTTCGTAGTTCAACTACCTTCATTTTGCTAACATCTGTGACGGTAGAATCTGCCATTTCTAAACCAATGAATTAGAAAAAGCTTTCATAAATGCTAGGTACGACTTTATAGAAATATACGGCGACTGTAGGTGGTAGGTAATGAAAATAATAGATAGCAAGCGAAGCGAAGCGAATGAAACAATATTTCATTGACATTGACAGTGACAGTAAATGGAGACACTAAACCAAATTCAGAAACTTCGAATCGGTAAAAATCGACAAAACCCTTGTACCTACACGGAAAAAATATTTTTTTTCTTTGCAAAGTGAACTGAAAATATAACAATAATCAATATTTTCCCGAAACGACATATGTACTTCTTAATCTTTTATTTTTTCATTCACTAAACAAAATTGTTTATAAAATTTCACCGGTTTGGGATTGTTTGTTGATATTAGAATTTTTACTGTCGAGATATATTTACCAGCGATGAATAAATGTGTACCAATGGAGGTTTGGGACTGCGAAGACGACATAGATAAGCTTATAAGCCGGCACGATGAGACCTCCATGCCTTTACCTGATATCGAATTTCAGCCTCATCTTCTCATTTCTAAAGTAAGTTAAAAACTCTTACTAGGAATACATCTACACAGTTACTCGTGTAGATGTAAGTTTTCTTCATTAAACTAACCAGCATTGTTCAATTTGCAATGTGTGTTTTTATTTACATATAATAATTATCAGTAAGTGCTCTAAAAAGTAAAGCTGTATAGTATAGTGCTTTCTTTATGTTCAGGTACGGAAACATTACATGGAATATATTATAAAAATGCTGTCTTTAAATTACGAGACTAACCAAAGACTCCTTAACAAGAATATCTACTTGCCCAGTGCAATATGGAGGTGTGCTAAAAATATAGAAATGAGTGCAGCTCAAACTTGCATGGTAGTGCAGCTGTATAGAAAAAATGTTACACAAGCGGTGAGTTAATTTACAACTTTTACAAATGATTGGAATGGATGAATTGGAAATCTTTCAGTAGACCATCATTAGGCAATATAATATGATTATTATCATGTCTATGTTTCATCAGAAATAGGGCTAATGTTCCAAGTCCCTAGGCCGTACTAAGCAAGAGGAGTGGCATAATGATGGAGCGTGAGAATCAAAAAGAGTGACCAGTTGCTAACCGATCACCTATTTAGATAAAACCCTAAAATTACATTAATTCCCAAGTGTTATAGCCAGGTAATTCTCCATATGAGGAGAATTACCTGGCAGACATTATGGTTTTTCTTTGTTCCTAGATTAGCTAAAAGGAAAATTAACTAAAATGTTTCTTATCCTTTTCAGATTAAAGATTTAAAAAGAGATACCACAAAAGGTAAATTGAACAAGAAATTATATGAATGTTTGAGAAACCAACCTGTGAATGAAAAGAAAATACAAGTAACAATAGACAGGTCAAAAGGCTGCTCTTGCAAGTGTTCATGTTCCCAACGTAAGAGGCCCAGACTTTCAGAATCTCCACTCATGCAAACTGCCTCAGCAGAACTTTTAAATACTCCTCATCCTACCATGTCAGTGCCAGAAAAGCCTGTTATACCTCAAATGACACAAGTTTGGAATAGTGTAAACCAACCAAAGGGTATATCAAATGAAGCACCAAGAATGTCTGTTGAATCCCAAGACTCAGATGATGTAATGTCAAAAATGGAAAAAATATTTGAAGGCCTTCCCAATGAAGATGACATATTTGAGGGAACTTTTTGTGACACCTATGAGTTCTTAACACATGAAGATAACACCAAAAAAATACAAACAGTGCCAGATTCCCAGATTCAAACTATACCAGAAAAACAAGACACAATAATTGAGAACCATGCAGCTCAAATAAAGTCTCTTGATGAGAGATTAGCCTCTCTGACCGGAATGTTGGCAAACAATAATGAGAGTGTGATTCAGCAAAAGCCTGAAATAAAAAGAAAAAAGAGTCCTAGTAAATGGCTGTGTGAAGAATATTTCCTCAAAGTTAAGTTACATGAACAACTAGACCTAATAAGAGATACTAACAGGAAAAAGCTATTGCGGGTAAGGGAAATAAAAATATAATAAAACATTATTTATATTTGGGTTTAAAAATTACTTAACTTTTTTGTTTCTAGATTAAACAGATTATGTCAGAATTGTTTGGTGAAGATAGTGATGACGAAGATGTAGTGTCGCCTTTGGATGAAACCCAAGATTTTGTTGTTAGTTGTAAAGAGAGAATTGCACCCTGGGTTGTGAAACTGCTTACACCATGTTATATCCAGAATCGCATTAAAGGAAAGGCACTGTTCAAGTCTTTAGCCAAACATTTGCTCAGAATCATTTATCAATGTAGTCATTATCCAAGTAAGTATCTAATACATTGTTTATGAGATGACTGATTTGAAATGTACTAACACTACTGTAGCTATACAACTATATTGCAGTTTTAAAACACTATTTGATTTTGCTCAAATTCCAGTCTAGTAATAATACAATATTTTTATATTTGTATTTCAGGTGAATATGAGGTGCAAAGTTTCATAACCGATTTCCTGGAGAATCATGAAACAATAAAGTGTGAAGACGATTTCAAGCAGTTTAAGATTGATAACTTGGCTACTAATTGAATCTAAGTATGTAAGTTAGATGATTATAAGTTTATCCTTTTTTTGCCTGGCCAAATAAATTTTTTTCGGCTATTTGATATAATTTAATTAAGTACAATAATTTGCACTTCTTTTTTTATTATTTGATACTCTCGAATGTTATTCATAAAATAATTTAAAGGCAACTAATGCATAACATTTTGCAAAATGTTAATTTTCACTACATATTTACTATTAAACAATTTATATCAAAGTAGCTGCGCCCCGCGGTGTTACCCGCGGAAAAAGTAGCGATGTGTTAATTCAAGGTGTCAGCTTCCTGCATACCAAATTTTATCAAACTTGGTCCAGCCGTTTGGGCGTGAAGTAACAAACATACACACACATTCAAACTTTCGCCGTTATAATAAAAATGTGATGAGCGCTACTATTCCCCTCATTCGAACGAATATATTGGGTCCATCCTTCATTTCATGCCAACTGTCTTTTGTGCTCTGAGTAAATCCAACTTTAATATTTATACTAGTGTTGTTTGAGGAGAAAAAATATGCTAAGATGTTAACTATATAATTGTACTTGAATGTCTAATTAACTTGACTTAATGTTGAACCTGTGCAGTTCATTTTTATGGTATCCATCATCTTCTTCGTAAACTATATATAGTTAGTAAGTCCTAACATCCATGCTGACAAAATTTATTGCTTCACTTGACCAGTGGTATCCAGGGGGTCCATCACAACTCCTTAGTGGTGACGGGAGATTCGTTATTTTGTTTTAGTTACTGACAAAATTTATTGCTTCACTTAACCAGTGGTGTCCAGGATGACTAATTACAACCCCTACGTGGTGTAGACGGGAGATTCGTTATTTTGTTTTAGTTTGGATAAATGTGTTATTTTGTATAATACAATAAATACATTTGTCATGCCTACCCATCGGCTTTAATTATTTCTCTTCCTTGTCACTAGATGTGTAGATGTGCTATGAGGTAATAATAAAAACAAAAATCTTTTATAACTATTATTTAATTAAAGTAGTTATGACTTATATAAAATGCAATAAATATTTTAAGGCGAAATGGTAGCACACCTCGGCGGAGGTGGCGCCCGCCCTCATTTGAAATGAATTGTATATGGTGATGATTGGCTATTTGAGTTCCAACAATGTCTGGAAGGACCTTTGAATTATTTTATAAACAACCGTTGAAAGTAATCGCGCAAGGGCTCTTGTCCACGTATCTGGTTTGCGCCGTGACGGGTCGCCGGGCGCCCGCGCCGGCGACGGCGCTACTATTGGGGAAAACTCGTAAGGGCTCTTGTGTTGCTGTGAAACTCAAAACTTGATAGACTATCAATAATAATTTCAGCGGTCATTGATGGAATAATTTTAATGTCTTTCTGGAATTGTTGATTGTCACCTTGTTTCTGCTGGGTTTTGCTACCGTACCATGTCGCCTTAAAGTATTTAAAGTATTCTCAATGAGGTCTTTTCAGAATAGAAATTTAAAAAAATAAGTCTAGATGGCGTTGATAAAAAGGCATGTGTCAATGTCATAGATGGCAATATTGAATGTCCTGTCACTCTCTTTAGGGGTGGGTCGTCAACGGTTTTGTCGTCGACGAAACGAGACCGTTTTCCATCAACTTTAAACGAGTTTATAAAACAGTCTAATTTTCGACTAGTTAGGAACCACATTGAGGAACTATGACAACGTAAACTAAACTTTTATTGCACGATTCAACGACAACGTCGACGTCGTGCGTGACGTGAACTAGACTAGAGTCAAATGAGACCAAAAAAATAACGTAAATTATGTCTAAAAACCTGTTTATAAACTAAAAATACAATCTATGCGTATGACAATAGAATTGAACTGCGCCCACTCAGTGCACGGATTTCGCGCATGCGCGCGGCAGAGACAGTCATATCGGCAAATATTAAAGTATGAATGAAGCGAACAGATTGCTAGCTTCGGTTGGCGTAGCGAAGCGACGAGGAGTCACGATCATTATCATTCGATCATTTCGGTTTATCATTCGACGGTAAACTAGTCTAATAGTTCATGCACTTCATGCCAGTTAACGGTTGAAATAAACCGTTCGTTCATTCAACGACCATGTCTACTCTCTAGGTATCTATGTAGGTAATATAAACATAACTATTTACTGTTTCATTTATAATGTTTGCCTATTAATATTCTAACAAAAAAAAATACTACGTTGTAATTATGGTTAGCCCATGTATTGTGAAAAACTGTCAAAATATTGGCACTCGTCGTTTTCCTTAAGACGAAATCACAATGGATACAAGCTTTACGACATAATATCAAGTCTGGACTAACTTTTCATAAGAATTCTCTCATATACAATGTCCTTTTTTATTAAGTACAAATATTTTAAGGGGTGATTCAGACCATCATTTTGAACAACTTTTCCCAATAAATGTACATCGAAATACGAAAAAAAAATTTTAGGTTTTCATAGAAATCGAAGTAGTCACGTGATATCATTACTATGGAAAATGAAAAAAAAAATTCGTATTTCGATATACATTTATTGGGAAAAGTTGTTCGAAATGATGGACTGAATCACCCCTTAAAATATTTGTACTTAATAAAAAAGGACATTGTATTTACTGAATTAAGGGAAAATTCTTAGTAGAATGTAAATTGCTTACATTTTACAAGCACAGCATTTTTGACGTACTGGGCGTTTTTTCATGAAACGCTTTTTGAAACTGGTTTCTACGAGAGAAACGAACGAGCGGTTTTCGATTCATATACATAGTTATACTGAGAACGGACGACCACACCGGGTGAAACGAATAACGAAACGATCCCCGATATTCAAAACATGAACGAACATTCCTTCCGTTCCGCCCGTTTATATGTTTTTTCTCCTACAAACACGTTTCTTTCGTAATGTTTAAGCAATTTTAAATCTTATTTAAAGGATAGAGAAAGCAGTTTTTCGTGAAACTGGTTCTCAATCCAGTTCCTTTGCCAGATGAAACCAGTCCGTTCCGTTTTCTGCAAAACCCGTTACGTACGACCCACCACTATTTGACACTTGACCAAGGCATCAACGCCATCTAGTGAGAAAAAGAGTTACTATTTTTTTTTTTAAATGTCACTTTGAAAACCCCTCATTATCTACACTTTGTCACCTTTTCTATTCAACACTTAGTCACCTTTTGCTAAATAGTCGTGTGTGCTGCCATCTCTGTGAGGCTACCCTGCAGCTCCAGTTTTGCCTACGTACGGGCCCTCCAATATTTTCTATGGCATTGGGTATCTGTTACGTTAGTAATTTTATTATCTTTGATTCTGTAAAGCTTATATTCTACTACTGTTTTGCAACATTAGTCAACAGTCTCTTAGAGCAGAATGTGTTTTTTGTAATTATAGAAATAGTATATGTACGGTATTATGTAGAAATTAATGTTTGATGTGATGTTATTGTTGTATTAAATAACATTAGACTACTTAAGGCTCGCCGACTACATTTTCTCATTCAAAAATATTGAATAAAATACCAAATACGTAATATTAATTTTATTTCTTAACCTTTTTGGGCAATGAACCGCTTTCATCACTTGTTTTCCTTTTCTGTACAGGAGAAAACCAAGAGCTTAGGGTTTTCTGAGAACTTTTATTTTTAGATATTGTAATTTTTTTATTGCAGTCATCAGACTTGTTTTTTGAATTGTTCACCAAAGTTGCTACAGGGTGGTAGGATAATATTTGGGCTGGCTTTAGGTAGGAGAGAGCCATGTCTGGATTTACATTATCAATGTCAAGCCAAGCCTGCAAAAAAAAAACTTAATGAAAATGATTGCCTTATTGTAGGTTCAGTTTTTATTGACCTGTTAACGACCTATAAGCAAAGTGCACAACCTACACGAGAAGACCCACCAGGTAAAACAAAAATAATTTATTTATTTTTGGGTATTTGAACAGATGTAATGATGGATTTGTAAACCTGTCCCTTTAACCTATCTGGCATTTTGGGATCACAAATGACACATCGCCTACAACGTAGACGCTTCCAACGATACATCATTTGTCAGAGTAGGTATATTATTATGGATATCTTTGAAGATACAAGGGAACACATGGATATATATACATACATAGCGGCGAAACACATAACCATCCTTTTGGCTTTGCTGTAGTAGTAGGTAAAATAATTGGCCAAGTGCGTGTCGGGCCACGCGCAGTGTAGGGTTCCGTAGTTGTAATGCCAACTTTGAGTTTACGTCACTAAAAACGTCTAAAACGTCTAAGTATCTAAATTTGTATGAAATTTACCTTTTCGTTTTATATTTTTTCATTTTATAAGTTGATCGCCTATAACTTTTTAATTTGTTAGCCCTACTTAGCTCTGATAGTTTTCCTTTTAACTACATTATATATACTATAGCTGTGATTTTTTCACGTGTTCTTATATAACCGTTTAGCAGATAGATGGGGGGGACACGTGACTTTATCAAAAAATTTCACTTTAAACCTAAATATTTCAGACACGGATCCCTAAATCGAAAAATGGTGTTTGCAAGCTCACAATATTTTTGAAAGACTTATTTAACGATACCCCACATAATGTTTGTAGAGAAAAAAAATATGGACTTTCACTTTACTTGTATGGCAGCTACCCTAAAAAAATAATTATTTCCATATTTTATTTTACGACTTTTTCGCCATGATTGATATACAAATCCATGCCAAATTACAGCCTTCTAGTACTTATAGTTTCTGAGTAGGACCGCGGACGGACAGACAGACAGACAGACAGACATGGCGAAACTATAAGGGTTCCTTGTTTACTACGGAACCCTAAAAAATGGTAAACCTAAAAGTCATGGGATCATGCTACAAAGAGTATACTGACTTCTATTTGTTCTTGAGTATCCAAAATAGCTGGCATTCTGTGATGCAACCAATCAAGTGTGCTGTTGGAGTCCATAGTTATTATAGAATAAGAGTAAATGATGACATCTTCATTCTGCCAAATGTTGTATAAGCCAGCCATTAATAGAAGACGCACCCCTTTCCACCCATTGACTTCATCAAACTCATTGTTCCAAGTGTTAGGTTCATCAATCTGCAATATATAAATACCACGTTGTTAATATGCATCCAGATTCAGACATTCTTTTTCTTAACTGGTGTCAGGTGTTAGATAGCATAGCTTGACAACTGACATACAATAATGACACCCGAGACCAACGGCTTTACGTACCTGACGATGCACGGAGGATTTTTATTGCCACTTGTGGTCACCAACTATGTGCAGACCACAACCAATGTTGCTTAACTTGCAAAAGCGCTAGTAATGCGTACTACCGCTGAGCTTGTCCATTAGGTCCTGCAGGCATTAAGACACCATGACGGTCACCTGGTGACTTGTCTACATTGCTGGCAGTCAAGGTGTTAACATTAAACTAGCACTCATTGTATAAATAGTTTATGGGTAGTGTGCCAATTTACAGGTACCTACCATCTGAATCTTTTGTCAGCTTTAACTATGGAATGGTATGTACTTTGTGGTTTTAACTCTGAACCTAAGAAATTGTTTTTGGAATTAATATAATAATATATATATTTCTTATTCTACACACAAATTATTTATCATCATCAGGTCTTTTTAGTCTCCACTGCAAGAGCATGAACCTCTCTGTACTACCAGAGCCAGTGTATACTTGGCCAGAGCAGCAAGAGGACTTGGCCTATACTCTCCTCACTGGCTAGACAGGTTGGAGAGGTCTCATTGCTTTGTTTAGCTTGTATTTCCTAAGTCGCCTTTTACGACATCCACGGGAAGACTTGGAGTGATCCTATTCTACTTTTCCAGAAACCAGCTTAAATTATTTATATATATAATAGAAAGGTATTAGTTTAGATCCTATATTCCATAAACTTTAAATCATTTTCAAATAAGCTCTCACCTGTATATCCTTATCTTGTGGTGCATATATATAGTAAGGCTGTTTGACTTTTTGTGACTTGTCAGTTGTTTGCCACTCGTAGAACCCTTCAACAACAATAACACACCTGCCACCGTCTCTCAGAATGGGATTGTACAACTTTGAGTTTTTTATGTTCTCTAAACGGCAGTTATTTGTACTTAGATTGTGCATTTTGTAGGAACCCTGAGAAATGATTCAGGATTGAGTGTCTAAAGCACACACTAAACTTGCAGACACCACTCGGGCCAGCATATACATAATATGTAGAAAAGATTATATATATAAACATTCAGAGGGTTAACCAGTTAAGTTTAAAAACTAAATAAAAATTTTGACAAAAATTTCTTTTGCAACGTAATCATAACACATTATGGGGTCAATCAATTTTTAACCCTTTCACAGCGAGAGTTTATATCAGTTGTCATGCCCCGAGCGCGAGACATTGTAAATCTAACATACCTATCTACAACCAAAAACGGATATATGGATACGTAAGTTATGTGCCATACTAGCATTTTTTTTTTGTCGCAAACATGCGACCTTCACCAAATGGGCCTGACAATGTTTGTCACATATATGCGACGCTTGCGGTTAAAGGGTTAAACAACATTTCCAAAATAGAGTTAGTTTCTAAATACTGTAACCCTTTGTAATTACTAGAAGTACTAGAACCAGTATTACTTTATGCCATGGAGGTATTATACCCCACATCATTGGCTTCAGTACTCGTTCAGTTTTGGCCGCATTCTTGTATCTGCTGGCAGACACCAACACTGGAGTGACATCAGTTGGAGCAATGTTGTAAGACGGAACATATTCTTTGCCGTTGTTGTGTTCAAGTAACCAATCTGGTTTGGTGTAAGTATGTTTCCCTTTAGGTCTGTAGCTGCAGGCACATTGCATTTGGTCTTTATTTAGTGATCTGGAAATTTATGGAGTACAGTATAGATATATTTTGCAGTGAGACAACATTTCATTACACAAACAACTAAATTTTCGAAACGACAAAATTTTCTCAAAAACTTACAACCCAGTGCGACCGCACATTTCTAAAAAATATTACGAAACTATAAAATAAGTCGCAGTTATAAAAAATCTGAAATTCGATGAAAACTTGTGCCAATATTACTTTTGTTTTATTCACTCACTCACTACATTAGATTTTATCACAAAAAAAATAAATAAATAAAAATAATCGCATTATACAATTCGCGCCTAAACAGTGGGTTTTAAAATATATAAAAACTTATTGACATTGACAGTAAGATGACAGCACAGGTACAATTTTAACAAGAATTATGCAAGAGAATTCGATGACTGTACTAATAAGTGTACTCATCAGAGATATGGGACTAAAGCATAGATGGAGCCTAAAATACATGAATAATAATAAATTCCTTTATTTCAGGCAATAGCATTGTACTTACAAATTTTGTACAATGCCAGAGACCCATATTATAAATACCTTATAACTAACATACATAATATATATAATTTATATCCTAATTTACACGTAGTGTCGGCGACGTGTGACGCACAGTATCGTCGGGTAGCCGACCTCGGAACCTCCGAAATACGACACCCTGCGGCCAGAAGTCCTCCTTCATGAAGGTTGGCAGATGATGCGTCGGCACTCTCACCACATATGAATTAAAATTCGCTTTGTGGCGAGACTGCAGCCGTTCAACCCTCAAGGTGAAGTTGGACTTCTTTCGGACGTAGTCCACGACCTCCTCTACCCTCGTAGACCAGTGCAGACGGGACACGTACAGCTGCGTCGATGGTACGGCAGGACGCAGCGGACAGTCCGGTCCGGGCGGTGCGGTTCCGCAGTTGTTGCGGCTCACGGGCTTCCTCCTCTTCCTTTCCACCCTCACGAAGCCCTCTTCATCGCGCTGGTTCCTCTCGGGACCCGATGGTGGCAACGGCTTGGTAGAAGCTGGCTTACGCCGTCTCCCTGTTGGCCCCTGTGCCAAAAGCCGCGTTGTGGCCGCGGCGGCACACCCGGGCTCGACGTCACCGGGGCGGGTGCGGGGGAGCGGGCGGCGGGCTGTGTATCGCACACAACAACAGGCGGCGACTGCAAACTGCTGACGGAGACATTTTGCGCTCCGCCTCGTCGCATGTTTACGTTAGCAGTCTCAGTAGGTGACCTACTTACCGAATCACCACTTTTTAGGGTTCCGTAGCCAAATGGCAAAAACGGAACCCTTATAGATTCGTCATGTCTGTCTGTCTGTCTGTCCGTCCGTATGTCACAGCCACTTTTTCCGAAACTATAAGACCTATACTGTTGAAACTTGGTAAGTAGATGTATTATGTGAACCGCATTAAGGTTTTGACACAAAAATAGAAAAAAAACAATAAATTTCGGGGGTTCCCCATACTTAGAACTGAAACTCAAAAAAAAAATTTTCATCGTACCCATACGTGTGGGGTATCTATGGATAGGTCTTCAGAAATGATATTGAGGTTTCTAATATCATTTTATTCTAAACCGAATACTTTGCGCGAGAGACACTTCCAAAGTGGAAAAAAGTGTGTCCCCCCCCCCGTAACTTCTAAAATAAGAGAATGATAAAACTAAAAAAAATATATGATGTTCATTACCATGAAAACTACCAGCGAAAATTGGTTTGAACAAGATCTAGTAAGAAGTTTTTTTTTAATATGTCATAAACTGCAATTTACCTTTCATTCAATCAACTCGAATATAAAAATTAAAAAAAAATACTACTACGGAACCCTTCATGGGCGAGTCCGACTCGCACTTGGCCGCTTATTAATGTTAATAATTCGGTACGTAGCTCACTGATGGTAGATTCGGAGACCCCTAACCTACACTGTACTTCGGCAAGGCTGGCTTTCAGGGCGATGATGTCCTTCAGCAGCCTAGTGACATCGACGTGGTCGAACGTGACGGGAGGCAGCTTGTCCAGCCGCTTCGCCACGAATGTGGGCACATCATCTGGGTCTGTGACCTTCAGCAGGTTGATTATATCCTGCAAGCTTCTTTCCCCCTTTTCATCCCTTCTGCGGGACGGCATTCGGTTGGCCATGTCGAGACTCCTGTACAGCAGCTCCTTGCCACTGCAAATCTCCTCTAACTTGAAGTTAGACTTGCAGATCTGCAAAATGCTGATCTCGTCCATGGTATCGATGGCGTGCTGGATGAACGCCAACAGTTCGTTCGCTATGAGTGTTTCGGAACTCATAGCGGTATCGGGCAGCGGCTAAGCCGCACAATTCGCGAATAAATATTCGTGACAGTGCAATGCGGCAGTACGCGACTGTTGCCGAGCGCGTATCGCTGAGCACTTGAATAGCTGTGCTCTCTCTTACGATAAATTCTTTGTGGCAGAAAGAGAGTTTTAGTGTTCTCATATTTATACTATAAATTGTACTATCGTACCAGGTTGCCTATAGATACTAGAAGTTTTTATAGGTACCATAAACAAAGCAAAAATCAATAAGGATGGGACACACATAAAAATGTCGATATTAAATATAGCCTAAACGTAAATTAATGTTTATCTATATATGGATTTGTTATAAAATATAGTACCTATCGTTGAGTTAGTATCTCATACATAACACAAGTCTCGAACTTACTTTGGAGCCAGCTCAATTTGTGTGATTTGTCAGTATTTAGATATTTTTTTAATCTATAGTCCGTTTTAAGTACATTTAAATTTTACCTTACGTCAGAAAATTAATGGGTGAGCTTCTGAGATAAGGGAATATAAAATAGATTCCTTAATATTTAGTTACTATAAGCAATAACTTTGTCTAGCAAGCATTATAATGTCTTATTATCACTTGGTCCATAACATTTACAATGACTATTTTTTTTATTGAAATAAGAAGAATAAAAAAAATACATATTGACAAATAGAAATAAAGTAAAAAGTTAACTACTAATTAAGTCTAAAAAATCGAGCCTATGTGGCATAGTGCTAAGAACGCTGGCCGGATTTCTGCGGTGGATCGCAATACTGATTCGTCGTGCGAAATAAATAATGATAACCTATATAAATTATTACCTATATACTATGTGATACTTCCAAAAGCGCACAGCACGACGCAATATCCAAAGATTGTAAGTTTCTTATGTCATGATTTGTGATATAAAAAAAATATTATAACTAGTAAGTACTTACATACTTTTTTTAAAATAAACATCTAAAAGGATAGTCGTTCTTGTTAGCCGTTATAATTTCCATATCAAGCTAGATCAAGTAGAAAATAATAAAAATTTGAAACATATAACGCATTTATTTGCATACTCTTATTTGTACACACATTGTCAACCGGCACATTTTCGACCGGCACATTTTCGACCGGCACGTTGTCGACCGGCACATTTTCGACCGGCACGTTGTCGACTCTCAGCATGGACGCCTCAAGCTAAAAATGAGTATTATTTTGTTACTAGATAAATAATTACACAATTGAATTACACAATACAGTAATCATTATTAACTTACTGTTGTTTATCGACCTGAGCGGCTCAGTTTGGTAACGCAGCCGAGGAACATTGTCCACATCCATTGAAGTCGCAACCTGAAATTTATATATATTTTTGAACCACCAAAAACGAATGTTTTTTTTACAAAAAAACGTTCTTTTATTGACTCCGCGTTTGAAAAATGACACTACAAGGCTCAGTCGATTTTTGTAATTATAAATCTTACCAAAGAGCAAAGGCGTAGAGAAGATACCGCACTTTTCTTCAATCTACGCCTCTTGCTACTATGAAGCAGTCGTTTTCGAAATGCTGGCTGCAAATGCGACGCGATTTTGGCCAAGACCAATTTGGCCTTGACACTGCGTCTACCCACATTTGTTTCAATATGCTATCATCGGGTAATCTGGAATAGACAATTAAAAATAACTACGAACACAGAAAATACAAGTTTATTGTAAGCCTAACAAATTAAAAAATCCCCGACGACGCTATCTAGTGATGAGTGGTGGAACTATTACATATTTCAACCGATGTTAAGTGGCATTGATATCAGGTAAAACCCCGACAGCCCGACTTTTAAGTGTTCACCCCCCTAAAATCTTTTGAACTGCTGAACCGATTTTCCTCAGGTATAGCTAAAAACCAACGCAAGAAAACTTGCTTTCACGTATAAAAAGTACTTATCGGAATCGGTTCATCCATTTGAGAGCTACGATGTCGCATACAGACGCACAAACAAACAGACACACATACATTGGCATACATACATACATACTATCACGTCTTTATCCCTAATGGGGCAGACAGAGCATTTTGGGTCTTGTAGCTCTATGCAGAGCCCAGGGCTGCAAGACTCAAAAGCCACTTTTAGCGTCATGGTGGGCGAGAAGATGGAAAAGCAATCAATACAGTGACGGGTTGCTAGCCGCATCGCCTGTTAAATGATTCACATACATTGGCATCAAACCTATAATTTAATACATTTTATTTATTTTCTTTTTTATTGCGTGGTTAAAAGTATATCTATTCTACGAACTAAGTATCGATAGCTTTTTCTCTGAGATAGAAGGAAAATCCCATCACTATTACCAAAACAACAATCAAATGTGATATCACGATTTAAATTTGCCATAATTTTGCCATAACCATGATTTATTCACCTCAAAACACTATTTATAAATAGTATTATAGCTATTTGCTATTTCTGTTGCTCATAACTTAAAATACTAAGGAAAAAAAACAATTAAAGATACACAAAATGAAGACTTACCTATGGAAGCTGATAAAACTTGCTTCATTTTCCTTTCTAGAGGAATGGGATTTACAGCCCAATACCACACACGCCATGCCGGTAGTGTACTTATTTGAAAAAGTTGCACTTTTACTTTAAATTAATTAAAATAAACATAAATTATTAGAGATATCTGATACCGGCGGGTGGATCCTACAAATTGATTTAATTTGATGCATTTTTTATCTTCCACAGGAATTTCTCTCTAATATCAAGCTTTTGGCATACATTCTACAGTATACATTACTAACAACTTTTTACAAGTAGTTGGACCTTGTTATCCGTTATAGATTTTGAGTAATAAAAAAATGTATGTAAATTGTCGTGAACGTAATGACGTCTAAAGGAGCGTAATGACATTTATACGTGTTGGTCCTATTTTCTTCATAAGAATTAGTTATACTAAATAAAAGACAAAGTAACATCAGTACTTGGTTTATTACTTAATATTACAATTAAGATTGAGTAATCAGAATAACATTTTTTTTTGTATTAGTCTCATCAGGAGATCACCAAGTTAATTGAAAAATAAACAAATAAAGTTCTAAATTTCAACCTTGACTTATTTTTATCAAGAATAATTCAAACTTACAATATACAGTACAAATATACTTACTAAATAACCTTTGTTTGTACCATTAAATATATTTAATATCTTTTTTACATTTTGTCTGTCTATACACGGTGATTTTTTATTGGTTCTGAAGCCGAAGGCCACTTCATAGGCATCGTTAGTAGGACCTAATTAGCTGGTCAAAATAAAAATTCAGAAACAAAAAATGTTGACTAACACTCGAAAGTAAAATTGTGAGGTCAATTAGTAGTACCGCCGCCATACACCGCCCGCCGGCCGGCCGGGGTCATCGACATTACGCAGTAGGCGGCCGGCGTATAACTACGTGGTCTCGATCGAAAATCATTTACGCAACTTTTTTATCTTATGACATACAGAAATTTGAATTACGTATATGGATAGAGGAATTTATTTACTATACGACATTTTTTTTTCCAAAACCAATGAAAAGTCAGCGTGTATGTATGTTTTTTCACCCATCACGTAAAAACTATATTTATGGCAGATTTTTATGATATTTGGGATGTTGGTAGCTAAATGATGAGGTCAACATTTAATATGCAGTTTATTAAAGAGAAATATCTGATTCCTAAGGAAATATACAAAATACGTCACACGAACGATGTCGCGGGCGCAGCTAGTATATACAGTACACATGAGTATGAAACAATCTTGTTTGTTTAATAGTAAATAGTCTACGATTAACAAGAACTTATATTATCACACAATATTTTGTCATTACGTTCACGATAATGTCATTACAAAATATCTAATTTTAACGTAATAAGAATATATTGTGTGTGTAAAGAGTAAAACTACACACAATTATTATTGACCACCAGGGTCTACCATATGCATAAATCCGAATTTATTTACGGTTGATCCTTTTGAAATTACACGCACTTTGCTGAATGACGCAAAGGTGTGACAAAACACTGCGAACGAAACTTGGTCGACGAAATAGCAATAAGACACGTCTTTCTCCCACTGACTACGGGCGGCAAATGAACGCCGGCCGGTGGGCGGGTGTTCCATGGGGTTTCGACGCGTCTCGACACGAGCAAACATGAACGGAGACGTTCAAATGTCGAATTGTCATCGTGAACTGAATGACGGGTTTACAGTGACAAAACTTTGAACTTATTTATTTTCTTAAATATTAATTTTTATATATTATCATGTCAAAAAAATTAATGAGACACTCATCTATTTAAAGTATTTTTTTTTATTATTTTCTCTTTCTTATAGTTTTTTTTTGTTATTATATGTTGCCAAGGAGACCGCTTGGCTTCAAACGTCTGAATGACGTTTTGCGTAGTTTTTTTAATTTATTTTTTTAAATGCAAATAAAACACAAGTAAGACTTTCTTACCTTGATTATATAAACCAATTCACATAATATGCAATAAAAATTAATTTAGAAAAACGAAAATTTCATATGAAAATCGACGGTAGATTGGTGAGAACCAATTTTGTAGGATCCACCCCGGCACACTCGCGAACCTCTTAGAGCAAGGTTACACGCTCAGTTTGGCATCAGTTCAGTCTATCAGTCTGTTCAGAATGATCGGAGAATGATCGTGTAACCCACGAACTGACAGACTGATGGTCCGGACTGATGAAAATTAAATATTTTAAATAATTTCGTCAGTCTGTTTTAAATGATGAAAGACTGATGGGAGACTGATCGTGTAACCCGCTCGTATCATTCTCGCGTCAGTCACCGTCCGCGACGCAATGGAACAAGACCTTTTTTTTTTTTTTTTCTTTTCTTGATTATGGCGATCAAACTTCGTTGAAGCTTATTTTGCCAGTGTCTAGTAATATCTCTTTTATATTCCTAATCCTAAATCGAAAACTATACAATCAAAGGTTGGTATAGTTCTTTGATTGCTTCACGGGAGCTTCTGGCGACAAATCTATACGAGTCCACTGGTTTTCATAGCCGATTGAGTGGCGGACGGCGCCCAAAGACGCCCACCGCAGTCCGCAAATAAATATCACTACAACCGCACAATGACTGTCCACTTTAAACATTTCACATATTGTCCATGAGAATGAGCATTTATAACACCAAACTACACCAATTTCATATTATAAAGTCCACTAGAATCAATTTGCAAAACAATTTAAAGCAAAGTCCAACTGGACCCCTTGACTTCCCGCCAAAAACTCCAAACGCGGAGTCACTAAACGAACGGTTTTTTGTATGGAAAAATCATTCGTTTAGGTGACTCCGCGTTTCAAAAATCGCACTTCAGGAGTGCTATTTTTCATTGAGGGACTCAGCGAAAAACAATATTTATAGTAGTATAGTATTTATAGCAATATAGTATAATATTTATAGTAGTAATAGTTTTCCAACTCACCGCTCGCGTAAAATACAAATTGATCGTATTTTTTAAATCGTCGTGTCGTGTCAGCGAAAAACAATATTGTTTTACGCAGAAAACATCGATAATTTGTCTATGCTTTTCTAAAAATTCGAACATGAATAAAAAAGCAACGTGAAATGGAACGGATTTCCCATGATTGCTTTCGATGACATATCTACGCTACAAATGTCAAAATTACGACTGGTCAAGACCACTCGTTGCAAATCCTTCGCAAAATACCGATTCAAAAATGCGCCCGTTTGGAAACACTCGCGCAAACCATTCGTAATGTGACAAATTATTTCAAAAATACGTCTCCAGGGGCTATTTTTCATTGAGGGACTCAGCGAAACACAAAACGTGTAGTTTTCCAACTCACCGCTCGCGTAAAATACAAATTGATCGTATTTTTGAAACCGTCGTGTCTGTCAGCGAAAAAAGCAAAAGTTGCATTTTGAGAAACATGTACTAGATACAGTTCGAATCTGTTTTTATAGAATAAAAAATCTTTATAGGGTTCGAGACTATTTATCCGTTGACCTACGTATAAAGCTTTGTGATAGTCTCATTCTTTCAAAACTAAATTATGGTGATACAGTGTTTGGTCAGAGTTAATTCAAAGAGCCCAAAATATCTGTGTTAGATTCTGTTTCCCAGTTCCAAAAAGGTCTCATATTACCCCGTTCCTCAATAAACACAAATTACTGAACATGACTTCACGTCGCTCATATCACTTATCTACTCTTTTGTTTGGCATTATAAATAATAAGACTCCTATTTATTTGTACCAGAAATTAAAATTTTCCTGTAGAAATAGTAGACTTCCCTCATTACTAATCTGCCCACAGTATAAATCCTTCGCATTCCGTGTTAGTTTTAAATATGCCGCCACGAAATGTTGGAATAATTTGCCTCCACCTCTTAAAAATGCCAAGTCTGTTTTAGGTTTTAAAAGACTTTCCAAAAAGCATTTTCTGGACATTTAATTTTAAATATCTGTGGGACAGAAGTCACTTTTCAAAGTTAGACTTATTAGTTAGTGTTAGTACCTACCTATCTTTACTATTAATTTTAAAAATTAGTTGCAAATCCTTCGCAAACTACCAATTCAAAAATTCGCCCGTTTGGAAACGCTCGCGCAAACCCTTCGTAAAGTGACAAGTGATTTCAAAAATACGTCTGGAGAAGTATTTTTGAATCGGTAGTTTGCGAAGGATTTGCAACGAGTGGTCTTGCTTGACCACTCGTAATTTTGACATTTGTAGCGTAGATATGTCATCGAAACCAATCATGGGAAATCCGTTCCATTTCACTTAGCTTTTTTATTCATTTTCGAATTTTTAGAAAAGCATAGTCAAATTATCGATCTTTTCTGCGTAAAACAATATTGTTTTTCGCTGACACGACGGTTTCAAAAATACGATTAATTTTTTACGCGAGCGGTGAGTTGGAAAACTACACGTTTTGTGTTTCGCTGAGTCCCTCAATGAAAAATAGCACTCCTTCATGGTATTCTCTGCTTTAATGTTTATAAAAATATTTTCCCCCTTTGACGTTTGCGATTTGCGTTGTCAATGTCAAATCAAGTCAAAGCTGCCCTCTTGCAAAGTTGGTAGGTACCTACCTTCCCAGCAGCTTCCTCCTTGGACAATCAAGATTCAAGATAATCAAGATCAAGCACCTAATATTTTTCTGTGTGGCTGTGGACAATAGGACAATACTATCTTATTTGTGAATAACTAACTACCTAGTTATCTGTGTCGTGAGCTTGCAGCACGAAGTCTTTATATACTCTGCTTGCAACCATGCAGCAAGCAAACAGCAAGGCATATCATAATATGTAGGATAAAATCTATCTAGATTTGTAGGGATATGCATCCAAAATGCTATAATCCGGAAGTCCGCGGGTGTTACACAATAATGTGGAAATTTTATAGTAATGCGACGCGCCGCATTCGTGAAACATTTGAAAGAGGCACCAACCATTTCGAAAAACGTAGTACCACTACAGGTATTGCGAACACATCAGGAAATGGCTCTGAAGATAACAACAAATCGTCCGAACCACCGTGCCGCTGGTTTTCTTCGAGAAGGTGCTGGGATTCCAATAAAACAGTTAACACTAATCATGAGAGTTTGAATCGCAATCGGTTTGGTGCCATATCATGGGTAAGTTGGTTGGTTCAAGTTGTCTTTTGGGATTAAAAAATTAAACAAACCCTAACTTATGTATGTAAGCTATGCAGTATCGGCAAAATTCTTAATAGATTGCTGAATTTAATTTGCCAGGAACTGATAGTCTCATGACTATATCAGTTCTTGTGCCCCCAACATCAGGCATAGGAGTAAATCTAAATAAGTACTAACAACCAAAAAGGGGTATGGATATTATGCGAGCAGTGTTTTTTTTTTCTGGAAATATCTGATGCTCATGTAAGTTTAGTGTGGTGTAGTTTATTAATGCTTAAGAGAAAATATGCCTCAGTCCACTTGGAATCTGAAGTGAAAAACTGGTGATAAGTATTATATATATGTCGCAGTTAAATTGTATAATCCTTTGTTATTCAAAAACTCTAGCTGTTTGGCAATACAGCTCGGTTTTTTGAAACAGCCGAAAATAGTTCAGCTCGATTGTCAATGAGTTACGTAATTACGTTTAACAAAACAGCTAGCGTTGAGATGGCGTACAGGGTTGCCATTATTGTCTAGCTAAATGATTTTCAGCTATATTACAAAACCAAGCTGTAATGCCAAACAGCTAGAGTTTTTGAATAACAGCAGCAGATTATACAATCCAACTGCAACATACATACATATACTATACTATATGATGTAATATAGTCAATTTGATCTTATATTAAATACTTACAGGATCAGACATTAGAAAGAGGCTCCATCCATTTTAAAGAATGTAGTGCCACTACTGGTATTGCAAACACATCAGGAAATGGGCCTAAAGATAACAACAAATGGTCCGGACCACTGTCCCACTGGTTTTCTTCACGAAGATGCTGGGATTCCAATAAAACAGACAATACTAATCATGAGGGTTTGAATCACAATTGGTTTGGTGCCATATCATGGGTAAGTTGTTGGTTTATTTTTTAAACAATGTTCAACTTAAGAATTTGTTTACCAAGCTATGTGGTGATTAATTTTTTAGATGAATTGCTGTTTAACCCTTAAATGCATAGTGATGTAGATCTACATCATGCTAAAATTATTTTATTTAAATTATTATTTTTATTACTTTTAATATTGCATAATTTTTGACGTGACGTCTTAAATTAGGTTGCGGCTGGGAGTCACTTATGAAAAAGTGTAACGCTCGGTAACGTTACGATGAGTCACCGAACGAGAGAGAGGCCCGCCGAATGCCTTGCGTCTCTCTCCCACTCAACTATGTTATCTACGTTGTCACGTAAAATCTTCGCCCGTAAAACCAACTTTACAGGCAACCATTTTTTTCTTTCTATTTTTGTCTATGACAAGTCAACTTTCTCACAACAAACCCTAGATCCAAAATCCATATTTATTTTAAAAAAATATTTTGTATACTTAAAATGGTCAAACTGACACCAAATAAATTGCGTAAATTAAACATATTTTTATAATTCATAAATAAAAATGACGAAATATTTTATTTTATAAAAGGGGGCTATTTTTCAAAAATTCAGGATTTTTGTAAAATTTTGCCATAAAACTAGGCAAATATTTTTATTATCATTTTTCCCGTGTTATTTGGATCATTATTAACCCATAATTTAAGTTTTATGAAAATCAGAAAATACATGCATTTAAGGGTTAAATGGTTTTGTGCTCCCCATACACATACATTAAATTTTAATAATAATAATACATAAAATAAAATAATTTTTGCAGAGTGGAGCTCTAGTCATCGGTTGGTATACCAGTCAACTTATTCATTTAAAGTTGAAGTATCAGACCCGGGAAAAAAAGGAACAGTTTAAATCATTTAACAACATTCTCGCAACGTTGCATCCTTATGTTAATCATGTTATTAAGAGTCGCACACAGTTGAATTCCTCAAATACAGAAGACATTATTCAAAATCTGAAGCCGAAAATTCAATTAGTTTCAAATGACAATGACAGTGGAGATAAGCCCCAAAGCACCAATGGGAGATCAAGCTCGACAAGTTCCACTGATGAATTTCAAGATACTTTGAACTACATTGAGAACAAACTAGGCTGGGCTGCTATTCAGAATGGACAGCTAAATGATGGACTAAATCTGCTCAGGTTAGCAAATTTTTTGTACTTAATATAATTAAGAAGTAGGTATTCTATAATGCAGTCTTTCCCAAAGTGGGCGCTGCAGGTCTCAAGGGGGGCGGTAAGAGACTTAGAAAGAAATTTTTTTTTTTGCTAGAGCTTTATTTAGCTAGGAGGCCTCTTAAACAACGACTGCAAGAGCTCTCGACTCTCAACAACAACTTGTGAACATCAACTAATATGAATTAAAAGATTGCTCAAACTCTGTTCTACTCGTATATTTCTCTCCGCGTAGTTTATATATCTGTCCTATTTTATTGAATTCTCCGTTAATATACATATATAGGTCACAATAATTAATTAATTAAATTTAATTTGAAGTTATAGTGGTTTTTAAATAAAAATGGGGGCGCAAAAAAAATTTTTATTATCAAAGTGGGCAGTAGACAAAATAAGTTTGGGAACCACTGCTATAATGGAATGTTACTTGTTTATTTTTATTTCAGATCTGCTGCAAACAGAAATCATGCGCCCGCATTATATAACTTGGGGCTCTGCTATGAAATGGGCATTGGTTTGGATATCAATGAAAACAAGGTTTGTTTTACTTTTTTAGAAATAAATGATTCTTTCGACTAAAATATAGAAAACTGAAATATATAAGAAAGACTAAAATATATAAAATAACATGCTGTACGTAATAATCGGCGTCGGCAGATACAAAACTACTCATATAGTCTTTTAAGCACAATGGGACATTCTAACCTGACTCTAATCAGTCAGATCTAATGGAAGCCAATCAAAGGGCTTTAAATAGATCTAAATAAATAATTTGCTATTAACATGGTAGTAGCAGAGGACGAAGTGGAGATAATGATTTGTTGAGTGATGGGTTGCTCTGCATAGTCTTACTTCCCTCGAAGACAGTTTTCCGCAATTAGGCCCGAATTTGCCGATTCCATTTTGAGTGGGGACCAAACGCCGGCCTGAGTTTTGGAACAAGTCCAGCTTTAGAACGCCTACTGGCACCCAGCACGCTCTTCCGCCATGATTGTTCTAGGCACCTTCTCTCTGCATCGCCTATTAAAATGACTCATATTTTCACCCAATCCCTGGATCGGCTTCTAAGATCTGGCCTTACAAGAGAAGCTGGAACATCCTAATTTTTCTTTTTCTCCACTCCTGCATCGAAGGAAGACATTGTAGTTTACCAAAATGGCAGTCCCGGTGGTAAATGATTTCCTAGCTTACTAGACCATTAAAATTATTCGTGCCTTTTGTTTTTTGCCAGGCAATGGAGCTGTACCGGTCAGCAGCCTGCCTGGAACATCCCGATGCTCTTTACAATCTGGGCATCTACTACGCCCAGGGCCGAGGTGGGTTGGCAAAAGATAAAAACACTGCAACCAGACTACTTAAATTGGCTGCGGTGCAAGGCCACCAAATTGCGAAAGACGCCTTGAATTACTTGGAAGACCAAGTACAGACCGAACAAGAAACAGAGACATGGAGCTACCCGTGCGCCCCCTTCGCACAAACCAGTGATGGGCCGCCAACGCTATCGTCATTATTTTTAGAGAATGTAAATTTCTTACCTTCGCACAAATATACTGAAGCTGTGTTATAAATCTGTCAAAAAGATTGGTGGCGGTCTAACCATGTGGTTTTTAAATTTTGACATATTTTAATTGTATACATTTTACTGATTAGTTATTATTGTTAATTTTGTCTTTTTATTATATTTTTCTGAATTATCCAGTCATGTTTGTTTTGATTTTGAGTACCTAGGGACTGTATCAGGCGTGTTTAGCTAACTCTATGGTTTGGATATTAAGTTTTTTCGTTTTGTCTACTATAATTTTTTAACTTTTCTTCACTAGTCGTTATCCCGAATTATGGACTGCGACTCCTCTTGCGTTATTTATTGGAGAGGTCTCATTCATGTCCATCATCTGTTTTCGGGCTCATTTCAAACTTATTATTTAGTCTTATCTAATCTTCTACTATTGTTCGAAAATATATAATTATAAAATAATAAATTCTCCAGTCGTCGCTTACAAACGTCGGACTATCCTAGAAGAGTAGTCGCGGTCACTCGTTCACTGACTATATACATTGCAGAAATAAGAGTTTATTTTCTACTATATAAGTACATGCCTTCATGTGTTTCTGAACTTCAAGCATGTATGATGTGAAATCTCGCTTATTGAATTATTTGTCATTTATATAATTAGTTCGGTAGTGCAGATTAACGAAATAAAATTTCGTGGTTCGATTTGTTATTTACTGTTCATCAAGAAATTATATAGGTACCATAATTGTTGATGATGAACAGTTGTTCAATAAAGGCTCCTCCCTGCGCTAGCGACCTTGAAAACACAAAAAAATTAATTTCTCTTTCTGTAAGTGAGATTATTAGAAACCCTCGTACAACTTTTGAAGTTTCATTAGAACCTCGAAAGTTATTGAAATACTATCCGGTTTAGAAACCTTTACAAAAAGAGTCAAAAATGGCCGTTTTTAGTATTTTTTGCAAAGGAAAATTCAGGGTATTTTATTTCAATGATTTTCGAGGTTCTAATGAAACTTAAGGATACTAGCTAAAAAGTTGTACGAGGGTTTCTGATAATCTCACTTACAGAAAGAGAAATTTTTTTTTTGTGTTTTCAAGGTCGTTAGCGCGGGGAGGACCCTTAAGTGAAACCACAGTTGATGTACATAAACGACGCTATACATTTTCGTAGGAGTGAAAAAGTGATTAAATTGTGATAATTTTAAGAATTCGTTAGGTGAAAGTCCAATAAACAATTTAATGTCTTTATTTGTTTCTCTTTACCAACGACTAAATGCTCTTAAATATAAAATAATGTACACAATGGCAGTCACTCATTTACACACTCCGATTTTGTTTTAACATTGAATTATCTGTGCATAAAATAATACTTACATAATCCTAAAAGAAATAGGTATTCAAATTCTAGTCTCAGTTTGCGTTTCAAATGAAAATACCTCCTAGGTACATACTAAGCTTCCGACCTTCTAACATTTCCTAAAAGATACACAGGTCGTAATGCAAAATCATATTCAATACAAATTAAACATGATGTAGTACATAGCTACAATCACAATTCACATAGGAATGATTCCTTAAATACAATAAAATTATCATGACTGATAGATATCTTTACATGTTTGAGATATCTAATTAATTTTAATATTTTTAGTACATACAAGTTTTATCGAAAATAGATATGTTTAAATACCAATTTTACTTTCCAATCATAATAATATATTATTTCTTAATTAGTCGGCCACTGTTGTCATATTGATTACCTGCAAATCAAAAAGAACTATTAAATTACAGAATGAAACAGTGTTTAATATTAGCTTTTTTTTTTTTTTTAAATTGTGTCTCAAAAACGAGGATGAAAATTGTAAATTTCTTTATGAATCGATAGGAACTAAAAAATCCAAATTAGTGATGGGTCAAGGACAAAAACAGATTGGGCATATATATATTACGCTCTAATAAATGCCTGATCACTGGGCAGAAACAAATCATTTAATTTTAGTAAAAAGAAGCTGGAACTTATCGGTATTTTATAAATCATAACTGTAATAAAATAATTTGGTCATAAAATAATCCTAGTCAAGTTAAATCACAATAAATTCTGGTTAGCGCTCGCCCCGCGTCGACGCAACTGGAGAGCCGAAAGAGTGATATTTTGCCTGCTTTGACTAAGTCATACAATATCGATTTCAAGTTTTTCATTGTCAATATATGTATAGTCGTAATCTATGTTTTGTGCACGTTCAAATGTAGTCATTTCAATAAAAACGTAAATAAAAGTTCTGTTAATGTTTTTGCCCAGATAATGACATTTATGCAATGCGCGCAACATGCCCGGGCGTATGCCATCTCTAATACAAATATGTCGGTAGTTGTTTCGGATTGAAGGTTGTAGGGTTGCCGTGTGGTTTCCGGCAGAGTAGAATAGGGCCACTCCAAGTCCTCCCGTGGACGTCGTAGAAGGCGACTTAGGGCCGCGCTACAGTGAATTGGCATGGCATGGCATGGCAGAGACGCGCCGGTGCTCACGGCGCCGCGAGCCGCCGCGCGTCGCCTCACGCACGTCACTTCGATCAGTCAAGAGCCAACTCGCGGCGGACACCTTAGTGGAATTTCCACTAAATCTGGCTAACCAAAGTATTTATTCTGTGCTATTAATTTGGAATAGTATTTTTGGTTGTGCGTATTTCCCGCGCAGCGGAAGTGTCGATATGTTTATCGATGAATGAAATTTACGATAAACATATCTGGTATATATACTAGTACTCTAACTAAAACCAAAATTTGTGGTAAAACCTAACTTTGGTTAGCCAGATTTAGTGGAAATCCCACTGAGGTGGCAACACTGCAAGCATGGCGTGCGTTCGCCGCGAGTTGGCTCGCGACTGATCGAGGTGACGCAAGGCGACGCGCAGCGACTCGCGGCGGCTCGCGGCGCCGCGATCACAAACGCGTCTCTGCCATGCCAATTCAGTGAAGCGCGGCCCTTAGGAAATACAAGCTAAACAAAGCTTATAAAACTCTTCAATCCGTCTGACCAGCGTGGAGAGTGTAGGCAAAGTCCTCGTGCTGCTCTGGCCAAGATAGCTCTGGTAGTACAGAGAGTTCTGCTCCTGCAGTGGAGACAAAAAGATCTGATGATGAAGGCTGTGGGGGCGTCGTTGTGCGCCAGCGGTCTATATACACACTAGTACTTGCGCGGATAGTCGCGGGCGGGCGCGTAGCGGTCGGGGTAGGCGGCGCCGGGCGGCGGCGGCTGGTACTGCGGCGGGTAGCGCGCCTCGTACGCGCCGTAGCGCGCATCCGCGCCCTGCCAGCCGTCGCTGCCACCGCTGCCGCCTCCTGCGCACCCACAATCGTGTTTAGGGAAATCAATAGCGATCTTGTCAGTAAAATTCTAAACAGACAGCTCTTTTTTAAGACTGATGTCCGTCCGTCCGTCCGTTTGTCACCAGACAGTATATCATGAATCGTGATAGATAGACCGTTGAATTTTCACAGATATGGGGCTTGGGAGCCCCACTTAAATATTTATTTAATTCTACATACAACAAACATGATTTCTTATAGATAATGGTACAGAAGCCCTTCATGCCCAAGTCTGACTCGCACTTGGCCTGTGATTCTTAACGTCAAATCATTTTTTTAAATGAAATACCAGACTGTAACTTCATAGTTTTAATATAAAATCACATAATAAAATGTGACCATGATGACAATACATTATTTTATGACTTTTCTTATCAGTATCAGTATAAATTTATTTATTTTTAACTCTGTCTACATCCCTATCGGAGTGAGGTCTAACTGCATAAAGCATGCTTTTGGCTAGTTGCATGATTAATTCAACATGGTACCAACTTTTAACTAAAAAGTAAAATTCAGAAAGATACGGAACATCAAAGTTTCAGAGTCCCAAAGTAAAAATTGGGATTTGTCGATTTTCGTCAGAAACGCAACTGGTCAGTTAAGCATCTCGTCATCTCTCATGCTATATAGACTCGCAACTTGTCAGAAATGCAACTCGACAGATATGTATGTATTAAATAAGAAATAGTAAATTACTTCATTTTACTAGTTGCATATAATATGCATAATGACTACAAGCTTTTAAATTCTATTTATTAATTTAATGTCGAGTCGAAATGCATATCTCAAGGTGGGTTTCTGACGAGTTGCGTTTTTGACAAGTTTTAAATCTGACGTAATGCGTTTCTGTCAACATGCATTTTCTAGCGAAATGGGCATCTGACCAGTTGTGTCGAAAAGCGACGAATCCAAAAATTTTACCTAGCCATGATGTCATGCTAAATTTAATCTTTTATTTTTTGTCAAAAGAAAAGAAAAATTACAAGTACAATATTTTTAACTAACCAATGGGCCAAAAATATTGATTAGTCGTCATGAATATTACTGCGTAATGAATGTCTTACCTTTGGAGGGCGGTGCAGAGTCTGGATACCGGCTTGAGGGGTTCCAGTTGCGCGGCTCGGGCTTGCCGGGCGGCGACGGCCGGTACGAGCGGCTGTCGCGCGACTCGTACGAACGACTGCAAACGCAACATTTGCGTTACAGGCTGCGTTCCGTTTTGTGATAATAGCGTTATCATCACTGTTATCGCGCTCACAAACCGTTCCGATTTGATGTGAGCGCGCCAATGATAGCAGTAGGCACGTCACGGATGACGTCACTACCGCCGCCATCTTGCGTTCACGGTGATATCGTTCTCAAGCGTTAACACTGTGGGCGTGGTGTCATATTTGACATTTGTACTGCAAAAACGATAATGACTGATTGTCACTTATGTCATACAGATACATCTTCACGTCTTATCCCTGACGGGGCAGACAGAGCCCGGGGCCGTAAGATCCAAAGGCCACGCTTAGCGTGGTGGTGGGCGTTAAGATGAGAAGGAATCAAAATAGTGATGGGTTGCTAGCCGCATCGCCTATTACCATGATTCAAATCTCGCCCATTCCCTCGATCGGCTTTTAAGATCTGCGCGGGAAGAGAAGCAGCTGGTACGTTCTAAGCTTTTTCTTCAGACCAGCATGGAAGTGCTAATAATACAGCAATTAATTAAAGAAAATCCACATTTACCAAACAAAACGTTGTGATTCTATTTACTTCCCTGTTTCAGTTAGGTCTGTGGTTAGGTTATCAAAACAAAAACAAAAAAAACGATCGCTTGCGAATCCCGCGATAATCGTTTCGAAATGAAATCGCGTCAACAGCGATAATAGCGCGATAACCAAATCGGAACGGCTTTTAGCGCTCACAGCGCCAACAGTGCTATTGGCTTAAAACGGAACGCAGCCACAAGTGTCAATGTCAACATCACAAAAATATACGTGGCGAAATTTTTTTATCACATTTTTAAATTTGGAAATCTGCATCTGGATGTTATTTCTGTATATCTATAAAAAAAATATGTCTGTACTTTGAATATGTTTCCAAAAAAATATTTTATTACCATTCCCCCTCTAAAAGGTTTATTTTATTCACTGAAAACAGTGAATAAAATGCATGCTTTTAATCCTTATTTTTGTGTTTGAATTCAGAACAATTCGGCCTCGTGTTCACGTATCCGATTCGCGCAGTGACGGCGCGGCACTGACGCCACACGCCCTTGACGTGGCCACACCTCCTACAGGCTGCATACATGACACGACTGATCGAACGGACGGCGGCACGGCGCACACCGGATACGTAGACACGAGGCTTTACTTTTAATTTTAGTAATATTGTTTTAATTTTCATGTGGATTTTAATTAACTTAACTTTCCTTAATCTTCACTAAATTTCTATTTTCGCTTAAATCTTTCTTTTTCTCGTAGTCATGGTATAAAGTATAGTATGCAACTCTGGAATAAAACGGATTTATATCGAGGGCCATGCATCACTCACCTCTCTCAGGATTCTAACAGTAGAATCCCTCGCTTAACTAATCATGAACAAATCAATCGTTAGAATCCTTCACTTGTTCGTGATTCATCTATGGCCCTTGAATTAAATCCGTATTTATTCACTAATTGCATAATAGTACCTGGGTGACCGAGCTTTGCTCGGTCGGTTACATCTAAGTCACCGAGTGGGATTCGAACCCGCATCACTCTTTCTAGCGGTCAGCATCCTTAACCACTGAGCTAAGCGGATGGCGGCCCGCGCGAGGAAATTAGCGACCATATTCTGCGTGGAATGAAAACTCGAAAACACGCGTTTTCCCAAACATAAGACTAATCTAGATCGATTGTTTACCCCCAAAAACCCGCATATATTAATTTTTAGCAAAATCGTTAGAGCCGTTTTCGAGATCACAGAAATTTATAAATAAATAAATATACAAGAATTGCTCGTTTAAAGATATAAGATACTATGGTGTGATAGAGACATAGTAATAAAGTATTTAAAAAAATGTCTGTATGTTTGTACACACTAATCTCCTGAAATACTCGACGGATTCATATGAAACTTTTTTGGTTATATAGCTGCTAAGCCTAGGCAACATATAGTGTATAATTGATTTTGAAAAATGGAACACCTGATGCAGATCCATAACGGTCCAGCTAATATAAAAATGACGACTTAGCAAAAGTCGTTCCGTCTGATGAGCATTTTCGAGTTTAGGAGTTAATAAAATATTGTTGAGCTTGATATCACATAATACCGGTTTAAACTTTTGATTGTGTGAGGTGTTATATATAAATATTATACCTTGGTTCTTTAGGTCTGGTGCCAGGAGGCATAGGTTGCCGACTGTCATCATTGGCGTTGCCATTACTGGGGTACTTCATGTTGCTAGCTGTAAAAATAAATGGCACAAATCAGAGCAATTCAACGGAAGACAGAAATGTAGGTCGGCTTCAGTAGAAGTTTCAGTTATTTGCCAATAATTTAAACATAGGTGCACCTCTATTATGTACACCTAAAGCTTATATTATTCCATCTTAGCGCATTCCGAGTTGCATCCTCAGCTGATGCGAAGCTTGGGGTCCCCGCATCCGCAGTATAGTTCCTTGCGTATTATCATGTACGACTCAGCGGTAGATGGCGTGACAACCCGCCATTTTCCAACATGTCAAATTTGATACTTTTTTCTAAACGTCAAAACAGAATGTATGTTTTTGTATGAAATACAGACAGATGATGTCACAGTTTCTTGGAGTCAAATAGCGCTCTTTAAATGAGTTTTTCTGCAATAATTCTGTTTTCTGCGTTTCGGAGCGACCACTGCTGAGATGATTACGCCGCAAGAAACCCAGTATGAGTGTGATACGTACAGGAGACGTGTCGGGGGTACTCCCGCTTGTAGTCGCGGTCGCGCTCGCGCTTGTCGCCGCCGCGTTCGTAGCCCGCGCCGCCCAGCTCGAAGCGCGGCGGCGGCGGCGCCTCGAACTGCCCGCCGCGGGACGACTGCAACACATTACTGTAGTTAGGGGTCACAGGTATAATGACAGGACGTTGAGGAGGGGTGACGACAGGGTCCGAAAAGTATGATTGTAATTAGTCTGTCTTTTAGATTATCTAAAAATAATGAACCCATATTTTTCACTTTACCGTGACGTCATGCGAAATTTATATGCGCTGTATCTTTGTCATTTTTGGTTTCTCAGAAAAATTAAAAAATACGTGTACAATAGTTTGTAATAATCTAACCGATGGATCAAAAATATTTTTCCATTCTTCATGCATATTTGCGACTTAAAAAAAGTGAAAAGCAATAGAAATGTCGTCTGTAAATGTTTTCTTAAAGTAGGTCAATAGATAACGTTTTTTACTTGTTTTATTTTTTCAACTTTATTACCTACAATAATTGGCCAAGTGCATGTGCGTGCGTGTAGGGTCTCGTAGTTGCGAATGCAGACTTTGAGTTCATGCCATTAAAATTATTCTGATAACTATTTTTCTATTGAATTTGTATAAAATTTTCTTTCTGTGAGTTCATTTTATAAGTTGGTCATCAACATCATCATCATATCAATCAGCCACAGGAAGTCCACTGCTGGATATAGGCCTCCCCCCCCAAGTTTTTTTTTGCAATACGGCGGTAAGTTAACTTTTTAGCTAATATTTGAGCGTAACGCATTGGTAAGGCGTTTGGCGTTATATTGCGGTTAACCTGTTGGTTAACTGGTAGCAAAGGCCTCAGGCCTTAAGAATCCCCTTACCCTAGACTACATGTTTCCATACAAACGTAGTCTACGACATGCCCGATTTCGGCGAAATTTTGACATTTCAAAGATATTGCAATTATCTAGGGTAATAATTGTTTTCCGACCGTAAAAATATGAACTTGGAATAGAATTTTATGGTTAGTATAGTGTGTTATATCATTTTCGACCATTAGTATGGGAAACTTGTACAATTGTACATCCTTATATTTTCTTTCCAGTTAATAATTTAACTGTAGGAAACCAATTATTACCCCAGATAATTGCAAATTCCTTCAAATTAATTTTTTTTACCGAAATCTGAAATGTGGTTTTAAAATAAAACATAGACTACGTATTGTATGGATATGTCTAGGGTAAGGGGATTCTTAAGTTCGCCATTTACATGTAATAAAGTTAAATAAATAAATAATAATTTTTCTAAACTAATAACCGATTTTGATAAAATTTCTATGGGACAACCTAGGAAGTGCACTCTTTCGAAAAATCGGTGAAAATACATAAAAAAAATATACAGTCGAACATAGACCCTCCTCCTTTTTTGAAGTCGGGTAAAAACAGCGAGGCGCGTCATACCATGTTGGGCGGCGGCGGGCGCTTGTGGCGCGCGTCGCGCTCGTAGGCGGGCTCGGGCGGCGGGCTGGCGGCCGGCTTGCGGTACGCCGCGCTGCTCTCGTAGCCGCGCTTGCGCCGCTCTTCTTCCAGCCTTCAAATGCAAACGTCAAACCACACAATTAATTATAGTATTGGGAATTTTCCTAAGCCAAAAATAAATTATTTGGTACTGATAACAAAATAAATCGTCGCAAAATAATGTTACTGGTCTTTGAACATATCCATTTTAACGTGATTTTAAATTTATTATTGCAGAAAAACAAATAATAAGAATGCTATTTGACTCAAAAAAACTATGACGTCATCTGCATGTATTTCATACAAAATCCCGTAGAAACTGTTTGTTTTGACGTTTAGAAAAAAGTATCTGATTTGACTTGTAAGAAAATAGCGTATTAAACACAGAACGGAAACTCGCACTGTACCCCTAAATATGGCGTCCCCGCAACCCCTCCCCCTGTAAAACAGGGTTGTTGCTAGTCGCACGTTGACGATATGCGAGTCACTAAGGATTATTGAATTATAATGGTGAGAAACTGCACACATTATGATCCACGGAAAACAATAAAAAATTAAAATTTCATAGATTTGCGAGTGAAGAAAACAGGTAAGCAAAGTAACAAATTCTGTGGTGGCGATTCTGATTGTTTAACTCACACATTTGACGTGTGCACAGATATATTGTTTCGTTTGTAGTAGTACTAGGTAAGTATATATAATATTGAAAAGAGGGCAAGGGACAAAAAATGTTTTGACTAAAATGATTGTAAATTTTTTATGATTATGTGGAACAAAAATTAACAACTGATTGCTAAAACATCTCTCTTGTACAAAGGGATAAAAGAAAAGAGTCGAAAAGAGGAAAATCCCTCTTTTCATATATAACATAAGAATTCCAAAGACGTAAAAACACCATAACTATCGTATTTCCCAATGTGGTACCGTCGGAACTTACTTGACGGGTCCTTTCTCGATCGCTGTTCGAGTGTCTCACATTTATGTATTTGATTCAAAATATAAAGTTAAAACGTATGTGGCTATGTGCAGCTGAAATGTGCGAGCATTGCTCGAACAGACTTTGTACCTTTTATCTCAAGCCTGTCACTCGTCTGTTCCCTTTAGATACACGTGTTATAACCGTGTCCAAACTTACCTGAGTTGAGCCCGTTTAAGTTCCAGTCTTTCCAACTCGAGTTTCTCTCGTTCTAGTCTGTGCCGCTCGCGTTCCAAACGAAGTAGTTCATTCTTTTCACGTTCTATTTTTTCCCTGAAACCATATTTATATTATTTTTTATATCAAATTGAGAAACAGGGTACGAACACGCTTGAACTATACCATGCCTATTCATCACCTTATAAACATAATTATTTCTCTTCCCTCGTCACTAGATGGCTATAGGTAATAATTAAAACATTTAAATCTTTTATTACTATTATTTAAATAAAGTAGTATTCTAAATAATTAAGTATGACTTGTATGAAATGCAATAAATATTATTAAAGCATATTCAACTCTTTCTTTGTCACGTTTTTGCTAGTCATGTGTGCTGCCATCTCTGTGAGCCTACCCCGCAAGTCAACTCCAGTTTTGCCTACGTACGGGCCCTCCAATAGTTTCTATGGCGTTGGGTATCTGTTACGTTAGTAATTATATTCATCATAAACATTTTCCTCGCCATTTCTCTATTTGGGGTCGGCTCTGTATGTCAACTGTTTCCACTTCTTTCTGTCATTCACCTTATTGCACTAGCCCCTCGTTCCTTCATATCTGTCCTTACACATTCTATATTATCTTTGACTATAAATACTTTAACTAATACGAAAACTAGATTGTTAAGACTACTCGTAACAAATTCTTCGCGTACGAGCGATTCAAAATGTGCCACTTTGAAAGCTCGCCCAAATAGTTCCGTTGTATACGTCCCGCGTTTAAAAAGTCCCCCTCCGGTCCCCGGCCCACCTCTCGGCCCGCAGCTTCTCCCGCTCGACCTGCAGGCGGTGCTTCTCCTGCCGCTGCCGGCGCTCGCGCTCCCGCAGCGCGTCCTCGGCGGCCCGGCGCCTGCGCTCCTCTTCACGCGCAGCCCGGGATCTTTCACGGGCGCGTGCCACGTCTCGCTCCTTCTGTTACAACAAATAAACATTTGTGTTACATACATAGTATCAGGTACCTATATAACCAATATAAGTAGAGGTAGGATAACCCTAATTTGGCAGACAGAAAATTTTGGTCTCAAAGGCACCTTTAGGCGTGATAGTGGCCGAGAAGCTGTAAAAAGCAATTTAAATACATAGTGGTGGTTAGCTAGCCACATCGCCTTTTAACACGATTTGTATTTACACCTATTCCCTCGATCGACTGCTACGACCTGCGCGGGAAGAAAAAAAGCTGGTACTTAGTTTTTTCTTTTCTCCCATACCAGCATGGAAGTACTTTTTATTTTTCTATAGTAATAGTTTACAATCGGACGCGAGACTTTTTTTATAGTCCCACAGTCCCACTCAAGGAATTGAGTTACCCCCATGGCACTAACCGTTGATAAACCCAGATAAAATTTGTATCGCGCGACGAACTAGTGCCACCCTGCTCGTTACTGGTACCATGCGGGGGCTGGTTCTATAAACTAAATCAGCACTAGGTACTGTGATATAAGGTAAGGAAAGGTCCTGTATAAAAATATTTAACTGATCTACCATTCTTTTACTCACCAATATTTTAGAAAACGACAGGACATCTCTTGGCGACCGTCTACGTTCACGACTTCTAGTACTGCGCTTTGATTTTTCCTGTAATCATATCAAATATAAAAAATAGATAAGACCCAAATAAAACTCTCCATAACCAATAATAATTATAAACTTGTACATGCTTTCCAGATTGCAGTTAGCTGCAATCTGGAGAGCATGTACAAGTATAATCATTATAGTAAGTATAATGATTTTTTTTGGTGTTTTTTTTTATGCAGCCCGATACTTTCGTAAGGGAGGTCCAAAATACATAAAGGCAAAAAAAGTTAATATGTAAGTACCCTTCCTCTTCCAAGTGTCTTAAGAGGTAAATTAATTAACTTTGAGAAATACATATTATAGGTAACTGAGAATGAGCATAATTCTCTATCGTGCAACATCTTTATACTATCTACTGCAAAGTGCAATCATCAAATGCCTGCCTAGCAAGGCGATATCAAGGTTAATCCTCGGTTTATTGGGAGAGGTCTCTGGTTATAAATAATATAATATTGATATAGCATAAAACTTAGAGATAAGTACATGTCACCTTCCACAAATTTAAAAAAGGCGAGGATAATAATGATGTGGTCTGACGACCTAACCACGCTGGAAGGCGCTGGATGCAAGCCGCTCTAGATCGGTCATTTTGGAAATCTTTGGGAGAGGCCTATGTCCAGTAGTGGACGTTATGCGGCTGAAATGATGATGATGATGATAATATTTTAACTTGTTAAGTTACTTGGTAGATTCTTAGGGTGTCCGCTGCGTTAGGTGGCATCACGCGTCGTGTTCAGTCTATCTTTTTCACAAACTTTAATTGTGAAAGAGATATGGAAACAGCGATATGCTATCTCTGTCCCATGTAGAGTTTGTGACAGACGTCATTAATATGAATCGTTAGGATGACTCTTATGACCAATACTTACTCTATCGGAGCGATGCGACTTCTCGCGAGTCCGCGAGGTGGAGCGCGCGCTCTCTGCGCCCGATGTCTCGCCTTCTTTCTTTACTTTTACTTCGCCGCCCTTCTCCCCATCCTTACCCTCCTGGAAAGGAAAAGCAGACTAAACTGCTATTCAAACAATATTTCTTTGGTTTTAGATTAACTTTCAAAGCAGAAACAGTTACCAGTGTAAATATACACAAACTGTGACTTCAGTAAGTATATAAAGCTGAAAATTTACGTTCTTAAACTTCTCCATTTGGGTTTAACTTCCAAACTTTAGTTTTAGTACGATAGTTAAACAGCGTACTGAGACCATGTTTCGAAGATTGAGGAGGTGGCGGAAGCAACGAATGTGCTCTCTTTGCTTCCGCTTGTAAATCATACTTGGTCTCAATGACGCGGTTAACCTATAAATGTACTGTATCTGTCAAAGATTGGTCGAAGGGAAAGGAGAAGAGCGGCATGGTGACTGTTACTTAAACTGGAAGCTGCAGATGGCGACGCTCGAGGAACTAACCGAACAGCACTTTCCACGTCACGTCACGCCGAACACCGCTTATAACCCCGACAAATGTCCGTTGCTTGTTTGTTATATGTATAGTACTCACATCTCCAATTTAATAAAATCACACCAAACTTTATTTCGAAATACCAACGACGCCGCGCGTCTTGCAGCTTTTCTTTTAAATTTTTACAACGTTAAAAAGACATTTTTATCTACACAAATCTATCGAAAACACAATCACAAACATTATCAGACAAGTCTGCAAAATGTGCGATATCATGTCTAAAGTCTTTTTTTTCTGAGAGTAACACAGTTATGATGAGAAAATGAAAAAAAGCATGTTATGTACTTAGAGACACATCTTTTGTGCTATTATAAAGATAGGCAAAGAACAGAAAGCTAGTCGCGAAAGAATAAATTACAAAGCTGCCATGCCTACTGAAGCGTTATCGGCACAAGTACATACAGGAAGCAATTGAAATCATTCACAATCACATATTTTGAACGGTAACAACACTGAAAATTATGCAGTAATTAAAAGTATCAAAAAGTAAGAAAAACGACTAAAGTATCAAAACACTTCCGAGTCGTGCGTGAGAAATGATACCACAGAATTAGTACTAATACCCACGTTCATAAGCCTTATTTAGCAAAGGAATTCAGAGAAATATCTACTCAATGACGTTAGCGATATGGTTAGATTTAGCTCGCGTCAGAACTCGGCACCTTTTCGTTTAGATACCTAGAAGTACGGTTGTTATGGGGGATTTTAACGCAAAACTGGGTAAGCGAGGCATTGGAGAGTTTAGGCTGGGAAACTTTGGATACGGAGTGCGAAATAACAGGGGACGTAGGCTGGCTGATTTTTTGGAGCAAGAGGGACTCTTTGCGATGAACTCTTTCTTTAAAAAGCCGCCGCAAAGAAAGTGGACCTGGTTGGGTCCAGCAAAAAAGAACCAGCCCCCTGTTAAGAACGAAATCGACTTCATCCTAACGACAAAGAGACGAATATTCAACGATGTCTCAGTGATCACTCGAGTCAAAACCGGGAGTGATCACCGAATATTAAGAGGCATCGTGAATATTGGTCTCAAAGTCGAAAGGTCACGACCACAGATATAGATATACATAGATAACGCGAGTATCAAGATTTGTATGGAAACCAAGCGTGCCAACTTTTTTAATGCCTACTGTGACGTCACAGGCAAATTTAGTGACGGGAAATTCAAACCGATTTAAAGAAACCACTCGCTACGATTTAAACGATTTATTGAAGACACACGCCGCCGCCCTGATTTTCTCGCTCATATCTCTCGTGATTTTATATCTGTGGTCTCGCTCGCTCACTCCGCCCTCGCTTACCATACGCAATCATCAGTACTGCGAGTAGTTTCAGTGTGAACGTGCTTTAAAATAACTTCACGTTCACGTAAATATTCAAGTCAGTTTACTAAAATATAATGTTTGTTGATATTTTATTAAAGCACGAGGGATTATAGACATGTGTGGTAAATTTAAGATACAGTAGTTTTAGATAACCTAAAATCTCTAATCGATTAACATTCAAGTTAATCGATTTGTGATAAAAATCACAATCGATTTTATGACTGACGAATGATATGAAATTGGGTAAACAAATGATTCTAAACGGAAAATTGTTTGATAATAAAGAATCAGTATTTTAATTGAATTTTAAAAATAAAACTATTATTAAATAATCGGCCAAGTGCGAGTCGAATTCGCGAACGAATATCTATAAAAAAACACGTTTGAAAAAGAGTGGCATCGTAGCACTCGAACGGATGGACCGATTTCAATGAGTTTTTTTTACGTTAAAGCAACTTCCCTTGCGGTCGTTCTTAGCCATGTCAGGCTTGTCTCACTCCGCGTAGAGGTATCGAAAATATACTTTCGCGCTACGACCGCTTCAATGGGGGAAATTCAGTTAGGACGACTCACTAACGAGCAGTGAGCGCGGTTTTGTTCACCAACGTGTGACGATGAACGTCATGGAAAGAAAAACAAAAATCGCAAAAAAATACGGTGCAGTGTTTAATTGCTTAAACGCAGATTGTGAATTTCAACTTTTTTCCTTCAATGAAGCTGCTATTTTCAAAATGTATCAAACAAATACTGTATTTAGTCGGAAACCAGTCTTTCCGTCCTGTGGCCGCAATCCATTTTTCCTTTATGATTGGATCACGTGGGAAACTATAAAAAAAGTATTTTTCAAACACAATAGAAATTTATAAACATACTAAACGTATATCATAGTATGTTCAAAGAATAAACGTGAGCGACCATATTACATACATGAACTCTGAAAATATTACCCTCGTTTTCTAAAGTGTAAATTAGGAAATGAGCTTGTTTATATCAATACCTATTAAATTGGCTTTTTAATAATAGTTAATATCATTCGTCAGTCCGATATCGATTAAAATCGATTATTGGTATATGTTGTAGAACGAACAACACTAGTCGCTAAATTTAACTGACGAATGAGAAGTTGACGGTACCACGACGTTGTAGCGATGCGCGACAGTATCGCTTGTTTCGATATTCATTGCTTCTTAACACACAACGTCGGATCAAACGCTCAAAGCAAACGCGGCAATGTAATGTGAATGTAGTTTTTTAACCTTTATCTATACTTATTTAGGTACAATCTTGGAATCACATCTTGGAAAACTTAAAAAATTGTTTTAAAATGAATTTACGCATAACATAATTTTAAAATAACTCATCTGTGATAGGAAATATGTCCTTGACTTTGGGCGCTTGCAATTTTAGGGCTGTTGCAGTTTATTATCACGTAACGAGGCATTTTTTTTATTTTTCGCTGCCGTCCTGCTGCAATTACAGACGCGCGCGGACTGTCAGTAGCGGCGGCCAACCTAGACGCTTTGTCTGAGAACTTACACGCGAAGTAGATGCATTTAAGTCGTCTATGTATATCCATGTCTGTGGTCACGACTGATGAAGTCGACGCTCCGACCGTCGCAAGTCCAAATTGAGAACTCCGAGGGCTTCCAGCTTGAACTGTCGAATCGCTTCGAAAGCCTTCAGGATTGCGTTACAGTGGACGAGATAAACCAAGGGTTTATACAAGCTGTCCAAGCGGTGGGATCAAAAGTATTCAGGTCCAGCCCCAAACGAAAGCCTCAAAAAATCTCTGCTCGGACCCTAGACTTAATGGCAGAGCGACGATCAAGGCCGCTGCATACCTCCAAAGATGCTGAATCATATCGGCAGCTCAACAGACGTATACAAAAGTCCTTGCGACACGACATCCGCTCCTTTAATACTGAGCGTATTAAGGAGACGATAGAGCAGAATAAAGGCTCCAAAGTGTTCGCAAGAGCTATGTCGGTTGGGCAAAGCCGATTGATGAAGCTGAAGACGGAGGACGGCGGCGTGGTGTCGACAAAGGAAGGGGTTCTGGCGGAGATCGAGAGGTTTTATGGACAGCTGTATACCTCAGTATCACAACCCAGTAAACAAATGGTTAAAGACCCAAGAGCCAAGCTAACCCGACACTATACCGAAGATATCCCGGACATCAGCCTGTACGAGATTAGGATGGCCCTCAAACAGCTTAAAAACAACAAGGCGCCGGGCGAGGATGGAATCACAGCAGAGCTTCTGAAAGCGGGCGGAACGCCGGTACTGAAAGTCCTTCAGAGGCTCTTTAATTCCGTTCTGCTCGAGGGCGTAACGCCAGAAGCGTGGAACAGGGGCGTGGTGGTCTTGTTCTTCAAAAAGGGAGATAACACTCTATTGAAGAACTATAGGCCTATCACGCTTCTGAGTCATGTATATAAGTTGTTTTCGAGGGTCATCACGAATCGTCTCGCGAACAGGTTTGATGCCTTCCAACCTCCCGAACAAGCTGGTTTCCGTAAAGGTTTTAGCACCATGGACCACATTCATACGCTGCGGCAGGTTATAGAGAAGACGAGGGAGTATAACCGGCCGTTATGCTTGGGATTCGTGGACTATGAAAAAGCCTTCGATTCGATCGAAACATGGGCCGTGCTTCAGTCTCTCCAGCGATGCCGTATTGACTATCGGTATATCGAAGTGTTGAAGTGCTTATACAGTAACGCCACTATGTCAGTCCGAGTACAGGAGCAGTGCACGAGGGCAATTCCACTGCATAGAGGTGTAAGACAGGGAGATGTTATATCACCGAAACTGTTCACCGGAAGATGTTCACTGGAAGATGCCTTCAAGCTTCTGGAATGGGAAGGATTTGGCATCAACATCAATGGCGAGTATATCACTCACCTTCGATTTGCCGACGATATTGTTGTCATGGCAGAATCAATGGAAGACTTAAGTACTATGCTCGGAGACCTAAATCGAGTTTCCCAACAAGTGGGCCTTAAAATGAACATGGACAAAACCAAAGTAATGTCGAATGTCCATGTTGCGCCCCTACCTGTTTGTGTTGGGAGCTCCACCCTCGAAGTTGTAGACCAGTATATCTACCTGGGTCAATTGATCCAGGCAGGAAGTTCCAGCTTCGAGGAAGAGGTCTTTCGACGAATCCGGCTCGGCTGGGCAGCGTTCGGGAGGCTACGCAATGTCTTCTCGTCCAAAATACCTCTGTGCCTCAAGACTAAGGTTTACAACCAATGTGTGTTACCAGTGATGACTTATGGCTCCGAAACGTGGTCCCTTACTATGGGTCTCATAAGAAAGCTCAAGGTCGCTCAACGCGCTATGGAGAGGGCTATGCTCGGTGTTTCCCTTCGTGATCGAATCAGAAATGAGGAAATCCGTAGGAGAACAAAAGTCACTGACATAGCCAAGCGGATTAGCTCGTTGAAGTGGCAGTGGGCGGGACACAGCGCGACGAACCGATGGCCGATGGGGCAAAAAGGTTCTTGAATGGCGACCGCGTACTGGCAAGCGAAGCGTAGGGCACCCACCTACAAGGTGGTCAGATGACCTGACCAGGGTCGCTGGAAAGCGCTGGATGCAGGCCGCTCTTGATCGGTCATTTTGGAAATCTTTGGGGGAGGCCTATGTCCAGCAGTGGACGTTATGCGGCTGAAATGATGACCTAGAAGTGCATTGCAAGCCAATTTCCTTCTTATTAGTCAAAGTCAAAGTCAATTTTTTTTATTCAATGTAGGATAAATTTATCTCTTATTGAAGGTCATTTTTTAAATAAATATTATTTTCGTTTAAAAGCTAAAAACTATTAGCGTTTCGGAACGACCACTGCTGGGAAGATTACGCCGAAAGTAACCCAGTTCAGCATTGGTCCCTACCCAGCCTGATGGGCTATGTTACAATTACAATACAGATTTACACTTAATCTTATATCTTTAAACGAGCAATTCTTGTATATTTATTTATATATATATTTATTTATAAATTTCTGTGATCTCGAAAACGGCTCTAACGATTTTGCTGAAAATTGGTATATGGGGGTTTTTGGGGGTAAAAAATCGATCTAGATTAGTCTTATGTTTGGGAAAACGCGCGTTTTCGAGTTTTCATTCGTTTTTCTTTCCACGCAGAATATGGTCGCTAATTTCCTCGCGCGGGCCGCCATCCGCTTAGCTCAGTGGTTATGGATGCTGACCGCTAGAAAGAGTGTTACGGGTTCGAATCCCACTCGGTGACTTACTTTTGTTTTTTTAATGTTCAAGTTTATATATAATTTTTTATTTTGTACTGTTTTTAGACAAGTTTAAAAAAATGTAGTTAATGTTTGAGATGTAACCGACCGAGCAAAGCTCGGTCACCCAGGTACTCTATACATTTAAATAAGACAATTACAATTTGCATTAACTATTTCCAAGAATTTTTCTTAGATGATGACAAATAGTCATTTACATGATAATACGCATTTTTTAATAAAATATTTTTAACGGCTGTCTTAAACTTAGATAATGGTAATGCTACTATATTATCTGGAATTTTATTATAGAGGCGCAAGCCGAGACCCACAAAAGATTTTTTTGTTTTCTCTAACTGCAAAGCTGAGATTGTTATTTATATACATTTAAGTATATATATGTATACTAGCTGAAGCCCGCGACTTCGTTCGCGTGGACTTAATGTCTCTGGAAAATGGTCATCAGGCTGAACAACTTTTACTAAGGCGGCATTTTTATATCTCTTATAGTTTAGCTGGACTATTATGGTTCTGCATCAGGCGTTCCATTTTCCTAAACCATTTATACCCTATATGTTGCCCAGGCTTAATAGCTATTTAACAAAAAAAGTTTCATTCGAATCCGTCCAGTATTTCCGGAGATTACCGTGTACAAACAGACATACAGACAAACAGACAGACATTTTTTTTTAAATTCTTACTCTATTACTACATCTCCATCGCCCCCAATATTTTTTTGGTAATATATTTAATGTACAGACACACTTTTTTTATTGATTTATTATATGTATAGATATAGATATAGATAGATTACTCTAGACATATGAATCATGTCACTGAATTTACCACTCCGGAGTGGTCGCCGTGCGAATAATGTAGGTATATTTTCGATAAGTACCTAAACGGGGAGTGTCACAAACCTGCACCACAGCAACGGATACAGCTGAGCAGCGCAAGCGGCCGGCATACAAACGTAGACTAACACCTACGTGAATAAGGTTTGAAATCAAGTGGACACGGGTCGTGTCATACGAACGCTTGATGATAGTAGGTACCTACATATAGGAACGAATGTTAGGGTACTACGACGCAACGAAATTGACACTATTATAATTAATTTCTTTTTCGGGAGTTTAATGACGATTATTTTATTTATTTATAATTGCAGTAATGGTATCTATCGAAGAGTCTAACGCAGGTTTTCTTTAATAAGAAAAATTACGACTTTTGATTATTAGTCTTTTTTGTATTAGTTTGTATAGTTTGTATTAGTTTGTATAATGGGTATTTGGGTATAGTAGATATTTAAAAGGATGCTAATGAATTCAATTCCACCCTGTATATTAACTCTGCAAAAACCTTACATTTAATTTCAATTCACACAAAAAAATCTTATGTTACGCTTACATATCTATCGATAGTGCACCTCGGGCTGCGAATTAGCACAACTAAGAATGCGACGGGGTAAGCACTGATATATGTGTACAAACCTCATTGTCCTTTCCATCCTCTCTCCGGTCCTTGCTGGAGCGGCGCTCGGAACGCGACGGCTGTCGGCGAGATGACGATTCCGATTCAGATTTAGCCTTCTCCACGGAAATCATGCGCCCATGCAGTTCTAAACAATTATCAATTATTAACATACTTAATATTCTTTAGTATGTATGTAAATAGGTCTTTCAGAATTGTAGCAAGTAGAGGTCTGTACTGCCCACCTCTGTGGGAAATAGGCGTGATAGTATATACTGAATGTATATAAAAGGAAAAGAAAAACTAAGTAGGTAAAAGTACATTGAAATATCAAGGTGTTGATACGGTTTGAGTAAGAGAAATCTAGTAATTAATGATCTGCAACCCTGGTTATTTATCATACTATGTAAGTTTAGTAAATTTTGACTTGCACTTTTAGTTCAAGGTATATGATTTTCAAAAGGTTTAACAATATAATTAAAACTAAAACAAGATTGATAAACAAACATGAGGTTGTAGAATCATTATTATTAAACAAATAAAATCATTACTAACCAGTCCTATGAAGGTTTTTGATGCAATTTTCAGCATCTTGAGGACTTGCCATTGTAACATATCCATAGCACCTAGACCCTGGTGTCCTTGCATTGGTCACTACTTTGGCCCCAATAACCTAGAGTAAAAAAATATGACACATAAAAGTTTGAACACTACCTATCAGGCACACATCTACATATATTTTTAACTGTTTACCTTGCCATGTTTGCTGCACAATTGTTTGAGGTCCTTAGCTCGGGTGTCGCCCGACAGGCCGCTGACCCATAGGTTGCGAGCGCCACCCTCTTTGCCATCATCTTTCTTGTCCTTTTTATCACTTTCATCCTCTTTATCTTTTTCATCTGCAATATTAGGATGGTTAGTAATTGGCCAGCACAATGAAAATATAAAATGTATCTATGTATGTTTTCATGTTCCATCACCTTTCTGCTCCTTATCATTTTTCTCCTCATCATTGCTGAAAACAAATACAATTTGTCAGTACAGTCATAAATTATGAAAAAATTAATACAGCATGTAATTTGTAGGAATATTTATGGCGTGCGCATTTTAACGAAACCTAACCATTTGCTCTCATCTGAGAAAATTGGATTCAGGTAGAAATTAACACACATCATCTACAAAGTTTTGCACCAGTACTCCACTGCAGTCCAAAGCCACCCGCCGCAGGCGCGCCGCCTCGAGTGTCGCACTCCAGTGTCTTCTGTGGGGCGCGAAGAAAGCGCGCTGAGACAAGCCGCCAATGGCCACAACTCAGGATCAAGCACGAAGCATCCATCCATCAGTGCTAATAAGAGCGATCAACCCGATGCCTGGAGTGAAGTTCAATGCAATGTCCATGTTGTCGAGCGCAGCCGACGATCCGCACCGCCGCCGTAGCCTTTTCCGGTTCACGATATGGTGCAAAACTTTGTAGTGATAACGAAAATGATATGACGAAAATATTGGAGATAGCTGCGCGGCGTCGCGACGGCTGTTCGTTGTACACCAACCTAGTGGCAGGGGCTTCGTTGTTTACTTGCTGTTGGTTATCGCCGGGCGCCGCGTCGGTCGCGGAGTCGGCTTCCGCCGGCGCAGGCTCGTCGCCCGCCGCCTCGCCCGAGCCCTGCTCCTCAGCATCATCTATGTCAGTGGTAGTTATCAGCTTAGCTGCTGAGTCAGTGCAGGTCGCTCACTCAACCAAGGAGCGGCCCACTCTGTCTCTCTTCACTCCGCACACAGCAACACAACCGACGAATATCTTGAGTTATTTTCGTACTTGATGGTAGTATAAAACTAAAATTCTTGACCTGAAAACTTGATTGTAAATTAGCACCACAGCCTGGAAATGGAGCAGCTAGTGTTGTATCACTGCATCAATGTTATTTATAGACTACACAGTTAAACACCAGATGGCCATTTGTGACCTGAAATGTCCTGTGCTCTGTTACATGATAACACGAACCACCACAATTTATTATTATTAGCTGAGTACATGTACTTTTTACAAGTTTTTCCAGATTATCCTCCTTGTGGATGCATGATTGCTTTGTCCTGTATTGCAGATGGTTGTATTTTATAGGAGTGCTTGCTGATCTTACTGGCAGCGTCTTCCAGGAGATTCATTCCTCTCAAGTGCAGCACAGTTTCACATCTTTGGATTTTTTTGTATTGAATATAGCCTTTATAGTAAGATAACGAATATAACCTGCTTCATCAAAGTTGTAAAAAACAATTCTCACATATTTTTGGTTACATTTTTTTTGTTGGTACATAAAAAGGTTAAATTGACAAATAATGTTTGGTGAATTTTCTTCAAATCCAGTAGTTGCATTTATACAATATAAAAATCTTATATTAGTATTATACTTTATCAATAACATACTATTTTTTTTATAATGTTAATAAAATATGAAACTTACCAATTTGGTTGTCTTTAGAGGCATTGTCAGTCTGAAATAAGTAAACAGCAGTTTATCGTCAAGAATAACTATTAGTTATTTGGCACTTCTCCAGTATTTTAAATTTGTATTTATCATAGACAGTTAGAAAATAAATAAAATATATTATTTGAATCTGATGTATTTTAAAATGAAAAAGAAAATAACAATAATATATTCAATCCTCTAATCTATTTCCATCATAAATCCATTGGATATGCCCGCCTTAGCCGATGGTAAAGTAACAGTAACCTTGAAGAAATAGAAACATACCTCTTCATTGAGAAGTTCATCTTCACCAAGATCTAAGTTAATACTATCCTCTGCATCAGTGTTGTTTTCGACTTTAGGGTCTTCTTCACTTTTGTCCTTTTCCAAGCAAGGCTTTTTAGCTTGAGTAGCTTCCGAATCGTCCTGTAATTCTCGTTTCCGTGGTGATTTCTCGTCAACTTCCATTTTTCCTTCAGATGGTTGTTCATCGTTGGAAGGATTTCCGGGCTCTACACCTGTCTGTTCAGTGTCATCTTCCTCGCCCGCGTCGTCTTGCACAATCATATCTTCCATGACTGGAGTCTCTTCTGCCTCCTGCTCTACTGCACTCTCCGAGCGGCGTGTCCTTTTAGACGGAGTCTTAGCCTCTACAGTTAGCTCAAATTTATAGGTTGTTGGGTCATCACCATGGTCTTCCAGATACTAAAAGAATATGACCAAGATAATCAAATTATGAAGTTTACACAAAAACAGAGTTATAAAATAGATCAATATCAGGGGCACTACCTTTGTCAAACGCTGTATGAGCACGCCGCGTACGCCGCTCTTATCTAGATTACGCTTCTCCAATTCAGAGCGTAAATCTATAACTCTCAAATCTTTTAGTAATCTCTTCTGGTCCGACATTGCCAGAAGTTATTTTGAGCAAGTTTCTAATAATATCCACTGAGATATGGTATTTATTTCCACACCGACTTCAAATTCACACGAACACAAGAACAATTTTTAGAAAACAAAATGGCGTTTTGCTGTATTAGTGTTACAAGGGTGTTACCAACCCATACCAACATTTTCCCTAAGTTTTTTGCTGAATGCCCTAATAATTCCCTAAATATAGAATTTTATATGCACTAGTGCCCAAATTGTGATATAATTATGAATGAGTAAGATAACATATTTATTTAGTACATTATGGTACTAGTGTGTAACATTGGTGATTACCGCCGAGGGGCCATTGAAACCCGAGCCGTAGGCGAAGGTCTTAAGAGAGCCAAGGAGGATAATCATCAATGCACACGTGTATCAAACGACTTTTCAACACACTTGTGAATAAAATAACAAAAAAAAAACTCATTTTATTTAGTAGATTTATTTAGAGAAACAATTAGTAAATGTGCAGTTAGTAAAATTATAATTAACTGTTTTTGTTATATATTTTTTATTGAAATACTTCATGTTCTATTGTAATTTGAGATGGCTCATTATTCGTGTACGTAGGTGAAATCCAATCATTGGATGTAAATTTTTCAATATCGTCAGACGATAAAGCCTTTGATTTCCTGCTTCTAAATCCATCGGATAGTCTCTTTAGATAAGCTAACAAATTAGAGTATGTTTTTAAGTCCACTCCATTCTTTGTTCGGACTGTACTTTTTAACATTGAGTATAAACACCACAAAGAGCTAGGTTTGTACTTAGAAAATAATTCTTTAAAGTACGCCATGAGCACATTTTCTGGAAAAAAATGCGTATTCTTGCTGTTTTGCCATTATATGAAATTTTGGTACGCTGATAGATATTTTTCCTAGCAGTTTTCAGGTAGTAAACTTTCTATAACGTTAAGGGCTTCACATCTTATATCGGACGGTGTACAACATAAATCATTTCTTTTCACTTCGTAACTAGTATTTGTTGATATTTTAATTAATAAATAACTATAATTTCAACAGTGAAAACGAGTTGTGAAAAATGTTTCGCTATGGCGGGAAAAATTAATCAGTTTTCGTATGCGCGCCGGTGACCGGTGACAGATTCGAATTTCAAAATGCCGCGGCGTTTCGAAATTCGATTCTGTAATTTTTTTAAATCATAGAAAAACGAATTGACGCCTCTATTCTTGGGTCACTCCAGATCAAATGTCGTGCTTAAAGATGGGCATCTACCCGGGTATTTACCCACGCTTGGGTATTTACCCGATATGCACCGGGTATATACCCGTATCTACCCGTTTGGGTGGGTAGATTGGGATATTCATTAAATATTTAGTGCGAGTTCACTATTTATGTGTAGAAATGTGCAAAAAGGTAACTTAATGTATAAAACAATGAATGTCTCTAAAAAAGAAAACAACAAAGAATAAAATCACTGATGCTATCCATATTAAATACACAGATATCATCTTATTTGTTATCTGATTGCTTATTTTAACATATTCTACAATTATTCGCCAACAAAAAATGTAAACTTAGACCTTACGATTCGTATGTTCCCATACAACGGGTACAATGGGGTAAATACCCGTCATACTATTATGTGGAAAATGTTATAACAAGTTGATGGAGGATCGAAGAACTAGTCAAAACGAATATCTTTTGTTCCGCGACCAACCCCGAAATCAGTAGTTTTGGCTCTTTTATGAGTAGTCAAATATACCTAAATATATAGATAAATATATAGGGACAAACTACACTCAATCGAGCTAGCCCTAAGGTAAGTTCGAGACTTGTGTTATAGGATACTAACTCAACGATACTATATTTTATAACAAATACATATATAGATAAACATCCAAGACCCAGGAAAAATTGAAAAAGCCCATTTTCCAACTTGCCTTGGCTGGGGATCGAACCCAGGACCTCCGGGTTGGCGGTCTAGCGTATTGACCATTACGCCATGGAGGTCGTCAAACCTACTCTCTATATATGTATGAGGGTGCTCATATATTGACAACGCATTTGATGTCTGATTGCTCATTTTAACATCTTATTAGGTCTACAAACATTTGCCAGCAAAAAATATAAACTTACACCTGTTAATTTGAATGTTTCCATACAACGGGTAGATACAGGTAAATACCCGGCATACTATTTCGATTATTTTACTAAATAATTAGGTCTGCAAACATTTGCCAGCAAAAAATGTGAACTTAGATCTGTCAATTTGTATGTTCTCATACAACGGGTAGATACGGGTAAATACCCGGCATACTATTTTGTGGGAAATCTATATCTATACATATAATAAAACAGTAAAAAAAGTGTGTCTGTACATTAAATATATTTCCAAAAAAAATATTGGGGGCGATGGAGACGTAGTAATAGAGTAAGAATTTTAAAAAAAATGTCTGTCTGTTTGTCTGTTTGTCTGTATGTCTGTTTGTCTGTTTGTACACGCTAATCTCCGGAAATACTGGACGGATTCGAATGAAACTTTTTTTGTTATATAGCTATTAAGCCTGGGCAACATATAGGGTAAAAATGATTTTGGAAAATGGAACGCCTGATGCATAACCATAATGGTCCAGCTAAACTATAAGAGATATAAAAATGCCGCCTTAGTAAAAGTTGTTCAGCCTGATGAGCATTTTCCAGAGACATAAAGTCCACGCGAACGAAGTCGCGGGCTTCGGCTAGTGTTATAATAAGTTGATGGTGGATCAAAAAACTCGTTGATACAAATATCTTTTGTTTCGCGACCAACCCCGAAATCAGTAGTTTTGGCTCTTGTATGAGCAATCAAAGATACGTACTCTCTACATATGTATGAGGGTGCTCGTATATTGGCATCGCATTTGATGTCTGATTGATCATTTTACTATATAATTAGGTCTACAAACATTTGCCAGCAAAAAATATGAACTAAGAACTATCAATTTGCATGTTCCCATACAACGGGTAGATACGGGTAAATACCCGGCATACTATTTTGTGGGAAATGTAATAATTAGTTGATAGGGGATCGAAGAACTCGTCGATACGAATATCTTTTTTTCCGAGACCAACCCCGAAATCAGTAGTTTTGGCTTTTATATGAGCAGTCAAAGATAACTACCCTCTATATATGTATGAGGGTGCTCATATATTGACATCGCATTTGATGTCTGATTGCTCGTTTTAATATCTAATTAGGTCTACAAACATTTGCCAGCAAAAAATATGAACTTAGACCTGTCAATTTCTATATTCCCATACAAAGGGTACATACAGGTAAATATCGTTTGTTTTGAGACCAACCCCGAAATCAGTAGTTTAGGCGTTTATATGAGCAGTCAAAGATACGTACTCTCTATATATGTATAAGGGTGCTCATATATTGACATCGCATTTGATGTCTGATTGCTCATTGAAACACTTATAAGTATGTCTTTCAAAGAAGCCTACTTTCAAAGTATGATTGGTATAGAGGTTTCATATACTTTAATGTCAGATTTGACGTCTACCTGCATTTTAAGCATATTACAGCGCTTGCACACACATTTGGAGACGAATTGCGAAGTAATTACTCATAAAATTTAACCCTTTGTATGCCGGAATATCGGACACAATAGTTAAACAATGCATACGGCATACGAGAGGTTAATCTGCCCACCAAATGGGTAGATACGGGTATTTACCGGGTATTTACCCAATCTACCGGGTATATTCCCAAATGGGTAGATTGGGTATATACCCACCGCCCATCTCTAGTCATGCTATTTATATTAAAAAATATACTGAATTTGGCATTCGTCTTAATAACTGTTTTAATATCTATAGATACTAGAATAGACACCCATTTGAATTTGAGAGCTGTTCCAAATTTAAACTCATTACCTACCTACTGATTTCAGGAGGTAATGTTATCATTACGACTCCGTTGATTCCTACTGGTTGGTAATGCTGGTCATTGCCTATGGTTTCTGAACGCATTTTAGAGCACCTAAGATATGTGCGTAGGTAAAGACTTTAGATTCTTTACAAATTTTATTTAAAAATTTAGTTAAATATGTAAAGCCTAATATTTCAGGCAACAGTCTCTCATTTATATCAATTTATTTAACTACTTGTAGTTCGCCGCGAACTTAGACCTCGCGATTATTATTCCAAAATATAATTCCACCAAAAACATTTTAATATAAAAATGTTGCCAAGGCGAGTCTACATGGCTTACCATGTGAAAAAGTTATCAGATCTCGTATAAAGCCAAGCTCGAAAGACTACACGCTCTAAACATACACCTTAATCAAGGTCTACACTACACCTTAATCAAAATCTATAAAAAAGTGGTCAGATCTCATGTAGAGCCAAGATTCTTGATCTATGCGCCCTTACTTTACCAGACCTAACTTCACATACTCTACATTTTAGTCAAAACGTGATGCTTGGCCGTTTTGCTACGAAGTTACGAAGATTTCATAGGCATTCGTTCATCGTGTGTGAAATAAAACGACCAAGCCACACGTCTACAAACTTCCACCTCCTATTCCGAGGGGATAGGTTAGGTTAGGTTTGGTTTATTAATTTTTTTGTTTTCTTTGAAGTAATATTGGCTTACACATCAAATTTCAGCGTTCTAGGACTTCAGGAAGTACTTTAAGAATTTTGATGATCAGTGAGTGAATCAGTGACGAAATCGGGGGTTTTCAGACATTAATAAAATTTAAAGTATTATAGCAACCATATTTAAACATTGTGTGTTTAATGGTTGTATTGGTGGCATTATATCTTAAAATTTTCAACTATTTAGCATCATCCAAACTAAAGTTATAAGAGTTCAAAAAAACGACGAAACATTTCAAGAAAAGGTAGGTAGTGCCCTTGCGCTCCACTTGGCTCGTCTTGGCGCTTGGCGGGGCACTCCCATGCCCCCAGATTAAAATAAATTTTAATATTCAGTGAAACTGTGTTTTATCAGATTTTCCAACCTTCTTTCTTCTTCTATTCTGAGCACTTTTTCAAAACACAACTTTTACAAAGTTCATTTTTTTATTTTTTTTCAAACGAATTAATTCAAAACCTGGGTCAAATACAATATCCGTAAGAAGTTCGGAACTTGAAAGAGAAACGAATGTACGATTATACACCCGGTCGCCAAGTCTTTAACGCCTATATCTACGACTACTTTATTCAAAGTCCTTGCGATTTGTGCACAGTTACTACCCAGGCTATTGTCAATGGAAATTGCGTACGTGAGCATGAAACTTGGCCAGTCTTCCGCGATCGGATCATGGGTGAACGGATCACGGATGAGGAATGGGATCCGTGTTCTGGTTAAGATTCTTCCTCTCGAACCTCCACAGCGTGCTCACGAATTGAGTGCAAGCGCTTAAAGCGTTGAGGGAATAGTTCATGCTCTATTATACTTCCCTTGCATGCTCACGCTGTGAACATAAGCGTTAGAGGCGTTCGGGCGAAGTTTCTTGCTGACGAAGCTCCCTTTTACGTTGGGAACGATTTCTTAATTTAAGCGATTGATGACCTCTCATTGGCACGAGAAGTACTGGCATCTTCATTTAGTTGCGAACGACGCCCATGCCGCTTCTCATTGGTTTCTAACTCTTTACGTAAAGCTACTTCGCGGGCTTTGGTTGACGCTGATCTCTTTTTAGTTCGTGGCATAATCACTAATACTACTTTAGAATCACAGACAAGCACCGATAACGATTGAACCAAAGTTTGCTCAACAAAATTGCTAAATTTAGTAATCAATCAAACTAAGCCAAAACTGAAAATATTGTTTAAATCACAGAATAAGCAATACCTTTTTTTAAAGTCAGTTAAAACTCAAAAAATAACGAAACCACCAAAACATCCATGCAGAGAAATTACTTTCGTATCAGCGACATCTAGTGACATATTTGTAAAATATATTTGTGATGTTGGAAGTAATTTACACGCAACTAAAAGGTACCGTTATTATAAAGTGTTTGTTGCTTAGTGATAATAATTTACTATCGCATATAAAATACATCTACCAACTTCATCTAAGGAGATATAACTGTTTTTAACAAAATAAAAATAAATAAACACTATGATACTTTTTTGACACATTTCAAGTTTCAACAAAATATCTCCAAAACTGGTTAAACCAATTTTAATCTATTCTGTACAGTCATATAATAAAACAGTAAAAATATTTTGTCTGTACATAATGTATTTTTTTGGTCTGAAATGGATAGGGGGACACTTAAAAAGAATAATAGAAAGCAAAATTCTATTTTTTATTTTTTTGTCTGTCTATGTGTGTATACTTAAAACTTTCACCAATTAAAAAAAGACATTTACAGTTGGTTTCACCAAAATCCGTCTATTAAAAATAAAGGGGGTGCCTCCGCTGCCGGCGCTGGTTGCCGAATTGGCTGCCGGCGCTGGTATAACGCGATCTGTGTGTGTATGTTACTTTCGCCTGTAGCTTGAGTCGCTCGCTCGCTCGTGTTTTGGTCACAGGAAACCTAACCTACACTTCACGGCAAATTTTGAGTGCTGTCGCCAGCAGCCAGTGTTTTAAATCTCGGCTGCCGGCAGTATAACCGCCGTTTCGAAATAGTGATATTTTTAGGAGCCGGAGCCGGTAGCGGAGGCACTCTCTAAAAAAAAGTTATCGTCATTTGAATGAACTCAAGGCACGGGTTTGCCTGCAAATATAGAGCCATCTTAAATAAGTTACGAAATTTAAAATCCAAATTCAATTCATCATCATTATACGACAGCATTATACCTATAAACATATCAATATAAGCGAAAATCAGTTTGATAACATCTTGGTATGCCCCAAATAACATGCCTATTAATTCTTCAAGAATCCGCTAGATGGTGCTGTTTCATTTAATCCATTTCTACAGCGAGCATAAGCTAATAATATCGTATAGAAATAATTTCTTTGAGTTTACTTTTCCTCAAAGAATTTCTTACTGACCAAAAATATTTTATTCGGTTAAATATAGTAATACTATCTCGTGTCATGACAAGTTCCACCTCAATCTGATTAACGGTTCGGAAGTTATAGACCAATAATTATTTTCACCAAAATGCGTTTATCTCAGAAACGGCTAAACCGATTTTGATGCCAAACGAACTTAAAAATTCTATGAATAATTGCTACACTCATTCTTAATATCATCAAAATTAGTTCAACGGTTCGAGAGTTATCGTGGAACATACATAGATACATACAAACAATGTTTTTTTCGCTTCAACTTGAATTGTAGACCCAATAAATTCTACATATAACAAGAGTAGTGAGAAGTATAACAAAGTCTTGACAAATGATTTTCTTTTCTTAAACATCGACTCTTTGACAAATCGTTTCATAAATTATTTAATTGAATGAAGTATGTACAGTTTATCATAATTATTAAAACTAACGTGAGATGTCATATTTACTGTAAAACACAGTTTTGCCTACGTAGTATATAGTCGGAAAAGGTCACCTAATTTTGAATTTTCGATCGATTTAGATGGAGTGACGTGAATTGATGAAAAAGAACGCGCGCCCGCGCCGTCCCGTTCACTCATTTCACTCGAGCGTTATAATATACGCAAAAATTTAAGCCCCTAAATAAATCTCCAAACAGCTACTATAAAAGTCCCTTTTAACACTTCTAGCCCCTAAATTTGGAGGCATGCCCCAGAGTTGGCAACCGTGGCGTTCACTCGTACCTTATAGTCAGAGGTGCTATTTTTCAAACGCGGAGTCACTAAACAAACGATTTTTTGTATGGAAAAGCAACTCGTTTAGGTGACTCCGCGTTTCAAAAATAGCACTTCCGGAGACGTATTTTTAAAATCACTTGTCACATTACGAAGGGTTTGGCGAGCGTTTCCAAACGGGCGCATTTTTGAATCGGTAGTTGTATGGAAAAACAACTATTAGGTGACTCCGCGTTTCAAAAATAGCACTTCAGAGTGCTATTTTTCATTGAGGGACTCAGCGAAACACAAAACGTGTTCTAACTAACTCACCGCTCGCGTTAAATACAAATTGATCGTATTTTTGAAACCGAAAAACAATATTATTTTACGCAGAAATCATCGATAATTTGTCTATGCATTTCTAAAAATTCGAACATGAATAAAAAAGTAACGTGAAATGGAAGAATGGAACGTATTTCTCATGATTGGTTTCGATGACATATCTACGCTACAAATGTCAGAATTACGAGTGGTCAAGACCACTCGTTGCAAATCAAAAAAAAATACGACTCGGTTGATTTATTTTATTTTGTTTTTTAATAATATTGATAGGTACTAGGTATAAACGCGTTCAACTTCAACTTCATTACCGATTTTTATCGGTTAATATATTGCCTTCAAATTTTTTTAATTATTTTTACTTTGACAGTGACATTTGTTGTTATTTGTTCTGACAATTTGTGAATTTGTCTTGTGACCACAAATATAAGTTAAAGGTAATCTGTCTAATCTGTGCCACAAATTAAAGTCCTAAACTTGTGACTTGTGAATTGTGAATATAAGTTTGAGATTTTTTTGCTAAAAAATATTAAGTGTTTCGTGTTAATTTTAGCTATCCTGTACGAACTAGCGTACGAACTACATTCTATCTTCTTTTAATAAATTGGGCTCGCTATTCAACACTATGACATACAAAAAAGAAGGTATAATCCACTACTTAGAAAGACTTTCGAACATCACCATTAATTTCTTTTTGTACTTCTTTAACACTACATAATTTCTGCGTCATGAACATAATGAATTTCAATGAATCCACCTTACAAGGATTTCTAATATGCCTTACCTGATTTTGCATTCGTTCTGCTGTGAATTGAAAGTCAGGCAGAAGGACAAGATGTCTTGTTCTATTACTTACCATCAAATATAAAATATCCTAAAATTACCTTTATAGCAGCCTCTTTCTCCTTTTTATTTCTAATGGCCCCATGATCACTTATTGACTGAAAGTTTTTTTTAACAACATTTGTATATATAACAACTTTTCGACTAGACTCTCTTAATGTAGGTAGTTTGTTAGTGAAAATATAATAACACATTTCCACTAACAAACTATATTACGACAAAATAATAACACACAAATAATGTTCGTATATTTTCTTGCAGAAAATCTTGCACCTACAATGGAAGATGTATGTGAGTTGCTTGATAAACTCACTTTAAGACAGTTACATTTGATGGAGGAAAAAGTTAAAAGTGAAATGAATATTGAGTCAAGTATAAATAATGGCAGTATCAATCTAGCAAAGTCCCGGTACATCATGGGTCAAAGTTCAGTGAGCACTGCACGGCTGCCTGTGGAGAGCAGCCCGGAGTTTGCGGCTTCCACTAGATGTGAGACTACTGAAGAGGATGGTGTGAAACAACTTAAAGTTGTAGAAAATGACAAAAACACTGTGAATCCGCTTCACTGGTTTGGAGTGCTGGTGCCCCAAAACTTGCATAAGGCACAAAGTATTTTCCAAAACACAATAAATTTTGTTGTTGAATGTGTTAATGTGCAGTTACAGCTGTATGACAATCTGAAGACTGCTGAGGATTTGAGGAAGTATAAGACCTTACTAGATTCTTCATAAATTTTGTCATATCGTAGTTATATTATTGTTGATATCTAAAAGTAATTTCCACAATGATCAACGCAGGGCTGTTAATCTTTTAAGACTACTGCATCTTTTACTGAATACAAAGATTTATTTTATTTTTCTGAAATGCAAATGAATATAAATTAATTTTGTTGCACAAGATTAGATTGCATCTAAAATATACAGCTCAGAACAAATGTAATAGGGCTGCCATCCATTTGTGTTTTTCTGGATTTGTCCTAGTTTGTTGGGCGCTCAGGGAGTGGTTGGGCATGGTTCTTAAATATTGTTACTATTATTTGAGGCTTGCCAACCCATATGTGTCTGGGTTAAATTCTTTAAGTATTTCCCTCAAATGTCCAGGGTTTTTGAAATTATTATCCAGAGTAGTAGCTAGCCTTAAATATGAAGTAACTTTGTTAATCAATTAACAGCTTATGTTAATTTTTTATTGTATAAATTACAAATGTTAGTGAAATAAGCAAAACCTAAAGGTCCTTTTAGGTATTTCTGAATTTTAGTAAAGTATTCCTAGCCTTATAATTTACAGGGATAATCAAATAAAAGATAGTTAAACTTGTTTTAATTTATTTATATGGAACAGTGAGGTGATCACTAGGTAATAATTTATCAGTGATTCATACTGCATAAGCATGAATGTTCCATTAGCTAATTTGACCACAATAACTAATATGTAGGTACGACAGACAGACCTGCACTCAAGATAATAATTTGTATTTTACTATAACTGACATTTCACTTTTTAGAACTTGATATAATATTAAATTGCTTATTACAGGTTTACTTGTATCTTGATTACATTCATATAATAAATATTTGTTTAAAAGTTAACAATTTATTCATACATTGATTGGTGTTAGTATATTGTAAGTGATTTTTGCACAGCCACTTTATTTTTATGGATGTAAATATAGTTGTTTGTCAGGTGAAGACAATATGAGTTGTGCCCTCATTTGATGTAAATTCTTTAATCGTCAATATGATGAAAAATATCATTTTGCAAAATGTTATGCATATTAGATAGAACTTTAAGTTATTTTATGAACAATGATTGATTATAATTAAGTTATTCCATCTAGTTTTAAAAGCAGTTTTTGCCAAAAATGGTCACTTTTAGCAGAAACAAGTTTTAAAGCTAGACAGACTATCAATGATACTCTCAAGGGTTATCCATTAAATAATTTAAAGGTTTATCTGATGCATAACTTTTGCACAATGGTTATTTTAATCGCATTTACGACTAAGGGATTTATTTCAAATGACGGCGCCGCTATGTCTTCCCCTTAAAAAGTTTAAGATCCATAAATAAATGCATTGTGAAATTAACTTTCACTTTAGTTACAAAAATGGCTGTATTTTAATTTGCACTCCCGCAGGCCAGGGCGCCTAGTTGCACATCTCTCTTGTTTGTGAAAATTATTTTGTTAATGTTTAAGAAAGTCTCGAGGCGTTGTCCTCTCCCTTTGTTAAAAAAAATCCTAGAGATTTAATATTTGAACTACCATACAGTACCGGATCTAGACATTTTATTAGGAGGGGCAAAATATAAAATAGCCAATAAAAGTGTTTCTCCTCTAACCAGCTGTTGTCCCCTGAAACTATCGCTTGGGGCAAGTGCCCTGGTTTCCTCCGCCACCCCTCTTTATATCTGGGGCTGCCTTCATATCAATATAATAGAGAAGATATTTCTTTCAATCTTAATTATTGAAATTAGAGTCAGGATATGAGACTAGAGCCCTGATATAGTTAAGATAACTCACGATAGTTATGAGACAGCGCGCACTTGTGATTTTTAATCGGGCGACAGTTTGATTGTTCTAGAGGTCAGTATGAAGTTTTTCAACACACGCTGGCTCTAATTATCGTAAGTACTTGGCATGTAGCGTGTCTATATTCACAAATTAGGGTACTTCAGTAATTATGCATGATACTGACAAGGCACAAATTCTTTGGTTTTACTAAATACACTGTTAACGTCTTGTAGCATATCACATAATGGAATGTGTCTGATTGTTTAAATGCAAGATAAATGTGTATTTACTGATCTCATTAATTAAAATAGATGGACTAATTTAATTACAATCGACCATTGTTCATAAAATAATTTAAAAGACTATCTAGTGCATAACATATATATAGAAAAAAGAATTTGTTTCAAATGACGGCGCCACTTACCAATAACTTAAAACACTACCTAGTTGAAATATTAACAGATAAGTAATTAATTTAACATAATGATAGTTAATATTTATCAATCTATAGTAATACCCTGATAAATAATTAAGTAGGTAAAGTACCTTCGCGTTCAAACATGTCATAATCCATAACAATAAGTTATAATTAAATCATCACACTAATATAAAGGCGTAAGTTTGGGAGTGTGTGTGTGTGTTATTTCTTCACGCGCAAACATAAAATTTGTCATGCAAGAAGCTGACACCCCGGAAGCGCGGGTAAAACACCACAGGGCGCAGCAAGTAAGCACATATAAACAAAACTCTTAAGAAGTTAATGCACGAATGTAAAACATCATTATCATCAGAGAATTCGACATAATTGTAAAAATAACCAGCCAATTCTGTGTCGGAAAGGCGCAAATGTAGGGTTCCGTATTTGCGAATGCTGATTTTGCGTTCACTTTACACCTCATGATTTATCGATTAAAAACGTCTAAAACACTTTTGAAATTTTCATTTCCCAAGTGTATTTTATAAATTTATCGATTATACTATACTCTTCAATAGGGTATTTTAATCAATTATTGTTATTATTTATATAAATAAGTAAAATAATTAGATCTGCTCAGAATAATTAGATAAGCTATTTTAAAATCTGATGAATGGGGAAACTGTCAAGTAACAAAAAGGATGCACGTACCGTACAGCTACGTGAGTACATAGAGTTAGGATAGTTGTACCTAAAGGCGTGAGTACCTACAGTATTTATTCTGAGGTACAGCTCTCTTGACGTCACTTCTAAATGATGAGACCACGCTCCCACACTTAAATTTAAAATGCTAATTGCTGCTTCATTGATTAACCAATTTACTTGATGTTTTCAAAAAATATTTCTTCAGTGGTATTTTTTGTTTTAAATAAAATATTAACCAAAAACATACTTAGTAAAATAGCCTACTAAGCTTTGATAGTTATTCTTTTAATTTCGTTTATATACTTACGTCATATGCATTTAGCTGACAGGACACACACACACGCTGATTCTTAACAAAATTTGTACAAAAAAAAAACACTAACGGATCCACAGAACGGATCCCTTAATCGAAAAATGGTGTCCACAAACTCAATATTTTTGAAATAAGTACCTACTCAACGACACCCTATTGACTTAATCGAGATTTTTTTTACATGTATGAGAGCTGGTATGTACCCTTAATATTTTTTCTAGGATTTTATTTTACCACTTTGTCGACGATTAATATACATCCCCACCCCTTGCCAAATATCAGCTTTCTAGTACTAATAGTCGCTGAGTAAAGCCGCGGACAGGCAGACATATAAACTATAAGGTTTCTTATAGTTTCGCCTTGTCTGTTTCTTGTTTACTACAGAACCATAATGATATCTAACTAAAATAAAACAAAAAGTAACAAATAAGTACATAATATGATACAAAATTATACTAAGTATTATACGTGGAACGTATCACAAATTGCAAAAACTACCCGTAGTCGGGGAGCAGAGCAGTCAACCCACAATACTTCTCATAGAAGTCAAACATATTCTTAATGCAAAACATTTAAAAATTAAGTACATACCTAACCTAATCAACAAAATTATTGTGCAATTTGTGCAATACATAGTCAATTTTCTGGTAAAATGTTTCAGATCAGTTGAAAGTTTTATAACTTTTTCAAGCGCGCATTGGCTAATTCTTATATATTTTGAGCACGGAACAAAGAAAAATGAAAACCTTTTTCTGAGTTAATGGACCGAAAATTGATAAATTGACATAATTACGCGTCACGCGCGGCGTAATATCCCTGGCAGATGTGCGTTGGCAACGTAACCTTTGTGCTTAGCTTATGGCGCTTGCCTTGACTAGAGTTAGCTCGTATGATTGTAATATAAAAATGTATACAAAATACAATCTTCGCGAACCTTTTATGTATAAGAACAAAACAACTGTTTGTGCCAATTTTCAATATTAGGTAACTATGCACCTTTGATCTAATTACAATTATTTACCTGATTACTTATCCGGAATAAATTTAATAAATAATTTTATTGTAAATAAAAGTGATATCCCGAATTTAAAAGTAACAATTAAAAGGACACATTAATCTAGAAATAACAATTACTAAATGTATAATAATGATTATCTCAATTTTGTGCTGTGGGTTTAGAGTTATAAAAAACAACAACTTGCTTAAATAATCTTGTAACACTGCTTTCACCTGTGTGATCTTGTTCACATTTACACACGCTCGTTCAAATTTTATTTCTAGCTTCAATACTCATATTTAATTCTTTATAAATAAAAAAGTGAGAAATCCTCACTGTCTTAGCAAAAAAAAAAACAAATATATTATTCTGATTGTTGTGAACATCGATATCTAACAAATAAGAATGTAGTTAAACTTATTAAATTATCTTGTACCTACCGCGATCACGGGGTACTTGATGTAGATAGGTTTATTAACCTAGTAAGTAGGTATAAATTTTAATATGCCTTAATGGACGCGATTACAAATCAGTCACCGACGCTATCGACAACAACAAATAAATTAAAAGTCGAGCTCTTACAATTTAACAACTTGTCAACAATCAATCCGATACGAGTGAACAACTAAATTATCGTTTCTACATTTTCTTCGTTAGGCTGGACTGGACTACAATCCCGTGTCTGGTTTGATTTTACATGCATTTAGTGTGGTGTGATGAATGATTACATAATAATCATTACATCTCAGGTTATTAATTAATTTTAGTCAGAATGTTCCAGTCAGTGTACTTCCAGCCCCGCCTTAGTTTACCTAATTACAACAGTAAAAAAACTTAAAACAGTAGGATGGTTTGTAATCATAGCAGATGAGTATGATGCGGCCTACTACATTGACGAACAGGATGTATGATGCAGATTGTTTGTATAATACACGACGCATACCTGCGAGTAGCAGGTTGCTGCAGAAAGGGTGCTGCGCAGTATAATCATAAGTGTCTTTAAGACATTAATTTTGTTTTGACACTTATCTGCATTTGTACCCAATAGGTACGCATTTATCTGCATCACAGCGTAGCGTACATGGAGCACTACAACATGTACCTACACCGCGGCCGGGCCGAGCACCACGTTCTCCCTGGTGTCGCGCGGCGAGAAGCGCCACTCGCCGCGCGTGCACGCGCCCTCCCGCCACCACGCCTGCACGTCCGTGTAGTGCCCGCTCCGCTGGCGCTGGTCGTTAGCGTGAACCATAGCGCAGAGGCGGCAGAAGAAGTATGTGTTTATGAATTCACCCGTGCCCTGAAACAATTTTTACAATAATAAATATGTGATATTTTCACACCAGATGGCATCACGGTGAAGTCATAAAAGCTGTTGTTATTGGATGGTACCATTGGTACCTATTGACGGACCAACAGAACCTGTCAACTGACGATCCAATCCATTAAAATTTTATGTCTATGGTCCAATCATTATCATCATCATCATCATCTCAACCGCATAAGGTCCACTGCTGGACGGTCCAATGACAAAAGCCAATTAGCCTTACATCACTATGTGCTGCGACCTATAGCGTAACATATTTTAGAAAGCTCTCATTGGAACGTCACATACTAAAGTTGCGTACATTTCAAACGCAGTAAAAAAGCCCAACTTGAGTTGTAAAGAGCGTATCGTTCACGTCATAACAGTAGGTTCATCTGGCCTTCTGACCCTTGGCTTGATAGTCTGAACCGCAAAAAGTCAAGACCAACCTTCCATTTGAAGTAGGAGTTGTAAAGATGGTCGTCTTCGTCGAGCCGCCTAAGGTAGGCAGCCAGCTCCTCTGGCCCCGCAAACTCTTCTACGTGCACGTACGAGTTGTGCGGTGCAGCAGCCGCGTATTCTGACGCACGGGCACCCATAACTACTGGTAACACATTATGCCTGAAAAAAATCCAGTTTCATTATGAAGAAAAGAAAAACACTTCCATGGTCAAACAAAATATTTCAAATAAGTACTTAAAAAAACTTACTGAAGACCATTGACGAAAAATTTCTCCGTAATGTAATCCCGGCAGTTGGAGTTTTCAAAAGCGAGATAAAACTTGTATTCTTTATCTAACATCTCCAAACAGTTAGGGTCGGTCCTGGGACAGTGGTGGGAACCACACGCACCGTAGATGTCTACCGAGATGAACTTTGATAGCTGTCGCGCATATTGCAGGCGACGGTTCCGTGCGTGGCAGTTTGATACGAACCATGCGACCTGACAAAAAATAAATAAAATAAAGAATGCTGTAAGAAAAAATATTTTGCACAATGCCGGTTATACATACATGCGGCATTAACTTATTACATACGTGTAGTCGTTAAGGGCGGTTCGAGATCCAACGCTGCTCCATTTAAAATAAATTATTGGAAAGGAAACTAAGATATAATTTAAAATTTCGTCTTTATAAAGCCATAGATAACCCTTCAGACTACTTTATGAACTACTGCTTACAGTTTAATGTGAGAACGTGAAGGTTTTCTACGAACATTAGCAAAAAAGAAGATAGTCAAAATAGAATACGATAAAAATATTCGGCGCAGATAGTTCCGCGGGGCAAAAACGCAATAAAGAGAATTCGAAGAATCTCTAAAGTATATTACCTTTTTGGTTTTGTTAGCGGCGTAGTTCCTCTCCATCTTGTTCTCCGTGACGAGATTGTCGTGGTAGGTCCAGCGTTCGTACGGAGCCACTATGTCGGAGTCGCGCCGGTACGTGGCCGTCCAGTTGAACACGTCCATGGACGTTGGCCGCAGCGACGCCGTGTGGTACGGGCACTCCAGGTAGTATAGGATCCAAATCTGGAAAAACAAAGAGTAAGTATTTCAAGAACAATATAGCTAAGTATTTTAAAATGAACTGAAAATATTTTTTACCGACTACCGCCAGTTCAATGCTGGAATTAAAGGCTTCTTCCAATAATGGATTAGCTCATTTCACACCTGGGTTGGTATCTGTAGTAGATAGTGGATGGAAGTCTGCATAGAGCCCGCAGCGCCTGTTTTCTTACATTTAGAGTTAGTAGAGTTACCTACATTAAATCTATCTAGTAGAGAAGATATCACCATAATCCTACTTCCTACTATCCTATCCTACTTCCTACTAATATTATAAATGCGAAAGTGAGTTTGTATATTTGTTTGTTTGTTTGTTTGTTACCTCTTCACGCTTAAACTACTGAACCGATTAGGATGAAATTTGGTATGGATATAGTTTGAGACTCAGGGAAGGACATAGGGTATAATTTATCCCGAAATTCCCACGGGAAGCGAAGCCCGCGGGTACAGCTAGTCATCTTTATAGTAGAGTAGATATAGAAATGAGTAAATATGGAATTACTTATACTACTTACTAGCAGTCCATCCCGGCTTCGCCCGTGGTACATACATAGCCTATGTCACTCAGGGATAACATACCTATCCAACAGTGAAAGAATTTTTAAAATCGATCCAGTAGTTTCGGAGCCTATTCAATACAATCAAACAAACAAACAAACAAACAAACAAACAAACAAATCTTTCCTCTTTATAATATTAGTGTAGATAGTGTAGATTATGTATTCTGCGGTTGAACTGACAATCAGCAGAAATGGGTATCTGAAAGTATGGTCAAGATCGCCTCTTCCGTCAAATCATATTCTATTCTACCGTCATCATCATCACACTAAGGCATAAGAAATAATAAGTAAATAGATAGTACAGTCGGCTAAAGTGATACCTGGGCCGGCCCTCTACTATCTTGAATTTTCTCTTAACTCAAAATATTAGCATAAAAAAGTATATTTACAAAGACTTAATTAAATCTTTTTTATTAAAAGGTATCTCGTTAGCAGATTGTACTAGTAGCTACCATATGTAGCATCGTGATCAAAATGTGATTGAAATTGTCTTCATATCGTGAATTGGGATAGTAATGCAATGAATGCGTGTCAGGTAAAGACCTTGTACAACCACAAAAATACTTAGTTACCTACCTGTTTGGGCGGACGTCTGACATTGAACGGGGTATGATGGTCTTTAAACAATATTGCATCTACGGTGCCCGCCTCCCGTGAGTCCGCCGTCAAAGAGCATCGGTTGACAGGGCACTTGTTCTTCAAGAACTCCGTGCGGCCCGCTGACACACCCCACGTGCCCAGCCCGTTGGCGAGCAGAATCCTCTTTATAGGCACGTTTTCATCCGGCAATTTGTACATCAACTGTTGCACAATTCTGAAAGTCAAATGAGAAAAGACGTTTTATGCAAGATAAGAATACATCAAGTACCTACTTTATATTTATTACCTAGGTATTGTGTCAGACCAAGGGTAGAGTGTTATATTACAGTTCTGTAGATCTATTAACTATATATCAAGCTGGCGTGAAGATCCGCATGACACCATATGGTTGGCTTCCACGGTTTTACTAATGTGTCTGGTATTGACGGATCTCAAAGACTTAATAGAAAGTGCCTTTGAACTTGTGCCTAATGACAAACTCGCAGTTGGATAACTGTTTCTGCGACCTTTAGAAAGAAAATAATAATACCACAGATTACTAACTAGAAAAAACTTTGTTCATCTACTGAGGTCAAAAATATTTTGTAACTAACAAAAATATAACTTACATCTCTTTCTCTAAAGGAAAAATGGAAAAAAATCTTAGATAGATACATGCTGCTTCTGTTCTCACGAAGATCGTAAAAGCAGGTCTGTGTTTGCTTAGAGCAAGACCCAAAATGCTCTGTCCCTTAAAGGGATAAAGAGGTTTTGAAAATCGGCCGTTTTTCGAAGCTCATAGCTAGGAAAAGTTTGGAGATAGGTAGATAAAAAGTGTAACAGCCAAAGTTGTAGAGAATTTTACCAGCTTTTATTATGAAAACTTTCTGCTTTCGTCTTTTCCATCCACAAATTATTCTTGCTAGTCAACGAACTACTTGCGGGCTCCAATAGTTTCTATGGCGTTATAGATAGTAATTACCTGTACAACGTGGAAGGGACATATCCGTAATAAATCGAACCACGGGCTATACTAGTTCACTATATGTATAGTATAATGATAATAAAATAACACTCAAATAACAAAAAAAAACGACATTACTGCGACTGCACACATTCGTAAGGAAATGTCGTTTTTAGGGTTCCGTACCCAAAGGGTAAAAACGGAACCCCATTACTAAGACTTCGCTGTCTGTCCGTCTGTCCGTCGGTCCGTCTGTCCGTCTGTCTGTCATCAGGCTGTATCTCAAGAACCGCGATGGCTAGATATTTGAAATTTTCCCAAATTATGTATTTCGGTTGCCGTTATAACAACAAATACTAAAAACAAAATAAAATAAATATTTAAGGGGGGCTCCCATACAAAAACTTGATTTTTATAGATAATGGTGCGGAACCCTCGCGTCCGACTCGCACTTGGCCGGTTATTTTTTTAGTTTTGTCTGTTATTTTAATTTCATTATACTACCTATAGTAGTGGTCTGGTAAAACTCGTGGTTCCTTCCACGTTGTATTATCTTTGGCTAAGGTAACGTAAAAGCAATCGTTATGTGTCTTGGCTTGGCACCTTGGGTATCGCGAAATCGTTATAATTCTTAAGAATTCAATTTATTGCCTGTGATATTTATTTTATGTAATAGTTAGATTGTTCAACCAATTAAAAACCTGCTAACAGGTAGGTATTGTTAACAAATCTTCGTTTTCCATCAGGCACAAATCCATCTCCTAGGTGCGTATTCAGGATAGGGATGTGGACTGGTTAAAAATATATTATTTTATTTAGTCCGACAAATAGATTATCCAAAAATAATGGACCTATCTTTTCGTTTGGCAAAGAAGTCAAAATTCACGAAGATACAGTGCTTCAATCAAAGTTTCGGAGTGGGTTCGGTGATTTACGTAGCCAATCGTGACGTCACGCGAAATTTAAATCGGCTGTACATATCTTTGTCATGTCATTATTTGCTATGATGAGAGATGAGAGAAAAGAAAATATACCTTACTTTTTAATAATCTATCGAATGAGAAATTTTTTTTTTCTGTCAGCCGCGGCTGCATGGTAATGTTACTTTTCGGAAAAAAGGTTCTAGACCATTTCTCTGAAAGTTTCATTCATGGAATACAAAAGGATGGATAAAGATTCCTAATTTATTAAATAATTTAATAAATTAGGAATAGACTGTGGTACATATCACAATGTGATATGTACCACAGTCTCTGTTCCGTGACAATATAGATATGAAACAAATATCTCCTACACAACTAATTCAAGACGAATTTTTGTCTGCCGCGAGATGCCGTTGTTTTGTTCTAGTTAGACAGACCTATGCTTAGGTAGGCACCTCTTAAAGGTTCAGTCCAGAAACTCAAGAATTTCAGAAGAAAACCTGGGGGTTACTCCAAAAAATAATACGTTAGCCGAACGAAAGTGTCGTCCTATTTCTATGTCAAACCAAATTAGACTATATTGTCATTTCTTTGCTTTGTAAGTACAAATTAAAAAATAAAATAAAAATAATAAAAAAATAAATAAATAATAAAACGATATGTTTATGTAATATATCGATAGTATTTATATGTCAATATTCACACTAGTGTTCACCACTCACTTATCTAAATTCAGTACATGAACTATGTTTCATGTAAGTATACAATGTCCTTTTTTATTAAGTACAAATATTTTAAGGGGTGATTCAGTCCATCATTTCCAACAACTTTTCCCAATAAATGTATATCGAAAAACGAAAAGAAAATTTTCATTTTTCATAGTAATGATATCACGTGACTACTTCGATTTGTATGAAAACCTAAAAAATATTTTTCGTATTTCGATATACATTTATTGGGAAAAGTTGTTCATAATGATGGACTGAAGCACCCCTTAAAATATTTGCACTTAATAAAAAAGGACATTGTATACTCGTTTTTAAAAACCTTTAATTGTCTGTATATAAACACATGTTTTGTTATTTAAGAATGGGTCTTCCTAACACAGGTTTATATAACTTAAAAGGAAGACCCAACCTAACTCCTAATATTGTAATCCTTATGGCAATAAAGAACTTTATTAAAAGAAATTTATCTTAGCACTCATTGTCGACGCTTGTACTTATGTAGGTAAGTAGTCGTTGTTGTTCTGACCTGTCATCACCGGGTGCGTCTTCAGGGAAGAGAGGTGTCTTCGGGTCGTGTTTCTTGGGCTGCTGCTCGCCGCCGCGGAAGAACCAGGACCGCCGCGAGACGTCGTCTTCGTCGTGCGTCTCCTCGCGATATTCCTCATCTTTCTCGGTTATTGTGTTCTGAAAACAAAAGGTATGTAAGTATTTTTCATTAGGTTGGTTGGTACTCTGATAAGCTATCTAGGTCAAGCTGTATTACTTGTGTAAGTACAGTGTGTCCCGCTATCGGCGTCGGAGTCTGAAGTGGTATTCACACTTGCCATCACACTGAACACCAGAATGCGGCGGCGCGGCGGTTGCCGCGTGACGCAATTTATCCTACTTCCTAGTATACCTTATATACTAATACTAATATTACAAATGCGAAAGTAAGTTTTACGCTTAAACTACTGAACCGATTTTGATGAAATTTGGTATGGATATAGTTTGAGACTCGGGGAAGGACACAGGGTACTCTTTATCCTGAAATTCCCACGGGGAGCGAAGCCTGCGGGTGCAGCAAGTGTCATATAAACGCGCCCTAACTAGATATACTGACTTGAACTATATGCGTTTCCACGGGCAGCGGTGGCGCCAGCGCCGGCGGGCTAGGGTTGCGCTCGGAGTGCTCGAGCGGTGGCGGGCGCGGGATGAGCAGCAGCGCGAGTGCGGTCAGCGCTAGTGGCAGCAGCAGCGCCGCCCGCCGCACGGTCCTCAAGGCCCGCGCAGCCCGCATCCACATGCCGATGCCGCCCGCTCCCCGCTATCCGCCCGTTGTGTGGCCACGGACCCGACCGCCCCGCACGCCCATAACGCAGTTATTATCGTTCGATTACTGTCATCTGAAAATAAGAAGTTTACTATGAAAATCAGATGTATTGTACCTATGTGTTAATGGACCAAGTGATTTACGTATGTTGTATGTAAGCAATACCTAGGACATATAAAACATCTATACCTACTATCGTGACCTCAGAAAACAGTAACAATATCGATAGGACTACCGGTAGTATCGATAGCGAATATATACTTAGTTTGCAATACAATTATTGATATTAGGTATCGATACTGTTTGATAGTATCATAGATAAATATAAAAGATAGTATCAAATAATACTGTCGATAGATCTATACAATGGTATTATTTACATTAAGAACTATCGATAGTATTGTTATAGGTATCGATATTTAGGTCGACACTGAATATCGTCGACATATCAAATTGGACAGAAAGTTATTTATCACACTGCCCACTCATTTTGGGCATTTTTCAAACTGCGCAGGCATTTATTATAAAGCTTATCATTAGTGTTGCATAACTCGATTTGTTTTATTTATTTTGTAAAAATTAGTTCAACACAGAAGCAGACAAACATTATTTTTATCTGTATATAAATATATTGTGAGCCAAGACAGAGCGCCGCACGCATACGCGGTTTGTACAAAGAAAGTGCCGCCCCGCCTGGCGTGCAGCGGCTAGTTTAGTAACTATTTTTCTCACCCGCTTTTTGTTTCTGCTCAAAATCTCCGTTGAGATCCATAATGTCTCTTTCCCAAAATGTACCTTGGTTTCAAAATGTCACTTTTACAATATGTCCCTACCTCATAATGTCCCTTTCCCAAAATGTCCGTTCTCCAAAATGTACCTTCCCCAAAATGTCCCTTCCGTTAAATGTTTTAGTAATGAACTAATTTATATAATGTAATGACTTTTAGAAAGGTGGTGCACCGGGACCGATGATTACTATAAAATAAAAAAGAATATGCAAAAAAACTGAAAACTGCATCTAATTTGGTACAGTCAATTTTGCACAGCTATTGCTCCATGAAGTCCCCTTATATTCTCCGTAGCCTTATCTACGTATATGTATGCAAAATGATGATCGGTTCAGTAAATAGGGCGTGAAAACGGAGCAAACAAACAAACAATAATATACAAACTCTCTTTCGCATTTATAAATACTAGCTTTTGCTTTTTGGCTCAGCCCGCGTTAATGTCGATCCCTCGGGAGCAGTAGGACCTCAAAGAACTATTTTCCAATATTATGTCCTTTCTCCACTCTCAAACAAAAATCAGTGCATATTATTTTTTCGTGCAAAAAAGGTAAATAAGCATCCAATTATCTAATTTTGTTTATACAAAGATTAAGTACAAGAATTTTTGAGAAAGGGACATTTTGAGGAAGGGACCTTTTGGGAAAGGAACTTTTCGAGGAAGGGACATTTCGTAAACGGGACGTTTTGGGAAAGGGGCATTTCGGGAAAGGGACATTTCGGGAAAGGGACATTTTAAAACCAGGCGACATTTTGGGAAAGGGACATTATGGACCTCAACGAAAATCTCTACGGATTGTAAAAATTATTGTAAATAAAATTTTCAGCGTGTCGCTTAAATATTTTCCAATCAACTTGTGTTCTCCTTCTGTAAATATATAGTGCTAAGTGAAAATAAACTGTAAATAGAATTGAACTTCTTTTCTATCCCACTTCACTTCAGATCTTTCCTTTGACGGTCGAGCATATCACCTCGCTCCCCCTACAATTATACGCTTATCACATTACCTATAAGGCAGAGTATCCTTCAACGGCAGTCTCGTTTTTGCAGAATCATGTAGACCACCCAGCTCATGCAGTACGTATAGGTTGTGGTGCGGCGGGGATAGCTCTAGGACCAGCTATACACAGATTGTCGGTAACATGACTCTGTTATTACTTGTTTACAGTTAGCCGTGAGGCCATTTGATTTAATTGGACTGAAGCACCTATTTAATCGTGAAATCACCGTGAAAACATGAATTAATTTTTCTTTCCTGAAAATCTTGGTATAAACCCAACATGTCACGCATACAAAAAAATCTCTATGCGGCACAAAGAGCCAGTGCCGTAAATAAGGCGGTGCCACCGGTGCCCAGGCACAGAGCGTAGACTCTGGGGGGCGCAAGAACGGCCAGATCAGGCAGGACTATTATTTTTTCGGTTTGCTCCTGATAAGTTCAAGATCAGGGTGGGCAACGCATTTGTACTAGTGAACTTGCGATTGAGTTTTAGTGAGTGAGACACAGTGGGTGGTATAATAGGCGAAGGGTCCACTTTACATCAGATGGCTCATCTGCTCGGTTGCCCACATCAATTCTTTAAAAAAAAAGTTTTTTCCAAAAATATTAGATAATTGGTCCACCAACACCAAGTTCCTTGTGCTTTATTTTATCATCCTGAATGAAATAAAGTAGACCTATACATAGCATTGCTCTAGGGTACCTATAATATCTAAAAAAACAAGGGCGCAGTTATAGAAGCTCGCACAGGGCGCAAAAAAGGCTATTTACGGCACTGCAAAGAGCAATACAAAGGAACAACCTTATCCATGTCACCATGTCACCCAAAGATTTAGAATATAACAATGTCATCACATGTCACAGATAAGAGTGAAGTGCATAGATTTCAGATGATAGTCCCAAACTCTTTATGAGTTTTTTATCATATTTTCTAGGTCTTTGGGTAAAATTATAATAATTATACCTTACGCAGTAAAAATATTCTACCTCTATATCTATGATAAGAGGTTTGCAAGGATCGTAGTAAGTGGAAATCCATAGTCTCTGCCTACCCCCATGGGAAATAAATAGCGTGAAAATATGTATGCATGTATGTTTCTATGATAAATACTTGGTACCTAGGTAAATCCCTCTAACTTCATGGTAAACAAAGATTTAGAATATACAAGTAGTGATGGTAAAAAACGACCCGTTTTTGCTATGCCCTTTTTCACTCGGAACCAAAAATAAGGATAGTAAGTTTTGCAGTCTATAATTGTGTAAGTACTCTGTGTGCATGTGTGTGTGTGTGTTATAATAATATAATAATAAATGATTTATATCATTTTCATAGTGTAAGTAAATATGTGGATATTTATGTGTGATCCACCGTATTATCCGACCCACTTATAAAATTTGGATTAGTAATTATTTTCCGGGTGACTACAATTTGTATGCAAAGAAGTTATATTACGAATGTTACATACAAAACAGTACGAGTATTTTTTTAAATTTCGATGTTAAATGCCTTGCTGACCTGTAGACTGTTATTAGTTTTTTTAAACTTATATCTTGTTAGTTATTTTAGTACTTATTATGACTTTTCATTACATACATTATCTTGTATCTATTCGTATAGGTAACTCGCGAGATACTTAACACGATCAGCACATTAGAGATTAGCCAATTTAAATATTCAGTATTTAAAGCTTGTTCCACAAATGATAAGGATTCCTTTTTTTACCATGGATATTGGGCGATTTTGATGCGGTTTTTAAATTGAAGTGCAAATGGAAATAAAACCGGCCAAATGTGTCGGGCCACGCCCAGTGTAGGGTTTCGTAGTTACGAAAGCTGAATACGACTATAAAACGTCATCATCATCATCAGGTCTTTTTGTCTCCACTGCAGGAGCACGACTCTCTCTATGCTACCAGAGCCATACTTGGCCAGAGCAGCCAGAGGTCTTGGCGTACTCTCCTCGCTGGCCAGACGGGTTGGAGACTATAAAATGTCTAAAAACGTTTTTTTCTTATTTGTATGAAATTTACTAAGACATTTTATAAGTTGGTTTAACTGTGGGTACTTAGCTCGGATAGTTTTTCTTTTAACTTTTAACAAACTACTGCTGTGATTTTTTCCACGTTTTCATATAGGTACATCCGTTTAGTTGATAGTGTCCCCCTCCTCCTCTATCAGCACACTTGACTCTAACTAAAAAAGCGGCCAAGTGCGTGTCGGCCTCGCCCATGAAGGGTTCCATAGCTGCAAGTAACATAATATAAAAGTGTAAATTGCGGTTTACGATTTATGACGTTTTAAAAAAAAACTACTAAGATCTCGTTCAAACCAATTTTTTCATGAAGATGTACATCATATATTTTTTATAGTTTTATCATTCATTTATTTTAGAAGTTCCAGTCTTATTTTAGAAGTTCCAGGAGGGGGGGCACATTTTACCACTTTGGAAGTGTCTCTCGCGCAAACTATTCAGTTTAAAACTCAATATAATTTTTGAAGACTTATTGATGAAAAAAATTGAGTTTTTTTTTTAATTGAGAAACCCTCAAAATGTATTGTTTTTTTTTTCAATTTTTGTGTGAAAATCTTTATGCGGTTCATAAAATACATCTACTTACTTAACAAGTTTCAACAGTTATTATATTACAGTTCTTTTAGTTTCGGAAAAAAGTCGCTGTGACATACGGACGGACAGGCAGACAGACATGACGAATCCATAAGGGTTCCGGTTTATACAATTACTTGATACTTACTAAGTACCTACCCGTGCGAAGCAGGGGCGGGCCGCTAGTAGGGTTAGGTATTGCAATTTATTGTAGTTATTGCAATTTCTTTACGCTTCGTTTTAGTCTGTTGCGCCGCACATCGTAAAATTTCAATTAAAAAAGTGCTCAGGTACACGTATGTATTCAACTATTCTGCAAAATTCGTTGTACTAAATTGAATCCGCGCAGCGCGAGTATACACCGATAAGAATAGCTATTGATTAAAACGCAATATTGTAGTAATAATCAGCATTTATTTGCGTGAATTAATTACTTTCATTGTAAAAACGTTGGTTTATTTAGTAATTAATGGTCATAATTATTTTATATCTGATGGTAATGAGTTTTTTCTATAATTTTACAAGCATTTTTAACCGACTTCCAAAAAGGAGGAGGATGTCAATTCTTCATATTTTTTTTATGTATGTTCACCGATTATTCGAAGCCGCCTGGCGATTATAGGAATAAAGAAGGAAAAAATTAACATTAAAAAAAGAAGACGCCTGACCGATTTGGAAAAATATTTTTTTGTTTGAAAGGGCTTATATGTCAAGTGGTTCAATAGAAATTTTATCAAAATCGGTTTTGTGTAGTTTGGGGGTGAAGACGGTTTTTAGTTTGAAAAAATATTGTTAAATGGTCTATTGTATATGGTATTATCAAATGATTAATTTTTTTGATAATTTAATATATTAACTACTCGTGACATTTTGGAAATCCGTGGGAGGCCTGTCCGTTCAACAGTTGTTATACGGCTGAAACGATGGTGATACTAGGTACCCCTGTTAGGTTATACCAGCAGTTTATAGTAGCGTGTCTGTACGGAAGACTTGCGTGTGTAGAACCTATAACTGCTCTACCTAACGAACATAACTGCACAGGTAGGTACCAACTGTATATAAGGAAGTTTCCTGGGTCGAAATAAATTATTTAGTACTGTTAATAGAATAAAGCGTCGCAAAATAATGTCACTTGTCATTGAAAATATTTATTTTCAACGTGATTTTAGATTTATTATTGCGTAAAGACTGATATGTAAGAGAGCGCTATGTTATTCCAAGAATTTATGACGTCATTAGTCTTTATTTCATACAAAACAAAACCCAAAGGAAGTGTTTGTTTTGACGTTTAGAAAAAAGTATCTGATTTGGGATGTTGGAAACTTCCTTAGCCTCAAGAAAACATTAAAATTTTTGACGGTACATACCTAATTCTACTACTACTAACACGAGTAAGAGGAATGATTTTTTATGTTAATTTCACTATTTAGAGTAGGTCTTTTAACTTAGCTTTACTTGTTAAACATAGATCTCAGCTACTTAGTATGTAGTTGCTAATATAAAACAGTTTTGTCACAGTTGCAGGGCGCTCTACTTGGAAAAAACCGTTCTAAACGAAGTCGCCAGCTCGACAATTTATATATTTTTTTTATAATATAAATTTAAATAAATATAAATCAAATTTTTAACAAAAAAAAACAACCGACTACAATTTTTTTCATGAGTTTTTTCCATATCTCCAAAGTTCTTTATCGTGTCTTCACCAAATTAATATGGGACCAACTTGGGAGTATGGGCTTTCAAATAAAAAAAGAATTATCAAAATCGGTCCACGGTTGCCGAAGATATCGCGTCACATACATACAAAAAAAAACATACAATCGAATTGATAACCTCCTCCTTTTTTGAAGTCGGTTAAAAAACAGGCAACATGCACAACTTTAACAGCACGAACTTAGTTGGTACCTAATATATTTTTTTCGCTAATAAGTTTCTTGAGTAATTTTTGGATGTAAGTATTTGAGCAACTATAGGGTTTTATTATTAGTCATCTAATAATAAAGATATCTAATATTAATAGTCATCTAATAATAAAACCCTATACATTGATAAAATCTAGTAAATTGATTCGTCTGTAATTAAATAGGTCGTAGGTACGTACATAGGTATTAAGTACCTGAGTACATTATATTTCAAAATACTTATTTATGGAAGGATGGAAAGGTATAAACTGCAAGTAAGTAACTATACTTGTAGGTTAGTAATCTAGCTAGGTAGGTAGGTATGACTAAAACCTTATTAACGACATTGGCGTTATCTTAATACATTGATAGACCGACCATATAGCAGTCTCAGACAATACGTATGTGATTGTGATCATAAGATAGTTAACACGGCTTATGGTGATGCATTTTTATGATCCTAATTTTGATAATAAATATGAATAAAGGAAGAAATCACAACATCTCTCGTAACACTCAACTCGTACTCATATATATAGTTTAAACGGAATTCGCTAACATTTTCTTATTTATTCAGTTTCATTATGAGTAAAATAAAAATGGTAAATAAAATAATACATACCTATACGGGATGGACCTATTTATGCGACGCCGACGACGCCGACTTAGGGAGTTCGTGTAAGGAGAAAAATTAAGAGTTTATTTACGAAGATTGAGTAGGTAGGTTACTTTCTCAAGCAGGATTCAGCAGGTTTCTATGTATGAAGTATTGCAGCCAGCCAGTAAATAAAAAAAACCGGACAAGTGCGAGTCGGACTTGTACGGACCTCTACATGTATTTCGGTATGGAACACTTTCAAGTATCTATAGTTAATACTATTATGAAGATCAAGTTAAAAACGCTGAAAAATACTGGTTTTTTGTATGCCTTTTAATATTTGTTCTTGAAGTGGCTACAGAAATACATAATTCAAGTCTAGCTATTACGGTTCAAGAGATAGAGCCCTGTGACAGACGGACCAAGGGACGAACGGATAGAGTACTTATTAAGTACCTTGCATCTTGATCAGTTTGCACTACTCATGAGGATACCTACTTTTAGCAAGGATGAAGATTAATTTCGAAACTAGGTATCACTAAATACTGTTTTAAATTTAAACGAAATGCGTTTTCCAGCCCGTCTACCCAGCGTAGTGACAAATAAATGAAAATGTTCCCTTTATATAAATCTATTCTGCACGTGACGCAGAAACCAACAATATCTATGTACCTACTTAATTAAGCTTTCTCCCTATTTATTGGGTGCCTTTGGAGCGATTTCACACCAGCAAAGCATTAAATTATGCAGCCATGACGAATGTCCAACAGCCAACATTATGTAAAATTACTGTTTGTGTTATTTTGTTGCGTAAACGATGCTGTTGTTGAAAAAACGAATTAAAGTGTTTAAATTAAATGTGTGTGAAGTGTAACGAATAAAAGCTGTTATTTATTACACGTGGCAAGCGGAAAATTTGAGGTAGAAACTAGGTACATCATAAGGTAGAGAAGGTACGTAAGTTGCCAAAAATTAATAACTAGACACGGTAGTTTTTATCTATTCAAAAACTAGGCTAGTTTAAAAAAAATTGAAGTTAATTAAGGGCCTGCCGGGCCAATTTAAAAATCTTAGTTAAAATAATTTTGCCAAGCGCAATATACTGCGTAAGTCACTAATTGACATTAAATAAGAGATTGATTGCAAAATCCAAAAAAAAATAATAATGGACAGATCAGATTTAGATGCGACCTGAAATTCTATTTGCGCTTAAACTAGTAGTTCGCCGCGAACTTAGACCTCGCGATTATTTTTCGCAATTCAGTTTTCTAAATAACCCCTAGATGGCGGTATCCAAAGTTAGAACGCGCTATGGTATCGTTTGCTACATAATCGCGGACATTTTTATTAATATTTCAAAAACTACTGAACCGATTTTGATGCCCAACGAACTTGAAAATTCTATTGATGTTTCCTACATCCCTACCAAGTTTCATCAAAATCAAACCATCGGTTCGGCTGCTATCGCGGTACAAACATACATACATACATACATACATACATACATACATACATACATACATACATACATACATACATACATACATACAATGTGTTTTCGCCCCCAACTCGATTTAGAGACCTCACTCGCTTCGCTCGCTCGGTCAATTAGAGACCTCACTCGCTTCGCTCGCTCGGTCAAATATAATTTAACGATTAAAGTAACTAGTAGTTCGCCGCGAACTTAGACCTCGCGATTATATTTCGCAATTCAGTTTCCTAAATAACCCCTAGATGGCGGTATCCGAAGTTAGAACGCGCTATGGTTTCGTTTGCTACATAATCGCGGACATTTTTATTAATATTTCAAAAACTACTGAACCGATCTTGATGCCCAACGAACTTGAAAATTCTATTGATGTTTCCTACATGCCTACCAAGTTTCATCAAAATCAAACCATCGGTTCGGCTGCTATCGCGGTACAAACATACATACATACATACATACATACATACATACATACATACATACATACATACATACATACATACATACAATGTGTTTTCGCCCCCAACTCGATTTAGAGACCTCACTCGCTTCGCTCGCTCGGTCAACAAGACATCAATCAAGTAGGTACCTAAGTAGTAAGTCAGAATTTGAAATAAATAAAATACTTATCCAAAATGCCATTCCGAATTTATGCAGCTGAAAACCGATTATACTAGCCGCGTTTCCTCTTTGGATAGCGCGAAATATCCTTTGAATCAAATATCATCATCCGGAGCGGTGGTCATAAATCACAATATAGCCTCAGTCCTTCAAGCCTATCTCAAAAATCTCCATCTCCATCTCAAAGCTCTTTGCTTCAGGACTCCATGGGCAAAGATAATATATTTACTAACATTACAGATACCCAACGCCATAGAAACCATTGGAGGGCCCGTAAGTAGGCAAAATTAGATTTGCAGGGTAACTTCACATGGCAGGGGACACACGACTTGCAAAAAAGCGATAAAGAAAGTGTTAAATATACCTTAACTAGTAGTTCGCCGCGAACTTAGACCTCGCGATTATTTTTCGCAATTCAGTTTTCTAAATAACCCCTAGATGGCGGTATCCAAAGTTAGAACGCGCTATGGTATCGTTTGCTACATAATCGCGGACATTTTTATTAATATTTCAAAAACTACTGAACCGATTTTGATGCCCAACGAACTTGAAAATTCTATTGATGTTTCCTACATCCCTACCAAGTTTCATCAAAATCAAACCATCGGTTCGGCTGCTATCGCGGTACAAACATACATACATACATACATACATACATACATACATACATACATACATACATACATACAATGTGTTTTCGCCCCCAACTCGATTTAGAGACCTCACTCGCTTCGCTCGCTCGGTCAAAAATATTTACTGCATTTCTTATAAGTCTTTTTTAATTAATTAGAGTACCTTTATATCAATAATAATAGTAATAAAATTAATGTTTTAATTATTACCTAATAGTGCTTATGAAAACATTGCGCAGTACCTTGTACTATTATGTATTCTGTGGCAGTACCCAGATTCTCTATAGTGACAAGAAAGATATAATTATGTTTATGAGGCGATAGGTAAGCAAAATGCCATTCCCATGGGCCAGCCGTCTCAACAGCGACTGGAAAAACTCACACTGCGAAGCTGCTAAGACAACATTGAGTATTTCAGGCATTTTATGTCTAAAAATTAAATATACTTACATATAAGTACCTACTAGAATCTTTTATACCTTATAAAATAAATATAGTTCAAGCAGATAGCAGAATTGCTGACAATACTAAAAATTAAGCAATAAGGAGGTATTTAGGTCCTCACTTCTATAGGAGAATGTCCGCTAGCAAACAGATCATTCTGTGGTTTGGTTATTATAGGCTAAAGAAATTTTCTAGGTTTATGGGCTGCTTGATAGTATTATACATTTCTGTATCTTTTTGTTACTCAGACCATCAATATTGAGAACTAGCCGAAGCCCGCGACTTCGTTCGCGTGGACTTTATGTCTCTGGAAAATGCTCACCAGGCTGAACAACTTTTACTTAGGCGGCATTTTTATATCTCTTATAGTTTAGCTGGACCATTATGGTTCTGCATCAGGCGTTCCATTTTCCAAAATCATTTATACCCTATATGTTGCCCAGGCTTAATAGCTATATAACAAAAAAAGTTTCATTCGAATCCGTCCAGTATTTCCGGAGATTAGCGTGTACAAACAGACAAACAGACATACAGACAAACAGACAAACAGACAAACAGACAAACAGACAGACATTTTTTTTAAAATTCTTACTCTATTATCTCCATCGCCCCCAATATTTTTTTTGGAAATATATTTAATGTACAGACACACTTTTTTTACTGTTTTATTATATGTATAGATATAGATATATGAATTGTTTGTTACTAATAGATACGTATCTATCTATATATGCACAATTGTAGATCCTATAGGATCTATAATATCCTATAGGATATTATATAGGATAATAGGCACAGACATAGGTACGAATGGTACTATACGTACCTATGTTGGTTGATAAATATTATCCAAGTACAAACCGTATAACTAACATGATATGATAACATATCGTATACCACTCATCCACATCACACATATATAGTATATGATTATTGGTATATGATGGTAGATATTTTTACACAGAGACAATCTGCTTCGGCTTATCGCATTTGTTTAGTGCATTGCAAATACACTTTTTAACCCCAGACAAAAAAGAGGTGTGTTTTATTAGTGTGACGCTAATGTCTGTCGGACTGTCTGTCTGACTGAGGCAGGACCGATTTTGATGCGGTTTTTTTAAGTGAAAGAAAGTTCCTTTGCGGCGATTCTTAGCTATGCTGGATGAAATACGTTTCAGTCGTTTAAATTAAGTTATTGTGGTTAACGCTTGAATGTCAGGGTTTTTTCAAGCAACAAAATAGATGGAGCTACGTATCGGGAGTTCCGTTACTCATCACTATATGAGTAACGGAACGACGATCTTGAGAGTCGGGGTATTTTTTAATTTGCTTGGCAAATAAACTTGTTAATCTTACTAGCCAACTCTACTCAATGCTTGTTTACGGCATATTTAATATTGCTAACGTTTTTATATAAGGTCTAACAAAATATACCGAAACAATAATAAGGATGAATTCAGAGTGACACTAAACAACTTTCCCAAGGAACAGATTTCGAAATATGAGAAGTAATTTTAAAGTAGGCGTTTCATACAAGTTGACCGATCAGCTGATCCGAGTTTGTATAGAAAGTCAAAAATTACTTTCATATTTCGACATATGTTCCTTGGGGAGAGTTGGTATAAGTAACATAGTTACAGTATATTTTGTGAGACCTTATATAATAAAAATAACTGCTGTAAAACATTAACCACTATAACTATTCCTAAAAAATCTGCTCTACTTGAATCGTACAATGCTACGGATTTTAGTGGTGATGATTTTATACATAGGTATGTCGCAGTTGGATTAACCGATAAAACTTGCGATATAGGTACTTATTGGTAGGGACATGATTCGCATTTTAGAAAATAGAAATAGAAAAATCTTTATTTATATTACAACAACAAAAAGTACAGAACATCACTATCATCATTTTCACCTATTCCCTTGACCGGCTTTTACGGTATGTACGAGAAGAGAAGCAGCTGATATTACATATACATATACTAAGTTTTTTCTTTTCTTCCAGACTAGCATGGAATAAATTAAAGTTTGGTAAATCGAAGATATTGCTAGATTGGAAGCAAAGATGTCAACGGGCCCTGTTCTCAATTTTTGACTAAGTAATTTATCTTTATTTTATTTAATTTTTAGGTAAGGTTATAATTATTAGTATTATACACAAATTGTTAAGTATTTATTGTTAAGGGGCTAACTGAATTTGTCAGGGACCAGTGCTGCGCCCATTTGAAAGCAAACGGAGAAATCTATAAAATTGTATTTTGACGAGGTCCTAGATGTCTCTTCAAACTATTTTATGAATAGATCTACTGTTTATAGTTTAAAGTGTAGTTTAAAGAACGTGAAGCTATTCTTCGCACATTAGCTAAAAGTGACCGTTTTATTCTTATGTGCGTAGAAAAGCTTCACGCATTTTAAACTATAAACAACAGGAAAATTCAGGTAGCCCCTTAATTATGTTTTGGGAGTAAACGGAAAACGTCATAAGTACGATCTGCACTTCAGCCTAAAAAAGCGTTAACTATATAGGCTATATACCTAGGTTGGCGATAAAAGGATATCTCTCTCTCAAGTCCGTTTTCTTACAGATGTTAATTAAGTAGTTAATGTTGTCAAAAAATTACTACCTAGGTACAAAAAAGTGATTTTTCACTAGGGGGCTTGTCTGAGAATAATTATGTATTTTATTATTTATCAGCATTAAAAGATTTAATAAATAATGATACTGATTGAGCTAGCCCCAAAGTAAGATTGATCCAAGACCTTGAAAAAGGCCATTTTCCAACTTGCCCTGACCGGGGATCCGAACTCGAAACCTCTAGAAAAATACTAAGTAGGTGAATAAGTAGATATAAGTATGCTTTCAGTGTCTACCTGTTTATTTTTACCGACTGCGGCTAAGCCAAAAGGAAGGGTAATGATTTCTGCTGTCAATGTATGTAAGTACACATGTACGTATATGAATCATCATCATCATCAGGTCTTTTTAGTCTCCACCGCAGGAGCTTGGCCCTCTCTATGCTCTCTGTGCCATGCTGACCAGAAGGGTTGGAGAGGTCTCATTATGTTTATAAGCTTTGGTTAGCTTCTCATTCTTAAGTCGCCTTCTAACGACATCCACGTGAAGACTTAGAGTGGTCCTATTCTACTCTGCCGGAAACCACACGGCGTATATGAATATTTTTATATATAAAGTGTAACAAAATTTACTGAAACTATTTTAAGGGCAAATTCAGTCCGTGATACTGAACAACTTTCCCCAAGAAACATATGTCGAAATATGAAAAAATAATTTTTGGCTTTCCATACGATCTCGCATCAGCTGATCAGTTAACTTGTATGGTAGGCCAAAAATTATTTTTGATATTTCGATACGTATGGGGGTTAATGTTGCTCGCGTCCGCAGGCGAAGCCCTCTGGACTTCATGACTCTAGATCCCTGCACGTGACCCCTGGGTAGTGCTAAATGAGCAACACTTGATTCCTTCGGGTTTTGAGGTCTGGCGGTGGCCTCATGTAATTTCCAAACACTGTTTAGTTCGATGGGAGAGCTTTGGCTCGTATGGCTGGCGACCACCCTCATGTTGGAGGCTGCCGCAAAGCACCGTAAGGTGTGTTCCGTCTGTATACGTGAGAGCCATGTCCCCCCTCCGATTGTCGCAGCCTTAACAGTCATCGGTCCGAGATGACCTGCGGCTCGCTTAAATACACTGAGCGTGCATCTCTATCGCTGGGGCCAGGGAGACCCGATAAAACGGTTGTCCGCTGGCCGCCCGCTGATACGAAGAGGGCCCGAACCCTGGGACATCCCTACTGGGGAGGCTGCCCTGCCACCAGTGTTAAAAGCCTGCATACCGGTCGTAGTGCCGGATTGGGAAGCCGGTGTGGAACACTGCGGTCTGTCTGTGGGTCGGATCGGGGGCCCTTCCGTCCCCCGTGACAGTGAAGCACACAACTCGGTGGCTTTTTTGCGGGCCGCGGTCTCGCATTTGCCTGTGTGGCTGTTGTGACTGTGACAATCCAACCATTATTCCCTTAAAAACACACCCATGGCTATTGGAAAAATAAGGAATAAAGTTTGTACAGCGGCACCCCCTTCCACATTAGTTGTGGACTCGTGCAACATTAGGGGTCTCCACTCTAATCTTAATGCCGTCCATCACCATCTTGAGACGGCAAAGCCGGCCCTATTTTTCCTGACGGAAACACAAATATCAACCCCAGCCGACGTATCCTACCTAATGTATCCCGGATATAGCTTGGAACACAAATTTGTGTTCAAAGCTGGAGTGTGCAGGTTCGTCCGGTGTAGACCTTGGAGGCCACACTCATATCTACGCGTGCCTCTTCAGGCCCCATAGCGGAGACAATGAAACCGACCGGCTGCTTGGGCACGTTCAAAGAGGTATAGACGACATTCTCCAGCGGCTTCCATCTGCAGGGGTAACGGTCCTCGGTGATTTTAATGGTCATCACATCGAATGGTTAGGATCGACCCATACTGATTACGCGGGGAAGGCTGCCCTCAACCTCGCTGCGGCGTATGACCCCACCCAACTAGTTGATGGACCTACTAGGATTCCCAACGTTGACGGTCATACCCCTGGCCTGCTTGACCTTCTGTTGACCTCGAACCCGGAAGGTGCCACAGTATCGCGTCAGGCTCCTTTGGGAAAATCAGACCATTGTCTGGTACATTCCGTGGTTCAAATTTGTCCGACTAAATACACCCGACCCTCTGGGACTCGTCGTGTCTGGCATTATAGGTCGGCAGATTGGGACGGACTGCGAGAGTTTTACGCGTCCTACCCATGGAGGCAGTTATGCTTCAGTTCAGACAATGTCGATAGGTGTGCGAATGCTGTAGCCGATACGATTTTGCAGGGCATGGAAAGTTTTATTCCTAGCTCGGTAGTTCGTGTGGGCGGCCAGTCTCAGCCCTGGTTTGATAAATCTTGCTGGGAGTCATCCGACCTCAAACAAGCGGCTTTTAAAGCCTGGGCAGCTACGCGCGCCTCAAAGGACCCGGCATCTTCTGAACTAAAGAAGCTATTTAATGCTGCCTCCAGGTCATGCAAGAAGGTAATTGCCGCAGCGAGGTTTAGGCATACGCGCAGGATTGGCGAGAAACTAATCAGCCATCCCTCCGTCGGGAGCCGTGATTTTGGTCTCTTGCCAAAGCTGCGCAAGGGAATTTTTGTCGTACCTCCTTACCATCCTTGCGCAAACCCGATGGCTCGCTAGCTCATTCCGCAAAAGAGAAAGCCGACCTCTTGGGCTCTCTTTTCGCGTCGAATTCTACGCTCGACGACGGGGGAAAGACACCACCAACCATTCCTGGGCATTTCTTCAAATTTCGTTCTTCGCGTAACCTTCGTGGCGAAATTGAAATTACCAATAATCTTTTGAAAAAAAATACTACGCTATATATGGTTTAAAAGCAAATAATATACTGTTTGAAACTTTCAAATTGACTAATAAATGATAAAGATATAAAATTCCGAAAAAAATCTGCCCACGAAAGTTACTATTGATACCACGAAAGTTACGCCAGTAAAAAATACAACTCAGTTGTAGCGAAAACTTTAGTTTTCGCTACAACTAAATATATTTTTGCATTAAATAACAATCAATCAAGACAAGCATATGCATTGCACCAGCGTTCAATGTTTAAATGTTGAATTAGCATCACTTTTCTATTTTTTTATGAATTAAAACTGCATAAATTGATAGTTAGTGTAAAATTAAACAAAGCAGTTTTCAAAACAACATTTTTTAATCACAAATTTGAACATTATTTATTTTTTCTATTAATGGCTAAAGAATATGTGCGAAACAAAATAATTAAAAAATGGTTTGACATAAAAATTATTAACTTATAGGACGTTTTAGGATTTCTATGACTAATTTTTAGATGTAATTTTTATTATGTTGGTCAATTGCAATTAATATAATTCACAGACAGGTATTATTTCTTTTTTTTTGCTTTTGTAGTAAATTTCTCTCGGCTTTGCTTTTACAATATTGTGTAATTCGGTATCTATTTTTATTTTTTTCTCTTCTTATTTCGGCTAATCGCTTTTTCTCCAGATGTAATTTTTTACGGCGGCATTTTTAATTTAAATACGTTAAACCATTAAATTCGTTAAGTTATGATAATTCTTAAAAAAAAATACACACTTACAAATATGCATACAAAGTCACAAACGTGGATATAAACCTGTATACAAACTTGTCATAAACTAAAATACAGAACCAAATTTAAACTCTCATATAAAGTAACATACAAACGAATACTTTATTAAAGCTAAACAAATCCTAAAACAAACTCCAATGGAAACTCACACATAAACTCACATTCTTACTATCATACTAATTCAGAAACTCACAATCAAATTTACAGACAAACTAACAAACCAAATATATAAAACCAAACACAAGAAACTAATTATACTTCCACTCGCGAGAATATTCTTCGGCCGGCTCATCGTTACTTACACATACTAACACTTACCAAGAAATACTAATACTTTCCAACACTGAAATACATATATTACAGTCAACGAATAATTGTGGATGGAAAAGTCGAAAGCAGAAATCTTGACTCGGCATCTTTGTTAGGACTAGTTAGGACATAAACATACTAAAAGTCCTTACCCCTCCGAGGTGAGCCCGCGAGGGGAGGGCACAAAGAAGGTCCCGTTTTTTGGTTTTTTGCTTACATCTCGAAAACGGTGCGTTGTACGAAATTTTGTTGTACTACATTATGAAATCTGATAAAATTATCTACAACTATGGCTTTCACTCTTTTATCTATCTCCAATTTTTACCTAATACTAACCCATAGCAACACTTACATATACCATAACATACCGACACAAGCAAACATTGTTTGAGAACATTTTAATAGATTTTTCATTGTATTAGATTACTCGTATATTAGAAACCGCTATAAGGAATATCACAAAAAAGTTTGTCGTATAAAAAAAACCGAAATAAACATGTTTTTAGTATTTTGTTGTTACGAACATAGTAAGGTATGATATAATATATGTAAAGAAATTAATATCATTGGTAATTTAGTGAGAATTAATAAAGATACGTAACTTTCGTGGCATGCTTTATAACTTTCGTGGCGAAATCGCCACGAAGTCTGCACCACGAAAGTTACGAAAATTTAACATTTTTTAAAATTACGGAGACAATTACGTATGAATTTAAAAACAAAATACTCTAAAATAAACTCGAAGGCATATTACATTTAAGAAGTGAATCGTTAAATGCGGAATAATTACTATTATTCTTCGAAAAGTGACCACAAAGGTCACTTGGGTTAGAGAATTTAAAAAAACTTAAAGAAATACACATCTGTATTTATTTGCAGACAACCGGTGAGCAGCGCATGAGTTCCCCACCAATGACGGGTGGCTACTGTTTATCCGCGCAACTAAAATTTGTACCTATGATTCAACTCGTTCTGAAGTTATGAGCTGTTTTGTATCGTTTTTTGTAAACTAGCAAAATCGTGTGACAGAGACTAAATGCTTCATAACTTTTTTTATTTAAGAGATACAATTACCATTTTTTGTACAACTATGCATTGTTTAATCATATACAGTTAGAAATATAAAATTTACTTATTGGGTGATAAACAAAAAAGTTATACGAGAAGGCAAAAGCGCGCGCGTAAGTGTGACACGCGGAGAACAGCAAATTTGCTCCCGATTTTGGCATTCAAATATTATTTAAAAAATTACTGTACATTATGTATCTTATTTAATTATGATTTTGTATAGGGGTGTAACCAAAGTAACTCCTGCAATCGGTTTTAAAACCATACATTGGTTACGTTAGGAATAAAGACCGTGTGACAGTAAAAAAAGGCACTCTGAAGAAACACCCTCCTATTTGTGAACACGCCATGCCTGAAATTCGCATTACACAATGTTCAGTGCGGCGTGCTCTTTGTTCCCTCGATGTCAACAAGTCTAGCGGGCCAGATGGTATCCCTGCTTTAGTGCTACGTGATTGTGCCCCGGAGCTGACGCCGGTTTTAACGCGCCTATTCCTGCTCTCTTATAAAACCGGAAAAGTACCATCTTCATGGAAGGTAGCCTTTGTTCATCCTATTCCCAAGAAGGGTGATCGCACAGACCCATCCAACTATCGGCCTATTGCTATTACCTCTTTGCTCTCCAAGGTGATGGAGCGCGTAATTAATACGCAGCTTCTCGGTTATCTAGAAGCAAACCAGCTTATTAGCGATCGTCAGTACGGCTTTCGCCACGGCCGCGGTGCTGGTGACCTTCTGATATACCTCACACACCAATGGGCAGCTGCCATTGAGAGTAAGGGGGAAGCATTAGCAGGCAGTCTAGACATCACCAAGGCCTTCGATCGGGTTTGGCATAAGGCACTTCTATCGAAGTTACCATCCTATGGGCTGTCCGAAGGGTTATGCACTTGGATCGCCAGCTTCTTATCTGGGCGTAGCATACAAGTCATTGTAGACGGCCTATGCTCTGAAACTATGCCAATCAATGCTGGCGTTCCCCAGGGTTCTGTGTTATCCCCTACTTTGTTCCTTCTGCATATCAATGACATGTTACTTTCTGGTAACATTTATTGTTATGCGGATGACAGTACGAGCGATGCACATTACAATGGTCGTGCGAAAATGACCCCAGCAACCGTTGCAGAGAGCAGAACTAAGCTTGTGTCTGAGATTGATTCCACCCTCGAGAAAGTCTCCGAATGGGGTGGTGAGAATTTAGTCTCCTTTAACCCTTCTAAGACACAAGTTTGCGCATTTTCTGCCAAGAAAACCCCTTTTACTGTAGCGCCTCAATTTCAGAACACTCCCCTAACGATCTCTAAAAGTATTGGGATCCTAGGTGTCGAAATATCGAGCGAAGTCCAATACCGGGGTCATTTGGAGAATAAAGTCAAACTGGCGTCTAAAAAACTTGGTGTGCTCAACAGAGCGAAGAAGTACTTTACACCGGGTCACAGGCTTTTACTTTACAAAGCCCAAGTCCGACCACACATGGAGTACTGCTCGTTTCTCTGGGCTGGAGCACCAGAATACCAACTCCTTTCACTTGACTCGATCCAACGTCGGGCTGTTTGTATTGTCGACGATCCCAAACTTACAGACAGATTAGAAACACTAAGACACCGGAGAGACGTGGGCTCTTTATGTATGTTCTATCGTCTCTACAACGGGGAGTGTTCTGAGGAACTTTTCGATTTGGTGCCACCGTCACGATTTTACCACCGCACCTCGCGTCACAGAGAGAGAGCTCACCCCCATATCTTAGACGCCTGGTATCCAAAAACCACTAGGGCATCACGTTCATTTTTCCCCAGGACGTGTCAGATGTGGAATAAGCTTCCAGCTGAGGTGTTTCCTTTGCGCTACAACATGGGGTTCTTCAAAAGGTGTGTTAATAGGACTCTAAAAGGCCGGCAACCTATAGACGGCACCTCCGGTGTTGTATGTGTCCATGGGCAGCGATGACCTTTTACCATCAGGAGGCTCGCTTGCTCGTTTGCCGACTTATAACATAAAAAAATAAAAAAACGTATTCCTTGGGGAAAGTTGTTCAGTATAATGGACAGAATTCACACTTAAAATAGTTTACTTTATTCGCATAATATCCGATTCTCAAAATATCAGATTCTTAAAATATTAGATTATCAAAATAGCAGATTCTCAATATAGCCAAAGTACAATCAAGAGAAAAAAATACATTAAATTTATTTTTTAAATCAAATTTATTTTTTAAATATGAGACAAACACTTATTAAAAACAAAAAAAAATAATCCCCATAGGTTTAAAAATAAATGCAACGGCAACCACACGCATAAATCATGTTAGATAGGAACATAATAAAGTTCTTAACAATTGAATTAGCATTCTTTATATTTATTTAATGACGATAACATGTTGAAAAATTTTCAGTATATTACTTTTCAGTTAGAATTTTCCCTTAGGTCGTTTAGTATTGGTTTTTAATTTATGCACCGTGGTATTATATCGGGAACGTTTTATCGTTTTCCACACGACACGCACACGCATAACCAGGTCGGCACCGCCGCGCCCGAAACATTATTAATTTGGTATCAATTAGTGCGTGTTTTGTTTATACTAACTCTCACTGAAAGCGTGCCAAGCCCAAGCGAATAGGGCTGTCGAACTTCATGGATATTTTGACGTTTTTCATCAAGTTATCATCCTATAGCTTATACTTTATGTGATTGGATGTAAGAAGATTATGTACCAAACCTAGCTTTTATCTCAGAATTTAAATTTATTTGAAGTTCCTAGTGGAAGCATTTGAAAAGAGTTGTGGGTAAAACAAGTTATAGGAAAGTATTTAATCCGCTAGATGACACAACACACAATAAGTCTAATCAGACACTTTTTTCTAAACGTCAAAACAAACATTTTCTATAATTATTTGTTTGAAAAACAAGAGCGTGACATCATGCTTTTTTGAAGTCAAATAGCGCTTCTATTATCAGATTTTCTGCATTAATAAATCTAAAATCATGTTGAAAATGGATATGATCAATGAAAAGTAATACTATTTTGAATAAAGTTTTGATACGTTTTATTTTATATTTTATATTTACTGTACCGAATTATTTATTTTTGACTCACTCATCTACCTAATTAAATTATCTTGCTAGGTAGGTACATTATGCTTAAATGTTTTTTGGACAAAAAGCTTTATTTGCTCTATAGTATATTTGTGCCTCGTTATGTAGCAAATGATACAAATAACCGTCATAGCCAAAGTTTGAGATGACGGATTTCAGGGTTCATGCCAACTATTTGGCAACTTTTTGTGTTAGTCACGGACAGTCATTTCCGAGTTCGTCTTTTGTTTTTGTTAGAAGCGCACACAAATATTTAGCTCGTATATAAATATTACGAACTATTCGAGATTGCGTTGCAAGTAGGAATTAACAAATTGTAAGAAAACTCGAACGTTATCAAATTCCATTAAAATATTTAGGCTTTTAAAGATCCATGGTAAGTAGTTAATACTATAGGTATTTCTTAGTATGTACTAGATACCATGATATATACTTAATAACTGTTTCTAAATATTTAACATATTATATCTGTTGTTAGTTTTTTTGACAAATCACACAGATTGAGCTAGCCCCAAGTACTAGTATTTATTCTTTGCCCAAAGTAAGGGTTATAGGATACCAACCCAACGATATCTACGAATAAATAAATAATTAAATGTATAGATAAACATCTAAGACCCAGGTAAATTTAAAAATATCATTGTCCATTTAGACTTGACCGGGGATCGAACACGAGACCTTCGGTGTGACAACCTGGCATACTAGTGACCATAGGGCCACAGATGAATCTCTATTTAAAGTCACACCTTTTTAAAAGTGGAACATTTTGTATTAGGACTACAATACTGTCTGTACCTCCCTTATAGCCGGCCTTGACGCATCTATAAATATCTATGCATTACCCTAACCCTGTGTATCCAAACATAAATCAAATAGATCCTCGTCTGGATCAGTATAGGTAACAAAGCTGTTACCAATAGGTATTCAATCAATATGTACGTAAAATTAAAAATTATTGTATTAAAATTAACATTATATATAGTGTTTGTATAAAAATATATTTTCATTCTTAAGTGTGTAAATAGTAGATTGTGCTACAAGGCGTAAAGGTACTTATATTTAATACTTTTAAGTCGAGGGCTCTAATTTGAATCCAGAGCAAAACGAAGTTTTCCACAGTTGAATCACGAGCGTAGCGAGCGATTCTACGGTGAAATCCTGAGTGAAGCGAGGGATTCATGATAACGCCCGAGATAAAATATTACCGTACGCGAGTAGCACACTCTAATTTTCATCGCCATCTATGAGAAAAAGTAGCAAATGGATACAAAACAGAAAATTATTCCTTTCTCCTTTTTCGAAGCAAAGAACATAAACATTTTTACCTACATTCATCCATGTTGACGATGATATGTATTCCAAATTTAAAAAAATACGAAACCTGTGCCTATTATTTATTGTATTAAAAATAAATCCTTTTGTTTCTGGCTGATTTTACATAGATTCCACTTGTGTTCCGTTTTCAAATCGTGTTTAATCCCTTATGATTTTCTTTTTCACTTTTATTCCCGCGAGAATCGGCAGTAACTTAAGCTTCAAATGTTTTGAGATGTTAACACCGTTTTTCGAGTAGATGAGATGAAAAATATATTTTAATTCTAAAGTGCCTTTTTTCTTCCAAATTGAGAATCGATTTTTTTATGATGAATGATGATAAAAAAAAATGTAGATTACAGTATATATATTTTAAATTTATTTAATTTGAAATATATATACTGTTATCTACAATTATTTTTATCATCATTCTATATGTGGCACTTCCTTCCATTAATCCCAAAGTAGGTAGTTATAGGAACGCACGAGGACATACAGTTAAGAGGATTGTGAAAAAGCGATAACGTTCCCTCCCTTAAACATAAGCCAATTTTAAATATATTTTTATAAGTTGTTGATATATTAGATTTGTAGGATCGTAAATCTTTATTTTAAAGATATCTATATTGTTTACGACAAAAGTTATTAGCATCTCAACATCCATATTTTTTAATATAAAAAATAACTTAAACTAAGTTTAACTAAACCAAACTAAAAAAGAAAACTGCCTTAGATTAAGGTGTACCAAACCGAATTACACCAAACTTGCTTTATTTCGTTAAAGTTTAGGAAACGCTATCACCCGAAACAGTATATCCAAAGAAAAGTAAGTTTGGAAAATCTAAAAGAGAACGCCTCAAAGGGTCCATAATTTTTTTTTAAATTCTTACGCATATAGAAAAATAAAGATATATATAGATATACTAAAACTATGAAGAACAGTCGATATTTTTTTTTGTTTATTTAATAACAATTAAACCACATCAAATCAGACCCTGAAAAATTAAAGGGTTCTATTCCTGAGCATACTCAAGCGTAAGAGAAAAAAAAAGACTCGATTAGTAAAGTATTTCGGTCGTTATCGTGTTAACAAGAAAAGCCTCCGCACATACAGACACACGGACGTCCAAGACATAACTTTTTTAAACTGTTTTTTAACTAGTTTAAATAACAAAAATGACATCAAAAATATCATGAGTGTTAAAAATAGTGTTTTTTTTCTTAATATGTGTGTGTATATATTATCTTACAAGTGCAATGTATGATACATAAAGACATTTTAAGTTTGAAAAATCAGATGTTTTGCGCGAAGTGACAGTAGTACCCACCTCAACGCTTCGCTTATGAGGCGTGCAAAATAGGCAATCGCCTCTAGGACTAGCAACTCTCTTTATCGCACAATACGGCCCGGGAGGCAGAGCACCGTAAAACAGATATAATTTTTGCAAATACTTACTCGCGACGCGTATCGGCATTACGCAATCCTCTTAACACATTCACGGACACTAAGCCAGACACAATAGAAATAACAATTGAATTACGTCCACAGCCGTAAGTGTCCGTGAATGTGTTAACAGATATGGCGTGAATGTGATAGCGTGCAGATGAACAAGCTGTTGTTTTTTTTATTTTGATCTGATATATTGTGTGATTGCCATGGGTATAAGTAGGTATATGTACCACTGTTCGGCAAGTTATTTTACATTTTTTTTGCAAAATAAGTAACCTGTCTACACTATCTTAGAAGCCTAAATAAAGGCAGAAAAACCTTTATGATTTTCCAAATATTATTCCCTGTAACTATACTTACATATTATAATCGTTATTCCCAATCTATAGTATCTATCTCTAATAATTGGCATTATAGCGGGTTAGGTTAGGTTTAACAACTAACAAACAAACAGGTTACTAATAGGAGGACTTGAATGAAAGGGGTGATAAGTACAGATGAAGCAATACATACGTTGCTTTATTCAGGGTTGTTGCAGATGCAACAATTTCGATATCCGCGGCTGCAGATTTTTAGAGTCCGCGAATGCTGATATCAAGATTTTGATTATAAATAAATGAAAATATTAGAAATTTAAATAAGCATATTTGTATATAGGTGTGTTTGTTCGAATAATTTGAGTATTTTTGATCGGAACTTCACGCATATTTGGTAGGCGTAGCCATAGCTAATATAAATTTTAAATTCAAACATGACTGAAATCGGTCAAGGGATTGCCGAGATTTGGAGTTAGCGAGTTCACAGTTCGGAGCAAACTACTGATTTTAATGTTTTAAAATGATATTTATTTTACTAGTAGTTTGCCTCGAACTGTGAACTCGCGAACCCTTGCGAGTAATTTTGATCGGAACTTCACGAATTTGGTACTCCAATACTCTTTTAATCATAATTATTACATTTGGTAGGTGTTTTCGAGTTCGCAGTTCGGGGTGAACTACTAGTTAACTTTCCACCTATTAAGTGAATCATTGAAATCCAGGGTGTAAAGTAAATCCGCATCCACAAAAAGATTGAAGCGAATGCGGAATGCAAATGTTCCGCATTTGCGGATGCGAATGCGAATATTCGCAACAACCCTTGAGCAAGTGTAATAACTTACTTCCGCGGAAAACAGGCATGAGATACGGTAAGTAAAGTTAGTATTTATCAAAGTGCAAAAAAAAAACACGCCTTAAAAATGCAAAATGTACCTAACTATCAAGCGCCTTAAAAACCTACTTACATTAAGTGATAGCGATAGATAACGGATAACAGAGTTTGATATTTGATAGGCATTTTTATTATCCAGCGATAACAGAGATGCACATGGTTTAACGTACCTATTATGAAAAATCAATCGCCGATTATATCGAAGTGTTGTAAGAACGACTTGGCATCTGAATAGGGAAGATAATGTACGTTTCCTTATTTAGTGATATATTAGGTAGCTGCGACCGCATGGAACAATGTGGCAAACTTATATGGTGATGGAAGCAAAACGGGAACTGAATACTTCATTGCCCACTGACTAATTTGCTTCCTAAATTATTTTTATTATCTAGTATCCAAAAACCAGTTAAACACTGCAAAATAAATTATATATATAATAAGTCATTTAGCATGTTGCAAAACAGAAAAAAACTCTGCACACAGTAGGTATTTCTACATCTATCTGACAAGAAAACAATGAGCATACCTACATTTAATTAACATAATATTACTAAACATATACACTTAATAAACCTTAAGTTCTTATGTAGTTAGATAGGTATTACAAATTTGTAATTATGAAAGATTTAGTACAATAAGTAAATAATATGAAACAAATAAATTACTTAAGTAATATTGTAGGTAATTACTTATTATATTGTATATCATCATCATCATCACCAGGTCTTTTGTATATTGTATATCTAGTTCTAAAAAGTTAAGCTTTTCTTTATTATCAAACCTATATAACTAAATTGTGATCAACAAATTTAATGCTACTGGAATTTGAAACTGGGTTCAATCACTAAATCTCTCATTCTCGTGAAGCTCATCCAATTCGAAGTGTATTTGTAAACGCATTATCTGTTTTGCAAAACATCCTATCGTGAATTTGCTGAGAGAAATGCAAACATTAGTAATTGTACTTCTTACAACAGACAAATTATAAGTAGTTTTCCAATCAAATGCATCAATTTGAAATTTTGGACCTAATACCATTGCAGTGGTAGCAGTCCCCTTGACCTTACAACACGCGTAATAAAGTAGACTAAATACTTAATTACGATTTAAAGAATTACAGACTCAGTTGTTCCTGGCCTGGCACAATACTGGAATCTACTGACCGTCCGCCCAATTTGAGGAATGTAAAAAGATAGGTTTATGATAATTTATTTATGAGTTTTTGTCACTCACTGCATTTGTAAGGTTTAATTTCGATCATTTTTCAATCATTATGAAGATGACATCAAATATTATATTTTGACCGTCTTGAAAAAAGGAGGAATTTGTCAATTCGCATGCATTAGGTATGTTTTTTTATGCATGTTCAATTTGGAAATTGTTTAAAAGGGTATACTAATCGGGTGGTCTTATAGTAATTCAAAATTCAAACATAAACAAAATCGGTTGTGTATTATAGTTTGGTGTCGGAAGGCGGTTTTTAGTTTTGAAAAATTATTCTGTTTTTTTTTGAGTTGCGGTTTCATTTGTATTGTTTATTTTGTCGAGTTGTTTAACGATAGGCACATTTCTTATACTTAATACAGAACGGAAATAAGGGTCGAAAAGGCAAATCGCAATACCTGACCCTCATTCTAATGCAGTAGGTTTAAATCTGTTTTAGTGTTATCTAAAATGTGTTCTTACACCTCAGACTTTCTAATAATCGGAAACATGTGTTATTTACCGTGTTATACATGCCACGCGGATAAGCGAGTACTTTCTTATACAATCATGTTTTGACGTGCAGTATGATTCGATTAATTTGCTCTTTTGATTAGAGAATTGAGTTAAGGGCCTGCCAGACGGTTGCCAACAAGCCTTCCGACGTGTTGACCTTGGTCGGTGCCTCGTCGGCGCCGACCGTCGGAGTGTTGCGGCTACACGGTCGGGTCGGCCGGCCGACCGCGCTTTGGCGTCAGTGTGTTTAGAACTCGCAGACTGACAATATCTCGTAAAATGACTACCAACCTATCGAAATTTCAACGTGCTGGCGTGGTTTAAGTCCTATTGAGCTCAATAGAATAAAAAAAAGGAAACATTGGATATGGATATGCGAAAGTTTCATCCCTTAGGAAAACAGAATTTTTAATATTTTTTTTTAAGTTAGTGGCACATGCCGCCATGTCAACACATCTCAACGGGTCAAAGAGCACATAACGGCAGTCAAAAACAGGGATATTGACAAGTCAGCTATCGCGGAGCATCTTTCACAAGCTGGAGTCAATCACTGGATTGAGCTACATCAGCCCAAAATACTTGCGACTGAACGCCATTACATACCACGGTTAGTTAGAGAGGCGATTGAAATTAAGAAGCATCCCAATTTTAATCGAGAAGATGGCTTCAAGTTATCAGGCACGTGGAATTCAGTGATTGAGCTTTGTAAAAAGAGTGTGCGAATAACTAAAAACAATTCCCGAACGGACACCGTCAGTGTTGTGTGTAAGGACTTATGCAACAAACGAAGAAGAAAGAGGGTAGACCGATATGGTTACCCTTGACAGCCGGACATCCATCGCAGTTCCTCAGTCGGCCAGCGACCATGATGGCAGAAGGGCCGTCGAAATATCTGGCAAAAAACGATATTAATCGCGGTAAGTCCCGTAATACTAATAACAGTAACTTAAAAAAAAATATTAAAAATTTCTTCAAGCCAAACCACCGCACCGATTTGATAAAATATATGTCAAATGAAAGATAATTACATAATCTATCATTAAAAAATATTGTAAAATCATGCCCCAAAATTAGATATTTATTTTTTTGGAAAAAAAATGAGCTCTAGAGTCTGTACGGAAAGAGAACCGTCGTAGGATTTGAGGGCGCAGTTGTGTTTAATATCCGTATTTGTTATGTTGACAACACTGTTGTGTCATTATAGTGCGACTATAAAGTTCTTGATATTTTGAAACTATGACGGCTATTGGATGCTAATGGATAAATTATATTTTTATATATTATTTACATTACATGTAATGGCTGTAAATGAAAATATATTTTTATATGTTTTCAGATGCTATCTTCATCGTTAGCCTTTAGGTTAGGTAGGCATAAAAAATAAATTTAAAACAAAAATATATTTATTAATTTATTGATCAGAACCATAATCAAAGTCTTATCCTAAATATTCAATGCCGGACATGTTTGAACTATCATCGGATAGACTATAGAGATCCAAAGAATTTTCTTCTTCTGAACTTGATTTGCTCGAATCTGTTACAGTTATTTATAATAAATTCTTGCACCACACGCCGTTATTTGAGGAACCTTCTTTTTTATTTTAGATACTGTATCTTTACTCAAACCTGAAAAAAATAGGGCAAGTTTATCTAAACGCATAATAAATTAAAAGTATCAACACTCTTTATACCTGCTATCAAAAACTTTGATTAAAACAAAATAAACATGTATTCTTATATATTAATGCGAATTCTTTTTAATTTATACATAATATAAAATGTCGGTGTCTGGGGGTTACCAAGGAAATCTAAAACATTTAAAATAACTTTCTACATACCGCACATCGCCTCCACACGTTCCATGACTTTGTTTAAGTCGATAATTGTGTTTGGCAGCTTTTTCTTTTTGGCAAAACCTATAATAATATTAAATATTATTTCCCTTGTAGGACTGGGTAAAGGATTTCCCCTTTTTGAAATGATTTAAAATAAAAATCACGTTAAAACAACACGGTAAACAAAGATGACGTAAAGTTTGTCATTTGACAGATGGGTGTTGGGTTGTCATATAAAAAAGATTTTGTTAGTTTGATTTTACGCCACGACGGTTCTCTTTCCGCACAGACTCTACTAGATTTTTCCTTAATTTTATTTAAAAAAATTATCATTGGGATATTTTTTATATAATTCATATTGTGGCCTATTAAATACAGTATTTTATTAAGAAAACTGCATGTCAATATCCTTCATTTTAGGGAGATATAAAATTAAAGCGTTCGCATTGGGATTGGGACGCCACCATCATTAATGCATGCACAACCGCACGCGTCGACTCCTTCTCGCGAATGGCCTAGCGCGGTCGGCAACAAGCGGCTACACGGTTGCCAACCGGCAGTCCCGACAGCGGTCGGGAGCGCACGCCCGACGACCAAGGGCGTTGGAATGTCAAACGAAATTTTGTCGCCAACAGCCGTCTACACGGTCGGACCCGACCAAGGTCACCTGGTCGATGGTGCTTGTTGGCAACCGTCTGGCAGGCCCTTTAGATGGACTAGTGTACTGGACGCAAGTATTTTTGCATTTGAGATTATTGTGGTGAAAAACTAAGTATGTACCAAGTTGTCTCGGATAGAATACTTGTATCAACAATCAGCATATTGTATATTTATTGCAAAAATGTTAACTTTACTTACTCAAGTTGTTCCGCAGTGTTAAAGTTCCGAGCAGTGCAAATTTGCAATGGCCGATTGCGATGTCCTTAGTTGTTATTTTTGTAGGTGTCGTTCACAAAGCACTAGGGGATTAAGTCACAATTTTTAGTGATAGTGTCCGGGTGTGTGTTCACGTTTGCGCGTCGATAATATTCGGCAAAGCGACAGGCGCGCGTTCCGCGACTACCAGCGCGTTATTGGCGGCGCGATACGGCACTGCGCGCGCATTTGCAACGCCCTCCTGCCTGCCGCATTGACTTGACGGCTTGCGGCCGATACGCCATCGCGAAGCGCCAGCACCAGCAACTGACATACAAAATCCATACATATAGATAACAATGAGCATTTATTCATATAATAAATTAAATGTTAGTAACCGACATCGTTCGAGGTTACTGTAAATGATAAGGTCATGTGATACGCTGACGTTGGCCTTTGGATTTTACGGCTCTGGGCTCTGTCTACCCCGTTAGGGATAAAGACGTGATAGTGTAGTTGGCAAAGAAGTTGGTTCTACGAGCGAGATCGACTAAATTTGTCCTACTATCACCACGTCCCGCCGCCCCGCGGAGCGGCAGAAACGCTCGCGGCGTCGCAGGCGGAGGCGCAGATCTGCTTCACCGAGCGATTTTCTGCTTCTCCGCGCGGATCGGCGGTATAGTACAGGATCCGAGAGGGGTCGACCTTCACTCATCTATCTGCTAACTGCTTACAGGATAAAAATTATGTTTTAGCAAATAAAATATGTTACTGAACATAAATATCAATTAGCTTGCCGTAAAAAATATGGCTAAGTATTTTTATTATTAAAAGTATAAAACGTCTTTTTTCAAATTTCACTGATTTGCTGTTATTAAGAAACTAATTTCAATTAATTAAATAATTTAAAAAAAAATATTAGAAATACTCGTGACCATATTTTTTACGACAAGCCTAGCTTTGTAACAAGTTTAGGAACAAAGATAAAAAAATTATATTTTTTTACCGGTAAGCAGATGAGTTAAGGTCGACCTCTGCGTCGATCTTAGACTAAAATGCATAAAAACACGCTCGGTCTAGCGGAGCTGTGGGTTACTCCTTAAAATAATACGTTGGTCGTACGATAGTGCTGTCCTATTTCTATTAGACAGGCCTTCCCGCACACAGTTTCTGTGTTTTGTAAGTGCTATAGGCGTGTTTCCTAGACAAATAAGAGCTACTTTTATACAATGCTTAAATATGCTGCTGCGGCTACGCGTAGTGTAGTGTGATAATCGCCTTATAACTATTGGGATTCAAATTACCACTTTTGGATTTTTTTCAAATGGATCTCTTAAACATACCTGCTGCAGCAATGTTCAATAACTATTTAAAAATTGAATTAACGTTGAGTAGGTATCAATTTAATTTGGGTGGACAAAAGGTTTTGAAATGAAATGAAATTAGTCAGATTGCGTGACTACTTAATTAATTAAACCCTATTCTTTTTTAATGCCAGTATAACATGTAAGTAAACGTACCTATATTATACCTATAGATATTAACATAGGCTAATGAACTTGGACCTTATAAACCTAACAAAGCAAAAAGCCAAAACCGGACGCCTGTAATCCTACTCGAGAGGCCTAATTTTGCAATAAACGTGTGAAGAAATGGCAAGATAACAGCTGCTTTGAATTCAATATGCCTGTAGTCGCACGATTGATCCATGAAATGTATTTACGTCGCGGAGACCCGCCCGGCGTAGTGCGGCAGCCGCGGATTGCGTCAGGCGACAACCGGATCATTCTTTATTTGAAACTGTCACTCAGAAATCACGATTACTCAGAATTTAACTGTCCCTTGGCTTTGAAGACGGGTCAAAGGAAATATAATATGGCTATAGGAATAACGTTAGTTCTGTTGATCACTGGGATAGCACAATTTTAAAACGAGATTAGATATACTTATTCATGTATGGACATCAAGCTAACCAAAATTCATTTACATACATACATACATACATATAAACATTTTAACGCCTAGGCTGTTTCCTTGAAATCCTCGGGAAAATTAATTTACATAATATTTAAATTGGTAATTTAGATAACTGTTAGTTACATTATTACCATAACTAGTAAATAGACAAAATGACTGGACGTCAATTAAGTTTGTATGAAACAAGCGGTCACGCACGTAGTGACAATGTGCCAGGGTTGTATCAGACCAAGGGCTCTAGGTAAACGATGAGCCTTTTCTTAGCACCCGATTTTTTCATTGGAATTATCCGCTAGGTGACAACAGGTCAAATAAAATATTAAGTTTGTTTTAAACTTCAAAAACAACATTAGGTATTATTTGTTTAAAATACGTCATGCTTTTTTGGAGTCAAATGTAGCAAATAGCGCTCTTATCAGTTTTTCTGCATGAATAATTTCAAAACTATGTTGGTCATTGATCAATATTCGTTTGATCGATTTAATTGAAATTTGAATATGATCAATGAAAAGTTGCACTATTTTGTGTCGTTTTATTTTATGAAATATGCCGAATTATTTCTGACTCAGTCATCTACCCAATTATGTGTAGATCATGTTAGCATTTTGTATGACTCAGTTGATTTATATTATTGATACTTCCTACAAATTGATCCAGTCCCGACATAAGGAATTACCTATATACTCAACAGAATTACCGAGTGAATATTTTTATCAATCTGAACTCTGATATCCCGTTAGTTGTCCACTGCGACGAGTCACTCACCGTGCGGCCGATAACATCATTGTCACGTCACGGACAATTTTTGGTTGTTTTTGTGAAATCCGCTATTTTCCATCAAGTCCAATCAAATACTTTTTTCTAAACGTTGAAACAAACATTTTCAATGGGATTTGCATGAAGTACAGGCAGATGACGACATAGTTTCTTGGAGTCAAGTACTTAGAGCTCTTATCAGTTATTCTGCAATAATAAATTTAAAACCACATTGAAAATGGATCTGATCATATCGAGTAACATTATTTTGTGATATTATTTTCCATATCAGTACCAAATAATTTTTGTCACGGGAAAATACCCAACTTAAATGTCAATGACAAAATTGACAGAAAACATATCGCCGAAAGTAAAAGTACCTACAGTGAGTACCTAACTAGTGATAAGTGTTGAGTTTACAATATAAAAAGTAGCTGCTTAAACACTAATCATACTTAGGTAATACTTATTCAAATGGACATAAGGGGAAGAAAATATTTGGCTCTTGGCACATGAACATAAGTATGAGCCAAGACAAGATTCACTTTTAAATATGGATAAGTATGTACCGTAAGTACGTATTAATCCATATTTAAAAGTGGATTTAAGGTTGAAGTAAATTATAAATAATTTAACCCACGTTACCAATACCTTAGATTATTGGCATTCAATAAGATTGATTTTCATACTGTTTGTTACAGGCAAATATTTATTCAGCTGTTATTTTATTATCATTTGTTATAAAAGCCAGGGTATTCGACGGGATGTTTGATAAACCTCGAGTCTTGACTCATAAATACTATACTCATAAATGACGGTACCTATATTTATACCCTATCTATATTTATCTAAATATAAGTAGGTAATTTAACAACTAAAAGGCACTATATTGGATATTATCTGAAAAATTCGAATCGCAAAGTTTTACATGAATTTCAAATTAGGTATACAACTTGAAACTCATGTAAAACTTTGCGATTAATTATTACTCTAGCTACCCGCAGAGAAATAGATATTTCGGAAGTCAGCCCGTTGCTCTACCTACACTAGTAGTTCGCCACGAACCTAAACCTCGCGATTATTATTTCAGAATAATGTACCTTATTTGGATGAACTATCGGTGCAGGTTTACCGATAAGCGGATTCATGGTTGTGACCAAATTTCCAAAAAAGTTGGCAATCACAGCCCTTTCTTCAAACGACTTTCGATCTAGCTCTGAAATGTCAGGAGCACCTTCCAACCATACAATGCCATGGATATGACATGCCATGGTCTACCGTGATGCTGAAATTCAGTTCTGTACCAGTAGTCTTTTACCGAAAAATTATCCATCATTTTTCAAATGACAAAGTCGGCTCGTTGTTGGAAAAACCAGAAAACTATTAATGGGTTTCCATTTATATGTTTATTTGTATTGCCATGGCTCTATGCCGCTGCTCATTGGTTTCTTACTCTCTTCGTAAAGCTACTTCACGTGCTTTGGTTGCTGTTGATCTCTTATTAGTTCGTAGCATAATTACTAATACTACTACAGAAGCACAGACAAGCAGCGATAGCGATTGAACGAAAATTCGCTCAACAATAATCTTAAATTTAATAAACAAGCCAATAATCAATCAAAATAAGCAAAAACTGAAAAAAAAAACTAATCGTAAAATAAGCAAATCTCTTTTTTTTTTAAAAAACTACTTATGAAACTCAAAATAATAACCATAATAGTTATACATACATACATAATATCACGCCTGTTTCCCGCAGGGGTAGGCAGAGACTATGGACCTCCACTTAGAGACTATGAAATTACTTTGTGGAATTGTATTGTACAGGGTGTATGTATTTTTAAGAAAGTTGTTCAGTAACCCGGACTGAATTCACCCTTAAATAGTTTTAGTATAATTTGTAAAAAGATTTGTATTGTATATCCGTCACGGCTCAGTCAGCTAGACTTCGCGAGTCACCCTAAACTCGTTTAAGTCTATGTTGTTGCTGAATCTGCTTACAAAATTTCATGAGAATTGGTTAAGAAATGCGACCTGTAGGCGAGAACAGACAGACAGACGGACAAAATAATTTTTGGCCAATCTCGAAACTGAGACGCTTTGCTTGCTCGGTCAATTATTTTTCGCTTTTATACGTTGCAACCGAAACTGGCGATGATTTACATCTAATTCTTACCTCTCAAGCTTAGGAAGGCTAAAAATTTTTAGTCTGAACAACTTCTTTATACGTTATACTTAAACGAGTTTAGGGTGACTCGCGAAGTCTAGCTGACTGAGCCGTGACGGATATACAATACAAATCTTTTTACAAACACTGAAACCATTTCGACTCGATAAGAAGAAGTTTCTATAATACTAAATCGAGCAAAATAAAGGCTAAGTGCAAAACAACTCCAAAGTGTTGGAAAGAGCTATGTCGGTTGGGCAAAGCTGATTAATGAAACTGAAGATGGACCAGTACGCCCTCACCTGTTTCTGTTGGGAGCTCAACCCTAGAAGTTGTAGACCAGTATATCTATGTATATCTATCTAGGTCAACTGATCCAGGCAGGAAGTTCCAGCTTCGAGAGAGGTTTTTTGACATTTGCATTCGGAAAGCTACGCAGTGTCTTTCCGCCCAAAATACCCCTGTTTTGACTTAAATCTACAATGTGTGTTACCAGTGATAATGGGTCTCATAAAAAGGCTCCAAGTCCTTCAACGCGCTATGTTCGGTGTTTCTCTAGGTGATCGAATCAGAAATGAGGAAATTTGTAGGAGACGATATGACCAAGGTCGCTGGAAAACGCTGGATGCAGGCCGGTCTAAATAGGTCATTTTTGAAATCCTTTGGAGAGGCCTGTGTCCATCAGTGGACGTTATGTGGCTGAAATGACGTGATTTATACCAAATAATTATTTTATTTTATTTACCTGATATATACGTAAACTTAACTGCTGACTTTTTGATAGGAATATTGTAGGAAATTTTACTAAACCAATTTCTTCCCGGCATTTTATAAAACTACCGGGAATAAATGGTTTTTTTTTTCTTATTCTTCCCATTGTTTGGATTTTTCGTTTACGATTTTTTTTCTGTCGCCCATCTACCCATCACTAATGTAGTTGTGCGATTTGTAAAAGCTTCCGTCCCATATAGGGACTGCTTCTACTACCCATAACCGCCTCAGATTTCCCGATTTTGTAAATATATAGATATTTAAGTAATTACCTTGTAGTTTAATGCTTGTTATGATGTCCCAAAAAATTTACAACTATTATTCTGTTAGGTATTTATAGAACCAACATTCAGCCAGATCATACTTATTACACAAATAGGACTGTCTGGCGAAGTCAGTCACTAGGCTTGCCTTATTATTTGATCCAAACAAACCTTTAGCAGATCTTTTTCTTGAGAAGTCCACTTTTTTTGGATTTATCTATTTTGCTTTTATCCAATGCTTGCAAAATGTTACAATGGGTATGTGACGACAAAAGTACCGACTTAGTATTCAAATTCCTACCATAATAATTGGTACTTACAAACTTGTGTAAAGTAGACAAATAGTTATACAACGTGATATAATAATTATTATGATAATAAAAAAACAGTAAAAAAAATCTACATTCCCATACAAATTTTTCGGCCGGAAGCATACTTTTGAATGGAAATGCCGATTTTTTTTAGTTTTTCACTGTTATTTTATATTTAATTATACTATAGTGGTCTAGTACAGCCCGTGGTTCGATTTATTACGGGTAGTCCTTCCACATTGTATAAACTAACTAAATATAGTGAAATAAATGGTTTTCATATCTTATCTTCATACTACTTGCATGCTCAATGTACCAATATATTGATAAATTGATTAGACTTAGAGATACAAATATTGGGGACAATGATAGCACTTTGGTTACATGAAACATTTATTAATTTCCCCATATTGCATGATATAATAAAAAAGAACTTAACACCTTACCTAAGCTAACAGTCAAGGGTTTTATTCCTGAGACGACATTTATGTGCAATGTGAATGCACTAGTTTCATACAGATATTTCAACTCATAATTATGGCATTGGGCATAGCATTAAGTTCATGAAATGAAGCCAGTATAGATACAAACAGTTAAAATAGACAAGTCAGTATTCTGAAAAATAAATATGCATTGTTGCCTTATAAATTGCTTAACTAAAATCCACATTAAAGAGTCATGTCAAAGAGCAGTAAAATTATGTGAACCTACTTTACAGAATACTGAAGTTACACTACCATTACAGCTATAACATTAAAGCCACATATGTAGAAATTCAGCCCCTGTAGTATTTCACAGCATTTATCAGGCACTATTATCTATCACCATTTTGCTTTATATAATAATAACAAGTGGGATAGTAATAATCCATCACATGATACAAACTTTACCCATATGTGTCAAATGTGCCATACTACAGCTAAGCAACTTAATGCCATGGACAAAAATAAGTTGAAATATTTATATCACAAACTGTTTACAATACATAGCAGGTAGTTTTACCTACATAAGCTATAACATGCCACCATAGAATATTTAAAAGAATTTTTTACTAATTCTATAATGCTGTGATGCCAAACTGGCAATAACTGTATTGACATATGAATATTACGCACTACTGAATACTTCATAGATGTTTGCTCCGAGCAGTTTTAATTTGTCATTAAGCGTTAACTGCTGGGTCAACAAATCTGGAATGTTAGTGTTACCCTTGCAGGTGTTCTTGGTGATGAGTTCGTTCACCACAGGTATCAGCTTCACAAAGTGCAGCTCTACCTTATTTACGTCCACAAAAGGCTCTATAGGTCCTCCTAACCTTAAAGCTCCATTAGTCACAACATGTTCATTTATCTCCAAATCGTTTTTAGTAACTGGAGCAGACTTTGTGACAAACAAGTTTGCTACTTCATCAATGACAGAAGAAAAGGTTCTGCTAACTGATGTCATAGCAATAGATGTCACTTCCTCACTCTCTAGAATGTCCATAGTTTCCTTTACAATGGTATCTAATTTTGCTTCATTTATCTCTGCATGACCAACAAGGTAGTGAACCATTTTTTTGACAGGATCACCTTCAGTTGTGTCAGTGCACAGAATTGTTTGAATAGACCAAAACATTTGCTCCACTTCTTGAAGTGTAACCTTCTTCTTCAGGGAAACGGGTTCCACAACTCTTCTGACAGCCTTTTCAATTTGTTTGATTAAGTCCTCTACACCAGCTCCCACAAAGTGGTGACATAGAGACAAGTACTTGGCTTGCAGTTCACTGTCTATCAGTGGCTCTTCCTCATGCACAGAATCCCTGTATAGGTATCCTCCTATCACATTCAGCTGTACTCTCAGTGTCACTTGTAGTATGCAGAGAGCATACACAAGAACACAGATCCTAGTGAAAATCATTATCTTCAACTGTTCCCACAATGCTAACTTATTTTCTGGATTTTCCTGTAATTTTTGCACTATTTCCTCAGTGTTCAACACTTTCAAAATGCTTTCAGATACAATTTTTGACAGTGAAAGAATTGTTTGGTTACAAGTCCGCTCTGTGCTTTCAAAATGTTGCTTTTTCCTAGTCATTTCAAAAAATTTCTTTGCTTCTTTCTCCTGCCATTCCCTAAGTTTCTTCTGAGCATAACTTGTTAATAGGTACAGTCCACCAAATACTGCTCCAGTAATGATGAACTTCCTGCGATGGCGGTGCAGAAAATTTCTAACACTCGAAAACATGATGCTTAGATAATCTATACTTTTATCAAACTACTGGAACTCCAGAGGAGAGTCTGAACGGTATTTAGTCGTGTTCATCAGCCGCTTGGTTATGAATGTGGTAGCATCAATGAATCTCTCCACACAGTTCATGATGCACACTTCAGTTTTGGTGTCCAGCCGATTGGATGGTAGGCCCATGCAGGTGTCCCAGCATGTGTCAGTCAAGCCGTGAACGAGGACCTGGAACGTACGTCACAACTGTATTACCAAAAGTATAAGTACCTACTGAAGTAGGTAGTTAGTAGTACTTCTAAGTAAAAATCAAAACATTTTGTACGTATTATTTTTTACCGTTAACAAAGAAATTAAGTACCACCTACTAATTACCTTTATCGAATAAACATGAACTATTATTGTATTAGCTACCTTACTGATGCCGAAGTAGGGGCAAAGGTCGCGAAACAAGAATATCATTATTACATCGTTCATTCACTTAGCGTGATTCGTTCTGTTTAATCAATAAATTTACATAGGTACAGTAAATTATTGCTGTATCTACGTAACTAACCTGAAAACGTTGCTTTTGCGTTTCGGCTAGAATGAAATCTTGCAACTGTGGGTCGACACTTTCGGTTTCAGTCATAATAGTCAATCCGTACGGCTTAAATTATGTGCACGTGTCAATAGTAAAGACTTCGTTTTCAAATATTTAGGAAGAACTAAATTATCGGTACGAGCATTTTGAAAATCACTGAGAACGGATTAAAATTTTATCAAAAGACGGATCCATTTCGATCAAGAAATTGTGACATGACATGACATTTGTGACATTACATTTGTAATGACAATGAGGATGACATGAGGATTCGACGCATTCTTCGATAACTTCTTAAAATGTTGTCAGTTGTCATTTTCAAATTTTACGGCTTTGGATACTAGTCCTTTATTTTTGCAAGTCTTATATTCCTCAAGAAGCCACACATGATCACATCACACGTCACGTCACGTAGATTTTTTTAATTTAAATTTAATATTTACGTTTGACTATATTTTCGATAAAAGACACCTTTTTGTACATTTAAAATGAGTGAATAAATGAAGTTAGGGTAATGCTCATCATTTCAGCCGCATAACTTCCACTGCTGGACATAGGTAGGCGGTAGGCCTCTCGCAATGATTTCCAAAATGACCGATCTAGAGCGGCTTGCAAAAATTCCTTCTAGGTATGCTATGTAAAGGCGGGTCTCCTGCACCTAAATTTTCGAAACATTACACAAAAACATGCAAACAAAGGGGCGTGGCTATACACAATTGTCTATGGCATACACATGTTTCTGTTTTCCAAAGAAGGTGGAAAACATGCGCTGCGCGGGGCGAGAGGGGAAGGGTTTCTTTTTTAATTATATTACGGTTTTGGGTACGAGTCCTTTGGAGCCTATCTCTATTATCTGCAATTAGTAAAACGCAGAACACATCTTCTAGTTCTTCATCAGGCAGAAATGATGATAACAGTAATCAGAAATAAATATTATTAGGTATCTTAAGTGTCATTTTGGAAACGCGGAGTCACCTAAACGAATGGTTTTTCCATACAAAAAACCGTTCGTTTAGTGACTCCGCGTTTGAAAAGTAGCACCTCATGATGAAGTCAACCATAAAGAATATAAACACTAACGTTAAAAAATGTTTCATTCAAAACAGAAATTATTTGCAGGAGACGGTTTGTGTATGAAAAATAATATTTTTGTTTTGTTTTTGTTTCATGTTTTTTTGTGTAATGTTTCGAAAATTCTGGCGCAGGAGACCCGCCATAATGTTTCAAAAATTTAGGTGCAGGAGACCCACCCGCCTTAAGATTCGAATCCAAGGCCGTAAAAAAATCTAATTGACTTTGACACTTGACTTGACAGAGCTCATGTTTGATTGACAGCACTGGACAGTACGCACCGCACATGACTTGCCGAAATTGTTTTGTTTTATAAATGTTACTTCAAAATTATTTTATTTTGTAATAATTCGTATTATAAATTATAAAACAATTTCAGTAAGAATAAAATGGCGGATAAAATAGTTTGGAAGTTCATAGATAACTCTGAATTAAGTGATTATACGCTAGTTGTGCCCAGCGTAGCAGTAGGAAATGTTGGCCAACTAGCTTGCGATCTTCTTATTTCTTCTTTGGATATGCAGAAAATTGCTTCAGTGTACAGCCCAGCGTTAATTCCTGTTATTGGATACAATCCTTATGACCTCAATTCCGATAGTCTTTCGAATTGCTGTGAAATTTACAAATCTTCAAGAAATCTTGTTGTACTGCAGTTGAGAGCTCCCCTAGTGTACAAATTCGCAAGAGCGTTCTTAGAAGACATTGTTAAGAAGTTTCAGGAGAAGAAAATAAAAGATATTATTATACTGACAAGTAGTTACGCTCATGAGAAGAAACATATTTCAACCTCTCCATTTCGATATATTGCCAGCGACTTATGTTTGTACAAAAACAAAATAAAGGCATTGAATTGGGTGGAGCATGAATTTGTTGATACATCTCTGAAAATTTACGGTGGAGGATTTGCAGCTTTGCTGTATGAAATCTGTAATAATAATTCTGTACCTTGTTTGATTTTGTACAAGTATTGTTCTGAGGGTGACAATATTCCGGATGCATATGAAATGATTCACAATTTGTCTGCTGTTTTGCCTGTGTTTTCACAGAAAACTGATCTCATGTCACAATTGATACAGCCCGTGTCTTGGAAGCTTTTGTTTGGGAGACCACCTCCTATAGATATTTATTAAAATCTAAGTATTACAATTTTTCGAGACTACAATAAATTGTTAATAAATTCTTTTTCTACTTTAATTTAGTTTTCTTTAATTTTTCCTACTTTAAGATGCTTAAAACCTAGTTTGTCTGTTCTTTCTTTAATCTTATGTTTCACTTATGTTAGTGATGACATGGGCAGCAATTTTCGCATCAATTTTCGCCCTAGGCTCCAATCTACTTTTATCCTGCTGGTAAATCCACAGCACAACACAATCAGCCATAAAGTTGGACTTGCTGCTGTCTATCTAAAAAGGCTCATCCTCTTATGTCATAGACAAAGAGTGTAAGTTTATTTAAGACTCCTTTTTATTTGGTCTGAGAAGTCTCCTATAGCGTCCGCAAGCTGTCTACCGCGTGTATTCATGGCATTGATGCGCGAATATTTTCAACCATGGAATCTCTGGAAATCCGCAATATCTATTTAATAACACACTAGCTGCCCCTAAAGTAGCCTATGTGTTAATCTAGGGTGTCAACTTCTGCATACTGTACTTCCGTAATAGAGAATATGCATGAAAAAAATATCTGTTATCTAACCAGTTTATTCGTAAATATTCAAAAGTAAAGTACTAACAGTGAAAACAGAATAAAAATTAGTGGAAAAACTAACGAGATATAGCGATTTTACGAAAATATGTCTATCTCACTCGCAGAAACGCTATTTTCTATAGCAAATGTATTGATGATGTGTAATTATGACGTCACCACTACATATCGGACTTCTCTCTCTAATTGAAACTTTAAAGTATCACAGGTTCGTCGCTGATTAAGATATTTTATAAATTCTCTCATATTTGTTTACTGTGGTTAATAAAGATTTTATTAAACAAATAAAAAAAATGCGTGCATATTCTCTATTGTTTACTTTCTATATCTGAATCTGAAAGTACTATATATATAAAGATAGATATAAACTTCTAAATTGACTGATTAACAAATTGGCATACGCACAAAGCCCAAACGGCTGAAGTGAAGATTTCGTGATGTAGGTACTTAAGTGAGCAATAAGAAAGTGTTTTGGAGAATTTGAGTTATTCATACAGATACAGGGTGCTATAGGGCCTAACCATTATATATGAAAAAAATAACCGAGGCTAAAATATGTATCTAGCAAGTATACCTTGGTATTTTACCATAGGTATAGTTTGCTAGTTACATATTATTTTAGGCTGCTGCCCCACCCAGAGCCCATTGCTGGCTACGTCGTCTATGCCTTGCTTACTCACTAGTCATATATTTTATTTATTTATTTATTTAACCTTTATTGTACAAAATACAATTTGTATGGCACAATAGGCGGACTTAATGCTAAAAGCATTATCTAACAGTCAACCTTTGGGTTGTTAGAGAAATTTATGTGGGTGTTAAATAATGGGATAGCAAAAGGAATTCAGATAAATACTTACTAATAATTACTACATAAGATAAACTACTGTATACTACTTACTAAAATAAATATATATAAAAATATGGTACATAAAAATATAATCAAACAAAAGCTAATAATAAATACAATACATAATACATACAAGTATATACCAGATTATATTGTATACTACTTGAATAATATACATAGATATTACTAAAACTACATAAGCAGCAACTTTACAATTAATTTGACTCAGCAAGCAAATGCTTAAACAGCGAAGTTTTAAAACTAGCACGACTAGTGGCTGTCTTCACGGTATCAGGAAGCGCGTTCCAGAGTCTTACTGCCATTACGGCGAAAGATTTAGAGAAAAAACCAGTACGGTGGGAAGGAATTTCTAATGTCAAATTATTTGAAGAACGCAGGACTCTCATGAGTAGAACTTATAAGTTTGAAACTTGTCTTAAGATAATCTGGAGAAAGAGGGTCATTAAGCACATTATAAAGCTGACATAGTAAATGCAGATTTCTGCGTTGACGGATGGTGAGCCATTTAAGCTGAGAACGGTATTCTGAGATATGGTCGTATTTACGCAGACAGAAAATAAATCGAATGCAGTTATTGAGTAGGCGATCCAGCTTGTCAAGCTGTTCCTCAGTTATGTCCAGAAAACACACATCAGCATAATCAATGATAGGTAGTACAAGTGCCTGGGTCAACATAATTTTAGTTTTAATCGGAAGAAAATTCTTAAGGCGTTGCAGATAATGTAGTGTCGCAAACACTTTTCGACTGACTTCTACAATATGGTACTTCCAATTGAGATTAGAATCTATATAGAGACCAAGATCTTTAACTACTGGACTAAACGGAATCATAGTACCATTGTAGATGACCGGCTGAGTAGTGTTTAGGTCGAAAAAATCGGTCAACTACCCTCGCGACATATAATTACGCCCAAGAAATACTAACTACAATTAATAATAAAAAATATGCTGTAGGTACGATGCTGGACATGACGAAAGCGTACGACAAAGTTTTACATAAAATACTGCTAAACAAGCTGTACGGAGTAGGTATTAGAGGAGTAGCTCACAATTGGTATGCATCGTACCTAAAAAATCGGGAACAAATTGTAGAAATCGAGCACTATGGCTACGACAATAGGACGATTACAACAGTAAGATCAGATGTAGAATGTGTGAAATGTTCGATTCCCCAAGGGAGCGTTATCGGATGTTTATTATTCCTCATCTACATCAATGACTTACCTAAAACAATGACTCAGACATGTGTACTGTTCGCGGACGACGTATCACTACTGATACCTTACTCAAAACCTTATAATTTAAACAATATGCTTACCGAAAATATGGACAAAGTAACATCGTGGTTAACTGATCATAATCTAGAAATAAATTTTAATAAAACGAAAATAATTGAATTTAGACCACATCAAAAAGAATCTTTAAATATAAAATTTAGCTATAATGGAAAAGATATCGAGACTGTCAAATCCTTTCAATTACTGGGAATGGTACTAGACACAAATATGAATTGGAAAGATCACGTTGACAAAATAGTAAACAAATTACAAACATTTACATACGCACTTCGGGAACTCAAAAAATCCACGAATAACAAAACAGCGATAACAGCTTACTATGCATATGCATATTCGTGGCTTACATATGGGGTTATACTCTGGGGAAATAGTACCGACGCGAATAGATTGCTAATTCTTCAAAAGAAATGCATATGTCACCGGAAAATAACAAGACTCGTAAGTTGATCAATTTTCAAGGTTGTTGATCAACTCCCGGAAAATAATAAACAGCATTTAACGTATGTATTTTAGTAAATTGATTAATTTACGGCGCCTTGTCGTAAGATCATCCGACGAAGGCGAGGTGTACGTTGATTGGTTAAACGACTCACGTTCTTGCTTTTACAAGCATGTGAGTAGACAAATAATAGATATTCAGACTGATTGTACTTACTGATTAAACTAACTATAATACTTATTAGATGCTAATAATATTATAAAATGCCCTCAACCAATCAGAGAACAGTGTATTATGTGACGGGTAATAGAATACCGTTAAATAGTACACTGAGCAACGATTGGCCCGTTAGTGGATGATTTTACTTGTGGCACAATCGTAAATTATAAAATTACTGCCAGGTTCTGTAAGTTGACCAATTAGCTAAAATGCACTGCGTTAAATAATACATTTCTACTAACGTTTGTTATTTTTCGTCAGTTAATCAACTAACTAGAAAATTGATCAACTTACGATTCTTGCTATTTATCGGTGACACATACGTATCATAGAAAATATTAAAGACAGAGAAAGCTGTAGGCCATATTTTAAAAATTTAAAAATACTGACATTGCCATGCATATACATTTTAGAAACTAGTAAATTTATGAGAAAATATCCCCAATATTACACGAAAAAAGACGATTTACCGCGACGCTATCCCACAAGGAAGAAGAATATGTTAGCGAGGCCGAATAACACTCGTAATTTAGAAATATTTAATTCTGGGCCGCTTGCAATGACAATTAAAGTCTATAATGCCCTCCCAGACCTGCTTAGAGCAGAGGATAAGAATTCGATTTTTATTTAAAGATTAAAAGCCCTGCTTATAGATAAAAATTATTATACATTGGACGAGTTTTTTAATGATAAAGATTTGACAAAATATACAATAAATGATAATGACGAATAACATAATCTGCATTGACATTTAATATAATTGACATTTAAATTAAAACAACATTTGGACGTTATTAAATATTATAGTATAGTATCGACACATTAAATAAAATAAAAAATATGACCAAAATTAAATTAAATTTTAAGACATCAATAAAAAGAAATTACATTTTTATTCATAATAATTTTAACATTGAATTTGATATATACTAAGAAATAATCCGCATGCCGTTCCGTTATTTTCTGTTGCAATGCCCTAACAGGGTTCATGTTGTACCTACTAACCTAAGAAGTGACTGTGTAGTGTAATCTAATAAATGTATAATGTGAAAAGCAATAAATAAATTGAAATTGAAATAGGTCAAGTTTGTTAATTTGGATAGTGCTCCCCACTACTATGACCTGGCATTTTTTTTTGCATTAACGCTTAAACCAAACTTATTTGACCAGTCCATGATACGTGTCAAGTTATCGTTTATAAGAGATATTGCTGTATCAATATTATCGACATTTGTTTGTGTGTAAAGCTGCAAATCATCGGCGTAGAAATGATAAGAGCATGTGAGGTAGTGTGATAGGATATTTATAAATAAAGAAAATAAAATAGGAGACAAAATACCGCCCCGCGGAACTCCAGCCTCTAGGTCGCACCAGTCAGATGAATCCTGACCAATACAAACCTGTTGCCGACGACCGCGAAGATAGCTGGAAAACCACTCAATCACTGGAGGAGAAACATTGCAACTGGAGAGGATAGCGAGCAGGATGTCAATGTCAACTGTGATGAAAGCATTACTGAAATCAACTAGGGCTATAACTGTTACTTGCGTATTTTCCATCCCAGCCCTAATATCATCAGTAACTCTAAGCAGAGCAGTTGTAGTGCTATAGCCAGGCCTAAAGCCAGACTGATAGGTGTTGAGCAGATTATGATCAAGCAAATGTTTAATAAGCTGACCAAAAACAGAAGCTTCCAATATTTTTGAGAGGAAAGGAAGGATTAAGATTGGACGAATATCATTTAGTCGGAGGGGTTCTGGGATCTTAGGAAGGGGGCGAACATGTGCAATAAGCCATAAGGAAGGAAAGCAGTGTTGCAAGAGACTGTAATTAATTATGTGCGTGATGACAGGAAGTACATAACAAAGGATAGGTATTAACATCACGCGACTAATTTGATCAGACCCAACGGCATTTGAAGTAATAGAAAGGATAATTTTACTAACGTCCTCCTCAGTAACTGGGGTAAACTCAAGTGACCTACCGTCAGGGACAGGCAATGCAAGTTTGGATGCGATAGTAGCATCTTTTGTAAGATTATTCAGTAGAGGAACTGTTGTGAAATGTTTATTGAGATCATTTAAGGAAAAAGGTAGTTTAAATGAATCTTTCTGTACTTTGCCTATGCCCTGAGAATTTAGAAATTTCCAGAGATTAGTTGGAGAGACATTTACTATATTATCAGTAAAGTATTGGCGTTTTGCATTTCTACACATCTGATTGCACCGATTTCTTGCAGCCTTATACAAAGACCAGTTTTCATCTGTGCGTTCCCGTTTAAACCTGCGGAATGCAAAATTTCTGCGTTTCATGGCTATACGGACTCCTGTTGTAATCCAGGGGCCTGGCGGGCGTCGTACTTTAATGGCTCTGACTGGAGCGTGATTGTCGTACAGCGATATTATTTTATTATTAAAAAGAGAAACTTTTTCATCAACTGTACTCGCTGAAAAGACAGGTGACCAATCAATTTTTGCCGCGTCAGATGTGACAGCATCATTATTTATTTTAGAATAACAGCGAAGATGTAAAATAGTGGGTTTTATTTTTGGGACTTTAATTTTGTAAGAAATGAAGAGAAGGTCGTGATGAGAAAATGCGGGGGCAGGTGTTTGACCATAAGTGGCTACATTGTCTACGTTAGAGGTTATTATCAAGTCAAGCAAAGTAGGACCGAAATCAGTGAAATGAGTGGGCCCAGATGGGAGAATCAAAAAGTTAACTGACTTGACAATATTTAATAATTGTGAAGATCGAGAATCGTCTTTGAGCAGACAAGTATTGAAGTCACCAAGGACCAGATGATGTGCGTAATCTGAACAAACCGATTCAAGGAGAGTTTCGAATGTAGAAAAGAAATTTACCTTAGATGAAGGAGAGTAGAAGACTCCGAGAACGGCTTTTACTGCTTTTATTGTAACTTCCAGAAGAATGTATTCCATACTGCCCGTGTATTCTGACGAGGACATTGACAGAACTTTATAGCTGAAGTCGCTCCGTAGGTAAATTGCAACTCCACCACCGGCCGCACCAACACGATCATTTCGTATAAGAACGAAACCAGGGAGAGAGTAACTAGTGGATGGCAAGCTGGGTTTTAGCCAAGTTTGTGATACGAGTATTGCTCCTAAGTGAACAGACGAAAATGTCTCTAAGAAATCTGTGTAGTGACCCGCAATGCTCTGGGCGTTGATATGGCATACATTGAAGTTCTGTACATAATCATCAAAAGTATTATTAACAAAAGTTCCTAGTGTTTCAACAGAGCCACAAGAAGTAAAACTAGAGTTCAGCGAGGTTGTAGCTGAGCAAAAAGATATATGTATCCGCGTTACTAATAAACTCGTATTTACTTGTGTTAGGTGAGACCTACTCGAATATTTATATAATATGTAGGTACTTACGTATTTTTTTTATTTTTGCTTAATAAAATCCTTATAACAAGCACGCAGTAGGTATACAAAATATTAAAGTATTCATTAAATATATTAATAAATTGTTTTGAGTGTAGTACTTTACTTTTGAATATTTATTTGATTAACTGGTTACTTAGATAACACATTTTTTAGGGATCCGTACAAAAAATGAAAAAACGGAACCCTAAAGCATTAGGTACTCGTGTGTCAGTCTGCCCGTCTATCACAGCCAATTTGCTCTGATCTTGTTCATGGCTTTTTGATTACAGAAAAACCTATAAGAATTCCATCAACTGAAAATAAAGTGGTAAACTCCTACATAATACTTTCACTTACAGAAAAAAGTTCACTAAAACTCCAATAGATAGCTCTAGTAGTAGTTAATTTTGGCATTTGGTTCCGTAGCCAAATAGCAAAAAACGGAACCCTTATGGATTCGTTATGTCTGTCTGTCTGTCCGTATGTCATAGCCACTTTTTTCCGAAACTATAAGAACTCTGTTGAAACTTGGTAATAGTAGATGTATTCTGTGAACCGCATTAAGATTTCACACAAAAATAGAAGAAAAGAACAATAACTTTTGGGGGTTCGCCATACATAGAACTGAAATACAATTTTTTTTCATCAATCCCGTACAGGTTATCTGGATAGGTAGGTCTTCAAAAATGTGATGTGTATTAAGGTTTCTAATATCATTTTTTTCTAAACTGAATAGTTTGCGCGAGATGCACTTCCATAGTGGTAAAATGTGTGTCCCTGTAACTTTTAATTAAGAGAATAATATAAGTAAAAAAATATATGATGTAGGTACATTACCATGCAAACTTCCACCGGAAATTGGTTTGAACGAGATCTATAGTAAGTAGTTTTTTAATACGTCATAAATTAAAATTAAAAAACACTATTATTAAAACATCGATCAAAGTTACAACGAACTACAAGACCTTTTATATTATAACCCTTCATGGGCGAGTCCGACTCACACTTGGCCGCTTTTTTTCATGCATTACTATTGTATTATAAGGCCGAAACACAAAGGCAATGCCGAAATCGGTGACATCACTTGCCGTAACGCAACGCAGAAGTTTGCGCTGCAGCGTGGCTCTTAGGAATAGTTCCGCCCGTGTGAAATCCAGTTCCTGTCCTTAGGGGATCTTCAGCAATTTGAGCCCGATCCAGGAAGTAAACAAACTGCAACACTAATACTATTACATGACTAATAGCTTCTTAGTACATACAACTAGATATAGGTTAAAGGTATACCTATCTTTTGCCTTGTTGGTAAATGGCATAGCAGTCGCCAAAAACCGTATAAAAATCAAAGATCTGGAACACATGATGATGAGGAGAACCCAAGATTTTATTTACAAAAAATCGATGATCATCTGATTTAGAAATCTATTATACATTCTAGGTATAGTATTAAGCGCTGGATGCAGGCCGCTTTAGATCGGTAATTTTGGAAATACTTGGGAGAGGCATTCAAAGTTATGCGGCTGAAATGATGATGATGAATTCGTACTTAATACATTGTATTTAAACTAATGCCTCGGAGTCATAAAGTCTACGCCAAGAAAGTCGCAGGTATCAGCTACTAATAAATAAGCACGGAGGCAAGAATCTTTTCGGTTGACTTGGTCTACTTTCCTATAAACTTATCCATTTCCTATTCTTACTTTTGTAAGAATACTGAACTGGGTTTCTTTCGCCGTAACCTTCCTAGCAGCGGTAGCTCTGAACGTTAGTAGTTTTTAGCTTTTACATTAAAACAATATTTAAAAAAAACATTTAATAAAAAAAATGACTTTGACGTAACTCGTCTGCAAGCTAACATAACTACTAAGCTAACATACATTCATAACTCGTCACCTACAAACCTTAGAAGGCTCAAACGTTAGTTATTAAAAGGTAGGTGGTGATCTAACTTTATAATGACGTATTTACACTACGTATGTATAAACTACTTCATCCCAGTACACATTAACTTGACAAACAACACTCAGCCCGAGTGTCCTCCTGGGACATGACAGCAATACAACTGCAATAAGCGGGCATCCAACAAAGTCGTAGCACTGAAACAAGTTTCAGTAGTGCTGTAACGACGGCCATTACCGGTGAATATCAAACTGCGACCGTCGACGTGAAATTGATAGCTGCGTCGATTCGACACCGCTACTTTAACCTTCGCCAATGACTATAAAAAAAAGTGGTCATAATAATACACAGTGGACTCCAGAGATGGTTGAAAGAAGAGAGGTAGGCCCCGGAACTGCTGGTGTGACGACTTTTGACAGTTTGAGATGAGAAGGAATATATTATTGGAAGTTGCACACGATCGAGATATTTGAAAGGAGATGGGGGAGACCTTTGCCCAGCAGTGGGACAGTATAGGTTAATTTTAAAATATATATATATATATATATGCAAGCAAGCTAAGACAGGCGGCTAATCCAGGTAGACCTTCACATTTTTAACCACCGACAAAAAGAGGGGTGTTTTAAGTTTGACAGACAACGGGAGAGGTGTGAAACAATGTAAGCTTGTATATAATAATTAAAAAAATACAAGTTTGACTTATACTTACTAACGACCATCTAACGACAACCAAACCAAACTGAGTTTTTGTTTTACGCAAAGATATTTACCTATAAGACAGAAGTTATTGTAAATGCATTTCGCCCTTTTTTAACCGACTTTCAAATAAGAAGGAGGTTTATAAATGCGTCGCGATCTTTTTTTATTATATGTTCTCGTTCTACGTGTGTGTGGTCCTATAGAAATTTTATCCAAATCGGTTGTGTAGTTTGGGGGTGAAGGCGGTTTTTAGTTTTGAAAAATTATATTACTTAGTATCCTTACAGTGCAGCCAGTGAAGGTATCAAGAGTATGAAAGTATATGAATGAGTGAATTCATCATTAATAAGATTTCATATTCATATTCACATTATTAATATTTCATATTCATACGGATGGCAGGAACTTATTTCAGTAGTGCCTGGTTTAGTAGGTATTATTCTAAATACTTAACTATATTAGATATTAGATATTTAGTCTAATTGTGTAGGATTATCATTATTTTTATTTAAATAGCTACAGTATATAAGTCCTGTAAATGCTCTGTCTGCCCCATTAGGGATAAAGACGTGATAGTATGTATGTATGTATATAAGTCGGTAAACATAAATACTGTAAAGACCATTTTGGTGAAAAAATGCGAAAGTGAGTTTGTATATTTGTTTGTTTGATACCACTTCACGCTTCAACCACTGAACCTATTTAGATAAAATTTGATATGGATGGATATAGTTTGATACCCAGGGAAGGACATGGATAGTTTTTATCCCGAAATTTCCATGAGGAGCGAAGCCCACGAGCACAGCTAGTATGATATAACCATCTTGTAGTGTCTGATTTATTTATTTTTCTACCAAATAAACTTACTTTCTTTATTTCATTCTTTCAATAATAAAAGACGAAAATAGCTTCAGGCGCTTTAATATTATGAACAGGCATAAACGACTTTGTCCGGGAATAATGGTGTCCCAAATTGGGGTCCCCACTTTATGTTTTATGAAGATAGTGACACTAAAAATCGTTTATAGATATGAAAGGCTGTAGAGATCGTGATTTCGTGCTTTAGTATTTTTCCATTCGAAACCTATTGTCTCCGGTAAACGCTCTACTTACCAACGTGGCTCGGCTTGCCACAAAGGAAATTCATAATGCCACTACGATTTATATTTATGTCACCTATGTACCTAAATAAAATTTTCCTTTACGAGCCGGGTGTTCACAATCAGGTAAGTACGGCAGTACTTTAACCCATTCCTGTATCGAAGGCAGCTCTACGAATTTAATTAAATTAACCTAACTAAACGGAGCATATAAAAAAGTTAATAAAAGTATTTACAAAAAAACTTTAAAAAAAAAAACCTTCTACTGTTTTGATAAAAGGTAGGTATATGTACTATGTATATTTCATGCTGGTTTTCAAAGGAAGAACATGGAATGTACCTCCTAGATGAATGGACATATTTCTGGGGATCTTTTCAAATAAGCAAAGGGCTAATTTGAAAAAATCCCTGTGACTATTTCTGACTCTCATCTTTTTTTTTCACACTAGCAAGCGGTTTTCACGATAAACCGCTTGGTAGTGTGGCATTCGATATGTGAATAGGACCGGGGGAATGGCCACCCCCCGCGAACTAAAGTGTTATAAATCGAGCGTTATCGCTTTTCGGCATAACTACTTTATGGCGCTATAAAGACAACGCAACGCTATCTATCAGAGGAAAAGTGAAGCAGATTTTTATAGACGCGGTCAGCTTGAATGCGCGCCGACGTGCAGAACAATATCGGATTGAAATGAATATTTTTTATACCCTTGCATTTACCCGAGCATGTTTTATAAAATTTTCTTTTTATTCGTTTTTTATTGATAGCTAACTCAACTATAAAGGTTTGACTTTATTATGTAGTATTATATAATATTCAAGTTTATTGTTTCTGTACATTTTGTATTTGATGAACAACAAAGTTTTATTTTATGTATTCTCTGTATACTTTTTCCGTGTGCATAAATTGGTAAATAAATAAATAAATAAAAATAAAGGTTAAATAAGAATAAAATATTAATGTTTACTTAACTAAGTATATTTCGTGAAGAAGCACATACTACTTGTAAAAAGTACTTTTTATCTAGTATCTACCTACATTTAATTAAAGTTTAAGTCGACTGATAGATGTCCTACCTTAGTTGGATAGTTAAATTATTTTTCAAATCGGTATAAGGGTCACACGACCCTTTTTCCTTATCTGCGGACAGGATGATCAAATGTAAATTAAATGAATTAAATAACTAAGCGTTCCTATGAGTCAGGGCAGTGAAGGGGATAATATGGGGGCAGTACCTAACTCGAATTTGCATAATTACACACCTACTCGCTATTTACGTAACTATTTATACTACGAAAGTTTTTATTTCAAGTCCTCAAATTTTATATACCTCTTCAAAGCAATTTACGTGCTCGTATTTTTAACCTCCGCCACATTTAAGATAGGTTATATAAGATTGACGCCAATGTCTGTTTGTGTGGGATCGATTTCAATGTGTTTTTTTACTGAAAGCAAGTTTCTTTACCTTCCGATTTTTAGCTATGTTTGATGCAAATCAGTTCAGCGGTTCAATAGCCGCTTTTTTATTTGCCTGTCAAATAACTTGTAGAATAATAAGTATTCGCGAGGTCAAGTTCGCGGCTAAAAGGCTTGGCCCTACGCTTTTATTTTTCAAAATCTGTCAAAATTGATTCAAAAGTTGTCTGTTCTTTTCCGCTAGGTTTGTAGTAATGTCTAAACGCAATGCAGATAGAGTTAAAACTATATAGAGGTTACAGTATGGAAGACATGACGTAATGAAATAAATCTAATATGTTTACATTTTTGTAACATATTATGTTTTTGTAAAGAATTGAATAAGGTCATGTCCTTACAAGGACTTAATGCTGATGGTCTACCGGTCAGCCTTTAGAAAAAACAAAGATAGTTTATTAAAATTTTAAAATATACACAGTGATTTTTCATTGTTTTTGAAGCTAAGGGCTTTATAAGGGTCGTTAGTAAAACTAATTAGCTAGTCGAAATAAAAATTCAAAAACAAAGTAAAATCGTGTGATCAATAAGTAGTACCACCAGGCACCGCCTCCGTCCGGCCGGCCGGAGATCATCGAGGTCATGCGGTAGTTTTTGATCGGGCGTAACTACGTGGTCTCGATTTTTTTATCTTATGTCATACACAAATTTGAATTAAGTATATGGATAGAGGAATTTATTTACAATAGATTTTTTTCCATAACCAATGAAAAGTCAGCATGTATGTACTAAATTACTAAGGGGTAAATAAGTAACTATATAAAAAGAGCTGCATTATTCAATTATTTATATTAAAGTAAGTAATATTTTTAAAATTGCAATATAGTTGTACGTTATGATATAAGTTTTGTGTGTGATGATTTTCCAGCCCGAGCCGAAAGCGAGGGCATAATAGAGCTGAAAGTGTTTTAACTAATATACACACGTATATCGCACGACGTTTTTCAATACATTTATATCTAAACTGATTTTTATTTTAAGGCTGCTACCAGCGCTAGCGACCTTGAAAATACAGAAAAAATAATTTATCTTTCTGTAAGTGAGATTATCAAAAATCCTCGCACAACTTTTAAGCTAGTATCCTTAAGTTTCATTAGAACCTCGAAAGTCATTGAAATACTGTCAGCTTTAGAAACCTTTACAAAAAGTGTTAAAAGTGGCCGTTTTTAGTAATTTTTAATATGTTTATAACGCAAGCGTGTTTTATGACCTACTTTATATATCTAAAACCGATGAAATTATAGCCACTTTACTAGCAAGTGTGTTGAAAAAATAATTAGATAATATACAGCATGGAAGGGACATACTCGTAATAAATCGAACCACAGGCTATACTAGATCACTTTATTATAATTATAAAATAACAGTAAAAAAGAACCGAATTTGACATTCTCATACAAATTTTCCAGGCGGCTGCACACTTTTGTATGGAAATGCCAATTTTTTTTAGTTTTTGGTTGTGATTTTTATTTGATTATAGTTAGTGGTCTAGTGTAGCCCGTGGTTCGATTTATTACGGGTATATCCCTTCCACGTTGTATATTGGCATTACTGTGGGCACTACATTTATTTTAAACTGACGTCGAATTTGCGGAGTGTCTATGTAGTGTAAATGCTAGGATAACAATCTTATGTATTCAGATTTGTCTATAGTACAGATCTACTGTGCTACTGTAAACGATAGGCAAAATTTTAAACAAGTGCCAAGAAAGGGTGATTCAGTCCTTTATTTTTACCCAATTTTTTAAAGTTAAACTAGATCTTTTATCTTTTTAGGGTTCCGTACCCAAATGGTAAAATCGTCCGGCCAAGCCAAGTCTACGCCACCAAAAACGTCTAAAAACTTGTTTTATTTATGATTTTTTTTTATTCGTTAACCCTTATTAGGTTTGATAGTTTTATTTTAACTTTTATTAAATACAAATATTCTAGAAACGGATTCTTAAATAAAAAATGTTGTTAATAAGCTCAAAATATTTTGAAAGACCTATTTAACGATACCCTACGAAAAAAAAAAACTTTCGGTCGGTTTCATCTCAAACATTAACTATATTTTTTAAAACTTGTCTAAAAACAGTACGAAATAAAAAATTATATATAAACTTGAACATAAAAAAACAAAAGTAAGTCACCGAGTGGGATTCGAACCCGTAACACTCTTTCTAACAGTCAGTATCTTTAACCGCTGAGCTAAGCGGATGGCGGCCGGCGCGACGAAATTAGCGACCATATCCTGCGTAGAAAGAAACTCGAAAACACGCGTTTTCCCAAACATAAGACTAATCTAGATCGATTGTTTACCCCCAAAAACCCTCATATACCAATTTTCAGCGAAATTGTTAGAGCCGTTTTCGAGATCATAGAAATTTAAAAATAAATACATATACAAGAATTGCTCGTATAAAGGTATAAGATTTTCCCTATTTTACTTCACTGTTTTTTGGCATGATTAATATACCCATGCCAAATTATAGCTTTTTTAGTACCTACTTAAAGTCTCTAAATAAAACGTCGGATCACAGACAAACAGACAGACATGTTGAAACTATAAGGGTTCCTTGTTTAAAACGGAACCCTAAAACTGACGATAGTTTTACTTGTCATCGATATTATTGTAAACTATCAGTAATCAATATTATCAATAGTCCTATCGATATTGTTATGGTTTTTTAAGGCCACAAATATAGTATAGACTAACGATATTTTATACTTATTCATCGATATTTTATATTAATTTTAACAAATGTACTAGCTCTTTAGGCGTTGCGCAAGCTGCAAGCAGCCCACGGTTTTTCGTGCAGCTGTTGAGGTAGGCTAAGATATTTTTCCAGTTCATAAAATGCATAAAACTCCAGTTACTTAAGAAAACAAGAAAAATGTGTGGGCGGCCATTTTGGATCCAAAATCTGAATCCAGTTTCGAGTTCCGCAGGCAAAAATCAGACTCCTACAAAGTCCCAGTGAGACGTTACTAACGAAAAAAGTTTAATTTTCTAAAGCCCAGACGCCATCCTGGATTCCAAAAAAATGCATTCGGCGGCCACCTTGGTTTGCAAAAAAAAAGAACGACGAAGCACGTGGTGGGAGTGGCTTGGCCTACGGCCTCGTAGGTGACCTCTGCCTTAGGCCTCAAGCTTCACTTGGTTGCTTGTTTAAAGGGATAAGCAAAAAGCCCCCCCCCCTCTCTGCTCCCCCACCAAGCAAGTGAGCTTCACTCCTGACGGCTATCAGCACGGCGCAGGTCAAACAACCATATCAATCAGTCAGCCAGTCAGTCAGTGGTACAGTATGTACGTGTATATTTCTCGAAATCTAAAAGTAAATAAATCCGAAGAGTATCTATAGATAAGTTTCTTTGAGGCTATTATAAAATTAATTTATTGCCACATAACTGGTAATTAAATAAAACTAAAATATTATAAATCGATATTGTATGTACAGTACTTGTATGAAAAAAAATCTATGCCAACCATGTCTGTCAGATAATCAATCTATGTCACGCTATACTTTGACACTTCCTTTGACATTATGACAAGTGACACAGTGTAAGAAAGTTACTCGCACGTTTGTTTACAGACTGTTTGACCCATATATATTCGTGATATTATTTTACACTTTTTTTTTTTTTTGTTTTTTTTTTTTTTTTTTTTTTCATGTTTGGAAGTCTTTTATTTTAGAATTACATTATAATTAATTAACTAAATGCTATTCTATAAATTAAAAATATTACTAAAAATAAAAACATTAATTTATATAAAAAATCGTTCCCAGATCGCCACCGTGAACAGGTTTTTTTATTTTTTATTTATTTTTTATTTTACACTGTGACAATAATTTTACGAAATGAAATGTCATTTTTTTTGTGCAGAGCGACGCGTCCTTGCTTCGTGAGGCCCATTGGCCATCTGACAATTTGATGTATAACTGTCAAAAATCTGTGCAACAAAAACAGTTTATTTAAATACACTCGCGAAAAAGCGAGATGGCAATTACAATAATTTTCAGGAAAGTAAAAGGGCTTATATGACTGAAATCTAAAGCCACGCAAAACTGATCAATTATAGAAAAATAGCTCTAAAATTAAAACTAAAGCAACAAAAAAAAATTTGAACCACAATTTTGAAGATCACATAATTACTGATCTGCATAAAAAGTTTCAAAGCTGAAGTCCCTCTCATTTGTGAGAAATTAGACCGTATATGTTTTGGTAGAGGTGTTTTTGACGAGCAAGTTTGTGTTACAAAAATTAACTAATCATGTATCCACAACCACAATTATGCTAGAAAAGCGTTCTAGTATGCTATTAGCAAGTATCAGTTCTAAATTTCTGATATTCGCTGAGAAATAAGAAATAGAAAATGCCCATTTTCACGGTGCGTCCCCTTTGAGATCCCCACCGTTAACCTTTTGTAAAAACGTAACACTAGAATATAAATCATACATAGTTATTAAAACATAAGCATTCGTGTACCAACTACCAATAATAAATTTAAAGCATCTGTAGGTTTGTTAATCATTTATTCAAAATTCAGAAGATAATATAGGTACATCGAAATGATACCGAACCACGAATATAGCTTCCTAAATGCACAAACCTACTATGATTTACGTATCATAGGAATATTTCTCTTCTAAAATAACTACCTACGCCAAGTGCTGTATATATTTGTAGCCGCCATGAATATTGACAATGTGTCCCATTTCCATCCCAATGCAAACACTGTGGTTGAAACGGAAAAAGCTTTGCCAAGTTACATAGAAAAATCTGGTAAGCGAACGAATGACAACTCTATGAGTTTTATAAACGTGCACATAAACAAATTTATTAATACTTCTGACTCTGGGAAATTTTTCTTCTTTATACTCGTACTTGGAGCGACAGAACCGAACTTATACGATTCCTAGAGAAGATATAGAAGAATTAATATGTTTGTTATTTCGATCGAATAGGTATACTAATGAAAATAATTTTAAACTGTACGGAACTTATATCGATCCTAGGTTGTTCCTGTTCTATCCATGTTTCACATATTTATATTTACATTAGGAAATCTGCTGCACAAGGATGCAAAGCTTTTGCTCGCCAGTTCGGCTTCGTCTTGGAGCATACAAACGCGAAAAAAAATACTTATTAAAATTCACGAAATTCCCCGTGCTAGGAATTATTTACAACATTCCTAAAAGCTTCGTTGGTATAAAAAGGGTCGCCTGTTTACGGGTCCACCGACCGGGTCGTCTTTATTTTTTAAACAAAAGGTCCGGTTACCCGGTTAAAAATGCTCGCTTATCTCTGGGCCGAGCAATCTCGCGCCGAATCAATTAAAGGACCTCTGAGTTGCCACCCCCTTGCCGGCCGTTCTGACTCACTGACCCGCTTTAAATTGTATCGCGATGTGCCTTAAATATTAAAGCCAAACCGAACACCTACTTTATTCAGCCAAAAACGCCAGTTTCCGGCATGATTATTCATTTTTAACCATCTCAAATGTCTAAAGGCAGGACCACGCACTCAAATGTTCAAAGATTATATCGCACGGGCAACGGTTTTTTGTTTGAAACGTGATCACTTAGTAATAAATAGGGTTTATTTAAGTTTGGTTTTGTATTCCATCGTGAGCAAACTCTCATTATAATATATACTTACATAAGTACTTTGGAAGGTAAAATCGGTTCCGGTTTCAATTAATCGGTTTTGAATCCCCTACTTCCGAAAGCATTTCGGATCAAGCCATCGGTTCGCAATAATTAAGATGACAAGAAATAAGACTTTGTTGTTAGTCATTACAAAACTTAAATTAAGTTTTAAGTAAACTGGAATTGGGAATACTTATACAAGTTTGTGGTTTGAATATATGAATTAAAATAAATGCAGACCTAAAAACTCGATCAGATTCCTAAAATGGTAAGTATTTGGAAATGTTTACTGCAATGAAGATAGGCGTTAGTGTGGACTAGCCCTGTTCGTCTGTATTAAAATCATACAAAGCTCGTGAATTTCGTAGATCCGACCAGACCAAACACCGAATGCCTACATTGCCTATGCCTCTTTAAACCTAGGTAGTTTTTATAGAAACACCTGTATTTGGCATTAAGAATATTATCACCAATCCTTCTCGATTTTCGAATCATATTTTCGCGCTAATAAAGTGATGCTATCAATAATTCAGGGATTTATGAGATGCTGATGACAAATGCAGGACGAGATGAGCGGCATTACGGCACGACACCCGCGACCGCGAGGCGTGCACGATTCGCGCTTCGATCCAGTGACAGATATGGGTAATATATCGCGAAATTACGCGGTGTGCGGTAAGCCTATCCGTCCCCCGCGAGAGATTTCATAAACGTACAGTTAATACTTATATAGTGATTAGCATGCATGTCATTTGAATAGGAATATACTATAATATCAATGTTATTAAGAAAAAATATATTAATATTTCTAGACAGTTAGTATCTAACTACGAATAATAATGTATCTAAGTACCTATCAACTCTGACAAATATACTACGATACTTAGATTTTTTTTATAAGCCTGTCATGATGTGTCCTGTAGTTTGACAAAGGCCTCTCCTCTAGTTTTCCACAAACTTCTATCAGTGTCAAGTGGCGATAGTTTGCGAGCTCTTTTCGTATAAGATATAAAGCAAAAATTACTACGGACATCATTTAACATTTCAGTTACATCTAAACATAGTTTATTTCATATCATAAAAATTGTTTCTTTACTCTTATATCTATCTCTAGTGTGACATTACCAACTTTATGAATACAATATGCCTGAGATATAGGCAGATATTTATATAAAAGACAAGATGTAGCGATTCAATTCATAAAGCTACTTTATATAAAGCGATAAAAAGCTCACCGAGTAGAAGTTATCGTAATGTTTATTTTTATTGTCCCTCTTTATTACATCTTTTTATGACTTGCCACCCCGAGGTAGATTTTTCTTTAGAATAAGATCAGATTCGTACAAGTCGTCTTACATTTTCGCTTTTATTAAATTAGTTTTAGGGTAACAACAAACCAAAATATTTTTGCAATCTCGATATACGGATGATTCGACTATCATAAGTTATTTCTCCGTCGTACTTACTAAGACTTTTTCGTGGAACTTCAAAGTTCAAATTACCTGAACGGATAAACGGAGGTAGGTTAGACTTTTAATTATGTCCTTAGAAGACAGATTCGAAAGAAATTTTATTTCAGAACATGTTAAGCGCATACAAAACACCCAAGCAAACAAATTAACCCACACGATAGGTAGATAGAATTAAGAGAATAACACTAGTAAACCCGTCATAAACTATATCATATTGGTTTTAAATTTATATTAAAAGACGTTGGTTTTAATTCATGAAATCACTAACTTAATGGCATATCTACGAGTAAATCGTAAAACTGACAAAAGGTACATAAATAAAAAAAAGTGAATCTATCTATACTTATAACTTATCATATTTATCAAGCAATTTAGATCAGCCCTCCGAAAGCCCGAACCCTTGGCCTGTGGTCGACTTGCACCTCAAGTTTAGCTCAGAAGTAACACTTTAACTTTGTTGACTGTGTTGCTCAAGGAATACTAAATAGCTAAAGCTATAACATTTAAAAATATTTGCTGTACTTGTTTTCCCAGTGAAGGGCACTGTACAGTTTTATTGCATTACAATGTTTCCACAAACCTTTAACTTTTTGTGTGTTCAGGTTGAGAACCACAAACAAAGCTGGTAACTGGTATACAAAATAATTCAGTCGGGAGCGTTCTGTTGAAACAGCCGCGCACATTATGGCCCAACGCAGACGACAGACTATCCGCGTGACGCACTTTTTAGTCTTTAAATAGAACCTATGGAATCGCCGGACTATCTGCGCGTCGTGTGCGTTACTGCATGTGATTCCATGGGTTCTATTTTCACAGACTAAAAAGTGCGGCACGATTTAGTCTGTCGTCTGCGTTAGGCCTATGAAATACCTTAAAAGATTTTAACAATAGTAAGTAATATACCTAAAACTGAAAAGTGATTCATCATTACAGCCGTATAACGTCCACTGCTGCTGGACATAAGCCTAAAAAGTGATAGATTAGGTTGATAAGCACTTAGATAAGTAAGAACATAACTATACTACGTGACCCTTTCAGGGTTCTTCAGAATACCACGCTTGGTTACAGAGGGGGGGTTTAGGTCTTCGTCACGTAGTCAATATCCTCTATGGAAATCTCACGCTATTTTGAGCTGTATTCAAATTATAGCGTATGTACAACGTTCAGTATTTTTTAAACTTACAGGCACATGCATTTAATGCAGATTTTTTAAAATACTTTTACGATTTTTTTATGATAGACATGCACGCACTATACCAAATACTATTATTTTATTTTTTGTTTGTAAAAATAGTTTAAAATCATATGTACGTGAAACTGGAAGTGTCTTGCCAATATTTTTTTGGAAATATACCTTTCTAATGTACAGACACTCTTTTTTTACTGTTTTATTATATGTATAGATGAAGATATAATGTGTATTTTATGTAATTATTTTACATTCTGCCCAAACTGCTGCGCAGATTGGCAGACTTAGTAATTTGAAATTGTACTGTTTTTAACCGACTTAAAAAAAGGAGGAGGTTGTCAATTCCGCTTATTTTGTTTGTATGTTACGCGATATCATCGCCACTTGAGAACCGATTTTCATGATTCTTTTTTTCATTTTAAAGCTTTTTAGTACCAAGGTAGTCAATAATTTGGTAAAGATATGAAGGAACTTTTGAAAGTAAATGAATTCAGTTGTTTTTTTTATATTTTTCTGTTATAATGTAATTATTAAATGAATAAACAAAAACAAATGTAGACATTAACAAAAAAAAAATTAATACGAAATTCTAGCAACAACGTAGTTAAACAATAAAAAAATACCTATTAGACTTCTTTTTCTAAAGAGATATAAAAGAATCCAAAACAACTTTTTCATTACAGTAGTAGGAAATGCTGCAAGTTTATAATAGCTTTAGCTAAAACAAAACTAGGTTAATAGCAATAAAAGTTGCGGTAATAAAACCAAATACGTGCTACAAAGTGATCATTTCGACTTACACTGTGAAACGCCAATAAACGGTTTTTATGACCGCTATACACATCAAGTCGCTACTTTAATAGCTTAAGATGAAATGCGAAATATTTAATTTACACATACCGTATGATCAGTCTAGCCACAGAGTCTGCATCTCAAGAGCGAGGGATAACTGTTTCAAACCACCTGCCTTGACCATATTTCGAAAGTGATTTTACTTTATTTTTTTCTCTAGTTTTATCTTAGTCTAATCATGAGGATTGAGGAATATAAGATACCTTACGTAGGTTAAGTACTTAGCTATTATTGCTCTTAAACCTGACGGTAATTTAGGATATATGGGGACGAGGCCTCCTACGTACAGTATTCAGTATTCTTGCGGCTGAAATGATCACGAGACGATTTAATATTCTAATCTTATAATATTCTAAATAGTGCCAAATAAATGTATGAATAGGTGACACAACACACCTAAATTTTTAGCGTTTTGTTGCTGAAATAACTCAAAAGAATATTTAGCTGTAATTATCTTCAAATCAACGCCATTGTCCAGACATTTACCAGGAAAAGCATTTCCATAAAATATTTCTGAAACATGGAACCGTTAAAAAATTATCTCTGAACGTCAACTTGTTTCGAATTTGTTGTTTTGAGAAAGAACAGGAAAATGGTGAAGCATGAAAAATTGTGAGGTAGGATAAACGGCGATGACTGACACTTGCAATTACCGCCAGAGGGCGCCGTGTGCAGACTTCACGGGACGGGAAACTTTTAATTGAACCTGATAAAACTGTGCCTGTCACACATAACGATTGTGAGCATGATTAATTATGGAATCGGCGCTAAGGGTTCGGAACTTTGAGGTAATTAAAGTACGGTTATGAAAATGTACGTTGATACTCAATTGCTTGTCTGTTTTTTGTTTGACTGAGCTCCACCTACGCCTTTGTTGCCAATATCCATTACTTGAATATGTTTTAGCACGAAGTTTCTTGACGTGGCATGCGGTAGGTGTTGGCAGGTAGAAAATGCATTGCGTGGAAAGACGCGTGTGGAAGTTAGTCTATGACGTACCTCACCGCACATTATTTTTATTCTTTGAGCTATAAGTGATTCTTTTTTACATTGATTTATATATATGTGTATTTTTTTTTAAATAGTATGTTATTTCTATTTCTTTCTTTCTTGATGGAAAAGTAAAACATCACCAGTAGTGACAACTAATCGTAGACTAAGATTATGGATTAGTAGAATTGTACACCGTATTATTTAAGTTTATTGACACATTGCAGGACACTCGGCCAGACACAATAGAAATAACAATTGAATTACGTCCACAGCCGTAAGTTTCATGCAATGTGTTAAATTTATCAGAAAATCATCTAGCTAGAACTAGCCGATTAACCAACGTATTCTCGTATGATAGACTTGTCTTAGAACAGCTAAGGTAGGTACTAATAAATATGTATGAAGAAAGATGACTCAAAATGTTGATACAATTCAATCAAGTCGACCTTTTTATGGAGTTTCCTTGAAACATGTAAATTGTTTGTTGTTGAGAGACATACTCGACTCGACTAAATACTTTATTCTGCTTTTTGGAACATGCATAATTTTCATAATTTCGTGGAATACTCGGTTGGAACGAAGTTACAGAAATGGAAGCCCTTAAAAAACCCCCAAAAAAAATTCGCCTTTTTATCCGCCAAGTGCGTACCGTCCGTTCGTTCCAATTTATTCAAGGAAAGGTATTTTGATATCAAATTACAGATATTAAAATCTAAATATAAATAGCTGTCTTTTAAATAACTTTCCTGAATGCAAATAAGTACGTGTCGATGATTTTCATACTTAGTAAACTTATCTGGTTTTAAGTTATTATTTCATCTTAAGGAATATTTTATCCGCCATTTACATGTTTATTGTAATGAAGTTAAATAAATAAATAAATAAATAAATAAATATTTAAAGTCGCCAAGAACGTCTTAAAATAAAACGGGCGGTCTCGTATGATTCTACGTCAGAACAATTTGTTAACGCTTAAATGAGCAATATTTCACGAGTCATATAGTAAGTGTACTAACTACCTCCGACGCCCTGTATCACTCGCTGGAAACTTTCCAAGCGGCCCCAACTGACAGATTAATTTGCTCTAAAAAATATCACCCGATTTTGGACTAGAGGCTGGACCTGAACTGGACTAAGCAAGTGCATGCCTAGATATATAGAGCCAAAATGATCTAGATGAGAAATAAAAAAGCTAGTTAACATACATGATTCATGTTCTTCAAAAATTCCAAGTAAACTTAAAATATGAATAAGTACATTTATATTTTAAGTTCACTTTGAAGTCCTGCATAGTTGATGCAATAAATAAGTTTAATCTTATCTGAAAGTAAATATATTATTCTCACTGTAAATGACCAAGGCATGACTTGGCTCAGTACGAAATATACCTACATTTGCATGTTAATGTTATATGAATAACTTCATACTTTGCATGTATTGTAGATACTTATAGTACACGTCGTAACCACATATCTCTCATATTCCCTCTGTATAATTTAGGCGCTCATTGCAATTCCGTTGCAATTATTATAATGTCCATTTTAGTTAGGTAAAGCGCTGGCCGAGGAAAGTTTTGCCCAGAGGCGATTATTTCCACCACGAAGTTCTTTTGGGAAAATACACTTTAATGTGCTAACAAACCAAATACATATTAATGAGAATAAACCAACATTATGATTGGTAACAGAAGGAAGCTGTAGCTATTTCGACTTTTGTAAAGATGACTTTCCATTTTGGGCTGTAATATTTTTTTTATATAGGTATTTCATCGATTTCTTCGATTGGTGGACTGATTCAAGAAAATATTTTTTGTAATGTTTGCGGCATAGCTTCCCGTTGGTTTTGTATCTATGTATCAAAAGATTCAGTTTTTATTGACCTGTCTACATGAGAAATTTTGTTTTACCAAAGTAAAACAATTGGTTTGGCCATCCAAAGCAACCAGGACCACGAGCGTAAAGGTTACCAAGCATATGTGTGTTTGTGAAGTGCTACTCTCTACAACTTGTGTCCAGGAATAAAAACGTCTGCTAATGAACGTGATTATTGGCGATCTGTGCAGATGAGTAATGCAAGGTGGTCGAGGCAGCGGGCCACGGAAATTGCCAATTAATGTGTCAGACCGGCCCCTGCTCATCTCCTGTGATTAGGCTATGGATACACTCCCTTTAGCCTGCATTATGTTCTCGCAAAAAGTTATAACGAGTGATATAAATTATTTGTAATGTCTAATAATATATTATATATGCCTATGTAGACAACTAGTAGCTTTAAGACTTTTATACATATGACATCAAATCTTGTTTCCACAAAATATAGTCAAGAATCGCATAAGAATTTTAGAAGTACAAAGTCTCACTTATGCGCCTCCAAAGAGGAAAACATTCGTTCCTAGTCTTTAAACTAAAGTGCAAGAAAATTGCGGTGCTGAAGTTGTGGTACCTTCATCGAGAATTCTATTTTATTTGACTATAGCTCCAAAAAGTGAAGAATTGAAACTTTTACGAGATTTTATGGACAAGGAATATGTTAATGTACTTTAAGATAAAAGATGATAGTGAAAGAGATCATGGAAAATTGTATGGATCTGAAATAAACACATATGATTGCTGTATTTTTTAAGTAAGAGTGGTGTTGTATTACGATTTTAAAAAGTTGGTGAAAAATAGAGATAGAAGAAAGAAATTCCACTCCTAGTACTTTTAAATTTTGCTGTTTTTAGTCTTACCAATATGACCATGAAGGCATGAATGCAAATATATCTACAATAAATGCTAAATTATTGCACAGTGGCGCCAAAGCGACGAAATGGTTGCATATCTGTTTATCGACTCGCTAGTATTTTATTTTCGCACTTTTATGCATTCAAATTTCAGTTCTTTTCCAAGCGAAAAATGCACCTTGTTTACGGATTTACAATATACATTTTTCAGAAGTCGAGCGCGACGGGAAAATGCAATTCTTTTATAAATATAGCGATTCTTTATTAAATTTTAATATTCAGTGCTATTCGTCTTCGTTGTTTTGTACGAATATGAGAGTGAGTTTTTGACGTAGGTAGTTGTTTATGCAGCTGATATTATGTCAGCTTAAATTACTAGTACCTGGGCGACCGAGCTTTGCTCGGTTACATCTCAAACATTAACAATTTTTTTTAAACTTGTCTAAAAACAATGCAAAATAAAAAATTATATATAAACTCAAACATAAAATAAAAAAAAAGTAAGTCACCGAGTGGGATTCGAACCGGTAACACTTTTTCTAGCGGTCGGTATGCTTACCAACTGAGCTAAAATCAAGGCGGTCGGCGCGACGAAATTAGCGACCATATTCTGCGTGGAAAGAAAAACGCATGAAAACTCGAAAACACGCGTTTTCCCAAACATAAAACTAATCTAGATCGATTATTTACCCCCGAAACACCCATATACAAATTTTCAGCGAAATCGTTAGAGCCGTTTTCGAGATCACAGAAATTTATAAATATATATATATACATACAAGAATTGCTCGTTTAAAGGTATAAGATACCTACAACTGTATTTCAGTGCACTGTGGTTTAAATGGTAAAATGTACAAATACAAAGAAATCACAGTTTAGGGTGTGATTAAATAGTATTAAGTATTTATTTATTTTATAAATTGTCTTTACAGCTTAATAATCTGTCATCTATATCTATCTATACATATAATAAAACAGTAAAAAAATGTGTCTGTACATTAAATATATTTCCAAAAAAAATATTGGGGGCGATGGAGACGTAGTAATAGAGTAAGAATTTAAAAAAAATGTTTGTCTGTTTGTCTGTATGTCTGTTTGTCTGTTTGTACACGCTAATCTCCGGAAATACTGGACGGATTCGAATGAAACTTTTTTGTTATATAGCTACTAAGCCTGGGCAACATATAGGGTATAAATGATTTTGGAAAATGGAACGCCTGATGCAGAACCATAATGGTCCAGCTAAACTATAAGCGATATAAAAATGCCGCCTTAGTAAAAGTTGTTCAGCCTGATGAGCATTTTCCAGAGACATAAAGTCCACGCGAACGAAGTCGCGGGCTTCGGCTAGTTCATCATAAAAAAAAGTCAAAATAAAAAATATACGCCCGTTCGAAGCCGCAGCAAGTACAATTTTAGTAAAAACATAAAAGTTTAGTACGCGCTCCTATCTTTTCGGAGATTTATTTTTATCGGCCGGCGTGTAATCCATTTAGTTCTGAGCCGAAACTTGCGATAACACACGTCTTCGAGGAAAAAACACTACAATGTTTAAGTGTATCTTCCGTTAATGCTAATAAAGTTAGAATGTTTCTAGGGTAATAGTGAAATTACTATAACATAGCTCGTATCATATAAAGGGATTGTTCCACTTAAATCACCTGCCAAAAACAGCCAGGTATATTAACTCCACAAAATAGAGTACTTAAATTACCTGAGGTCAGGTTATTTAAGTCGACTTCTAAATTATGATAAAGTTATTTCACTTAAATCACTCTTAAAATTCCGGGTGATTTAACTTCACTGAACAGTCAACTTGAATATCCTGTTTGTCCCATTAGGGATAAAGACGTGGTAAAGATATAGACAAACATTTATAGTGAGTTATATAGATGTCTATATTATTTAAGAGCTATGATCTTGTATATGGAGTATGAATTCGCTGACATGACGTTCACCTTCTCCTTTCTATATTCTCTTCAATCATGGTTTTTATGAAATCGTCGCGTTGTATCAGATTAACTAACGTCTTTCCTCTTCTATATGCGTAGTCTTCAAATTGGACCTTAGATTTTTGGTAATGACTGATACAGACCGATAGTTTTCGTCCCATTCATGTACGCTTTACATATTTGTATTACCTAATTGTAAGGAACCTTCAAGGCGCAAATAGATATTGCTTATGCTTTTAATTTTCAAATTTCTTTGTCGCATTTGTTCCATAAAGTGCACCACTTACCGTTTAGTGTTTACTGGGTCAAAGTAATTGTTTTTTAGAGCGCTACCGCGTTGCTAGCCTCGTTCTATAACCCAATTAGGAGGTGTCAGTTGCTCCGGTGTGCACTAAGTCTTACTAATACCCTAGAACATCTTTCACTTAAATACTGGTTAGACCGGCTAGTTTCCAACCAAACGGTGAATTTTTCGAATATTTTTGGGCCGGCTTAACCTTTATTTATTGCAGTACAAAGAAAGTGTTGAATATACTTTAAAAATATTTATTGCATTTCATATAAGTCATATTGAATTAATTAAAGAACTTACTACTTTATTTAAATAATAGTAATAAAATATTTTTATGTTTTAATTACTACCTCATAGCGCCATCTAGTGTTATGGAAGATAAATAATTATGTTTATAAGGCGATAGGTAGGCATGATATTAACTAAAGAGGTAGTTTTAGGCGCAAGTAAGAGCTCAAAATATTTACTTGTAGTTAATCTCTTATGTATCCACTGAGATATATCTATATATTTCTGCCTACCCCCACGGAAACAGGCGTGAATGTATGTATGTGTAAAACCTTGTACTATAGGCACGTGGAAAATTTATAGACCAAATAAAAGAAAAATTAAACGTGAAAAAATATAAAGAGGTTAAGAACTTAGCGGAAGGAAGAGAGACATGGAAAGCACTCCACCGACAAGAGCCCAGCTCTTAAATATAAGAAGAAGTATGTATGTGTCTACTGAGATGCTAGTTTCCATCCAGTCGTGTGTCCGAAGCTTTACCGATATCCTCGGCCGCCTCTCGCTGGGGGATTTATATCATTCTTCCTCTTCCCTGAATACATTATTCTTATTTGTAAATAATTACTCTCACCGCTCGCTCGGGATTGAGATCGTGACTTTTTTATTTTAATGTTAGGGCGAATGTTATTTACATGAGTTTAATAAAAAGCGTACGTTTGCTTTCATTTGTTAGATGTGTGAAGGGTAAGAAATACTTTAGAGTGTATTCGTATTATAAATAAGTGGGAATAATACTTGGGAAAGTGTTTCGTTTGTCCGTCATTCACGTCTGAATGAAGAGTCGACATATCAAGTACAGATATTTTACACATCGCAGAATGACTTAAGATAACATTGGCCTAGATAATAACATCCGTGCTTTTGAAATATCGCTCTCTTTACTTTTTATCATGGTTCTACTGAATTTCTAAAAGCTTTATTTAAATACCAATGACTTGTTCTATCAAATATTCCCTTGAATAAAGTTGATTATATTCAAAGCCGGCATCAAAAACAAGTTCTTCTTCTTCTTAGGGGTGCATGAAAGGAGCCTCCCCGAGTGACGTACTGCCCCCCTGTACGTCCGGCGCACCCTGGGCAATCTGCGTGGACAGCCAGTCGGTAACGCAGATTGGCTGATCCTTTCGCCACGGAATGGCAATAAAAAAAAAACAAGTAGAAAGCCGTCACTCAAGTCGAAAGAGCCGGGCCGCTATACAGTCATTATGCGTTATTAAGTCCCATTTAAACGTTATATAATGGGAACAATGCACGGCTATAATATTCTGTAATCGCATTAGAGACAAAGCAAGAGAAACATTAATCTACACAATCGCCAGGTAATCCAGTGACTGGCAGCTTGCTATTAATACAATTTTCCCATAGGTCGCCACTACATCTTGTATAAATTCGGTGTACAATGCTGAGTCTGTTTCCGACGAATGTCCAATTAAGATAGTAGGCCAGCAATAGAAGCAATACATCATAAATTGATGATGCTCTCTGAAATATAGGGTGGGTACGCGGTGCAGCCGCCGGGGGATTGATGCGCGAATATCTGGAGGCTACGGCAGTCTGCTACGTGTCGTAGACGCGGTTGCTACGCCGTAGCCGCCTACGAGGCTACGACAGCGTACGCGCGGTTCATTGAACACGTGTGTGCACGACCTTATAAAATTATAGGCATTAAAATAAAATAATTAATCGAAAATAACGATTACCTATTGTATTAGTGATTGACGTAATATTTGTAGAAGTTAGTTGATTTTGTTAAGAAAGAATTAAATTAAAAGTTAATGACTGAGCGTTTACCTTTAAGTTCTTAGCTTATCGCTTTAGTTACAAAAATACGGAGTAAGTAAGCTACATAAATATTTAAATATCAATAATAAACTAAAATAATTAGCTTATAAATACAATATTTTTGATACTTTTGAAGTTAAACATAGTATGTTATCTTTCCATTCTTATGTACTTATTTATTTGTATCTTAGGAACTGACATGTATTTCAAGAATTTAATAATTGGAGTTGTATCCAATTATTGTAGATGGATAATAGACTCCAAAGTTAGTCAATTCATCTTTATATCAGCCACAGGAAGCCCACTGCTGGACATAGCAGTGGGCTTCCTTAAAGATTTCCAAACCGTCTGATCAGTAGTTCGTTTATTGAACAATTTTTTTTTGTAAAGACATTAAATAGAATATTAAACGAATAACACTTTAAACATTACTCCATTAAGACAATTACCATTAGCCTAAGCGTGGGTGGAGCTAAATCTAAACCTTGAGTGAAATTGATCAAGTTTCTCGGTAGTTTGCACTATTTAGACCATTTTTATAGCCTATGTAGTATCCCATTGTTGGGCAAAGGCCTCCCCTTCTTGCTTCCACGACTCACGATCCAAGGCAGCTAGCTGCCTGCTTGCTGCTTATTTAGACCATACCATAGTTATATCAATAAACGGCATTTATTGTACTATTAGCTGCGCTCCGCGGTTACCTTCGAAAAAAGTACCCTATGTTTCAATCCAGGTTGTCAACTTCCTGCATATCAAATTTTAATAAGATTTGTTCAGCCGTTGGCGCGTGAGAAGTAATAAACACTTACAAACTTTCGCCTTTATATTATTGTTTGTTTGTGTAAACTCTTTATTGCACATTAAATATAACAATTGAGGTACAAAACTAATTTTATTAAAAAAAATATTAGTGTGATTCCACTATCCTACTTGTGATATTATAAACGCGAAAGTTTGTAAGTATGGATGGATGGATGTTTGTTACTCTTTCACGTAAAAACTACTGAATGGATTTTAATAAAACTTTACAATAATATAGCTTATACATCAAAATAACACATAAGCTACAATGCGCAGACGAAGTCGCGGCCACCAGCTAGTTTTATAATAATAAAAGAAATAACATAGCGCGACGAAACGACGGCCAATGGGTCAGTGAAGTACTCGAATGGCGACCACTTACAGACACTCACCTTATACCTGAGCAAGGGTACAAGAAAACGCTGGATGCAAGCTGTTTCTTTTCGGTTGTTTTGTAAATCCTTGGGGAAGGCCAATGTTCAGCAGTGCATTTTCTGCGGCTGAAATGACGTTATTATGTCCGAACTCTAGATGGTTTTGCTCAGTGCCATCAGCAGCCGTGCGGGAGCGTAGGTTTCTAATTAAAAGCACGCCATACTTATATCTATAGGTTAGGTATAAATCTAAAATTATTGGAGTTAGACCCGTGAGAAAAATAACAATAAACGCTTGTATTTTGTAGTCATATTCTTTATTCACCCTCGACAAAAAAGGGGGGTTTTTGTCTGTGGCATCGTAGCGCTCGAAAGGACGGACCGATTTCAATGCGGCTTTTTAAGTAACCTTGCAGTGGTTCCTAACTATGTTTGATGAAAATCGGATCGGCTTTTTTAAAGTTATTATGTTATCGCTTGAAAGTCGGGTTTTGTATAGTTTGACTGTCAAATAATAGATGGCGGATACGGATTTTTTGACGACCTCCGTGGCGTAGTGGTCCCGGGTTTGATCCCCGGTCAGGGCATGTTGAAAAATGGCCTTTTTCAAATTTTCTTGGATGTTTATCTATATATGTATTTGTTATAAAATATCGTTGAGTTAGTATCTCATAACACAAGTCTTGAACTTACTTTGGGGATAGCTCAATCAGTGTAATTGGTCCCTGTATATTTATTATTGTATATTAATTTGTACTATATAGTGTTCTCGCCCATCACTAGCTGATGTTTACACATGAAACTATTGAAAATAGCATTATTTTAAATTTGCCTGGCAAATAAACTTGATTAAAATAAACCCGGTCCCACTGTTGGGCAAAAGTCTAGTCCTATTCTCAAATACTAAAATCGTCTTATTATTTGCCAGTCAACGCGATTTTGAGACCCGATTGGATTCTTGTCGAAATCTTTGAATTAATTGAAGGTAGATTGGATTCGATATTGTAAATGAATTTCTCCGTACGACAAGACAAAGTTGCGTTTATTGATTCTGATTCTTGATTCAATGTTATTTGTGTAGCTTTGTAGTCAAATGGAACGTTACTGATTTAATATTGTTCACTTTATTTATTAATTATGAATTCAATTCATTCCCAGAATTATTAAGCATTAAAAACAAAACATCTGTACTTTTACTTCTTTTAGCAGATATTAGTTTAATGAATAAATTAATAATTAGGGAATTTCCAGGGTCAAAAATGAATTAATTGATACTGTTAATAGAAGAAAACATCACGTAGAATAGGACCACTCCAAGTCCTCCTGTGGAGGTCGTAAAAGGTGACTTAGGACATACAAGCTAATCAAAGATTAAAATCATCAATGATACCTCTCCAACCCGTCTGGCCAGCGTGGAGAATGTAGACCAAGGCCTCTGGCTGCTCTGGCCAAGTTCGGCTTTGGTAGTACAGGCAAGGTCGTGCTCCTGCAGTGGAGAAAAAAAGAACTGATTTAAATGAGGGCAGCATTCATGTATCCCTAAAGTGAAGCATATTTAATTACGTATGTTTATTTATCATAGTTGTGCATAAGTCACTAGCGTAGGTTTTAGTACTGTCTATATCTATATGAACTATAATGACACCATCACGTGTGTAATATTTTCTCATAAAATACCAATACGAGGTCATTCAAGTAAAACATTTCGATAAGCCACTCGAACTTGGAATTGGGGAAAATTTGTTCGCCTCGCATCCCTCAGCGGCAATAGTTGGATAACGTATTTGCTTATCTACATAACGTGTGCCTGCAGGCATATGACATACAGGATGTTTTCAATATAGACTGGAGGAAGTGTGATTTCAATTTCGATGAACTTTGCTTTTATTACTTCTAGGCGAGTGAATCAGATCGCATACACAGATTTTAAAAGAATTGCCATTTTTTGCCAATAATCGCACAAACTTTGAAATACTAACTAATTGATGAAAAGTAAGAAACTAACAGAAAAAGTAAATTTATTTCGAAAATAAAAGACTCTGCTCATTTGATATATACACTATCACATATTATCTCTAACGGGGTAGACAAGCCTAGGGCCACAAAAACCAAACGTCTTTTGCAAACTGGAATATTTTCAGGATATTTCCTATAATATTTTGAGTCGTCACGCTAAGCGTAGCCTTTCGGTCTTACGGCCCTGGGTCTGTCTGCCTCGTCAGGGAGAAAGACGTGAAAATGTATTTGTATCTGTGTATTTTTCCTAAGGCCCCTGTAGGTAAGGTTCACCTTGTTCGTTTGCCACCCTGTGTATAGGGAAAACAAGATAAATTACTTCGGAAAACCCCCACACAATTACCTATGATGACTGTAAGTCCCAGTAGAACGGATTGCCGATAAGAAACCCTTATGATGCATGACAAATATTTAAAAGGAAGAATAAATATATAGAATTAGAATACATATCATATGAATAGAAATAGAGAAGATTTTCCTTATATATGTTCTATTTTCGTATTATTTTTTCATATTCCACGCAAAACTTTATTGTTGGATACTTCGTCGAATACTTAATAATTGTCAATTTTGTAGTTGATTGTTAGTGTTGACGACAAGTCTGTTCCTTATACATAACTAAGTTTAGCGTTAGTGCAGAAGAACCATTAACCATTATGCCGCTATAAAACTAGATTTAATAGTGGTACATTGATTTATTTACACATAAGTATCGTATATGTAAGGTATGCATATATTTCTATGTATATATTTGTCTTTAGGAAATATATATCATTGCATTTATCATTTTTATGTACTGTAGTTTAAACTTGCAACCCACATTTAGACTCTCTGTATAACCCAAAGGTTGATTGCTAGAAACCGCTTTTAGCGTTAAGTTCGCCTATTGTTCATACAACTTGTATATTATGAACAATAAAGATTTATTCAAATAAAAAAGAAACGACAAGAAACTGCACTGTAGCATTTTACAGCTCCAACGATGTTTAATTTTAATTCAATTCAATTAAAACAATATATATGCACATTGACATGTAAATGATGACATGACAATGTACATAGTTCTTGTTACCAGATAAGGTCATTTAGCAAGATTAAATATAATGTAAATTCCAGCGTGGTAATGTGGCCAGTGTTCTGGGCACCTTTGTACCGGAAACGCTAAGGTTGTAACTTTATGTTGTATTTATTTACTTTATTTTGACCATGTATTGTAATTTGTTTTCATTGTAATGTATAATAATTCCCAGAATTTATATGTAAGTTATTAATTATTATACAGGTACTAAAGTACTAAAGTCTTAAATATGTCACACTAACAAAGTAATGCGATTATGCGTTTAATTATTCGCTCTTGTAAATAACGTACACACCTACATATATCGGCGCAACATATATTAAATTGTCCATTCACTATTTTCATAAGCCGTAAACTAGCAGTATAGACTAAATTACACACACCCACATATTCAAAATAAGAAAAATTTTGCTAGTTATACAAATATACTCACAATGATAAGTTTTGTATAAACAAGCCACACACAGACATATTACTCAGGACTCGGTAAAAATAAAAATATGCGAATTATAAGCCGGACATAGAATGGCTTTTTAACCTTCACAGAACCTAATTAGCTAATTTTTCAATTCATTTCATAGTGTTATAGATATACTAGCACAAATTCTCACCCACCGTCGCTGGTACTCTTACTGCTATATATCCATACTACTCTAGTGATTGACCATATCCCGCGGGATAACGTGGTCGGTGAAAGGTCTACTGCACAACACAGAGTAATTAATTCCATCGCGCACCTACCCTACACTTTGAGTTCAATCAATTCTAATAAGGTGCGATGCTAGAGAAAGGGTTCACCCCTTTAAGTTAAGATTTACGAGATTTTTGATTTACAGTTGACCGAGTTTTTATATTTTGTGTTAGTTCAACTTCATATTTTCTTACAAAAACAACCCCTCTTTTACTCTATCGTCAAAACCAAAGTTTCAAAGACACTTCTTATTATAAAAATGTTTTATATTCTATTCATATAAATTCTTTAGGCTGCTTATTATTTTTCTTTTTTGTTTGTAAAAAATATCATAATAAAAATATCGTATAGGGCTTTTATAGACGAGCGGGTATACTTTCGCTCGTCTGTAAGAGCGCTTAGTAAAAACCATGAGTAAAAAGAGAGGTCAAAGAACCTATTAACTTCTTTCATATTTTTTTAGATAACAGCAGACAAAACATGCATCTCGTTATTTAGTGACTGAATAAGACATTTCTCAGACATCAGTGCAAAAGAAAGTGTAAACAAACTTACAATGTCATCTCTAATGTGGTTTCTGAGCTTAGTGAGTCTTCTGATGGTGGATATTGGAATTGGAGCGATTCAGCAGAAAGGTAAGAAAACTTATTATAGAAATTGCTACAAGTATAGTTAGTAAGAACCGTTACTTTTGATGGGCTTTCTTTCAGCATACATTTTTCGAATACAGTGTACTAACATGACTTGACAGCCTTAGAGAAGCACGTGGCGTTAAGGCCAAGTTTAAAAACTACCTATAGGTATCTTTGATCTGGTGCTTAAACTGCTGGTGTCTAACTATGGATATTAAAGATTTTCATTTACCACACCTGTATTGTTAGGAACTAAGTTGACAAAGAGATAAATTATATAGGTATAAAATAATTGCATATTAGTGATTATTTAAATTATTTAACATTTTTAAATCCGTTGCTAACTACAACCTACATCTATATACATTTATTTCTATCAATTATAAGCAATATATCTGATTAGACTTTCAATTTCAAACTATAGAAAAACATGATAAATACTACTAGATACGTTGAATTGCCTTCTAATGGATTAAGATATATTTTTCTTAGTTTAGATACATCTCAGCAAACGCAGTGAAAAGGAAAAATCTTAGTTTATTTGGAAAGTTTTCTTTAAATATGTTACGTCTTCAAAGACATGAATTAAATTCAGCACTCAACTAGATAGGTCGTTCGGGAACAAAATTAAGAAATTCACAAATGCGATACAATCAAAATATTAATAGAATGATGCGATGTATGAATACGAAGTTAAGCTTTAGTTCATATTTATTATTTAATAGAAAAAAACAGTCTATGGCTCTCTGTATCTCTGTTAACCTCGTCACGAAATTTCAATAGCAGCGTGATAACATTTTGTCAGGATTGGAAAACAATTTGAAGGCATTTGAAGCCTCATACCTACTGCTATTCAGATGGACGTATTTTACAAATTGCTTTTATTTAGTTTCATCTGTCCTGCTTTTGACTATTTGTGAAATCTTGTCAAATCTTGCGGAAACTGGAAAATGGGCCAATTTAGACCCACTTCCCGGTTTCCGCTTGAAATAAAATTGTGTATATTTATGTAAATCAGATGACAATGCAATATTATTGTGACAAAAAGCTGATCTAATGATGTAATTTTTTTTAAAACCACAATTGTTCTTCAAAACTCATTCCTCGAGGGGGTCAAAAGTTTGTATGGAGAAATAAGATTAGTTAGACCATTTTATTCGAACCTTCTCAGGAGTACTACTGGCGGTAAATGGGTAGTAGTAGAAAAAGGAAAAAGGAAAGGGGAAGGAGATCCTGAAAAAATGATTATCGCCTTAAATCCCAACACTGTATTCAAACATTTAACATAATATGTTGTAAATTCATATGTTGTAACAAAATTAATTTAAAAAAACAGTTAAAAATCCTATAAGAATCATTTTCGACTTCTACGCGGACAAAGTCGCGGGTTACAACTAGTTAAACTATAAAAGATTGATAGTTTGATAATTATCATGAATCTAATAATGTATAAATATTAGTTTAAATATAAAAGTTTCATGATACACCTAGATATACATACATACAGCCCACGACATGGTAAGTGGTCATCATAAAATGGAACACCATGATTGGTTATCCTTCTGTTGCCTCTATTTATTTCGCAGTTGAGTTTCGTTCCGCGCCATATAAAATAAACGTTATATCCACTGATACATATTCTACGACTTAGCTATAAAATAAGCCGTATACTTGAAGCTTTTTGTTAACTTATATGTCGTCTACTAAAGTATCACACTTACGTTAAGTTTTACTACATCGACTATAACTAAACCGTATTGTGTTGACTTTATTTCGATATTTATTCCTATTATAGAAATTGAAATAAGTACAAACTGAAAAAAAATGAATTTCAATTTTTTTTATATTTTTTTTTTATATTTATTTCAACATAGCTTAAATATATCTTTACAGTGTGAACGAATACGATAGAAAATAAAAGAAAATAAAAAAAAATGTTTTCTTTGCATCACAGTTATTTCTGACGTGCCTACTTTCCTCTCCATTCACCGGTTGTCTGGAAGAGATCACTCTGAGTGATAAGGCCGCCCATTGTACCTAAATGTATATTTCTTTCAATTGTAAATCTTTTATTTGTATTTGTGCCATAAAGAGATTTTCATTAATTCATTCACTCAATAACTTTTAATAAATCTTTAATGGCATAACTAGTATTTATTGTTGAAGATAAGGCAAAGAAAGTAAATTGAAGTAGTTTGTAAAAAAGGCACTCCACCTTCAAATAATTTCCTGTAGCAGTCTACGGCGTAGCTTCTTGTAGACACTCTTAGCTTGTAGACGCTACGAAAAAGTTAGATCACGTGCGAAACCGAAATGAATGGCCTCCACTTTTCTAAAAATGGCCAAAAATAGTAAATCTACGCCGCATAATATATGTTTGTATGTGTTACGTGAGCATGTAACTCACTCATACACAGACAAATGTTGTCGTGTTACCCCAAAACGGAGCTAATTAATACACTCGTATTGTATGAGTACCAACGTCCCCGCGAGTTGTGCAAACTCGTTAAATTTTCATGCCAATGATATTCAAACAGTAATTGTACTCGTGAATGTGGGACAATTTCCCACCGCGATGCGTGCTTTTGAAAATACCTATACGTACTACCTATACAATAGACAATGTATAATATTTTACTCAATGATAAACAAAAGGGTGACTTATTGCAACTCAGCTTATGTATTATAGCGATGGGCATTTGGAGGTGTAAATCTATACAAAATTGAAGAACGCTCCCAAGGCAAAATAACCGTATAGATTAAATAGTTCCCTTAAGTTCCATTATGCCCGCGACGGCCGGCGACCCTGGGCCACCGTCGGCGACAGTTTTTGACAAGAATGACAGATTGAGAAGTCCCACCACCTGAACGTCGGCGATAGTTGGGGATAGCCGCGCGTGTGAAATCTATCGGCGACCGTCGACAAGATGTGTAGCAGTCATACTGTGGCTCGTCTATAAGAGCTCTTAATCTAGCAATCAATTTATAATCTCGTGTGTAAAATTCACTTATCATTTAAAAACATTCCATTTAGCTCTGGTTTACTGACCAAACGGCCCAAAAACGTTCAGAACTAAGTCTGGGGAAAATTTACATGTTACGTTGAAAGTACTTTGACGGACTTGCAGTGAAACTTTTCTACCCGAAATGGCTCACTAACTTTAAAAGCGAGTTAACGAGACAGTAGAGGTAATAACTTGACAAGTTTTAACGTATTTACTTGAAAGGTCGTCAAAGGAGTTTAAAATACCTTCGCCGAAATTTAGAAGAGCGCACGTTGTAAAGTTACGAGTAGATAAATAAACGTATACTATAGACTATTTAGTAAACATATTAGTTGTTTAATGATATTGATCATCAATTTGATGCCCAGATCCGCATTTCTCACTTACAGATTTTCCAATTTATCTTGAGAAACTCGGAATTAAGAATAGCTAAATTAATCTTTTGTATTATATGTAATGTAAAGAATTAAAATATACGTGCTCCTGCAATAGAGACAAAAGACCTGGTGATGATGATGACGATGATCATGATGATGTGAAAATTAAATCTGATTTACAAAATGAATAAAACTTGCATCATGAACAGATGTTAAATATTTGTCATTTAATTTATATACAGAAATCTCGAAGCATTTGTTAGCATAATGTTGTTTTGTTTAATTTACTTAAATTAATTACAAACTTAACACCCTTACCCATTCAAACACTTCTAAGCACATGAAAGCCGAACTTTACGTTGAATTTAAACCCGAGAGGGGAATATAGAGCTTCGTACAGTCACAACGACATTCTGGAGATACCTCAGAATATATTTTTTATATTGTTTTAAATATATCTGTGTTTTATTTTATAAACAATTAAATATTGCACGAAACATACGATTTTATAATATTTGGCTACTAATTGTTTTCAACTCATTCATCTTCATCTTCCTCGTTTTTTCCCTATTTAGGATCGGCTTCGTATGTCACTTCTCTCCATTTTGTTCTATTATAAACCGTATTTGCACTAGTCCCTTGTACCTACATATATAAAAAAGATATCCCAATATATAATATGAATAAATGCGTACTACGTACACTCAATTTAGTAATTATTATTTTTTATTCACGTGCAAATAATATACGATCGAATCTCTTATGAGAATGATGGCACAAATCTATATCTATACATATAATAAAACAGTAGAAAAAGTGTGTCTGTACATTAAATATATTTCCAAAAAAAATATTGGGGGCGATAGAGATGTAGTAATAGAGTAAGAATAAAAAAAAAATGTCTGTCTGTTTGTCTGTATGTCTGTTTGTACACGCTAATCTCGGGAAATACTGGACGGATTCGAATGAAACTTTTTTGTTATATAGCTATTAAGCCTGGGCAACATATAGGGTATAAATGGTTTAGGAAAATGGAACGCCTGATGCAGAACCATAATAGTCCAGCTAAACTATAAGAGATATAAAAATGTCGCCTTAGTAAATTTGTTCAGCCTGATGAGCATTTTCCAGAGACATAAAGTCCACGCGAACGAAGTTGCGGGCTTCAGCTAGTCTAGAATAGAAGATTAGTTAGAATCTAGGAATCAACCAGCTGTTTCTCTTCCCACCTAAATCGTTAAAGTCTATCAAGGGAATGGGCCATGGCTGTTAATTGGCTAGCAACCCATAAGTATTTTGATTCTATTTTCCATTTCGCATACCATCATCTCAGCCCTTGTCTTGCACACCTCTAAGTAATTGTTCAAAAACGTCGCATGAAAGTCTTATACAGCCAAACAAACAACTACTCGTAGCGTTTCTTATGTGCACCAAAACTCAAAAGTTAGGTCGGAAAACAGTCTACCTAACTTGTAACCAATCGATAAAAAAGGATAGAAGTCTGTATCATAACATACAATAAGTCTGCAACACAGTCACACAAGTATCGCAACAAACAGCTCAGCGTTTGAACAACCAGCGACTTGAGAGTTGCGCGGAACTTTCAGTGCGACTTTCCAACTAACTACTAATGAGCATTAGCTTAGTACAAGTTTTAATTGTATTGATTTATATTCATACGACATGTGTATACATTTTTTTATTTTTAATTTGCCCTCAGATCAATCTTGTTTTATGAAACAGTCATTAAGTTTGGTTTGATCCTCTTTGCTCTTAGTTTAAATTTTGAAAGATACTTGTGCTGAGTTAAAATAAGATTAATGAATATATTGCGCACATGCACAATATATTTATTTAAAGGTATTTAAAAAAATAGGTGTATATGCACATTTTTTTTAAAATTTATTTAGAGAAACAAACAGGCTTAAATATTTCACATAGGCATATTAATTATACATTAAATATTACCCAAAAAGTTATTACAACTAGCTCACTCCTATATTGAAGTTAAAAGTTTAACTACTAAATCTAACAAAAAGTTTATTACAAATACGTACATGATATATGAGTTACGAATATACTAAAGGGTCCCGACTAGCGACGCAGCCGGTTGCAAGGAAGTGGTCCTCTTAAGTGTTTCAGCCCACGAGCGCACTCTGCATTTTATTATCTTTTTTCTTTGAAGCAAAGAGAACGGTGTTGAACTGAGAAAGGCTGCCTTTGTGTCACGTGATATTTTCAAGATTTTTTCACACACATACACTTTGTACCCTAGGCAAATAGCAAATGAAATTTTTACCCTACTACGGCAAAGCCAAAAGAAAGGATAGTAATTTTAACAATATATGTATGTATGTGGGCTGTATATCTGTTCCACCGTAGCATTCGAATAGCTTGGCCAATTTTCACAAATGATTTTTCAATCAGTTCGTTATTATTGTGCCGGTGACATAGGTTACAATTTGTATGCAAAAATGTATTTAACGAAAGTTACTAATGTTTGTTAATGTTTTGTTGTATGTAATTTTGTTTTTTCATAGTACAATAAAGTTATTACAAACAAACAAACAAACAAAAAGTACGTGACCATTTTTTTTTATTACTATTTCGACTGGGGTATCAGATGAAAGGTCTTGATTAACACATTTCAAAAATATATACATTGTTAGCCGTATATGGTTCCTGTAGTCAGGTGTCAGCTTTTTAACGTATATTTTGTTATTTATGACTGTCGAGTGCAATACAAAATACAGTATGGTTTGATACAGATACATTATCAAGCCTATATTCCTAACGGAGTAAACAGAGCCCAGTTCCGTAAGACACAAAGTCCGCCATTACATGTAGTATATAATTAAGTTTAACAAATAAAATAAAACAACCACTTACTATAGCTATTTTTTGTTATTTTGGTTTTCAAATCTCTTATAAAGATATCATGAAAAGATTTAATAACATCAAAATATTGTAAGAGGATTACATGTTTAAGTAGCCTGTTGTTGTATATTTTTCGATGACAAAAACAAGCTTAGAAAAGAAATCCTCTTTCTAACAATTATAATAACATCGCAACGGGTGGATTCGAATCGTTCTTTGATAAGACAAAGTTTTCGTAACAGCCTTCAAAAGTATTTAGCGAGTCGGGACATATTTTATCTCCAAATGCTGTTATTTGTAATTAATTTGAAATTCAGTTATGTAATAGAAGAAAACAAAACAAATATTTAGATGATACAAATCAATATATTTAGCGAAATAATGTATCACAATAATAGTTGTTTTAATCTATAGTGTTTAGATTATTTTATCATGTATTTATTTTATAACAAATATAAGGTTTTTATAATATATTTATAAAAGGTAAAATACATACAAAAAACATATGATATTTTATCATTATTATCTTTATTCTAATTATTACTCAGTTTAATTAGGCAATCATTTCGTTAATAAAAATAATATACAATATCCCAGCATCACTCTATCCCAATCTCGTTCCATAAGACCTTTCTCTTGCAATAGATTTTGCGCCTGCCGAAACCTATTGAAAGGTGTAGCCTTGGTATACCCATGAAAGGTGTACCTTTCATGGGTAAATAAATAGTAAAAGGACAGGGGTGAAAAGACCCGTGAATCTAAAAAAGATAAATAATATCATATGAATATTTGCTAAAATAAAATATTATAAGTTTACAATTATACAGTTAAACTTTTTTTTCACATCATAAAATTTAATTTATTTATTAAAAACAAGTCTAATAATTATTGAACTAAAACCTAAAATAAAAACTAAATAAAAAAATTAATTAAATTAAATTAAAAGTCTAAATGTCGTCCATGTGGCATGGTGACAAGAAGATTGGCTGCATTCCGCTCTGAATAGCTACTGCAATCCTCTGCGCGAGATATGAGCCAGCCCTCTTGTTACCAGTGGGGTCGACAAGCCGAGGGGTTATATTACAGTAATGTGTCGCAAAATATAAAATGGCGGTCCAAGTCAGTCTCTACGATTGTAAAGTTTATTTAATACTCAAGCCGTACCTGACGCAAAGTAGGACAGTAAGTAGGCAGTAGCTTTCAGGCACTCGGCGATCATCCGAAAGTACGCGCGGGATTCAGAATACAACTTTTGCAATAATAACCTCGCTTCACTTATTATCTGCTAGACTGCGTAGACAGGTGACACTGAGTGTCATCACAATAACAATTCCAACTTTGTTTAGATTGGTTGAGTCTGAGATAAGGGTTGTTCTTTGGGTTAAGTCAATCTATCCCTAGTGCGGTAATACTCGGAGGTAAATAATAAAACCGACCAAGTGCGAGTCGGACGACTCTTACTTGGCCGGTTTTATTCTCTTGTATTATTTTTGTTTATGGTTTGTTGTATGGGCCCTACTTAAAACTTTATTCTGTTTTTAGTATTTGTTGTTATAGCGGCCACAGAAATATATCATCTGTGGAAATTTCAACTGTCTAGCTATCACAGTTCCTGAGATACAGCCTGGTGACAGACGGACAGACAGCCGCACAGAGTGAGGGACAGATGAACAGCGGAGTCTTAGTCATGGGGTCCCGTTTTTACCCTTTTGGATACGAAACCCTAAAAAGCTATGGCAATTGTTATCCTAAAGTTAATCACGAAACAAAAATAATATAATAGAGAAATTAAAAATTATATAATAGAGAATTTGAACAAACCTATCTATCTATTTCACTATAAACATTTCGTAGCATATAGCAGTAAAATTTTAGAGCAATAATTTCAGTGTGCCGATTCTAGCTTTTCCGTAGCAGCTACGAGCCGAAGACAACTTCAAGAAAATGGTCAATACAGATAATTGAATGAATGAATGAAAGACTCTTTATTGCACCAATACACAAAAAGAAAACAGTAGTAAATAGTTTTAGAAAAAATACACTAGGTACAATAGGCGGTCTTATTGCTTAATTTAATTGCAAGACCCAAAATGCTCTGTCTGCCCCATTAGGGATAAAGACGTGATAGTATGTATGTATTGCTTAATTTCTTGTCGAAATACATAAACTCAATTCTTACCAAGAGAAAATCGAACTTTAGATTATTTTAATTTGTTTACAGATATTGAAGTGCGGCGATGCTTCTTATGTCAAACAAGCAACACTACTTCTTGCGAGCAGCCAGCCAGTATGACAATCGTCGAGTGTCCCGGGCAGCACGGTTGTGCCACAGTCGCGGTCGCACCCAGTAAGTTCATTTTCTTTACATAAAATTTTATGACTTTATTATTGTACAACAATTTTTTTTGTTCTGAAAATTGCGATTTCATCACGCCACGGCATATGAAGATTGTGTGCGTAAAAGATAAATAGTTAACTATAGCAAAATGTGTGTAGAGATATATGTATATGTCTATAGACTATGATAATAGCCCCTATACACAAAGAGTCTACCGCATAGAAAAGTACTAAACTCGGAATCATACCGTCCTATTATAAAACACGGACTAACTTTAGTCCTCAGTTTTAACTGTTATTCGACTAAAACAAAATGACCTCCCGTAATATGTCACCTTCTTTTACGTCACTGTCAACTTCTTAAAGGTGAATAATGGTTTAAACCAAGTCATGAAGTTAGTCTCCGTTTTATAATAAGACTGATAATATATTTTGTCGTAACTTGAGATAAATATAATCTTTTCAGTCATATAATAATAATATAATATAATAATTTTTCTTCTACCAAAACCTATTCAAGGGTACACCTTTCATAGGTATATCCAGGAATAGGTTTTGGCGGGAGCGCCACATGACAAAAACTTCTCCAAAGGGCCTCTACGTGTTGGATCTGTATCCCCACGCAAGCCTCTCAAAGGACCGGGTGAATAGACCCGTGATTCTCAAAGGAGATACAAAATAATAATAATAATAAGTATGAAGGCAAGTTAAGCCAGATATGACGGGTTGTGGCCCTCTTAAATATGCTCTCAATTATTTTGAGATTCCTAGCACGCCGGACTACGAATACGAATAAAAAAAATCACCTCTTGCAAGTTATATAGCCCCACATTCACTTAGCTAGTAGCCTGATGTGGTGGGCCGATATACTACTGCCTTATAATTCACACGAATATCTGTAAAATTACTCGGGCGCCGTTGAAGCCCGGACGTTTTAGATTAATCAAATTTATAATGACGAGATACGAACGAGCCTCGATTTCGAGTGCTCGTGTCAGTGAACTGAACCCTCATTAGGAGTACTACATTACTGTTTATTTTCAGTGCTACCGAAACTGGCAGTAACTACATTACAGCTTTTGCTTGATTGCACTTAAAAATCTTATAGCAAGAGAGCTAAATCATATTCATAAATGAGGATAAATAACGTTGCCTGTTATTACATTCTAGTATACGTATACATAAAAAAGTTAGGTAAACTTTTTGCTTAAAGAAAAGCATTGAGAGAGAGAAATTGTTTTCAATTTCTTCTCGCTTTTTATACCTAAAAAAAAGAATTTATTAAAATTCGTTGTTATAGGGACTGACACTTTAAGTTATAAAGAGTGCTTAGATAAAAGTTTGGTCACTTGAAAACTCACGCTAAACTACGTAAATTAAATAATAGCTGTATTTCACAAGAAAAAAATCAAGTCGTACCGTACATAATTGTTGGTAAAATGTAGCAGAACTACATTTTTCAAACAATTATGTATTCATTTGTGTAGTAGTCAAAAAATTAGTTTTATTTTTGCAGATTTTACGTCGTCGCTACAATGCGGGGGTGCGGGAACGGGGGCGGCGGGCGCGGCGGGCGCGGCGGGCGCGGCGGGCCAGCCTTCGTGCTCGCTTAAGTATTCACAGGCGCTCGAGCTGACCTGCGTCTGCAGCGGACACCTCTGCAACGCGCCATTCTCGCGCCAACTAACAAACGACCTACTAAATTTCTCCTCCACAGTCCCCAACAAAACTGCTGACCTCACACAAACTTTCTTTAAAATTTACTCGTCTGCCAACTTTACCGCTGAACTTTATAAAACGATAACCATTGCACAAGTAGCATCTACAAAGGCGCCGGAGCATAATTTGAATATTTCTACGGTTAGTACTACTGCCGTCAGTGTTAAGACTACAGTCGCCCACCGCGAACTTAATGAGGTAGCTCCTAGAGCTGAACCATTGAAGCAAGACGCTACAGTTCCGTCTGAAGATGATGAGGATGAGAGCGAGGGCAGCGGGGCTTATGAAGACAGCGGCAGGTCGCAGAGGCACCCGGCATCTGCGCCCGCTGCGCCCAGCTCCTTCCTTCCGGCGGACGAAAATAAATCACCACCACTATTCACACACCTATTCTTGTCAACACCCTTTCTTATGTACTTCATAGTGTAGATTTTACAGCGAAATTTCACATAGGTTTATATTAGATTAACTTTATAATAAGAACAATAAAATACATTAAAAATAAAATAAGTACCCAGAGAATTTAAAGTAGTAGTGTTTACCTGTCGGGAACAAATAAGAACTTTTTGTAATTCTATTAAACTTAGGAACCATTTAGTGTTTTCCAAATCTATGTTAAACATAGTTTTATAAATATTCTAATATGGAAGATCTGTGACAAATCTAAAGTAATTAAAAAACAAAATTGCAGTATAGTAGTATCCTAAGCAGGTAGATTCATGTACTTATGTCACCTGGTAATTTGATAAAAATGGATTTATAAATTGGTCCCACCATTTAGTAAAACTTTATTAAACGAGGAATCATAAATCCCTGCGCTCTGATTTTCTTGGAAAACGTAAACAATAACAAAAGGGTCTAGTGTAGTATATGATGATAAAAGGTAAGAGTATGAATTCATCATTAGGTACATTTTCATGCACTGAAGTGTACACTTCATAGGTAGATGTGTTGGCATTGTACAATATTCACACAATACCAGCTCTCAGGGATCAGGGCATGACGTACGTGGAAAGACGCCTTTGCTTTGTGTTGGGTGTCCTAAATATGCCGCTCCATGAATATAATGTTAACAGGCGCTCTAGGCAAAGGCTATACTCGGTATAAAAGACGATGATGTTGAAGCTTTGTGTTGATGACGATTTCACGGATTGTGATAGTGAGCGTGCCAAATGTAGTAAGCTTGTAATCTTAACGTTGTTGTGAAATAATTCCGGATTTTCAACCAACCTTAAACAAAAAACAGGAGGTTAACAATTTGTTTGTATGCTTTTTTAATGTTTGTTGCCTCGAAACTCGGTTATTTATAAACCGAACTGGAAAAATATTTTGAAATTTTGTATGAAAAGTCCATATTAAAATAAGTCTAGTAGTTTGGTTTTTAACCACAATAGAAAAAAATATATCATCTTAGTAAATAATTGTTTAATAAATAGCTTTTCTGTAACGGTTTTTTTACCTGAAAAATTATTGTGTTCGAAACAATGATTAAAATAATGAGAGTATTATTATAGGTTTGTGCAAAGTTAGAACAGGTCACTAGGATTAATAAACAGTGTACAGAAATACAGATATTCTGACTCCTGAAAAACCACGCCTGAATTATTTCACTGATGTTGGAAATAGGTATACTGTACACGTGTCTCTTCAAAGGACAATTACTGCTAAATTTTAGGGCTAGTGCCATCATATTATTGTTAAATGAACTAGCTAGGAAAATTTGATGACAAAAAATCTAAGTGATGTAATAAAATACCATTGTTTTACTTCAAATACCAAAGTGGTTTAACTTAATTAACTAAAAATCTAGTTACATTTGTAACCGCCTGAATTTAAGATAACTGCCACAATTATATAATTATTACTTTTTAATTAAGTAAATAGAGTTCATAACATCTCTGTGTAGATTCTATCACCATAAATAGATAATTTTAAACGCACTATCAACTTTCAAACATCTAGAAGGTAATGTTTACACACATCATTCAAAAGTAAATATTTTTTAAGAATATTTAAGCAAATTACGTAGATAGACTATAGAATTAGTTTCGATTCGCTCATGAAGATCGTAGATATATCTCATAAATGTATAGTGTCAATTATATGATTGGAATGTCAGCATCGAGGCGGGGATATGTTTGACCGAAATGTTGTTGTGATCTATTAAATGAATTACAGTATACTTAGTGTTTTATTCATTCGCTTTGCAGTAAGTATTAATTTACAACGTGGTCCCAAACAGACGGCTACATTTAGTGGCAGCTTTCAATTTGCTGCCACAAAATGTTGGAACGATCTCCCTCTACCGATAAGAGCCTTCAGTTCTATTGGAACGTTTAAGAACAAAAATTACAATGTTCATCTTCTGTAAAAAAGTATTTCTGTGTCATTTTTTTTTTGTTTATTTATTTATTACATATTTAACTTGGTAGTACCACTTAAAACAGAATTGTTATTATATTATTGTTAATGGGAATACATCACATGGTTTCGACTTGATATCTGGAAGTGCTTTCTCTATTTCTGTATTATCTCTTGGTTCCACGCCGAAAGGCCAGCGGCATGATGTAAGTAAAGCCACATCATTGCCATGTGCTGAGTGGTTCCCTTTGGTGTGACAAAACTAAATAATACAAATAAAGGTTTTTTCTTCTTAAATAAATTTATACTTATTAAAACGGTTAACTCTTTTAATACAGTATATATATCCCTTCCCGGATAAGTCCAAATTTGTCTTAGTCTGTTTAAAATTTTGTGTAATTTATGTTATTAAGTACGATATTTTGATAATAATAATATAGTTGAAATGGCCGACCAGGTTTAGGTCGACTGCACGTAATTTCGACGTCGTAATAATCTGTTGGTTTGTCACGACATCCTTAGGTAAGTACTTATAAAGTTTATTTCTGCAGACGCGGTGGAACAAACAACGATAAAATCATCCAATTAACTTCCCTCGCGGGTATGTACTCGCTGTTATTAGAAAATCAATTTTCGTTATTGCCCTTGTTCTGCGATATCTTTGATGGTACAGGGGTTTCAAAGGATTTTTGGGGCTTCATGAAATGTTCACAGTAATTTAAGACGTGAAGTTACAATTTATGTGCTTATATAAGTATTTATAATTAGAGCTCAATGTCTGTAAGCTTACCTTAAATAATGTACAAGTTTACCTACATATATATTTTACCTGCCATAAGATATAGAAATTCCAGTTGTTAAGAATTTTGTAATGAGTATCTCAGCAAGTATTTGAGTGAAAAAAAATAATGATGAAATTATTTTCGGTAAGTAGGTAGCTGTAACGTTGGGTTCTCTAATGAAAATAGTTATTTAGTAATTATCGGCGTTTATTGTATATGGTATGACGACGTGATCGAGTAGTGATGTACATATATCAATATTGGTACAATGAATCGATCATTAATGTTGGATATATTTCTGAGATTAAAGATAACATATAAATTGGCTATCTTGTAAATATCTACGTAAGCAGAGGTATTTGTACTGACTCTTTAAGCCCTACTAATGAGCTTACGAGGGTATTAGAAAACTGTTCTGGGACTGCGAGTATGTTTTCCGACGCAGCGGTAAGCACAGTTTAATGCATGAGATAACACAGGGCAACTCTGACTGCGTCCAGCACAAGTACAGGCCGTGGTTAGTATAATGCTTATTTAACTCCCACAACTGTCCATACAACTTAAATACCGCTAGTATTCTTTTGTGCTCAAATAAATGAGCTAGTCCCAGTAGTCCTACAAAGTTTGTTCTACCAGTAGGACTGATGTTTGGGAAAAGGCTTTTCGCGCCGATTATCAAATAGTATAGTAGTTGAAATATCTATATGTAATGATGAAATTAATAATCAAATAGCCTAGAAGTTGAAATATCTATGTATTGTAATGATGAAATAATACTTTTTTGTATCACCCGAAATCCCAATGAGGAATATTGTGTCTCGTAAAAATGGGGCAATGTTTGGGAAAAAATTAAACAGTTTTATACTGGAGGATCACCTAAAACGAAATAGACAATCATGTCTAAAATAGCCTATTCAATGAAGGGGTTAGTGCATTACGTATATGTATCATGTAAATTCTGGTTCGTTGTCTTTTAAGACCCACGGTGCATAGTTTACTGTCCTTCCTCATTTTTGTCGCAGTTAGTACCTGCATGTGGCTGGTGGTATGCAAGCGAGCAGTGGCAGCACTCGACCGCACGTTCTGAAGCGTCATTGGTTAGTCTGAGGATCAGCTGTCGAGAAGGCGTCTGATAACCCTCGAGATTCCCCGCTTCTGGCGCCAAGGACCGCACTAAGCATAGCTTACTACTAGAGATGCGCGACTCCGAATGATTTTTGTATTCGACTGATTAGTAACTACAATTTTTTCTGTTCGAATGACAGATAAGTAGTATACTAATTTCCAAATTCGAATAACGACTACTAATTAGTAACGACTAATATCAGTCAACGTCTTATATCAATGAATCTGTCACAAACGAAGTCGAACAAGGATTCATTCATCATTCGCGTAATTCGAAAGCGTATTTTCATTTTGTACCACAGTGCCGCTACAGTAGTTCTTTTGTTTTTAATTATTATTTTTGTTGTGAAATCGATGTATTTTGTTAGCTTTTCTTCGAGTATAATTCAATTTTAGCAGTGAAATTGGTTTAATTGTACTCGCTGTATATTCTTCCCGATGAACGCGTCCCCCGAGGCCTGACGATTCCGTCCGAGTCGAAGCCGAGTCGGCCCGAGCGGCCGGCCGTACCGAGCGATCGGCGACTAAAGCCGCGATTACACTACACGATTCATCGGGGACGATTTCACGCAGGCGCCCTAAATCGGGAAGTGTAATCGCTGGCAGGGAGACAGTGTCCCGATATCGGGTGATCGGGGCTACCCGACCGCCCTGTTTCCCTATTTAGGGCGTAAATCGGGTGATGTAATCGCTGTCCACGAGTCAGGGCGTTCAGAAGTGCCATTTTTGATACGCGGAGTCTCCTAAACGAATGATTTTTCCATACAAAAAACAGTCTGTGTAGTGACTCTGCTTTTCAAAAATGGTACTTCTGAATTAAAAAGTTACAGGTGGTGACAGACTTATAAAATGTACTCGGAAAAGGAAATTTCATACAAATTCAATAGAAAATTAGTTTCTAGACATTTTTATTTACTTGCACATAGTGCATTGACACGCACTTGGCCAATTATTTGATAATTGGAAAGCACAGGTGCCATCCTTTCGACATCAAGTTCGGCTGACAACTGAGTTAGGGAGGCGATCTAGTGCAGTGTAATCACAACGCCCTGTCTGTCGCCCCTGCTCATCGGCCCGACGGATCGTGAAGTGTAATCGCCGCTTAACGAGCGCGTCGACCGCCGCTGAATAAAACCGACCTACAAGTCGAATAATTTAAAACCCAGTCGACTTAGTCGAATGATTCGCGCAGTCGAATGATTAGTATTAGTATCATTCGAAGTCGCGCATCGCTACTTACTACTATCGAATTAGAATCTGACATAATTATTAAATGTGAAATATTGGTTGATTGATATTGAGAGTTGATAGAATAAGCCTCATTAAATAACAAATTAATGATAGAGCTTATGAAAAGAAAACAATAAAAATCTCAAACGGCCATGAAAATAATTTGATTTGAGCTTACACGGCTCCTGTTCAAAAACCTTTTTCCTGTTTCATAAAAGAGGTTGACGGTTTAATGGTTCCCTTTGCGAAGAATTTCCTTAGAATGTTAGCATTGTAATGTTATTCCAATCGTTACTTTATTGTAGTCGCCGCGCCCACAAAGGCACGCTTGTTTTTCTTCCTTTTTCCGTAACGGGTAATTGTTACAGATTTTTTGTCGGTTTCTCTTTGAGCTGGCGCAGAGAGGCACGCAGCACCTCAAAGAGAACTAATTTTAAACTCCATGATTAAAAATGATGTTCATTTTGTTTTAAGCCAGTCGGCCGTATGAACGTGCTTGTCTCGAAATTAGAATTGGAAGTGGGGTCGTTTTAACGGCACGGCGGACATCTGATACTGCGAGGGACAGACGGTAATAAAATACGGCTCACATAGACCCGACCGGCGAACATTTCAGATCTGATCATTTGTGAATTCATTTGGATTTATTCGTTTACATCTTTAAAATTTAAAGTTGTTAATTAGTTGTCAAAGATTAAATGTATTCCGTTTTGTTTTGTTATGGTTACACACTTTACACAAGCTATAGGTATACGGATTCTACTCTCATAGAAGACATTTATTTTGCTTCTAGTTTAATAGCCGCTTTGTGAAGCTAAACCAAGTCGTTAGACAAGTGGTAATCCTATCCTACTTCCTACAAATATAATAAGTGCCAAAGGGAGTTTGTATATTCGTTTGTTTGGTTGGTTGTTACCTCTTTACGCTTAAACTACTAAACCGATTTGAATGAAGTTTGGTATGGATATAGTTTGAGACTCGGAGAAGGACATAGGGTACTTTTTATCCCGAACCGAGTAGTAAAGTAAGTAATAAATCGAACCACGAGCTATACAATATCACTATAGTATAATGATAATAAAAAAAGTCAAAAAACAAAATAAAATTCCGACAATCCCATACAAATTGCCCGGGCGGCTGCACACTTTGTTTATTATCACTTGTTAGTCACGATGCAAACTATATCAGAAAATGTTCAACTAACATTACTTATCTAATATCTAACTATCAGACGTATGTCTATCAGTACATCACTGCTATTAGGTCTCGTATTATGTGCAAATGGCATAACACATTGAGGACAACACAATAGGACTCAGGAGCGGTGCCTGCCCGCGTGAACCGTGCCTGTTTACCTCATTATCATTAACAGTTGTCCTCGCTCCGCATACGAGTGGCTTGTTTCACTGGGTTGGATCCACTCACATGGCTTAGGTCGCAATGTACCTAAACTTAAAACTTAACAGTTAAATATCATTAGTATTTTTGTCTGCAAATGATGATGATTATTCAAACTATACAATTTCTACAGTTTTGCTAAAATAACCAATAAAGAAGCAACTGTGTGGATCTCTAAGGTAAGAAAACTTATTTCAGCAGAAAATATGTTGGTGGCTTTCCGCTGTCGCTCGCCCTGACACCTCGTGGCCAGAACGTAAAAAATTGCTATCATAATTCGTTGTGACCGATTCCGATTGAATCATTCATAAAGTGCAAGTTGGGATTCTCAAATAAAATAGTCCGAGTCGAGAATTTCAATTAAGCGGCCGTCGCTGCGAGATCACTCTTTTGATCTTTTTAGTTCATGATTCATTCAAATTATTACTTAAATGCTTCTTTTCATAAACGCTTTTGCCTTTTGGTTATTTTTTCATTCTGCGAATAAGCATTGAACTATTTAGCTATATCCAATTTATACATACCTACTGGGTCAGACAAAATATTTTTAAAGTGCTTTTATGGTGGATTCATTGGTAGTAAAGAAGTTGTCCCATATATACTTATTCTACTTAGTACTTAACTATTTCAGTCCACTGCTGAACTAGCCAGCAAGGCCAATAAATGGAGTAACAGTTGTAAATCGTAGTTGATGATATGATGATATACAAATACATATTTATAAACATACAGGTTTAGAATATCTCATTTACGCGTTTAGAAGCGGAATAAAAATTACAAGTGAAGTGCAATCCGTTCGATAGAAATTAGAGTACCTCTCTAACTTCCATCGAACGGATAACGTCATTCCATAACGTCGAAATAAGATCAAAAAAGATTTGTAAGGTACAGGGCTGAGTGGCGAAGAAATGCTCGTAGACAGAGCTTTCCTAGGAGTGGAAAACATTAACCTGTAAATAATAAATAACTTTTGTATGATATTAAAAAAAACTTGTTATATAAATGTATGATAGATCGGGTTCAAAAATTTGACACAAATTAGTTCACCGAAAAGGTATGATCCAAATCTGTTTAACCTTAAAATAGGCCATTAATATTAAAAGTATTATTTTTCATTAAACTCATTGACATAAACGGTTCACAGCTAAAAGTAACTCTAAAATTTGCATACCAGCCGGAAATATTCTAGATGATATCAATCGGTGGCGGGTAGTAAGAGTATTATCGCGAACAATGCTAACTTCTTTCATCGCCTCGCTGAGCTCCTGAGCGCTTTATATCCTCGCTGTTGACGCTGCCTTCCTGCCCCATTCCATTTTATAATAATACCTTTTTGTTTGGACTTCGATATTCAAATAATTTTCCTTCTGTCTGTGGTCGGCTTTGTCAGTTTGGGCATTGGGCGCATTGTGGTCGCCAATTATGGAAATGTTTGCTAAATAATTATTTTATACCATTCCCCCTCTAAAAAGTTTATTTTATTCACTGAAAATAGTGAATAAAAAGCTTTTAATCACTATCTGACGACCTAACCAAGGTAGCTGGTAGGCGCTGGATGCAAGCCGCTCTAGATCGGTCATTTTGGAAATCTTTGGGAGAGGCCTATGTCCAGCAGTGGATGTTATGCGGCTGAAATGATGAATCACTATTTTGGTATTTGAATTTAGCACAATCTTAATTTTAGTAAATGTTCCAAATTCAATGTGTCTTCCTTTCTCTTTCTTAACTATTTGTACAAAGTATAGTATGCAACTCTTGAATAAAACGGATTTATATTGAGGGCCGTGAATCACTCGCGTCGCTTAGGATTCTAACACTTGAATCACTCGCTACGGTCGTGATTAGTTGTTAGAATCCGTCACTTGCTCGTGATTCATCTATGGCCCTCGATTTAAATCCGTCCTTTATTCACTATAACCCTACTACACTAGTATTGTAAATATTTAGTACTAAATTCATGTTATAATCGCGACAATGGTACAGTTGCTTACTTTCTTTTCTAAATATAAAATACAAGCTGTACCCGCGGGCTTCGCTCCCCGTGGGAATTTCGGGATATAGAGTACCCTATGTCATTCCTTGAGTCTCAAACTATATCTATACAAAATTTAATTCAAATCGGTTCAGTAGTTTAAGCGTGAAGAGGTAACAAACAAACAAACATACAAACAAACAAATATACAAACTCTTTCGCATTTATAATATTAGTAGGAAGTAGGATATAGTAGGATATAGCAAAGATTATTCAAGTGTTACGTATTATATTATGTTATACTGATATAATCTAGAGTAGCTGGAATCTGGGGTATGCCGGCCGGAGCATAACAGCAAGACGGGGTCAAAGTATTATCAATATGCTTTCACACAATAGAAGCAGCTTACCGGCTATTACATTATTAAAATTCCAACACTAACTTTGTATAATTATTCTACCTATTTGAAGTAAGCCCAATACATCATTATCATATAGTATAAACACGTCAGAGAGAGAAAATAATTACTTGTGCGTATAACCAAATTTTTATTTTGATATTATTTGAAACCTTTTTTCTTTCTATGTTATCTTCATATGTAAACGTTATTGTTTCTTGTAGTATGAGGACATCCAAAGTATATTTTTGTTACGCATTTACTATATAAATAAAATTCAGACGAATTAAAAACAATATTCGACGATCCCGACAAAGTAGCACGTGATAGAGTCGTTTTTACATAGGTATTTTCTCTTGTACTTTTAACCAAATCATGTGATGTTGTACGGAAAGTAAATATGTAAAACTATACACATCTAAGCTATAAATTGGCAAAATATTTTTCTAAAATGAAATGTTTGATATTCACATAATTCTAGAATTGGATATTCCGTCATATCTGGCAGCGGGGGATGATCAAGGGGTGTTTGCGCCCCGTCTGCAAGTGCTCCAATAAAACGAGAAGCTGGGCCCGGGGCAGTCTACACCACGCAAGAAGTTACTGCCCTAATTGTTTAATGAAACGTTATAGTTTCATCTTGGGCTATCCCAAGTTGAAACTATAATGTTTCTCGGGTAAAATAATAACCACCGAAGCCTGTGAAAAATAATAAGATTACAAACTTTCTCTCCTCATTTTAGCGCGTTCCCAGATACCCTTAGCTGTGCTGCTTAGTATATACCCGCCTGTTACCAACATATATATATATATATTATTACAAAGGAAAATCTGTCTATATAGCGAGCCCTTCCCCTCCCCCCCCCCCCCACTTTCCGCCTATAAAATTCAAAAGGGGAGCCTTTTGAATTTTTTTCGCAACATCGTGTAAAGAATGAAGTCCTTATTGTGCTTACATAATTTGATTGAACTCCATCGATAAATAACATCACAGGAAATGTCCCCTTCGACCCAATTTCCCCAAACTCAAAAACCGCAATCAAAAATCAATTAAAATAAATGAACTTGTGAGCCGATTTTCGTCAAAATCGGTTGAAAAATGCGACCTGTAGGCGAGAACAGACGGACAAAAACATTTTTTGGCCAGACGCTTCGCTCGCTTCGTCAATTATAAGTAATTGCTTGGATTACATGGTACTTATCGTTTTTGTTTGGTTCAGATGAAATAAGTTGCAGCGTGACCTAAGCAAAAGTATAGGCTTTTATCGTAGATACTGTAGCAGTATCGTAGGTGGTATTTCTAAGAACGGTTCAGCATAACTATCAAAATATTATTTTATTCTTCTGCTTCCTTTTTTATTTGGTCTGAGGGCACAGCATGTAAGTAAGTCGCTTCCATTGTACTCGATCTTTAGTCATCTCAATCGTTGTTTGTTTGTTTGTTTATAAAAGCTTTACTGTACGTAAGAAAGAACACAGATACAAATCAGAAAAGTAAACATACAACGGCGGTCTTAATCCATATAGGGATCTCTTCCAGTCAACCGTCATCCTTCTTAGTCATATTTAGAATCTCACAAAAAAAAAATTTCTTTATGAATATGAATTTTACCCTCGTGACAATTTTACACGGGTAGGTAATATAAGAGATGGCTGAAAAGGTATTTGCTGTCTGGCTGCGAGTCTGCTAATAAAAGCATGGCACGTTTGCTGCCCACTGGCCCACCCCTATCTCGGAGGCCTATCGCGCTCCTATCTCCTGGTCGATCTACAAAATAATTTTTCAATGCTCTATAATTTCAGAAGTAAAAAGAAGTAGTTTGCTGATATATTTTTAATGCTAGAAAACAGGCAAAGTAATTTTCTTGCATAAGATATTACTTCTCAACGAGTTATAAAAGTGTTAGAAAATTTTTTACCTTTTGAAAATGGAATGAAAAATCGCCCTAGACCTACATGTAGGTCTACTAGGATAAAGCTCAAATAAAGTTTATAAAGGTAAGAATAAATTAAAGAATCAACAAAAACGTGAATGTCAATACGAAGTATAAGATGGATGAAACAAAAAGTAATGTTTCAGCATTTGGCAGTTTATTAATAAACTGAACAAAGGTGCCAAATTGGGTAACTGTGCAAATAGAGATTTCTTGTTGGCAGAAAATCTTAGCTCTTTGCCCTACTCATATTACTTGTGATATAAAATTGCCCAACTCATATAATTTGACCAGAATCCGCATGTAGGGAGAAAAGTTCTTTGGAAACAACAAACAATTTTTTGATAAAATTTTGTAGGTTATGTCCTTCTCCGTTACATCAAATGTGTATCCAAAAAATACTCGGTAACCGCTGGTTTAATTGATGTGAAGGTCGAACTAATATTATATACTTTCAAAGTATGGATATGTTTCTTAATTGTGACGGTTGAAAAGTTGTCTGACCGTCGTGATAAAGTTAAGGGTCTCACCTTGACGGGAACTAAATTCCGTAACTTTACAAACTCTCAATTAGTTGTTAGTCGCCAGCCAGATAATGCCAACGCCAGTTTCCTGCTACAAAGGCGCCTACGTTTCTCCTCCTACAAGGCGAGTACGCTTTCAGTTTAATACTATTTGGCATGATACAACTCGCTAACCAAGCATAATTTCGACGTAATCCGTTTAAATTGAACAGCGATAATCCTCTGTATAGCGCCGCATGCGTTAAGAGCTATTATTATGTCAGTGAGTAGTTTACTTGAGGGAAACATCACGTAATACTACTTATTTTTTTATATTACTATTTAAAAATAAGGTTTAAACATATAAAAGAACGTCTTTGTCTCTTCAAGTAATCAACAGAAAGTTTAAACCTCTTTTGGTACTCTCGAGCTCAAAATTATTTTTTAGCTTACTAAGAAAACGTTGCCAGGATATCATTGTTCAAAGCTTTTTTATAAAATTTAGAGCCCATACCGCTCCGAGTTGCTTTTGGAAATTCTTGGGGGTCAGTCCAGCAGTGGACTTCTTGTCCCTGAAATTATGATAACGCCATCTACTCTGTCTGTATGTAGCCAGTTTAAAAAAAACTACTGATCGAATAAATATAATAACAATTCAAATTAGTTTAAGTAAATTCAATAGCTTCTAAAGTAGGTTGAATTCAGTGTGCAGAAAAAAAATCAAATGCTAAAGTAAATTGAATTGTTTTATAACCACTCATAGTTTCAAGGTACCCGTTTTTAATGCGTAGCATTATTCTGAACTTTGACACTATTGTTTTGTTATAAAATGTTTCAGCCAAAATTATATAATACTTACGTCCTTTAAGTGAGAAATCTGTATGTAACATGACTGAGGTTTTACCCAAATTATAATATTTTGATTTATTACAAAACCTAGACCTATAACACCATATTCTTACTCTGAAGCCGTCAATATTTTGTATGCGTAAGTGTTCCTTTTTATGCCTTTGTCAGGAACACATTCGCTGCGGCGAAAGCATACACAAGTTTCCTAAGCCCGCCTTTCCTTTGAGTCAGGATCCCTGAGTTGGATCAGGTCAGGGAACGCATTGTAAGCCGCTCGGTGGGTAGAATTATCCTTTGGCAGAGTGTAGTGCTAGGGGATAATAACCAACAATTTTTTTTTATAATAGCGTTTACATTGAGATAAGAGAATGCACAAGAGAGGACATTTGTTGTGTAGCTTTGGCGGTTTTGCATTGAAAGAATTGAAGTTACATTGAAACCACTCTATAAAAAGAAGGCGTTCTTGCAAAAACTATTAGTAAATAAATGGTCTAAAAGTTATTTAAATAAGGTTTCCGATAGGATCCAAGCTTGATATTACACTAATATATAAAGGCTGTGAGTTGTGAGTGTGGTTTGTGAGTGTGTGTATGTGTATGTTTGTTACTTCGTCACGCATAAACGACTGGATGAAGTTTGATATAATTTGGTATGCAGGAGGCTGACACCCTGGATTAGCACATAAGCTACTTTAGGCGTGAGTAACACCGCGGGGTGTAACTAGTACTATATATAGGTCCTCGGTACCAGCTGATAAGTATCTATATAACTATGCACTTTTGCGATTTACATGATGATGCCCCAGAAATACTCTATTAGTCATTATGGGAAGTCTACCATATACCTTCTAAGAAAGAATATTCAAGACTTGTGTCTACGTATAGTACCTAAAAATAACTATAAACTAAAGAGTTGAACCTGAAAAAAATCCGTGAGGTGATAACTGCTTGCTTAATTAAACTTATAGTAAATAAATAAATAGATGGGAAGTAAATAGATAGATAGGTAAACAACAAATATGATGCAACATTTTTTTATTTAACTTAGAAAATATATATATAAAATAAATAAAAATTGTTTATTGGGAAACTAGTAAAATACATAAATTTTATTGCTGGAGCCTTATTTTAAGCAAAAATATGCTTGTGCCAGGAGACTCCGCTCTTTCTTATCTCTAAAGTTTAATTGATCCTAATAAACAATGCATTCAAAATGTACTTAGTGCTTAAAATAACAAAAGTCAGATGAAAATCAGAACGACTAATCATATATTATAAAAATTAATAAATATATAAATATATGTGTGTGTATATATATATAGTCTGCTATCATAACAATTATAAGATATACAAAAGTGATAGAAATAACAAAAGAGATTTAAAATTTAATATTATACAAATAATGGGAGGGGGTTACAAGGGTGTGTTATCTATGAAGGTTTCAAGTTCATCGTAAGTTTTGGTCTCAAGCCATGAAACTAAAATTGAAAATATATATATATATATATCGAACAGCGAATTATACAATCCAGCTGCGACATGTGAAATTTATATCCTTTAACCATGACAAAAGCTTGTTTTCTTGTAACGATTCATCAGCATCTATTGCCCCATTCATCATAGCACTAGCAGTTCAGTGGGCTGCACTGACCTCGAAAGCAATCCATTTGACGCAATCCAGTAGAGTCGTCACAGAATCACGAAATATTAATATACCTATACATACATAATATCACGACTGTTTCTCAGAGGGGTAGGCAGAGACCTACAGTACCAACATAGGTATCGAAAACTTTACAACCCCGAAAACCCTCTGCTACTCCAGTACAACAAAAATGTGGTAATACTAATTTGATTTGTCAGATACTTTCTTTTTTTAGGGATCCGTACTCAAAGAGTAAAAATGGGACCCTATTACTAAGACTCCGTCCTTCTGTCCGTCTGTCCGTCTGTCACCAGGCTGTATCTCATGAACCATGATAGCTAGACAGTTGACATTTTCACAAATTTTGTGTTTCTGTTGCTGGTACAAGTGCTATAACAACAAGTATTAAAAACAGAATAAAATAAATATTTAAGAGAGCTCCCATTCAATAAACGCAATTTTTTGCCGTTTTTTGCTTGATATTAATAACGACAACTTGATGCTTAAAATATTAACATAATATTTAGTTTGGTATAATTTATAAATTAAAAATTTAAATTTAAAATAAATAATTGTATTTTAATATAATTATTTATTTTAAATTGATATTGAGATAAATAAATCATTAAAATCTAAATTATAAACTAAATTAAACTAAACAAATATGAATAATAAAAAAGAAAAACCTATAATTAAATTAAAATAAAATAAATATTCAAGGGTTATTATCTTCATCAGGTCTTTTTAGTCTCTACTAAAGGAGCACGACCCTCTCTGCGCTACTAGGGCCACACTTGACCAGAGCAGCCAGAGGATTTGGCCTACACTCTCCACGCTGGCCAGACGTGTTGGAGAGGTCCTACTGATGTTTATAAGCTTTGTTTAGCTTGTATTTCCTAAGTCGCCTTCTACGACATCCACGGGAGGACTTGGAGTGGTTCTATTCTACTCTGCCGGAAACCACACGACAATTATATTATATTTATAAGGGGTGTTAAGATTTTTTACAGATAATGGTGCAGAACCCTTCTTCACCCAGAGTCCGACTCGCACTTGGCCGGTTATTTACATTTTTAGCAAAACTGCTTCCAGTCAGTCGTTTTGGAAATCTTCGAGGGAGGCATAGGTCCTCCTGGATATAGATCCAGAAGTGATTTTGAGGCTGAAATAACGAATGATGAGCCTACCAACTTTAATGCCAACTGTGTTAACAATTTTTACGTGGTGTCATTTCCATTTATTTATATCAGTGTCTAGTTATTACACGTCGGCAAATAAAATATTCACACCACAACTCGGCTACTCACGTCTATGAACTTTTGAAATTCGAAATTTCGGGTTGCACGGTTGGATGGGTTATGTCCCGGCGTACGAGTAGTTTTATATTTATTAACGTATTCAAAGTTCATTTCGCGGCATAAAAGTTGTTCAATTTGCTGACGTTACGCCTGTGGGCATCCAGCCGGCACGTGTTTGTATGCGGTGCGAATTCAAATTCATATGTCTGGATTGGATTGAAAGAAGAGCTATCACTACAGGCAATATTGATTCGTAAACTTGATAGGTATTTATAGATGTGGACCCGTCACATGTGTTAAATAAAATAAGCTTGAGATCTTGGTGTTTAAGTTTTTCTAGAGAAATTACGAGCCTATAGACAGTGTTAGGTAGTAGGCATCTACATTATTCGCGTATGGCTACTTGCATCCCGACTGATTTAAGTAAAGGTACATAAATTACCTCTGAATTTATGTACTTCTGAAGACGTGTACTTCTCGAAGCTGCTTCCGTATTTTCATCGACGTAAGATGCTCGATTTATTTGAACTTATTCTTGCAAGCATATTAAACCGTATCCTAGATGCTTTCGCTAGTTGGTTGGTCGTTACGCTATATCAAACGCCTTTGATCTCTAAACATTTCTGTTATATGATATAACAAATGCGGTATGATCTATATGTCAAATAAATAGTTATAGATTCACCTGCAGCTATGGAGACTGAATAAGTTTATCGTTTACTATTTGTCTAAAGTTCCGAACAACAAGGGTACTATTTTTATCGCACTAATGGCCCGGGAACACACAAAGCGTACCTAATTAGAGTTTCATTCAGTGTCATGTCTTAAGCTTAAGTAAGGAGCTCAGAATAGAGGAACGTTGTTCGAAACTTGCAAATTCCTGGTGAAGTAAGCGCGAAGTTTTAAATAGCGTATGAGCAAATTATTTTATCTCTAGTCTTTTTTACAAAATAACTGGGCTCAGCATGCGGCGTTACATGCTTGGTAGATACCATTCGACTATTTTGATATAACTAGGTGTGTTACATAAAGTCGATAACTTCATCTAACTAAAGACATAAGTCTATACATTTTTAAATTATTATGAATTAAACACTTAATTCCTAATTTTTATTATCTACTTGTTGATAGGATTGACACAAAATTATAGAAATCGCTCTAAAATTATTAGTAATAAAAGATGCCACTGTAAATCAGGCATAAAAATTTAATCGCTTGTTTAAAGTTTAACTAAGAGTCATTATAGTTTATTACTGCAGTGACCTATGCATTGAAGTTGTGATATGAAGACCTGGCAAGTGTTGTTGGTTTGTTTGAAGATAATGCGAAAATGAATACCTTTCTGAAACGTTCGTAAAAAAATTTGATCAAACACGTCTAGCGTACACGTTTGTCTGCGAACTTCGCAAGGTACAACCGAAAAGTGGTTCTCTGAATACCAGTACGAGAAAGGCTCTACGAGAGCACCTTAGATTAATATCAATAAAGACAATCAACACAAAACAACATTGAATCATTTAATGATTCAAGTTTGTGTTAAACAAAAAGAAATTCTTACTTTCTAATTCACATTGTAAAAGTTAGATGGCTATCAAAAAGCTTTCACACATTTTGGCTTCCTAACCACCTACTACATGGAACTTTTTATTGAATTTTGTAAGGGCACGTTCATTTGAATAATTTACAATTTGAGCGCTCTGACACGAAACCGTGTCGTTACCCACAGCTCCCCCTGGGTCCGATGCCATTGATATTTCACAGCAATAAAATTAAATGTTATTGTTTTATACCAGGGAAACAACGTTCATCAGAACGCAAAATAAAATCGCTTTTGCTATCAAACGCATAAATTGACGAATATTTTATATTTTCCCCAATATCGAATGAAGAGATACGTAAAATGGCTGGTTCGAGTGAATGTTTCATCGATAAGATGAAAAAAGTATGCCTCGGTTGTTCGAGAGCGTAGTATGAAATACCGAAATAATAGCGACAGATAAATAAGGGTGATTTATTTTCCATAACCGTGGATGCGAGCTCTCGAACGGCCGTCGAGTGGAGCGGTGATTAATAAACATTCCAGTAAATAATTATTGGATATTAGATTAATCCCTCATATTTGTGGCTATAAGTGCTGCTGAAAACTAATGATCGAATAAATATTAGAAGCTGTCTAGTTTACCTACGTATACCTACTTACGTATATGTTTTATAATCATGTCTATCAACTATCACCTAACAATAGCTAAGTGGTCCAGTAGACACATAGTACAGAAATCGATGGATTATTCTAATCAAAATATTTTAAGCTTTGTGCTGTTGAACTTAAGCTCGCATTAAATTAACTCAACAATAAGCATTGCCATACCAGGTGGCAATGCAGCCAGCCTTCTGGGCACGTTACCTCAGAGTAAACAATTACCGGGCCTTTTTATTTGTAAATATTAGTGTGTAGTGACAAATATTTTTATCTTTATTTTAGTTTTTAAGAAAATATTATAAGTAGGTTTTTTTTTTTCGTCTAAATCCTACTAATATTATAAATGCGAATGTGAGTTTGTATATTTGTTTGTCTGCTGTTTGTTTGAGTGTTATCAGTTCACACTTCAACCACTGAACCTATTGATATGGATATAGTTTGCTACCCAGGGAAGGACATAGGATAGTTTTTATCCCGAAATTCCCACGGGGAACGAAGCCCACGGGCACAGCTAATATAAAATATATATCCTACTCAACAATGACATATTTCACTTTTTTAACTGTTTGCTAAAATTGAACGTCGAAAGAGTACACAGTTCGCAATCACGAGCTTGGAAGTTTTGAATAAATTGGAGCGAGTTTGGTCAAACAAAGCAGCGTCTGCCGCTGCAGCTGACGACGTTTCGGTGTCGAGATTGTCGAGGGCACAAACGGCAGACGCTAAGAGGACACCAGCGAGAAACTTTTAGATATTTGTGACAATAAGCATTAACATTATTAAGTTAAATATTTGATGTAAGGTTCGTGATACAAAGCAGTGTCTGTCACTGCCACTGACGTTTCAGTATCAAGACTGTTCAAACGGCATTGCAGACGAGACTCTGAGTGGACGCCAGTGAGAAAGTTTCAGATATTTGTGGATAACAATTACCTTTTAAATGTATTTCATGGTAAGTGAAAGGAAATCATAACACACTAACGACCGGTTTAGTGACAACTATTCATTGATTAAGGATAATTTGGAAAACCGTTAACAACAATATTATAATCAACATACTTCTAGATATAAAACAATGGCGGACGAGAGAGACAAATGGAAGTAAATTCATACTCCACCGACAGAGCATAGCTCTTAAATATAGATAATGGAAAACCGTTGTAAGCTCACTATTTTAAGGGTAGATCTGGAACGTAATATTGAATACCTTTCTTCAAAAAATATTTTTTTAATCTATCTTAAAGTAAAAACATTTCCTAAATAAATGTCGTGTGAATGACTAAATTAATTAATCCTTAAAATAGTTTAGCTTTTATAAGGCACAACACAGAGATGGACGGTATAAAATAAGGGGCCTACTTCCATATATCCATCTAAGGGACTCCTCAAAAATCCATAAAAGTGACGAGGAGAGCTCTTTATGACGATGATGATGACGAATCTCTTTTATAAAGGATGTTTGATAAAACCTTTATATTAAAAATCTTATCTATATCAAAACTAAAAAGCATACAATACAAATAACTGTATTGCGTCAACATATAATGACACAATATTAATGTAAGATTCAAAAGCATCATCCAAAACTGAGATGGTGAGACTTCTATGATCTATATCAGCCTAGACGAACTCTAAAACGTAGAGCTTATCCTCCACTATGCATAACCAATCAGAGCTTTACCGCAGCAGGTTACACGCTCCGCGAACCTGCCCGAGGTGCCACCCCACTGATTGCCACTTTTATTGCGTCATATTTTATAGCCACTTTCATTTTTTCCAAGCTTTTATTTATCTTGAAAAGTTAGTACGCGCGTGTAAATAAGTCGTCACATTCAAAATTAGCTAACCATTGTTTACCTCCCGTCGGATATTTTGAACAAAGAAAATACGTAGAATATTCTAAGTGCATCTCCTCTCGCATAAACTGTTGAAGTTGATTGAGGGAATGTGTGTTATCTTGGCTATTCTTTTTTATTACTTTTTTTTAAATTCATTACTGAATCAACAACAGTTTACCATAATAATATTTTATCTTATAAACTATATTATTAACTGCCAAATTAAGTTTCTGATTTTGTTATTAAATATTGAAAAATGATGTTTACTGAAAACAGTTAGATTAGATATATAGGTATATACTTTAACAATTTGGAAACTTATTCGTTACCAACAAAAAAAAGCACGGGAACAGTTTTTAGTAGCAATGTAACAAAAATAAGTTGGACCAATATCACTAACGGTAATTTTAAAAAAGAAAAGGCTGCTACTAAACTTTTTAATGTGTTAGTGGCCAAGACTTGTTGCATATTGATATAGCTTAAAGGCATGTCATCTAGTGATCAAAACCGAAACCAACAACATACCTTCGAAGCTCGGATAGGTAAATAAATGTGTAACTACTGATAAGAGTACCTATAGTTTGTTAGCTAATTACGGTATAGGAACTCCCCCAGCGTGACGTAGTGGGAAAACAAAACGAGAACAGATTAACGAAGTTCTCCGAACAATGATTAATGCGAGTTCACAACAACTTATTTAACCAGTATCCGTTTCTTGCAGTTTTATTTTAGTTTCAGCAACTCGCGTCTGGATGCAATATTCAGCACAGGGTTTTGTTTTGTACGAACGTTCTTTGTGATCTTTTCACTGTCAAACAGGGTACAAATAGGTCGGAAAAATAAGGATTATCCTTACTATGCAGCCTGCCGCCGCCATATTACGTATGGAGCCATTAAGAGGCAAAAGGTAGTAATCATTATAAAAATAAGGTTAAGAAGAACGTATCATTCCATACAGCATATATAAGTAATAATTAATGACACTAAAAACTTGGGTACCTACAATATGAAAATTGTCTTTGTGAATTACCACATAACGCCTGTATAACTGAAGTTAGGAACGTCAATAATAAATCCTTGCTTAGGTACTGATGCCTACATGTACGATCATAAACTCTAAAGACTTTTCATTTTAGTCAGGCACTGCAATTGTATGTTTCTAAGTTAATTTTATGTATTTTCGGTGCTGGAGTTGGATCCCACAGAAGAAGCTTTGAGTAATATTGTTATTTAGTTTATTTTACTAGGTGGTGAATCAAAGAAAGCAGTGTTATACCACTTATATTAATTACGACATTTACGACGTGTTTAATTTCCATGCATACTAATCTTGATACGACGTCCAACCAATTTTATTCATACATTTAGCGGTTCATTTAGCTCTATGAAAATAATTAATGAACCAGCAATAACCACATTCTAGAAACAAATGATAACTACAAATATATTCGCATATTTATTCATTTATCTTGGCATTACTAAATCTTTGGTACTTGTCGTTTCCCTGTAGGTCTTTTCATTATTCTGGCGCCGTTCCAGCAAAAAATATGGGACGTTAAGCTCCAGGGTAGACGTGCCTACGAAGGCAGGTGCGGTGTGGCTCGCATCGGGAACGAGATTCCAGCTAGGAACACTAGTAATACATCTCTAGCAACATATGCCGATACTTAGTCACTGTAGCGGCTGACGCTAAACCACCACATGTTATTTGGTTGGGTCTGTAAGGTTTAAGTACGAAATTTAAGTAGTATTTATAAATAGATATGTTAAAATTCTTTTCGATACATATTTCCGAAAAATGTTATTTTCCATACTGATTTTAATAAAGTAATGCCATTTACTAATCATATACTTATTCGAAATATCGAATATTATTTTTAAAACATTCAAAAACTAATTACATTTGGTTATTTTTTTATTACCTTGTTATGTACCACATATCTGTTTGATCATCTATAGATCACGTCATCACATTGTTGGAGGTAGGATCTGAAACTTATTTAAGGAATGAACATATACTATTCACTATTACGTCTTTATCCCTAACAGTGCGTTTTAAGTCTTGCAGATAGAGCTCATGGCCGTAGGACCCAAAGGCCACTTTTAAGAAGAAGTCAAAAAAAATGGAAAAAGAACTCAAAATGTTAATGTGTTACTAACCGCGTACACTATTAACCCATTTATGGCAGGAAACCTGTTCAATATCATTCTCATTTTCACCGATCCCAAGATTTTTCTTTTCTGCCTGACTAGCAGCATGAAACAATAAAGTATTGAACAGTATATTATTCTAATATAGCTATCAGTTTCAAAACTAAACGTCAAGTACTGTTAAACTCTGGTTGAATTAGAACAAGTTTAGCAGGAGCTAAGCGCAGTTTCAAGCCACAGAGTGTAAACGAAGCGCCGGCTGCGCGGCAGCTGGCCCGCACAGCATCCATCAAAAATTCACACGCCGGTCGCTCGCCGCCGCTAACAAAGACAAATCGAGCGAATTTTCAATCTCATTAAGTTTTAATTTCATTGCCCTGGCCGCTGGCGAGCGCATCGAAATTGACCCCCTTACCGATTCTTGTTAGCAAGAAACATCTAACTTTACTAAACTCATAAAACAAGATACTTAACTTTAGAAAATTACCAACGAGATTAAAGATCTTTTGCGGTCTTGTTCTCTCCTCTTTTATATTGAACTCGTCGTTTAAAACATTAATTAATGACAATTTATACTTAAAGAAGTTAATGGGTAAGCCCACAATCCAATCATGCTATGACATCAATCAAGAGTCGGCTTTCACTGGCAGACGCTGAGGAGACGGCTGGAGATGGCTGCGAAGCGGCGCGACGCGCCGCTTCGCTCTTCTCTGGATATTAAATTAAATTAAACCACTCATGTCAAACGACTCGGAGACTGTGACGGGACAAGGCTCAGTCTGACGTCAAAAGAATTTTCTTGAGGAGCTCTGAATAAACGACGGAAATTTAAAACCATTAGATACGCGGTCGTTTGCTGTAATGAAAGAACTGAAGTTCCTATTCATTTTGCATCAAAAGGAATAAGTACCTTTGACTTTCCTGTCTTCAGATTGCGCTTTGTTCATACTTCTGCAGGGGTAATTAAATCAGTTTTTCACGCTATTGTTGAAAGTGAGACAGTTTTGTGTTACTTGATATATTTTAATGCTTAAAAGGCGGACGGGACATGTTAAATATTGTATATAGTTAGTTCTCTTTGTGTTAAGATAAGATCGTTGACCCTCGTCCAGTTGATATAGAGCTTACAGTATCGCCATAGTAACGAGCCATTGTGAATGCAATCCACATAATTCAGATGGGTCGTCGCTGACAGTTTAGCCGGTTGTTCAAAGCAAACGTGGGTGTAGAGCCGTCGCCGGGTCGCAAGATATTCCGGATTCGCTCGTAAACTGATCATCGCTCGCCCTGATATATTGTGAACATATCCGGAAACGTTACCCTTTTTTGCAATCGTTCCCTCATCACGCTGACAGAGGAGGGTTCGGAAACAATTCCGCCAAATCGCTCATTACGATCACTGCGATAACATTCACCGCTCGATATCCGACACCGCAGTGACGTATATTGTCTTCTCTTAGTAAATTACATTAATTTGGATTTATCAATGTCTGCATTGTTTTGTTGAAAATAAGTGTCATAAATGAAATCATAATTGTTTCAAACTAAGTTATAATTCTTTTGTTATCCCAACTTTGACGGGATACAATATAAGGGGTTAATTAGCATACCTTATTTACTTGCCTTATTTTCAGATAGAAATGTTTTATGTAGAAATGACATTCCTGTTTACATCGATATGAATGTTGTTTTTGTTATGGCATTTTAAATTTTGAAGACCTAAATTACAAGAACGGCTGCATATCAAAGCAAAACATATTTTTCTCTAGTATCCGATATTATTTTAGGGTGGCACAAGATAGAAAAATTCTGTGTGTCTCTATGAAATGCACGCTACTGGGTATAGTTGCAAACACGATCTAACTCAATACACAACTCAAATTTTTTAATAACGTACGTATTTAAAATTATCAAGTCAGTTCTATCAGTTATACGTTTGTATATATACTAACTTACGTAATTTATTGCATGTATATGAAGAAACCGGGGGAGCCAGAAGGGTTTCCTAATTGTCGACCCGAATCAGGGACATATCGTTTTTGCGTGCTGATTAAATCTTGAGTGCCCTTAGCGAGTATGCCTCAGGCAAATGAGATGTAGGTATACCTATTTTCGTAAATCTTATGTACCTATCTAATCAGAAAGACTTTTTTAGATCCTGCAAGAATAATCTGACTAATCTGGTCAGATAATTCTTGCAGAATTATCTGAAAAACATTTTTATTTTTGAGAACATATCAGAATCAGACTGTAAAAAATTGCGCATTGCATAGAAAATTATTCTGTAAATGATGGTATGTCGAAAGAAAAGTATTTACTTAATCTTGAAATAAATAATTAGCCTAAGAATGTTTAGATTGAATCCTGTAATCTCCTCCAATTCACCAATCTTCTAGGCTAGATACTACCATTCTTCTAAAAAAAATGAGTTAGTCGCGAATCTACCTATAACTTTACTTATGAATCACCAAATTATTTATACGAATTTTGCCAGTAGAACTACTCCTGAGTCCTGACTGACTTCGCATTATAATAAATATGAGTTCCGCGGAGATCCTATTCACAATACTCCTTTGTTTTCGTCTCAGAGGGGCTTCGTTCGAGATCTTCACTATCTAGAATGACATAAATATATCCATAGGCGTAGCTTAGGCATTGGTCATTTCCACCCCAAAAATTAAAGTACTTATCTAAAGAAATAACGACGACCTGACCAAGGTCGCTGGAAGGCGCTGGATGCAAGCCGCTCTAGATCGGTTATTTTGGAAATATTTGAGAGAGGCCTATGTCCAGCAGTGGACGTTGTGCGGCTGAAATGATGAATGAATGAATGAATGTAAAGAAATAAATGCGGAGGAAGAATAGCAGGTGGTACATTTAACATTTTTCAAATCGTCTGTGATATCATTTATCACAAACATATGAACCTATTTTGAGGTTCATTTGTTAGTTAGATGTGTTTAAATTTTGGTTGGCATTTTTCATAAAGCTGTTCTATGCCTTCTTCTTCTTGCAAGTGAAAATGGCTTAAATGATATATCTTTAGACCAAAACCTAGCTACGGAGATCTGTCATTGACCATATTCAGGTCTGCCGTAAGTACAAAGAGTTGGGCAGTTGGGACATGACAAAAGGTGGTCCAAGAATTGAGTGACCCCTTACAAACAGTTCTAAGCCTATCATTATAAAGTGTAAATATCAACTATGCGATAAACCTAAAATCCTGTGTCTATAATTTTTTAAGTACCATAAACTGATTTTAACATATGACAAATAATTTAAAAAGTCCTAGACCCCACCCACCCCTTATACCCAAAAGTCCTTGGACACGCCACACAATATATTTAACCTGAAACAAGCAACTTGCGTTAGTTACTATGAAAATCAGTTCGACACTGCATTGCATTCAGAAGTGACAAACATCTCCAATTTCCATACAAATGAAGTGCCTTCATTTGTATGGAGCTTTCGCACAACGAAGTTATTAGTTTAGATTTTGATATTGTATTACCTTTGATAACATGACCTTAGACTTCGTTAAACATCTTTTGTTCATTAAATATCTTTGTTAAATATCTTCTAGACCCTGGTCAGGTCATCTGACTACCTTGTAGGTGGGTGCCCTACGCTTCGCTTGCCAGTACGCGGTCGCCATTCAAGAACCTTGTTGCCCCATCGGCCATCGGTTCGTCGCGGTATGTGTCCCGCCCACTGCCACTTCAACGAGTTAATCCGCTGGGCTATACCAGTGACTTTTCTTCTCCTACGAATTTCCTGATTTCTGATTCGATCACGTAGGGAAACACGGAGCATAGCCCTCTAATATCTCTATAATTTTAGTCAAATAATTAATATTTGACTAAAATTATAAACTTTACCATAGATAAAGATTTTTTTACTGCGTAAGAACTTCACTAAAAATAATAACAAGATATTTTTTTTAGATACCTACGTTGGTACCACAAACTATGTTTAAATTCGTTGTTGACACAACATAAAATTATTAAAAATTCAACAAGCATTGTTTTGTATTTCGATAAACGGACTTTATTGTGTATCTTTCTTTATTGGTAGCCGTAGCTGCTGAAAACAATAATTTCTAAGATGCCGCGCTTGTTAGAAAATCGATACGTGCCGTTGAATTCACAGGATATTACAAGTACAAGTCAGTTTGGCAAGGAAGTATCTGGAACAAGGAAACTGATAAAGAAAAATGTCTTCTTCGTATCGATTATTTACGAAAACCAAAACAGTATACTTATACTCGTACTACTGACACCAATTGACATTGTAGGGAGAAATAAGTTAGTTTTTTTTTTTCTTAACTACATCAACAGCGCTCGGCTCCAAGCAGTTTCGTCAAAAGAGTCCAGTCATTGGCTTCACGCCATTCCATCGTTCAATATAGGTACTTTTTTAGATAATAATAGTTTCAGAATAGCTGACGGGTTCCGGCTGGAAACACCCGTTTGTACGCCTCATCGTTGCCCATGTGGCAGCGACGTAGACCAGTTTGAGCTTCACAGTCTCCACTGCCAACTCAGCGCTGGTAGGATTTCGCGCCACGGCTCTCTTAATGACATTATCCGAAGGGCTATAGTCACCATTCACGTACCTTGTACCCTCGAACCTCGGGGTATAGTACGTGATGATGGCAAGAGGCCTGATGGAATGTCGCTAATTCCCTTGGGAACGCGGCAAGGCGTTAGTGTGGGATGCCACATGCGTTAACACACTGGCACCCTCTCATCTCAGGGGATCAGTCTCGAGAGCCGGTTCGGCTGCTGAAAACTCTGAGATCGCCAAGCGCCGCAAATATAGTTCTTTAAATAATGACTATATTTTTGTGCCGTTTGGCATGGAGACTTTAGGACCTTAGGGCCCCGGTGCTAGGGGTCTCCTTAAAGAGACCTCTCCAAGACTAATCTGCGCCGCTGGTGACAAGAGGGCTGGCGGTTTTTTCGCACAACGAATCAGTATTGCGATCTAACGCGGAATTGCGGCCAGCGTTCTTGGCACTATGCCACGTGGGCACGACTTTTTAGACTAAATTAGTAGTTAACTTTTTTCTGTGTGTATATTTCAAAATATGTATTATTTTTATCTTTCTTATTTCAATAAAATCATTATATTTTGGGGGTTACCCATACTTAGAATTAAGCGCTAAACCAATTTTCTCAATATCGAAATTTGTAGCTTAGCCAGGCTTTACAGAAGTATGTATTATACTTGTAAATCTTTGGAAAATTATATAGGTATGTATATGTTTATCAAAATTGCATTAAAATGGACCTTGAAAAACTAAAACTATAGTCTTAGTTTTTCAATTACGTAAGTTTATTAAAACTACAGATATCGCGAAGGGTGGTTTAATTTTATTAAATAATAAGTATACGAATACGTAATAAATAGTAATTTTAGTTCCGATAGTAACTGTATAAAGTCGGAGATAAAGAAAATGCTTATCAATGTGATGGACTAACGGAAACAAAAACATTTCAATATGATCGCCGAGGCGCGGCGGCAGTTTGCGGACACATTTTTCCTAATATTTTTTCCAGTCGCGAACTTTCCTCGCCTCCCAGCTCCCAGTGGCAAGATTCAAGTCATCGTTATTCCCGGGAAACGCAATTTGCCACGAAAATAATCATTTTTAAACTTCTTTGTTTATCCAACCTCAATATTACAAAGTTTCTTCGGAGTTTATGCATTTTTTATGATGGTCTTTAGTCAGAGGTTTGTCACGAACCACAAGTAGGTATTGACCACTTTCATCCATTATTCTTAATCCCCGTCCCAATAAGGAAGGAATATTTTATCATTCCATCAGTACAGTTTATGTATTGGTTTGTCTATTTATGTCCTTTGGGTGGTGGATTGTATGGTTGGATTTAGTGTGTGTATGAAAACCATAAAAAAATATATGCATAAATATACACACAAATATGTATTTGATAAAAGTTATGATCCCACCGAGATCTCATCCCAGGCATTTGTGATGATTGGGTCTTATCCTTTTCCGGGTTGAATATATTTATAAATGTAAATATTAAAAAGGTTTAGGGAGTTTGCACAAACGGAGGAAGGAATTAACTCTTTTCGTGGTAAGGTTGGGCTTTTTATAAATTCGCATTGTGATTTTTAATCCAACCCAAGATTTGCAATTTACTCGTAAACACAGAGAATAAACATGCTTGTAAGACTTATTTATTGAGATAAAAATCCGAAACTGATAGGTACACATTCAAAAAAATATGTAATTTATCTTTTTTATTAACTTACAAATTAAATTTCACTTGTGCAAGGTTGCAGGAAGGCGCTGGATGCAGGCCGCTTTCGATCGGTCATTTTGGAAATCCTTGGGTGAGGGGGAGGCCTATGTCCAGCAGTGGACTTCCTGTGACTAATATGATGATGATGATTTACTATCGCCTACATTACATGTCTCCCAAGTTTCGGCACCATATACTGCTAGACGCTATAACCTGAAGAATATTTTGAATACCGGTCATAGATACATACAGTTGTGTATGTGTTTGTATAATAGAACATTAATGTATGTATTAGTTTGTATATATAGAGAGAAATCGAGAGAGCAGAGCAATAATTGAAAGTAAACACAGTGGATTTGCTGATCACGGCAATAGCACGCCGAGCACGACTGCAAACAACATACTGGCATTAATAAATATACGATCCCTCCGAAGTTCTAGAAAAAGCGTTATTTTGGAGTCGAAAGTATGTGCCGAATATTTATTATTTTATTTAAGTTGTATTATTTAGCGTAGTTTCTTGTATGCATTCTTGATACCAGAATTAATTAATAGACAAACATACGTTATATCTTCTTATTTTTGCATTTAACATGTGTTTGTAAATCCTTGCCTGTCTTGCTTTACGCGGTTTATGCACAGTCATTTTTCAATCGCGGAGGCACTAAACGAACAGTTTTTTGTATGGACTCGCGGGGTCTACAGCTTACAGAGCCATTAGTAGTACTTGTTTCTGGTATATTATTAAGTTATTAATAGTTAAAATAATATTATCTTCACGGCATATATAAAACAACTGCGTACGGAAATATACCCCGTATTTATACCAAATAAAATAGACATGATTTAGGTAGATACATAATGTTTTCATAAAGTACAAAATACTTACATAAGAACAATCTTCTCTTATTGCAGGATTTGAATAGCCTTCGGACCACTTTTGTCACTTAAGAATACACAAGCCTAGAAATACATTTCACGAAGGCCAAAACGAAATGAAATTTTAATTAAAAATAACAAGCCCTGGAAAAGTCGAGAACAATGAGATTCGTATTATCCGTTTTGGCTATTTAACATTCTTAAAACGTAAAAGTAATTTGCCAAGTACTAATGGAGGAAGGATAATAATCATAAAACAATTAGTCGTTTAATTTGTACAAAAAGCTTTTATAGGGCAGCTGAAGAACTAAGTTACTTTGTAAGAAGGTTTTAGTACAAAACTGTAAATGGATAACAGGTATATATTTTAAAAGAAGATGTAATTAACTGATTTCCGCCTGAAAAGAGTTTCTTATAGAATCGACAATGTCTTTATCTACATTACCGTTGAATACTTAACAGTTTGTCAGCTAAAGCCGCGGACGGACGGACAGATGGACATGGCGAAACTATAGATTCCTTGTCTGAACTTTGGAACCTTAGAAACCAACGTAAGTGAGTAATGTCGTTTATTGTCGCTTTCCTTTATAAAAATATGATTCAAGATAATGCTACGAAGTAGTTTAACGTATGTATAAGTTTGGAGTATGAGGACAATATGTAGTGAACCATAATCCGATAGCGAAATTGATAGAAATTTTATAACTAAAATATACGAGCAAGTGTCACAATAAGTAAAATCTAACACATCAGAGCAAGACAAAAGATATAACTGTAGTGCTAAAATAGTAGTGGCTTAGGACAAGCAAACTTTAGAGCAGCACCGGCAAGTTATTCTGTAAAGGTCGGTGCACACAACGGGTCGTAACTCTGCCTTTAGACACTTTGTTCCTGTGAGATTACTACTTTGAAGTTCCACCTAATAACATTTCATGCACCTATATATGCACGCAATACTTGCTTATTATTTTGATTAAATTAGAAATCCGTGAGAAGGCTTATGTCCATCAGCGAACTCCTTGTGGGTGATATGGTGATGTGTGCGATTGTGCATTAACCCTAATACACAAAAAGCCAGACACAAAGGCTGCAGAACTTGGAGCTTGAATTTTAAAACAAAGCCAGCGGTCAAAAGCACACTTTACTATCACATCTTTAACTCAAACAACAAGCCGCGAAATACAGAGCAAATACCGAGAATGGTAAATATATATTCAACTTAGAATACAAATAGATTTAAAGCGTTGTACTAGCTGCAATTGTACAACTTTAAAATATTTTTGAAACGTAAAATAAAGGCAGCGGTCAAAGTGTAGTATAACCTAGATAATAAGAATATATTTTTGTAACTTCTTATTTAATAAACCAGTCTTTGTTTAGCATCCGAGTGTTTCATTAAATTCCCCATATGGCAACCCTGCCAGGATAGCAATTAGCAAAAGGCACAGTCACAGAATAAATACTAGTACTGACCTACAGAACTCTTACTCAGCAAAGAATTATGTACTCAATGTCGTTAGCGATATATGGTTAAAATTAGCCCGCGTCAGAACTCGGCACCATTAAGATACCTACAAGTGCATTGCAAGCCAATTTCATGCTTATTACTTTAGACAAACGATTCATATCATTGAATTTCCCACTCCGGAGTGGTCGGCGCGCGCATAGTAATACTGTATGTATATTTTCGATACCTAAACGGGGAGTGACACATGCCTGACTCAGTGTAATTTGCTGCACGAGTATCTACGCAAACGCCGTTGTTTAATTATGAAAGCTTTGAAGATATGGTACTAGCTGTAAATAAAGGCGGTGGTCAATATAATACTGGTGCACGAATACACAGTCAGCAGAAATCGATTTAGGTTGCGGCTACCCGCAAGAGAGCGCAAATACGGAGATAAGGGTACGCTTTCAATCGAAAGAGATTCACACCATAATATGAGCTTATGTACTTTAAAATTATAATATAAACCTTGATGGTCAGTGCCAACGGCTCTAGCACACACGAGTAAGCAAACATCAGGAAATAGGTCGTTAGCGTTACGGCTGCCCGCGAGATACAGAGCAAATACGGAGATGAGTATAAACGCTCTGAATCGACAGAGAGAGATTCGTGTGATTACACTAGCTGCAAATGTACAGCTTTACTAAAACAACTAAAAAGTAGAAAATAAACCTATAGTGGTCACAGCAGGGAATCGGTTCGGGTTCGAGAAAACAGAGTACAGAGCAAATACGGAGAAATGAGTACGCTTTCAATAAAAAAAACATGCCATTGTACTCGCTTGATTTCAGTAGGTCCTAACATGTTGTCTAAATTAATAATCATATAGGTACAGTCGGCACACAAGGACTTCAAGAGGTAAGGTAACTCAGCCCGTAAATATAAAGTTTTCCTATGGAAACTCCTAAAAAAACATTGGCTATTACGCAAGTTTCGAATTTTGTTCCTGTAGAACTTTGTTCACATTGATCAGTCGATTCGCCCTTTCCATTACGTTTCACTGTAAGTCACTCAGGATAACGTTAGCTCTTTCGCTATAAGTGATTTCTTTTTGTAACCTACATACGATTAAACATTTCACCAAAGCCAGACTCGAAGGCTTCGGCCACTGGAACACGTCAGCTATACAGACACAGAGAAAACAACACGCGGGAATGGATAATAAGAATGAACACTTTGAATCGAAAAAGGTTTTACTCGCACGTGATTGTACTCGCTGCAAATGTATTGTTGTCTGTGTTCACTTGAACTTTGATAAAGTTGTGATTCAGTTTTGTGTTATTTGTTTCATTATTTCCCTGTGTTTGTATTGTGTGATAACGCTTTGGTTTTTTTCAAGTTTTCTCTTCAGACTCCTATTGTTTTGATGCACTATAAGCAATCAATTTTTTTGTCACGAGAATTACTACTTACGCTTTATTTTGACACGTAAGTACGCAAATAGTAGAAAATCTACGCGGGCGGTGCGGCAATCAAAGCCAATACAAAGATGCTTTGAATCGAAACAGAGATTTAACGCGATTGTACTCGTTGCAAATGTATTATTGTAAATCAGGCATTAAAGCTCTGTAAGTTCTTGAACTTTGTAAGAGTTGTTGTGAGTTTGGTGTAGTGGGTTTTATTACTTCATTCATTGTGATTTTATTGTTTGTTAGTTGCTCTCAAATATTTTTTTAAATATTAAATTAGTTTAAATAATCACTTAAAATATTTATCACAAACCTCACACTATAGGGATGTGGACTGGATCGAAAATATATTATTTTGACAAAACTGAGTCAAAATAATTATAAAATAAGCACATCAAAAAATAAGTCAAAAACGACATGGCAAATTATCAATGACTCCAAATTTAATTTACCAAATGAACCAGTAACGCGACTGAAGATTGATGATAAAATTGTTTCAGACCCCGATTAAATAGCAAATTCTTTTAATAACTACTTTATTGATAAGGTTAAACCTGTAAAGAGATGTGGAACTAATGTTACGTCAAATATTAGACACCAATCAAATTCTATGTTTATGGCGCCAAGCACACCACAAGATATATATAAAATTATTAAAAATCTTAAAAATACACACAGTGTTGGTTATGATGGAATTGCAACAAAAATAGTTAAAGCCGTAAATGAACACATTTGTCATCATCTCAGTCATATTATAAATCTCAGTATTCAAACAGGTATTTTTCCAGAAGATTTAAAATTGTCTATAGTTAAACCTTTATTTAAAAAAACGGACAGGGAACGTATGGAATATTTTAGACCCATTGCCCTTAACTCAATATTTTCAAAGATATTTAAGAAATACTATTCAAACGAGTTAAACTCCTACTTTGAAGAGAAACAAATATTTTGCAAAGAACAAAAAGGGTTTCGTCGTAAAAAAACAATTAATATGGCAATTTATGATTTTTTACTGAATGTTATTACTGAAGTTAACAAAAGAAATCCAGTTTGTTCTATCAACTGCGATATGACGCAAGCTTTTGACTATGTGCATCATAAAATATTATTAGACAAACTTGAAGCATACGGAATTAGAGGTAATGTCTTACAATTAATTAAATCATACTTATCAGATCGTCGTCAAGTAACAGAAATATCTAAATTTGATTTTAAATCTAAAACAGAAAAATATTACACATCAAATGAACGATGTGTATCATATGGAGTTCCGCAGGGTAGTGTTTTAGGGCCTCTCCTTTTTATTATCTATATTAACGATCTTCCTATGAATATTAAACATAGTATAACATTATTCGCTGATGATAGTACAGTAACAGTTAAATGCACGGACAAAAAATCATATAAATTCGACGTTAACTCGACATTAGCCTCAATAATAACATGGCTCGATAATAATAATTTAAAAATAAACCTTGATAAAACTAACATTATGCATTTTACTCAAAGACCTAAAAAGGCGAACAATTTTAACTTAGAATACCAGGGCAATATTGTATCTAATGTTCCATCTACTCGATTTCTGGGAATAATAATCGACTGTAGGTTAAAATGGAAAGAACAAATTGAAAGTCTTTGTAAACGGATTAGTAGTTCATCTTATGCCCTGTATAGGTTATCTAATGAAGTAAATACTGATACACTAATAACTGCATACTATGGCCTTGTTGAATCAGTCCTTAGATACGGTATAATTTTTTGGGGAAATTCCACCGATAAAGATATAGTATTTAAAATGCAAAAGCGCTGTATTCGAGCAATGTTCGGACTACAAAGTACAGATAGTTGTGAACCGCTTTTTAAAAAACATAAGATTCTCACATTTCCGTCATTATATATAATAGAAACAGCTATATTTGTAAAAAGTAATCCTCACCTGTTTCCTAAGTTATCTGATAGAGTAGAAAGAAACCGACGTGAAGACAAATTGTGCATACATCCATCCAAAACTGCTTTATTACATGATAGTGTATTAGGTATGGCACCGATAATATATAATAAAATACCAAAACAATATAAAGAATTAAATGTTACTTTGTTTAAGAAAAAATTTAAGTCATTTTTGATAGACAAATGTTATTATAGTATTAAGGATTTCTTATCTGATAAATTGTGAATTGATTTTAGTTTATATATAAGGTCCATAGATTAAGTATATTATTATAGTATAGTTATATAGGTAGCATAGGTATAGATGATAGCCTTTCTGACCACATTTGCACACCGGTGATGGTAAACATGATTGGACGAAATTGAATGTACTAATATCTTGTAACACATGTTTGGCAAATAAATTATCTTTATCTTTATCTTTTATCTTTATCTTTATTTAATCAGTCAATTAGATTATCCACAAACAAAGGACTCATATTTTTTAGTTTAGGAAAATAGTAAAAATTCACGATGATACAGCGCTTTTGAAGTTTCAGAGTGGGGGTGATTAACGTCACTTTGGGTAAAAAATCGTAGCCAATCGTGACGTCACGTGAAATTTAAATGCGCTGTATCTTCGTCATTATTTGCTAATGAGAGAAAATAAAAAAGTACTTATACTATACTTTTAAAACATCAAATGTAGTGTTGTACTACCAAGCATTAAAGCTCTGTGTTTACTTGAACTTTAGTAAAATTGTGGCAGTTTGCTGTTTTTATTAGTTACTTCATTGTATTTCTATGTGAGAGAGCGACCTACAAATTAGAAAACAACGTGCCTAGAATTAATATTAATTTTTATCACTCAGACGATGTAAAGATCAACATTTTCATAAGAGTGTTACCAATATGTCCACATTGCATTTGACATACCTACTACTCTAATTCACTTTAAGAAATAGTAAATGTACTTTATGATAAACTATTTCAAAAATAAAACTCTCGCTAGAACAACGTACGTAAACAAAGCACTTTTGGATACTCTCTAAAAATGCACACCCTCGGCCCTTAATTGTAAAAGTCCGGACCTCTGAAACACATTTGCAAGTCGACGCTGCAGTCCACAAAGCTTCAAAAGACTGCAGCACGGCAACGTACACCTACAGCGTCATACAACTTTGTTTAACTCAATGATCACTTTTAGGCTTTGGATACACGTTTAAAAACAATTGTAGGTACTTTTTGACCCGTTTTGCTGCCTAGAATAGGAGGAATACATCTCTTACTGTGATTGTCGTAAGCAGCGGCGTCTAAAAGACTAAGAACAAATAGCTTGCGCCACAACTAGTTAGTTCTTGTTTCTAGTTTTCGCATACGATCTTATATTTGGCTAATCAACTTATCATCTTTATACTATACACGAGTTATTGTTTCTATATTGTGAGGTTCTTGTACGAGCTAGCATAGAGTCTTACCTTAGGTCTCTGACATTTTGACGTCACGCGGGCCGGCACGTGTAATTTACATACTGTATATTTTATAATTTGACTTTACGTCGTACTATAAAAGTTAGTGATTATATTTTCTTTGCTAGTAGAATAAACGTATTCCGTGGTATCGGTCGGGTTTAACTTATTGCCGTCCTAGACACCTGCATCCAACATTCCGAACACATCGTGTCCACCTGACTTCTGCATCATCTACATGTATGAATGAGACCATACTGTCCAATACAGTTCTATTATTCTAAATATTTTATTTGCTGGTTAAAAACTAGCCAGGTCTATTGTTAAGGTTCTTATAAATAAATTTCAGGATTGTCTGCAGAACTTCGCACCCATATAAATCTCAATTCTTTGTCGTGAAGTCAACAATCACATTTTATTATAATATTGAACTTGGTTCTCATTTTCACATTTATATTTTTGGTTGGAGTTTGTTACATATATAATGTATTTCATTAAGAAGAAAATGTAGGAACGCGGCCCCTCTGAAACACTACATTAAAGTTACACAAAGACTAGTTCTACTGTAGTAGCGTTCGACAACTTTGTTCGCCGCAAATCCATTCCAGCGCTGGCCAGGTGTCCTGCCGAGCGATTGCTCTGTCAACTAACAATACCTGCAGATGTCTAAACCAGGATTTAAGCTGAATTGCGTTTCTTTGATTATCACAGTAAGCAAAGTTTCAATGTTATGATCATTTAACGCTCTTACAGACGAGCGACTGGATGCCAGTGACACCTGTCAGCGACGGCGACGTAAGAGCCCTTAGATTGACACTCTTCATTTCAGACAGTCAGGTATCCTACCGAGTACATTAGAGTAGGAATAGCAAGGCAACCCTACAAAATGGATTCTGTCATTTTAATTTAAATAGTCCTTGACGATGTTTCTCTAATACCTTACCATGAAAGATGGCAAATATGACATACTTATTTATACAATTCCTTTTCTTTAAATAATCAAGTAAGCCAAGTGTGGCTCCAGTTTTACAGAGAGGGTCGTGCTCCTATAGGAGACTAAAAAGACCCAAAGATCATGGTGATACAATTTGTTTTCTAAACTAGGCATTTATTTTTTACCAGATTACTTGTAACCTCTGCACTTTTATTTTTTTATATCCAAAATAACGAATAGATTTTAAATTATTTTCACGGTTATTTATCTTGAGTAGAATATGCATCTGCGGAGGCTTTTAGGTCTGATAACAAATTACTTTAGTTATTTGGCTAGAAGGTTGCATCGAATAGCAGAGAATCCTGTTTGCAATTGAAATCAATGCAGCGACTGCGGCAAGGAGTGAAGCGGTGGGAATTGATTGTTTTTATTGGGGCTGGGCGGTGAGCACAGATTGTTTCTGCAATTCCGTACTCTATTGGAATTAAATCGTGGGACACTACTGTTGTTTCTATCACAGCAATTTATTTTAAGAATACGATTTATACAGAACGTCTGCAAACAAATTACTTTAGTTAATAAGCTAGGCGGTTGCATCGTGTATTGAAGAAAAACATTCTTCATCGCCGGTCCAAAGATCCTTTTGGACCAGCTAACTCTGAACTCATGATAGGAGTTAGCGAAACACCTGGCTAGAAGTAACGACGATAGGTCAAGTAAGGTCACTTTGTACCCCAGGACGGGGTGGAACACTAGAAGACCGAAAGACAATGGTTATGCCCAGCAGTGGACTGCTAAAAGACGATGAGAAGTACAAATGTGGGTGGATACTTCATTATAGACCTTGAGTAAACATACAAGAAAGATACAATAAAGCGATAGCTTATTCTAATGCCATTATACCTACGTAGACACATACTTTTTAGGGTTCCGTAGCAAAATGGCAAAAACGAAAACCTTATAGATTCGTCATGCCTGTCTGTCTGTAAGTCCGTCCGTATGTCACAGCCACTTTTTTCCGAAACTATAAGAACTATACTGTTGAAACTTGGTACGTAGATGTAATTTATGGGGGTTCCCCATACTATAAACTGAAATTCAAAAATGGTTTTTACTAAAAGGCATTTAAATGCAAAATACAAAATAGGTATTTTGCATTTTGTATTTGCATTTAAAATAGAAGTATTTCAAATAAATCACATCTTTGGTTAAACGTACCATAGGCTAAGTTGAAATTGAAATTAAATAAATAAATAAACAATTTCTTATCTGATTTGAAGCAAATTATTTCGAGATAAATGCAAAATGTTCTGTTGTTGATACTAAGATGAATACAGAACATTGTTTTTGTGGAGCCGTGCAAAACGAGACCACTCTGTTAACCGCATTTTAAGCGCGGATTTTAAAGCGTAATGGCAGAACCCGAGAACTTAAAACAGAAATAATGATGATGTAATTCTACAGTCCTAATTTTAAATACTTAAGCAAGAAATTTTTTGTAGTGAATCTCAGATTTTAATTGCATTTAAATAACACTATGAGTCTTCTGAATGTAAGTAACTGTTTGCCCAAACCTTCAGAATAAGCTTGCATAAGCTGTAAGTTTTTTTTTTTTAATTTTTTGATCTTTTCAATTTGTAAAGTGGAATTGTCAGTTAGTATTCCTAGGTATTTCATTAAAATAGTCATCATCATCATTATCAGGTCTTTTTGTCTCCACTGCAGGAGCACGACCCTCTCTGTACTACCAGAGCCATACTTGGCCAGAGCTGCCAGGGATTTGGCCTACACTCTCTACGCTGACTAGACGGGTTGGAGAGGTCTCATTTATGTTTATAAGCTTTGTTTAGCTTGTATTTCCTAAGTCGCCTTCTACGATATCCACGGGAGGACTTGGAGTTTCCCTATTCTACTCCGCCGGCACCACAAGGCTAATTTTATTAAAGTGAATCCATTTAATACCGTGTCTACGTCATGAAGTGGTCTAACGCGTGTTACATGGTCCGCTAACGAGCCTCACGCTATTACCGTCATTAGACGTCATCTGAATTATGGTCAATTCCAGAGTGCGCCAGCTGTTTGCGGCTCCTTATTAAATCTGACCCCAGTTATACATTAGACAGGACCTACGTTAATTTAAAGCATCGTTGCTAGGGCTATCAACAAATTTAAAGTTTTGACGTACCTACTTGTATTTCATGAAATACAATTACTAATAATATCGAAACTATTTTTAGAAGTTATTTACTTACCTCATATTTCGTTAGGATTGGTCCTATCTTAATTTATACATCTATCATCTACCTATATTTAATCTAAAGTTATTGTGTTGGTTTGGTACTAACGTTGAATCTGGTTTTGTTTTTGAGATTTTACATGCTTAAACAGCAATGTTTTGTATTTAAAAAGCAATACTAAAGCTACGACAACCTCGGAGGCCTCGTGGTTATCATGCTACGCTGTCACATCTGTAGAGGTATATATAATAGTTCCCCCACTCATCACTTATTACTTAAGATATGTTGTAACAACAAAACAATATAATCGTCACTTCAACATTTTGTCACCGTTATTTATTTATCACCTACTCTTACACCTAATTTTAACCACCTGCGATCGGCTGCACCTAGATCTAGCCGACCGTAACATAGACACCAACGAAAACCCAATAAACACACGTAGGTTAGTTTACAGGCACACTACCTATAGCGGTGCCTGTAAACTAAGTTGACAGCCCTGATTGCTGCGACCCGGGGTGGCTCGGTAATCCTGCATAACATAGTAGCTGAAACATTCCCGAGATTTATTAACCGGCCCCGCAGAGATAATGGATGGTCGGAGCTAAGACCTAGCTGCCGCTGACAACAGACTAATTCGAGTACGGCGAATTCATTTGCGTCATTCTGCGGCTGCAGTAAAAATGACGGCAGCTGCCGACGAAATATGTTTTTGTCTGGTTCTGCTTTCAGGAATATTTATGAGGCCTCATACAATTCTTTGCAAAATGTTATGCAATAAGTAGATATTCCTTTCGCGGTCTTAACTTAAAAGTACAAGTTACAAGTAATAAAATAAACAAGGAAGTATTTTTAAAACATTCTTGGCGTATTAAATCAATAACGCTGTCCTTTTTTATTTATTTTATTCTAATCGAAACTTGAGATAATTTGATACAAGAAAGTTATAAAACATTTAGTTTACTTAATACCAAATAAATAAACATACTACCTAATCAAATAAATAAACACTTGAACAGATATCTGAAATCCAGAGTAAACCTCAAAATGAAAGCTAGCTATGTATTTTTATAACACGTTTGCTTATAAATAAATATCCGAATGCAGTGGCATCTAAACGCCCCTAGAAATGCATGGAATAAAATGTCGTTCGTCTCCATCCATATTTAAGGGTATACATTACTCGCTGCTGAACGGTATCTGTATCGCTCGACGCATAATATTCCAGATGGAACGATGTGACCTCAATTCATATCCCTTTTAAGGGTGAATCCTATTTTAAGTTTATGGGTATGCAAATAGACTCTTAATTATTTTGGACTTTATGTCTATGAGAGGAATTCATGTGACATTTATTCAGACAATATTTTATTTATATCTTTTATCTACATTTTAAATATATATTTGTGAAAAAGTAATGAATAAAATAGTCATAAGTACTCGTATATGCAAAATTTCGGACCTAGGTGTAGATCATAATGATAATTTGACGTTACGCTATGTCAGACGTCATTAGGCAGCTTGAAAATCTTAAAATTTTGGCTACGTGTACACATAAAAAAACAATAAAGTGTATGTTTTCTAACCAGTTTATCCATAGACATAGAATTTTATGAGTTTATCCATAAATATTTAAAAGTAAAGTACTAACAGTTAAAAAAGAATAAAAACTGGTTGAAAAACGAACGAAAATATGTCTATCTAACTCGCAATAACGCTATTTTTAATGGCAAATATATAAATGATATGGACTTTGACGTCACCAGTCTATATTGGACTTCTCTTTCTAATTGTAACTTCAAAGATATTTTATAAATTCTTTCATATTTGTTCATTGTGGAAAATAAGGATTTTATTAAGGAAATAAAAAAGTACGTGCATATTCTCTGATAGAGCCCAAGTTCACATTGGGCCTAATGCAAGAGACCTTTTGCCTCAAGTTATTTATTTTACAAATACATTTTTGTAAAATGTAAAATAACAATAACGGGTAAAGGAAATACCGCAGGGAAATACATAAACTAAGGATAAAATAAACATAAGTTAAAAACCAACCACAATATAAAACTTTTTGTAAGTCAATTTTTGACAGATTGTTATCTATTTTTTTTTAGCTAGATTTTAACACTATCGTTAGAAAACCCTGAACCCATCTGGCTCGGGTTAAATTGTGTCGCGGTTCAATTCAATTAACGAGGTTTTTGTGGAGGATCCTTTGAGAGGCTTCAAATTGTCTCTCTTAATTATATCAATTTTTCTATACACATCTATACAAGAACATAGTAAAAAACAAAATGGCACGCTTACCAAAAAAGTGCAGTGCAAATTTCTAGCCTATTAAAAAAGATCTCCAGGTTTTCGAGAATCTGACACTTTCTAGGTAGTTACAAATGACAAACAAATGCATGGAAGATGATATAGATGTGGACTCTACTATTATTTTCAGCACGTTCAAAGTGCGATAGGTACGTAAAACTGTTGTGAAAGAGCTGAAATAAAATATCTTACATATTTCAGACTCTTGAAAAATCCTAAGAATGAAAACAGCAGTTAAAATATTGATATTCCCAAACACTTCAGCTATTATTTTTAGTAAATACTGTGGCCTGAATTCCTGGTGCAAAATCTTGAGCCCATTCTGACTTGGTAAATTACATCGCTGGCGGTTCAATTCAATTAACGAGGTTTTTGTGAGGTGCCCTTTGTATCAAGTCTCTAAATTGTCTCTCCGGGTATACTGTAAATATTACAATTGAATTCATTACCGACTGCAAGTAGGTAGTATTGAAAAACACTAATCACGTTTTTACACGTCTCGAGGTAGACAAAATATATAGCCATAGGACTAAAAGTCCACGCTTAACGTGATAGCTGGTACCCTCCAAATATCACGTTGAGCGTGGCTTTTCGGTCTTATGACACAGGCCGCCTACATAGATGAAATAAGGAATTAACATAGTAACGATAAATTAGATTATTGCCAATTCCCTTGATTGGCCTTTAAGATTTTTGCAGGAAAAGAAACAGCTGTTACTCACACACTCAAAAAACTCAAACACTTGAACTCCGTATCATGCAATAGAAGCTAGGAAAAAAGACCATCATTAGTTCACAAATTCAACACAAAAACAAATGTTTAGCCATCTTGACTAAATATTGTTCTCAATGAGAATACAAGTAAGTTTTCGTATAGATACAAGAAACTCCTAGCACTCATCAATAATTCTAGTCAACAGCTACCGCACCGTGCGGTTCAATATGTCGACAACACGTTTAATAATTTGGAGTTTGATAAATGGACGAATTTACAGTCGGCTGGCAATCGATACGTTTCTCTTGCACGAGCGCTTCCGACAATTTTGCTATTCATACAGTTATTAATTTTGATAGAACAAATGTTGTGAAATTTAAAGAAAATTTTTTGTAACGGCTAAAGGCTTCGTGTGAAACTGGAATTGTTCTTGTTTCATTGCCATGGTGCAAGACAAAACCGCAATTCGTGGTAGCGGTATAGTGACAAAAAGGTAGGTTCTACCTAGTTTGCAGTCATAACACCTACTTACTACTGCCTGCTAAGGCAATATAAGTAAAATCACGAATTCATAATGAGTAACAAAATTGTAATTTTTAGTGATTGTGATAAATACTTTAAGTTTGAGTTTTATCACCTAATGACTATACTACAAGATGTGCTACGACATGAAGCACATCAAAGCATTTTGTAGCCTCGTAGTACTTTCGTAGCTCTTTTCGTTTTTCTTGTAAGTATATTTTTATTTATCAGTGACTTTAAGTAGCGTTATATACTACAAGAAACTAAAATAAAATAACATTTTGTTAGTTCTCATATATGATACAGAAGTCGGTTTTGTGTATTTTGCGCTTCGGCGTCATAAAAGCAATTAGCAAAAGCCAGACAGATTTTCTCCACAATATACTCAGTTTATAAACTTCAAGATGGTTTAAAATTATGTTATTCATGGTACAAGTTCGGAGTTTTAATGTTGATTTATTAGCTGAACGTCTGCAAACTTGGTTCTAGTAATGAGTAATGAGTCATATATTCTAATGGGTTTGCAACTCATCCTCGGATTTAACCTTATTAATTTGTTAGTAATAGTTCTTTCTATGATAGTATAAACGTAATAGGTTTAATATATTTTTATTACATAAATACATCACACTTTAATTAACTTAAAATTAAATAAATTTAAACAGAGTTTGAGTTTAAATTAAGTATTTGCTGTAAAATATATTTTTGCTTGCATTTAAAAAAATCTATGATATTTGCAGTACAAACGTATATGAAATATACAAAATATTTAATATAAGCCTTTGAATTTAGTCTCCTGCCTATCCTAACGTCTGAAGCCTATTAAATTTTCTTAGACGCCTGAATACCCAAGGCGACATGTCCGTTTCTTATTTACGTAGCCGTCTATATTTATCCAAGTCGTGTTCTCATTTATTTCGTCGAGAGACCTTTTTGAATAGGCAATGTGGCGTATAAATTTGTGCCGCCCCTCGGCGGCCGGGGCTCTCCTTTAAAAGGTGCTACGAATTAATTTCACCTGACATCGAGGAGGGCGACGGAATACGTTACGTCATAATGAGGTGACTCTCAGAACTCGTTCAGTGAAAACTTGCGCATATTTTTGTCAGTTCTTTTGACTGCTTAGTAAAAATAGTTAGACTTTCTAGAAGTAAGGGTTTTTAAACCCCGACGCAAAAAGAGGGGTGTCATAAGTTTGACGCCAATGTCTGTCTGTCTATTTGTGCCGTCGTAGTTCTGGAACAGATGGACCAATTTGATATGGTTTTTTTTAGTGAAAGCAAGCTTCATAGTGGTGTTTCTTGGTTATGTTTAATGAAAATCGATTCAGCCATTCAAGAGTTATTGGGGGCGAATCCTTGAATGTCAGGGTTAATTTGCCTGGCAATAATGAACTTGTCTTTAAATGGTATAAATTACCATACACATATCTCAGAGCGACAGTATACGTTACCTCATAATGAGATTATACTATACTCGTTTGGTGCAAATTGCGTTGGTTTATTTTTCTTCTTTCTATAGATAATTGGCTCCTGGTCTGTGATTTGTCTTTTAAAAGGTAATGAATAAATTTAACCTAAGAACAACGAGGGCGATAGAATACGCAACTCCTATTAAGATGACTCTCTAAATTTGTCAGGTGAAAACTTCGAAAGGATTACTTTTTTAATTTTATTTGTGTATAGCTTGTACTATTATGTATTCTGTTGTATAGCTAAAATAGTATTACCTGTGTAAAAATGCGCGTAGTAGTGTGTACGTTAATGTGACCGACGCCATAGAATACGTAAGAGCCGACGCATAGAAAAAAATTGAGGAGTATTGGAATGTTCTGATTTGAACGATTCAAGTATCTTTGTTTATTGTGCAATTTTCCAGCAAACATTATTGCTCAACCCATTGACCGCCATGGATTCCAGACACAATAGTAAAACAATCAAGGTGTATCAAAAATTGTACACACTTTGTAATTAAAGACTTAAAGTCCCAGACAAGTTAAAATTTGCAAACTGTGGCTTCCTATCTGTAACACTTTAGTTAGATTCGAAACTTGGTGCTCATACAGCAATATCGGCAGAAGTTGGTTCACTGCATACGTAACACGGCTGATTGGCTTGCACGAGTTACTTGCGACTCTTGCGAGACCTGTATGCGCGCAACAAGATTTCTTTATTTCTTTATTTTCGCTTACATGCACTCATACATTACATGGTTAGTAGGTTAATAAGTACATGAACCCTGACAGGGTGTTGCGAACTAAAAGTATGTTGAGTTGAGTTTATATAATAATAGTGGTTTTAGATTCAGGATATGTCAAAAATTGTTAGTGATTACATTGAATGTCAGCAGAGATACATAGAACTTTTATGTTATAAATATATATAAATAATTGCCGTTAATTTCAGTTAAGTTTGATTACATTTTAATTTAATTTTAATGAGATGTAGTTTTTGTAAATCCGAACGTTTAAAATATCTTAACAATAATATTGCAATAAAAAAAAAATATTTAAAAGAGTAAAAAAAAAAGATAAATATAAATGTCAGTATATTAATGGCAAACAAGTTCAAGATGTAACAACAGTTTGGGAACATTTGGTTGGTTTCAAGTTAAATCAAAAAGAAAATTATTTAGGTTCATAATACAGAAAATTATCAGCACTAAAGAAAGATAATAATCAAAGATAAGCATCAAAGTTACAAAAAACTTTGATTAAACACTACATTACAATCGTATCTGCATCGATATTTTTATTAACAAATTAAAACAAAAGAATGTTAGCAATTAATTTTAATTTTGTTTACTTTTGCCAAACAAGAGAATGAAAATAAAATACGTGCATTAGTTTCCATTTAATAAAGATCAAACGCGAGTATTTTTCCGTTCCTTACGGAGGTTAATCTCGTCGGTATCATTAATTTGGCCACTCCAGCTCCTTTTGCAGGTAATAATGTCTTTGACTAATTAAATAAAATCCCGGGAACAATCCCGAAGGCTCTTCAACCGTCATTTCTGGGGTCCCTCCCTCGGTATTAGTTTACGTATTCATTTTGCGTGTCCCATATAAGATAGTGAGGATTTATAGACTTAACCTTTTGCATCAATTTGACTATAATAAGTATACACTTTTAGCAAGCAGTAGCGTGAAACGCTAAAACAAGTAAAAGTTTAGCTCCAAAACTGACATCGAACAAAATTAGAATTGGTCAATTACTCCAAAATTAATAATGCGTTTTATTGCCTAGTCGTAATAATCTTAAACAGATAGAGATAATTAAATTACTATCTATTACCGGGACAATAATAACAACGATAAATCCTTTTAAGCACTCTATATTTCAATCAAACTTGTCAGAAGTTCCGCCTCCGCCGCGGCTCCAGGTCTGTTCAGAATTCAGATTCAAAGGTATTGTTCAGAAAATTGATTATGAGTTCACTTATATGCCACGCCAGAATTCTGCTCCATAAATAACTTAGCATTGATCAACTCACTTTAGCTCCGCTGCGCCCAAGTTTAACACGGCAATTTAAAATTAGGCGCCGCAGAGCCCACCGTCACCTAGCCGCACGTGAATAATTCAATGAGCCGCGGTATCTTCGCGAAATCTAATCAAAACTCTCATCATTTTGTATGTATAAAGTATAAATAAACCAGCAAAGTTCCGCGTGACATGCCGGGGTGACGTAATCTGACGCAAAGTCAGTTGAATGAGCGTTATCTTTGCTAGATGAAGCTGGAGACTCATTGGCGCAGCGCCTACATAACTGAATAGTGAGGATCAAACTTAAGCCACGCGACTGGAGATCTAAAGCTGATATATATAGAGGACAAATTTGCTGTTGCGCAGTTAGGCGTGATAGTAAATCGTGAAGTAGACAGTATTAATAATTCAGATGAAAGCAATCAGTGACTGACAGTGTCTGAATGTTTGATGCGGGCGCCTGCTGCGAGACGCGGGGCTTGAACTGGACCGGATAAAATATTGTCTGCTATGAAAAATGCGAGATCTATTCGATTGAATCAAGTTTTTCTTACAAAACATTTATCACTCGGTCTTCGTGGAAATACTTGCCGGAGAACACATTAGGGATGTGTGTGAAAAATAGGTAGGTTAGAGGCTGCTATTGTGCAAAACATCGTTTATATGTGAGAGAGTATAGCGAAATGAATGAAGCATAGTGATCTAGTTTTCTCTTTCTATGAAAAAGCTACAAATATTACTCATTTACTTTGTTTTTTGGCAAAAACAATTTAGTTTTGCGTACGTACGTTTTGCGTAAACACGAAGTACGTGTTTCAGGATTTACAAAATTCAACCCCTAGAGAGACGAAAGGCTATTCTAAAGCGTTACATCGCTCAACAATTAAAAAATTCTGTTAGATCCATTTTCGACTTCTACGCGGACGAAGTCGCGGGTTACATAAAATAAGTACAGAGAAATTTCATGAAATCAGATGGTTTTTACCAAAGGAATAGGTAAATCAGATTTTATCAATTATTGACGTATTCAATATAATTCAGGGTGACGAGATGTCGGATTTGACCACGAGAAAAAATTTAACTTGCCTACAAGCCGTAAGGGCCTTTTGCACACGATATATTTAAATTTTTAAGTTAACCCTGGTCGAGGTGACCAGTAGACTTATAATTTATTAGCACAAAGGATAAAAAGCTTTACGATCTAACGTGGCAATGCTGCTATCTTCCTAGAAACATTTTTGGAGTTTTTTAACTTGATTGAATTTATATATTTAAAGGGTATAAATAATTTTATATGCAAATTTAAACTAGAATTATTATTGAAAATAAGCTGATCTGATGATGAAGCCGGGACGTAACCACAGAAATCTTAAAACGACGCAACACATCGATTGGTCTTATTTCTTGTCTTGACAAGTACTTTCACCGTACAATAAAAGCTTTTATTTTTATTATTTTAAATCCATACTGTAATTGAAACCAGTAGACAATCAACATCGTACCCGCCCCGGTTTTAAAACTGACGTGAAAAAAATAACTTCTACTTAAGCCTATGTTAAAAAAATGTAAGAGTCTAATGACGTATCAAGGAAGTAATATTTCATAACATTTTCCAGTTCGTACAATATAAGAGAAGGTAAGATAAGTTGCGGGCGCCAGCAGACGTCGACTCAAATCAATGTCGTTGATTGCACCCGTCTTACACGTAAACCATTTTTACTAAAATAAATCAATCTCTAGTAGAGCCTCTACTTGACGTTATTTCAAATATCAGAGCCTAATGGCGTAGTATAAGTATCAAGGGAGTAATATTTCATAACATTTTCCAGTTCGTACAATATTTGAGAGAAGGTAAGCGGATTAACTCATTAACGAGCGCCAGTAAACGTCGGCTCAAATCAATGTCTTTGATTGCAATAAAGTTTTTAAATGATTATAATAATAAAACAATACTCCATAACATGTTCCATTTTGTACAATATTTATAGGAAGGTAAGTAAGCAGATTAGTTGCGGGCGTCAGCAGACTTCGACACAAATCAATGTCGTTGATTGCAATAAAGTTTTTAAATAATAATAAAGCAATACTTCATAACATATTCCATTTTGTACAATATTTGAAGGAAGGTAGGTAAGCAGATTAGTTGCGGGCGTCAGCAGACGTCGGCTCAAATCAATGTCGTTGATTGCACCCGCCCTAATCTTGTTACGCCCGTGACGCCCCACTCGACTATAAAACACCCAGGTCTTCATTACTCGCACTTTGTTTAGACATATGTGTTATGAACCATATTTACAATAAATTTTAATTCATTCGGTGCTTTCTTTCATAAATATTTTATGAAATGGTATAGATACGCATTTATTAGAGTTAACGCATGTTAACAACATGTGGCATAAAACTCGACCGTCTCACCTTCTTTGTGCTTCAGAAAGCATGTTAAGTTAGGTTTCCGCTTAGAGCTGACTGCCTAAGGGTAACTGACATTAAAGCTATAAGTATATCGATATTGTCATAGCAATAAATATTTTAACAAAAATACCTCATTCAGAAACAGTTCAACTGAGACTTAGAAAAGAAACCTTAAATATTACTTCATTACAAAGAGAAAAATAATGATTTTATATTTTTGTTTGAATTCTAAGAAAAGACTGTTTATCACACTTTGTTTGTACTAAAAGTCTTTTGTTATTGTTCGCTATTTATAAAGTACAATTCCAACAAAAAATAAAGAAAAAGAAACGCTAATAAAACAGATATCAACAAACCTTCTTTTTCATTGTTTATCTATTAAAAAAATATTTAAACTCAATGTTTCACGATATAGAAGAAACTCGTAAGAAAAAGAAACTCTAGCAAAAAATATTAATTTCTGTGGACCATACAAATGACTTGTCTGGGCTCGCCAAAATGAAATAACTTCTCAAATTGTTTGCTCCTGTTTTGACATTCGTAATATCAATGGCGAAGTCCGTAATTTGTTTCATGCCGCTTATGTATTTGATTCAAAATGGATTTGTTGTCAGTTTAGATGAATTTCAATGGAATTTCCAATATTGACATTATTTTGTAAATGTCCAATAATTTTAGCTCGCTATTAATTCAAGATACATGCCTATTTCTATTATAAAAATATAGCACATGTCTTTACTGAAATATGAATTAGTTATATGCGTAGGTATGAATGTATATGAATAAATTCATTAGGTAATTATAAATCGTTATTAAACGTGATTTTAAGTAGGCGACTACCAAATTAAGCACAGAGATTTCCACGGCTTAAATTAGATGTTTAAGCCTCCAACCTACGATTTCCTACCTACAGGTACCCTTCACCAATAATAGCTACCCACGCTCAAAATAATAGGAAAAACATACTGTTTATACTGGAAATGTTCGGGGAGCAGAAACAAAAATACGAGGAAATCGGGCCAAGAAGGTAAACATTATTTTTACCAACCACCGGATCCCTTGCTTGACATGCGTGAAGGAATTGATATTTAGTCAAGCGTGTGACTACGTAACACTCTTCCCGCAAACAAAATGCCATTTACACATCCTATTTCATGTACCTACCTAATGTTCTTAATTTTGACATGGATTTGACTTTCATTGCCTATGTGCTAATGTATAAAATATATATTTGCACTTATAGAAATAGTGCATAGTTACAGAGGTACCTATATATAGTACGAGTTGAGCCCCGCGGTTTTACACGCGACAAAAATAGCCTACAAATGTATGTGTTAATACAGGGTGACAGCTTCCTGCATACCAAATTTTATTAAAATTAGTCCAGCCGTTTGCGCGTGAAGAAGTAACAAACATACACACACACTCACAAACTTTCTTACTCATATAAATAAATAAATATATAGGAACAAATTACACTGATTGAGCTAGCCCCAAAGTAAGTTCGAGACTTGTGTTATTGGATAAACTCAACGATACTATATTTTATAACAAATACATATATAAATAAACATCCAAGACCCAGGATAATTTAAAAAGGCCATTTTCCAACTTGCCCTGACCGGGAATCATATGACCATAATCATATAACCAAGACTTTTAAATCTACAGAGTAAACGGAGCTTTAGGCACTAGAAGTCAAATATTAGGGGCTCAGACAGACATAGCGACAGCATGACAGCGACAGATCGTGTCCCTGGTCGGCGAACGTCAACCTCTAATGTCGCGAGCTGTCGTATCGTAGGCATACTGTCGCTTATCTGTAAGTAAATATTTTTATACTCGTATAAGAGATCCTGTTGCAAGCGGCATCCAAATTTATCAAGACAATGCATTTCGCCGCACTCGAGCCAAGGCCATATGACGGATTAAACATCTTTTAAATATTCATCCACCATTACTTTGAATAAATGCAGATTGTGAGTGAGGTTTTTCTACAGTTACCTACCTATAAATATTATACAATTCGCTTTGCTTTAGAAACTCGGAATATAATTCATATCTAATTCTATCTCAACACAATACAATTTGTAGACTTCGAAACATAACACAATAACAGAACGATTCCAAGATCGAACCTGCGCCGTTTAAGTAATAAAGTATACTGTTTACAGCTTCAGAATTATTCGATAAGTTCTAACTCAATATCGGGTGTAGAATGTTGCGAGCGCGCCGGGCACATTACAACACCCTGTGATTCTGGGGCGAAGCCAAATGCATAAGAGTATGAGCTTTTACATGAGCCGATTTCAACCACCCTGTACTTTCTGCCCCCAAAAATAAAGCTGCACAAGAAAAAAGTTTGTAACTACCACGGAACATAAAATTAAGTTTCAACTTACGACCTCTTTATGGTGGCAAGGAACTTCAATCGGAAATTTTATGCGTATTTTTTGTTTCTCTCAGCGTCCTGTTTTTGCTGACCAAGATAACATAGTTACCTATTTATATAACATATTGATTGACATTTCATATTGGTAAAATTATTAGTAAATTCTTAAAATATTTTGCGATCCTAGAGCGAATCTCTATAATTAGCTTGTCAACTTAGAAATATAAAAGTGTTAAATCGAAAATATAGACAATTTCAAGAAAGTGATTTGAATAAAAAAATTCTACGTGTTATCAGGATTTTTTTATATAATTTTAAACAAAACACCGGAAGTGACGACACACTGAAATCGAAGTTTAAATTTAGCGCTAAAAAAACAATGACATCTGTCAACTGTCAATGTCTACTGTTTAAATTACCGCCGTTATGTTGGTTGTTGTCAAGTTTTTGTGTTGGTAGATGACAGTGACAGTGACATATAATACAGAGGTACCATTTTTAAAACGTGGAGTCACTAAACGAACGGTTTTTGTATGGAAAAACCAGTAATTTAGGTGACATCGCGTTTCAAAAATGGCACTTCAGTACAGTACTGAAAGTAGAAATTGCCAACTTTACTTAAAAAATCTTCATCGTGACATCACTTCCTTAAATAAGGTTGACCTTGCTTGAAAATAAAGGTCAATGGGTTTTTTTGCAAATATCTAAATAAGACCTTATTTTAAAATCTGATTTGAGAAAGCTTCTCCTAGAAACTAGGCTATTCCTCGAAACGTACTGCGAATCAGATCTTTTTGAAAATTACTTGACAAGCCAATTCCGGCTAGCCACGAATAAAGAACACAAGACAAGCTAATATGAGCAATTTGTAAGGTAAAATATTATCTTAGATGTCTCTGACTCTATTCCGTGTTTTCTATTATAACTTTTGCTCTTAGATGTCAGTCGTTATATTTTAGTTATATTATATTCCTATTGGTTAAAAATGTAATACGAATTTAGTCTAGGTACTACTTAATACAATGAGAGAGAACAAAATATTTTAAATGCTGTTTAGGTATCGTTCTCGTAATCGGCCAGTGTAAAAGATCACATTATGTGATATTGCCGGTGCATGAAAGTACTAATTACTAAGCTTCGTATTCGCCAATATAAGCTCGGTATTATTGCATTTTGCGCGTATTAAGCAAGCGAAGGCACGTTGCCAGTAATAATCATTAAATTATAATACAGCCCCACCGTACAACGAGACGTGCATATATTATTATTTGCATGTATATTCCGCCAAATTATTTAAACGATGATATGAAATATTCATTCTTGTTTACATTTTAATGAATTGGAATGGGTGTTTATTAACTAGGTTTCATGTGAAATCATATGTAAGCCTCCGTGACGTGAACATGTTATAATTAAAATATGAATGATTACTTCTGACTTTTATGTTTTTAGTTTACGAAAATTCACAACGTTTATAATACCTATTTTAAAACAAGTGATAATTTATAACTACGTGTTGAGAAGTACTTACCTGTAGCAAAGAAATACGTGTTCCTCACTAGCAATAAGAGGCAGGTGCACTTTATAGATTTGATCAGACATTGTAACAGTTAACTACCGTGTACTACCTTACCGTAAGGCAAAGAATAACAAAGCACAAAGAATACTGTGCTTAGGTTGTCCATAACGATTGTCAGATAAATACTTATAGTATTTATAATACGAAATAATTAAGTAGTAGATAACCATTTGATTGTGATTTCAAAAGTGTTGATTGATCTAACGTCCCATATTTTTTCTAAATACTACTAGTATGTACCTGTAGTGTGTAGGCAGTCTATGTATACAATATATGTAAGTAGTCGTTCTTATGTGGGTTACATATATACTCCTAAGGTCTCTGTGTATCAATAAAGTCTTGAGTACGTCAATAAACTTCCATCGTTTCACTTGACATATGCCTCCCGCCTTACATACCCAACATTGTATTTACAATTTAATTTTATAAGGCTTATGTATTCCTATTTTCCATAAAACTGTTTTAATAGGAACTCCATAGTACTTGTAAAGACTTTTCGAATTATCGCATCAACGGGATTTCGCAATACTTGCCAATATCCGCCTCATTTCCGCGGCGCGCGGCGGTAAACCACTGATAAGTTGTGGGGTTGCAGGTCCAGCGGGCATTCAGGAATAGTTACAAAGTAGGTAACATATAAAGTTGTTATTGGAGCCTTATATAAGTGATTTGCCGTGCCGTGTGTTGCCGGCAAAGTAGAACAGGGCCACTCCAAGTCCTCCCGTGGATGTCGTAGAAGGCGACTTAGGAAATACAAGCTAAACAAAGCTTATAAACATAAAACAATGAAACCTTTCTAAGCCAGCGTAAAGAGTGTAAGTCAATGTTCTCTGGCTGCTCTGGCTCTGGCCAAGTATGGCTCTGGCCAAGTATGGCTCTGGTAGTACAGAGAGGGTCGTGCTCCTGCAGTTGAGATAAAAAGACCTAATGATGATGATAGGTAGATTTAGCTATATCAAAGGCATTTTCCAATAGCCTGTCAATATTTACGGGACACAATGGTAAATTACGAGTACAAAGGTATAACGGGACTTACCGCGATTAATATCGTTTTTTGCCAGATATTTCAAGGCGAGAGCGAGCGCCAACGGTAGATAGGCAAGCAGCGTACCTACCTTATGTCAAAGAAGTAACAGATAAAATCGGCAGACTATTAGGAAAGTACTCCATAAAAGCCACGTTTACTCCGGGGAGGAAAATCGCAAGCTATATGCGATCACCTAAGGACAGCTCGCCCTTAGAAAAATCGGGTGTTTACAAGATTGACTGTAGTTGTGGACGCTCGTATGTTGGACAGACCAAGAGGTCTATATCTCAACGGGTCAAAGAGCACATAACGGCAGTCACAAAACAGGGATATTGACAAGTCAGCTATCGCGGAGCATCTTTCACAAGCTGGAGTCAATCACTGGATTGAGCTACATCAACCCAAAATACTTGCGACTGAACGCCATTACATACCACGCTTAGTTAGAGAGGCGATTGAAATTAAGAAGCATCCCAATTTTAATCGAGAAGATGGCTTCAAGTTGTCGGGCACGTGGAATCCAGTGATTGAGCTTTGTAAAAAGAGTGTGCGAATAACTAAAAACAATTCCCGAACGGACACCGTCAGTGTTGTGTATAAGGACTTATGCAACAAACGACGAAGAAAGAGGGTAGACCGATATGGTTACCCTTGACAGCCGGACATCCATCGCAGTGCCTCAGTCGGCCAGCGACCATGATGGCAGAAGGGCCGTCGAAATATCTGGTAAAAAACGATATTAATCGCGGTAAGTCCCGTAATACTAATAACAGTAATTGTGACCGTGAAACTCTAAAATCATATACAAAGGTATAGTCATGCATGACGAACCAGTGGAGTATGAGTATAAGATTCAGCGGTAAGGAGCTTTAGACAATTAAAATTAATATATTTCTAGGCTCTGTCAAGGTAAATACATGACATCTTGGCGTGGTAGCTATGTACGGTATATGTAAATAAATCATACATAATTTTCTAGGCACTATTAATATAAAATAAGTTGTTTACACATGCCGCCATCAATCAAGGCCGCGATAAAATTACATGTGATACATGTTAATAATACATGTAATTTTTGGTCAAGTCAATATTTGTGGTCCTAAAAATACAAAAAAGACACGTGCTTGATCGAACCGTGAAGTCCAATGAATAAAAGATTGGAATCGTTGCGCGCTGACAACTTGACGCTTGGATCTAAGTATTTATAAATGCCGATACAGATTTCTATAGATAGGCAAGTGTGCCTAAAAACCTAGAATCAAGTTGGAAATCGGTCAATTTAGAAAGCATTTATTTGTGTTTATCGTAGTTTTTGACAATATCTTTTATTTCATCAATTAACATAGGTTATATGTAAGCATGGTTAGGTAAAAATATGTTGGAAGTATGATTTTAGATGTTAGATACCCGTAATTTGTGGCTATATGCCATAAAAACATTTGAACAATAGGTAAGTAGATATATTATTAAGTTTTTTGAAAAATTCATATTTGTACAAACTTATATTATGAGGCCAGAAAGAGAAATGAAAAAAGCCCAAACTCTAAATCTTTACTGAGTTTCATCGACCACCTTTCGTCTCAGTGATCAGACCCTAGACTCCACCGTCTACCATAAAATGCTTGTCAAGACAAATCAAACAAGTCCTACTCAATAATTATGTTGTTTTATAACTGAATTCCATCAAATATCTCCCACCTCCATTATCAGAACAGCTCATTGACTTCATAATATTGTATTGTCATGCAACTTACACAAGAATGCATAATTTCTGCTACATCGGTTGAGGATAACTGGTTGAAAACTAGTTAAATAAAATCTTGTAGAAATTCTTCTTGACTGCTGAAACTATTCTTCACGGCATTCTATATACATATTGGCCACACGGGGAACCGATTAATACGATAAATGAACATTATATCAATTATTTTATAAATATAATATTATTCGGTCGGTATAACCGATAAACTGAACCAGAAAATAGATGCTTGCATAAACATAAGCTTGAATAATGACAGAAATCTCACTCACAGTGAAGCATCAGAGCAGCCTCCACGTTCTTCTGACTTTGTTTATACGACACAGTTGACATATTAAATAACTCACCTCGTTTAAATTAAGGGGCGTCCCGCGATAATATTTCGGGCTGCTACAAAATTCAATGTTAAAATATGAGATAAAGGAGTGTCAAAAGTTGCCGAGACTTTAACGAGACGCGAGGAAGGTCGGCTTTTTAAGAAATGATAACGTTTTAGATGGATAATTTTATGCTAGTCTTATTTCCCATCTAATTAAAGTTAGTAAATGTGACCATCCTGTTTGGGTACTTACTAACTAGACTTAGTGGCATATTAGAAATTTATGCTAAAAATCTATCAAGTATGTATCTAATACTTAAAATACGAATATTTTTTTTTGTCATAGTACTTAGATACTTAGTTGTTGTTTAATATACCTGGGGATCGAACTCAGAACCACCTAAGCAGTGTAACTAACATGTTCACCCATGCCATGTTATACGCCACGAAGGTCGACGAAAATTCACTACCCGTTTTTATTCAAATATTTTTTTCGAAAGAGACTTTAAAACAGGACTAAGCAAATTGTTAAATGAAACTGAACAAAGTTTTAGGCATTTGCTAATTCTATTGAGAGTTCTTTTTCGGGGAATTGTTAAATAGGACTTAAGAAGTCTAATCAGCGAGGAAACCAAATCAGCGGACCGTTTTTGTTAAAATGTTGGGAGAAATCCCAGGTAAATAAATGGATTTAAGTTAACGAGACATGTTAATTATTTACTTATTAGGTCTGAGGTATGTACGCTTCAAAGAGCTATACACTCGAGTCCTATAAACTGATTGTACCAAGTCACTTCATATTCATCTTCTATTATTTAAGTCGAAGCAATAACATAGGCCTGTTTATCATATTAGGCGTTATATAATTCAAACGAAAGATAAATTGGGCAAGTTAAATATACCTCTATAAATAACAACAAAATAATGCGTCATATATAAAATATGAAAATTATTAATTAATGCCTTTTTAAGTTACTGCCCTGTGTAACAACAAAATCTAAATAAGAAAACTTTGAAGTTATGCTTTGTTTAATTTTTATAATATTTATACTATAAAAATAATAAAAATATGCTGAGGGCCTTTATCTGGGTCAAAAGAAAAGCATTTGCCATACAGCGTGGCAATGCTGCCTGCCTTCTGGGCACATTATCAGGGGCAACGTTTGCCAGAGCTTTTTTTTAATAAGTAATTTAAGTTATTAGTTTAGTTTTCTTGTTTATTTTATTAATTTATTTGTTTGTTGAAAATCTAAACAAAAGTTTGTTTAACTATTCCATAAAGATATCATATTTCACTTTGATTCAGGTGAACACAATATTTTATTTAGACATCGCGTAACCGGAAGTTTCAGTACACATGAACACCGGAGGTCGAACCCTCCAAACAGAAGCTACACTGCAGTGTAATCAAACATCGCCACCGGCGCACAAATATGGAGATGGCTGTTGTCAGCCCGCGGCTCAGGCGATATTAAACCGCATGAGATGCAGTTATTGACGCAAATCGGCGCTGTTATTAGTACCAGTGTTTGGGCGCTGTAAACCAATTTACGCTTGTTTGGCGGAAATATGAGATGTTATATTTCTCCATAGTGGTATTTACATTTTATAGTAGTATCCAAATTCAAATTATATTTTACACTACTAAATAGAAATAGGTATACAGGAAAATTCTCATATCTTCTTGAACGCTTCTCGTTGGAGTTGTGACTGGCACACACCACAACGATAGTATCAGGTATTTCTGAAAGAATCCTTAAAATAATTGATAATATAAGAACGTAATTAAAAAGGTAGATTACAACGGAATTGCCTTAAACGACCACGAAGGCCCTCGTTTGAGATTCCCGTTGCAATTTGAGAACGTAATTGATTGAAAAAGCCATTGTAGAGCAGGGTGGAGGCCGGCTCCGAGGCTCGCAGCGCCTAGGAAACCTATTTTCAACGCGGGAATCAGCGAAAACATAGATACAAGGTTAGATACATACAAGGTAGGTAGTTAAGCGAAACACAAGACGTGTAGTTTTCAAGCCACCGCTCGCAACCCGAGTCCCGAAATCGTCACTATATTACGCAGAAAATTTTAAAAATAGTCAACCTTTTCAAAAAAAAACAACATGAATAAAAAAACAGCGTCAAAGGGAACGGATTCTCCTAGACAATAACAACCATAATCAATAAGGAAGTTAAGTTGAGATCTGTAGCGCAAACGAGTAGTCAAGCCCACTCGTTGCAAATCCTTCGCGTAAGAGCTATTCGAAAATGCGCCACTTTGGAAACGCTTACAACAAATAGATTATATATTGTAAGACTCCCGCCTTCAAAAGTCAGTCTCCAGAACCCTTCGCCCTCGACCCTCCGCGTTTGTATTTAATTTCTACCTTTCACGGCATGCAGTCAAGCGAACCCTCTAGTGAATTCCTGGAAATACAAACCTGTAACACCTGATACAAAATCATTTTTTTCTTGGTACCCACTCAGTTTTTACGAATTTTGAGAACATGAGCTTTTTGTGAAATGCATATCTTTTAAAGAATAAATACTTCATATTATTATTTATAGGTTTTATTAAAACAAACTTGTCATTCAATCTTTGGATAACAATAAGCACATGAAGAAATACCATATAAAGGGAACCCAGCGCGAAAGCCTTCCTGATAACCTCCACCTGATCACCGCCGCTGGTGACAAAGGCTAGCTGCTTCTTTGCTCAACGAATTATATATAGCAAAGCTATTCAGAAAGCAAACGCAGCCAGCATTCTTTGCACCGCATGCCTCACGGACAAATTCTTTTGAGATTTCTAAATTAATACTTTAGACTGGATTTCATTTTAAAGTTTAGTATTTGTTGAATTTTTACTTCACAATACAAAATAGATTAAACTTATCTTACATTAAGCTATATAAGTCGTAGGTACCACGGAAGAAAACTACGAGATCTAGCGGGTTGCACATAAAATTGCAAAGCCATTCATCCGCGATTGTAAAGCGATCAACGATCCCAGCATCAAATGGAATCTTTCGCTAAAGCTGTAAAAAGATCTTTCACGAGTCACGATCGATTCATCGTTTAATCGGTGCCGTCAGGACGAACGGATTACGTCGGCACCGCGATTGCCTGACAGTTGCCGAATTGGCTTTTTCCAAAGTCAATGAAGACTAACTACCGTTCAAATAGCGTCGGTTGCTAGCCATTATACAAGTGGAACTTTATTTCGCTCAGCTGTGCTACGATTTCAAGTACCTAGGAAGGTTCTATATTTTATAGAGGTACATAGATAAATATATAGATAGGTGAATACTTAGTATAATCATTGCTACATCAAAGAAGTAAATACAAAAACAAGGTACCTATTATTCAATTCCTAATATGTTAACAGAATAACAGGTCTTGTATACTTGTAGTTCAAAAGTATACAACATGTACGTACGTACTTACCTCACTAAATATACAGGTCGTTGCGACCATGTTGCGACTGTATAATATAAGTAGCTATGTGAACATCGACACGCAAAAAAAACATTATGTCATTATATCTCCTATGTGGTAGATAAAGCCCAAATACGCAAGACCCAAAGGCCATGTTATGCAATATAGTGACAGTGGGAAACGGGAATACATTACACATTTTACAACAGTATTTACCTCAATTTTTACATCGACTTCTATGATCGGCGTGGGATGAGAAACAACATTCTACATTATTTTCTTCATGATAGAAGTAGGCAATATCATTTTTTGCTTAATACCAGCCACAGGAAGTTTACTGCTGAACATAGGCCTAGCGTCCAGATCACGTTTGGATATTATATGTGTTACAATTACAAGCCATTGCAATTCACGTGACCTAAATCATACTCGTACACAACGTACGGCGAGCATCCTGCCGGAAAAGCGCAAGGAGTACTATAACTGGACGAGCGGCAAGGTCAGACTCTCGAGTGTGCACGCGTGCACTGCAGCTGGGAGGAAATCGCTGGAGGGAACCGCCACTTTGTCACAGAATAATAATTCTCACGTACAGAAGTCTCACTCGGCAAAGAAATTCAAAGAAATATCGGGTAAGTAATATAAGACAGAACAACAATATATATATTATTTTGAATAAATACCAACGAAATGTATAATTTTGGTCGGTATAATTATCAATAAAGATAAAAATCATAAATCATACTTTTCTAACCCATAAAATCGTTTAAATAATAATTATTTAACCTAACAAACCTTTCGTATACATTTAAAGTCGTATAAAATTCTCGAAATCTATTTACGTTACGTATAATAAACTTTCTATAGATATATTATTAAGCATAATAATCATTGCGTATATGAATCGATTAGTAGAAGATTCTTTATATATAATCATCATTAGATATAACAAACTTTTGATATAGCGCCTGGCAGTATGTTGCGGATAATTTTATTAAGACAAGCCAATGCAGGAGGGTTGAAAATAATATATTAATATGTCGCAATCACATAATGTAATTACTGATTACGTATTAACATTAATAGATAATTTCCTTCCTCAAATTTTCGTTTGTTAGTCATAAATAAAAAATAAGTGCGAAACGTTTAAAAGTACGAAATAGTGTTATTTGTGAATGGTTACTCTTACAATGAAAATATACAAAACAATAATAAGTGAAATTAAATCTTTATCATACATATAATAAAACAGTAAAAAAGTGTCTGTACATTAGATATATTTCAAAAAAAATATTAGGTCGAAGGAGATATAGTAATGGAGTAAGAATTAAAAAAAAAGTCTGTCTGTTTGTCTATGTGTCTGTTTCTCTGTTATTACACGCTAATCTCCGGATATGCTGGACGGATTCAAATTAAACTTTTTTAGTTATATAGCTGTAAGCCTGGGCAACATACAGGGTATAAATAATTTTGGAAGAACACCTGATGCAGAACTTTACTGGTCTAGCTAAACTATAAGAGATATAAAAATGGTGCCTTAGTAAAAGTTGTTCAGCCTGATGGGCATTTTTAAGAGACATAAAGTCCACGCGAGCGAAGTCGCGGACTTCGGTTCGTAAAAAATAAGTTAGTTATTTTTTTATTTCTTTCATACCTTGGGCCTGGGGCGAAAAATTTGGTTACACATTCAAAATGTGCGCGCATTTTGTATGTGTAACCAAATTTTTCATACCTTGGGGCTTAGGCGAAAAATTTGGTTACACGTACAAAATGCGCGCGCATTTTGTACGTGTAACCAAATTTTTCATATCTTGGGGCTTGGGCGGAAAATTTTGGTTACACATACAAAATGCGCGCGCATTTTGTATGTGTAATATTACCATTTATTACAACATTATTACCAAAGAACCATTAAATATGTTCATGCTGACCTTCAGTAATAAAGAGGAAATTGCCAAAATATATAAAATAAAATATATACTGGGGTGTTTGGTGGAGATACAACCCCTGAAATCATCGAAACTTGTTCCTCAATGTAAAAGGTGTCAAGCTTATGGGCATACACAAATGTATTGTGCTAAAGAGCCAAGGTGTGTAAAATGCACGGGAAAGCACTTAACTAAAGACTGTAAAAAAGCAGCTACCGAGAAACCAAAGTGCGTACACTGCGGAAAAGATCATCCGGCTAACTACAGAGGGTGTATGATAGCCAAAGAAATGCAGAAATTAAGAAATAAGACTTCTAAGAAACATATAGACAGTCACGATAAGGAAGCTCCAACCAATCCGCAGCGAGCAAATAATAAGCCTGTCTCGACTGTAAGTACTCGTACAAACGTTTCTTATGCTCAGACTGCCGCGAAAAATTCAATGAGCTCCCAACGCAAAGAGCAAGCCACCCCTAGTGAAAATAAGTTAGATGAAATACTTAAACTTATGACTTCATTTGATGAACGTCTAAAAAAAATTGAAAATAGCACCAAGATCGCTATTCCTAAAAATAAACCATGAACAATCTTAAAATTATGGCGTGGAATTGCAATGGGCTACTTAAACACAAAAATGAACTGCAAGTAGTCCTAGATATGGAAGATATTGATGTGTGTCTAGTTTCCGAAACACATTTTACTAAACAATCATATATTACATTTAAAGGCTATAAGGTTTACTATGCACTGCATCCTGCAAATAAAGGAAGAGGCGGCAGTGCTGTGATCATCAAGGAAAATATTCAACACCAAGAATACCTTAAACATGAAATACCACAAGTTCAATGCACTGCAGTTCGACTAAATACCAAAAACTACCTGCTTACAGTGGCAGCAATATACTGTCCACCTCAGCACAAAATGAATAAAGATTTGTATTTACATATTTTACACACGCTTGGCGATAGATTTATACTAGGTGGAGACTTCAATGCGAAAAACACATATTGGGGCTCTCGACTGACTAACACAAAAGGAAGAAGGCTGATGCATGCCATCAAAGAACTACACTGTGATGTTGCATCAACAGGATATCCAACATACTGGCCAACGGACCCACTAAAAATACCAGATCTTATAGACTTTTTCATTTACAAAAATGTGTCATCTAATTTTATGAGAACAGATCAAAGCTATGATATGAACTCGGACCACTCAGCTATATACCTAGAAATAAGTGAGAAAGTTCTAAGTAAGGAAACAAATTTATCTCTAGTCAATAAACATACTGATTGGCAGAGTTTTCAAATTCAATTGGATAGAAATATCGATCTTAGAGTACCATTAAAGACCCCCGAGGAGCTGAATATAGATCTTGAAAAGTTCGTTACTCTTATACAACGGACTGCATGGAACAACACTCCTAAATTAAAGCAAAAAATTGTCAGAAATGTATATCCAATAGAAATTAGAGAACTCATAACAGAAAAACGAAAGCAAAGGAAATTATGGCACCAAACTAGGTCACCAGAAGACAAGAGAAAATTAAATAACCTCAACAAAAAACTTAAACGAGTAATCCAGAACCATGTTGATGAGTGTACAAGCACGTATCTCCAAAAGCTTACTAGTGACCGTAGCACAGACTATTCACTCTGGAAGGCTACAAAATATTTGAAACGCCCCATCAACCACATCCCTCCCTTAAGAATGGGATTTGGAAGGTGGGCAGTTACTAATGAACAAAAAGCTGCCAAGTTTGCTGATCATCTGGAGGATATTTTTAAACCAAATGAAAGTCAGGAAGTAAATTGTGAGACAGACACTGAGGTAATCAGCGATATCAACGATGACCAACATGAAGCTTGTGACACCGAAAGAAGTCTTACGCGAAATAAAACAACACATAAATCCAAAAAAATCGCCTGGCTTTGATCTGATATCAGGGGAAATATTACACAACCTTCCCAAAAAAGCTATAGTTAAGCTAACAAATCTGATAAATGCTGCATTGAGACTTAGATATGTACCAGACTTGTGGAAAATAGCTGAAGTTATAATGATAGCAAAACCTGGAAAACCACCAAATGAAACAACGTCGTACAGGCCAATCTCCTTGCTGCCCGTAATGTCAAAACTGTTCGAAAAACTGTTGCTTAAAAGGCTAAAATCTATCATAGAAACGAGAAACCTTATTCCTGAACATCAGTTTGGCTTTAGAGAAAATCACTCTACAATTGATCAAGTACATAGGATTACTAACATCATTGAACAATCTCTAGAAAATAAAAAAGTTTGTTCAACTATCTTTCTAGATGTAGCACAAGCTTTTGACAAGGTATGGCACGAAGGCCTTATTTTGAAACTCAAAAAAATGCTTCCCAAAATCTTTGTAGACATAATTACTTCTTATATAAGTGATAGAGCCTTTAGAGTGCGACAAGATCATGCATACTCTGAAGTTAAGGAAATAAAAGCTGGAGTACCTCAAGGAAGTGTATTAGGTCCGGTCCTGTACCTATTATACACCTGTGACATTCCTGAACTAGAAGAAAACACGATTGCGACCTTCGCTGATGACACGGCTATTATGGCAGTCGGAAACAGTCATGTTGCATGTCACCGCTGTTAATAAAGTTCATAACTGGACAAAGAAATGGCGAATAAAGCTAAACGAATCGAAGTCTGTCCACGTCAACTTCACTAATAAATGTGATGACTACTGTCCCGTCTACATAAATGGACAGCAGGTGCCATATGAAAACACTGCTAAGTACCTAGGTATGACACTCGACGCGAAGCTTCGCTGGAAAGCTCACGTCAAAAAGAAAAGAGAGGAACTTGACATAAGGTTCCAAAAGATGTACTGGCTGCTTGGAAGGAACTCTGCGTTGTCAGTAAATAACAAAATACTACTTTACAAACAAGTCCTCATGCCAGTATGGACTTATGGTATACAGCTATGGGGCTGTACCAAACAAAGTAATATTGAAATAATTCAACGCTTCCAAAATAACGTACTGAAGGCCATTGTGAATGCGCCCTGGTATATAAGAATCGACGATCTACACCGGGACCTTAACATGCAGACCGTCGATAAAGTTATCAAGAAATACGCCGAAGCACATGAGTATAGACTGCTTCACCATGTGAATGTCGAGGCGATCCAGCTCCTCGACAACACGGACATAGTGCGAAGTCTCAAAAGAACAAAACCGTTTGAACTAGTGTAGTTTTAAAAAATACATTGATATTATAGTGCAGTGATGTGCCAGCAGAGACACAAGAACAAAGTGCCTTCCCCTTAATAGAGACAGTAAGAAAAGTGCCAATGGACACATTCTTAGACAATAACGTATAAAACTAGGTCAATGTTAAATTACTTATTAGCCTGAGTTTAGGCTAGATTGTAATATTATTAGCGTACTTAATTATTTTAGTTAATTAGGAACGTTAAGAAAGGAAAAAAAAAAAATTTGTATGTGTAACCAAAATTTTCATACCTTGAGGCTTGGGTAAAATTGTTTTCATAGCTTGGCTATTGGCAAGATGTTTTTGTTAATAAAAAAATTGGTTAGTTTTTGTAGCCTTGATGATATGACTTCTTTTTTTACTATTTTCTAGTCAGATTTTTTTACTAATTTAATCGTTTACTGACAAATAAACTTTGCACCTTTATAAACCTATCCTATACCTTGAGTTTTTTTTAAAAGAAAATAAAAGTTTATGAGATTTCCCAAATTTGAATTATTTTCGTCTGCCTGTCTATACTTTTTAGATGGTATGGTTTTTAAGTCATATATCTTCTAAACAATATGATTTTGATAGTTATATGTTTTGAATGATATGTCTTTTCAACAATATACTTTTTGAATGATATACTTTTTGTCCTGTATACCGCACAAGTTGTATAACAGGTGATGTTTAGTGTACATAAACGTTATATAAATGATTTTATGCTTTTTAAAATGAAAATGTAATAAATATTATAGCTATTAAAAATATATACCTTAATGATTATGTCAAATTAACATTATATCTTATGAACGTTATTAAAATGTAAATATATAAAATGTAATTATATCAAGCAATACGCACCCAGAAATATCTACTCAATGTCGGTAGCGATATGGTTTAGTTTAACTCGCATCAGAACTCAGCACCTTTTCGTTTAGATACCTAGAAATCCGTTGCAAGCCAATTTCATTCTTATTACTCTAGATAAACGATTCATGTCACTGAATTTCCCACTCCGGATTAGGCGCCGCGTGCATGGTAATAATGGAGGTATTTTCGATACCTTAACGGTCGGGGAGTAACACAGGCTTGACTTTGTGCTCTCCTCGCGCCGAATGTACCTAAGGGAATAATGCATATGAATCATTAAAACTTTAATACATAAAAGCTAATTATAGTCATATTTTCTTACATGTGTTGAAGTGGATAATAGTTTGAGACTGTCAAAAAACAATGAAGCAGACCAGGAACTCCAACCTGCCACATAAGAGAGAAGTCCGTAATCTATCTGTCTGGACTCGAAACTCGGTGATAAAATGGTGTATCTGTAGGTCCAATGTGACAGAGGTCGTGGCTCGTAAGAGAACACAAATCAAAGCGCCGCCTCACCCACGCCCGCAGTGGAACGAATGGGCTCCAAATGTCATGTTGCTATGAATTGATAAGCATGTAGCGGGCAGGCTCTGGAGGATAGCGGCCCTTGGAACGAAGGCATTTATCACTTTTCCTGGCAGCTGTCTGTGTATACTGTTACTGCCTGGATGGGTAGAGCGTTTACTGACATATAAGTAGATTTGATGTAGGACATAAGTTTACATACGCATAACATAAATCTACATTTATAATAAATAGCCTGTTTTACTCGTAATAATTTAAAGGTTGGAAGTAGGAAAAAATAAGAGCGCGGCGCAAAAGTAACCTTGAACATATTTTTGATATAAAAAATATGTCGGAATATAGAATATCGAATATCGGTAGCAGTGACAAGGAAATTGGCCTTTTACCAATGAATAGGTACGCCTGTCATTTTTCTCATCACGGTATCGTCGGCAGTAAGAACTCTTTTTTGCGCTTATTGGATATTAACGTTCTAAAGTTTTTTGTGTATCGATAGGCTTGGTTAGGTAATGTAGGAATTACAAACAATAAAATCTAATCTAATGTTTGTAACATCAAGTTTACTTTTTTTTATATATTTGTTGTTTTATCTTTCTTATTCAAATAAAATTCAGCGGATTAGCTCGTTGCAATGGCAGTGGGCGGGACACATAGCGCGACGAACCGATGGCCGATGGGGCAAAAAGGTTCTCGAATGGCGACCACGTACAGGCAAGCGAAGTGTAGGACGCCCACCCACAAGGTGGTTTGACGATCTAACCAAGGTCGCTGGAAGGCGTTGGATGCAAGCCGCTCTAGATCGGTCATTTTGAAAATCTTGGGGAGAGGCCTATTTCCAGCAGTGGACGTTATGCGGCTGAAATAAAACTAATTTTGACCTATCCACTCTTGGAGTTACAGGCTGGGACCAAAAGACATGAGTCAGTTTGAGTGACTTTATACATTTTGCGTTTCTTTTTGAAGTTCGGAATTGTATAAAAATAAAACTGAATTGAACAGTAAAAAGATTACCTATAAATTCATTCATTGAAAATGAGGTTATGATGAGATAATGTCACAAATTCGCTTCATTTCATCAAAACAGAAATTACACAATATTATTAAAATATAAATTTGTGTGTCGGCCTCGTTCCATTAAAAGCTAAGTATCTGAAGCTATCTGTATTGAACTATGTTTTTTATAGATTGAGAGAGCGCGAATTTTCTCCCTTTCAATGCGGGCAATAATGCTTTCATATGTCCGACTGTTCTCCATAACAGTTCGCGTTTTTCAACCGCGATTCTCGTGAAATGTTGTGAGTGATTTTTAATAATTAAGTATGTGGAATTTTAAACGATTTACTTTTGAAAAAATTTAAAAATGGCGGAGTTGTTGTGTTTCAAAACGTTAAACTTTTTTATCAGAACAACTTTTTCATTCGGTTAACTGCAGATCGCGGATGTGAAGCAGGCTCACGAGGTTTTTAGAGCTATCTTCTAGTATGAATGGATCATGGTTTTTTTTTTAATATACCTAGATAAAACTATACATACCTATTCTTTAAAAACGACAGCCAAATACCTACTTAAAAACTTCTCTTTTATTTTGGTTTGGAGCACTGTGACACAGGCCCCTGCTTACATCTGGCTCAAGTCTCCCTAAATCTGTACTTAGAATTAAAAACTGTATTTTAAGTAATTAGATTGTTTATAGAAAATAAATTATTTCTACTTTAAAGCTATTTTTTTTCTTCCATACCAAACCATCTGAACTGTAAATCGGTCGTGTCAATAATTCAAACAATTACAAGCAAGACTACAAGGCCGCAGTGTAGCGCATGCAAATATATTTGCGGATAAGGTCAGAGGGGGCGAAGTGGGTCGGCGCAATAAATAAACGCATGTTCCGGCGCACCGGAGTTCACGGCCGGCTATCGCTGGCGCTCGGAGATAATCGCTTGGGTCAGTACTCAACTCAGACAGAGAGGAAAAATGCCCGAGCAATTTATTAACTCAATTGAAAATAAGACCACATTACCAATTACCATAGCCTTTTGCAACGAGCATTTTGTCATGTTTGAACGTTTAGATTATGGCAATACAGTCTTATTTTCTGCCTGAACTGACCTTTTTGCAGAGAATTGCTTGGCAACAAACAGAGTTTAATGGTTAAGTATTATTTGATGTTTTGAATCAGTAACCTATACAAATGATTGTCAAAATACACTGAAACTATTTTGAAGACGGATTCAGTCTATGGTAGGTATCTATTGATAGTCCTTTAGGTTTGTCGGTCTAGATACACAACAAACTTCCACAACATGTAAAAATGCAACTAATAAAAACCATTTATTAAATACATACATACATACATACTATCACGTCTTTATCCCTAATGGGGTAGACAGAGCATTTTGGGTCTTGCGGTTCTATGCAGAGCCCAGGGCCGCAAGACCCAAAAGCCACTTTTAGCGTCATGGTGGGCGAGAAGATGGAAAAGCAATCAATACAGTCATGGGTTGCTAGCCGCATCGCCTGTTAACATGATTTGCATTTTTGCCCAATCCCTCGATCGGCTTTTACGATCTGCGTGGAAAGAGAAGCAGCTGGTACATTCTAAGTTTTTTTTTATTTCTCCCAGACCAGCATTGGATTTATTAAATAAATTAAGCAAAATCTGCTTTCCAAATGTTATTATACTCTGTGTCTTTTGTCTCTGCTTTGGAGCGCCCAACAGGGTCCTTGAATAAGTGTGGAAACACACCCTGCCACGGTTCATTTACTTATTTATCAACTAACCATGTTATGTATAGAGTAACAAAATTTTGAGGGAAATAAACTAACAAATTTTTTGGCATCGCGCATGAGTGGATCAATCAAGTAAACCCTTTTCTTTTGCGTATAAACGGAAACATTAATTATTATCACTTTTCATTTTTGAATAGCCTTTACAGTCCCACTAAGATGGGCTTATTCAAATAAATATGGCTTACTAAAATCCAACACAAGAAAACATGCGTAGGTTCGTATCTATCTACGTTTCACACATAGTGCATATGGAACAGGATAAGTGTATATCGGGATTTGGGGATAAGAAAGGGATTTCAGCCGAATCGGTTTAGTAGTTGCTAGCAATATCTCGAGAGGACCAATTCCACGTTTCACTAATAGGGGCTTACGATGCTGCGAAAGCAATATTCATGGAAGTTGTTCCACATTTCAGCTTTTTATTCGAGTTACTTATATAGTCATATCTCAATAGTACAATGATTTGGACCAAATCCTATCACTATCAATCTATATATATAATAATAATAATTCTTATATATATAAATATATTTATATATAAGAATTATTTAATAAGATATAAAAGCTTATACTATACTACCTACTTACATACAAACGCATTACATAAAATAGGAAAATTCAAAATAGATTTTGTTTCAATTCGAAGTTAAATGGAAGTTACAAATTGTGAATTTTGACATTCACTCTATAACAAAAATGATAGAACAGTCCGGCGCTAGCTCGTTATTAAAAACTATCGCTGTTAAAAAGTGAACCCGTTAAATTTTATTTCCAACGGCTTCGTGTCGTCCTGTGATACGGCGGCGAAATACAAAAGCTTTCATACAAACTACGACAATATCCCGCCAACTAGCGTACTCATATTTCCTGCATATTCACGTAAGTGGATTTTCACACGCGTTTTGCGTTTCATACGAGTTTTTATCCGTTCACGAGCTCATAACATTCTGAGAGTAATCCTTTCCACATTATTCTGTAGGTAGATTTTGTGTTACAATATCGTTTCAATATTACGGTCGCTGCCGCCGGTGTTACGACTCTCTATATTGTGTAGATACTATTTCTGTATCCTTCTAGCCTTTTATTTAAGTTTGTATTACTTAGGTACCTATGTAAAGAGAAAACTATTTTTGGTATGACAACTAGTTATACCTAAGGAGCCGATTATAAGTATCAACTTAGTTTAATGGATGACCATTTGAGAAAATTTTACATAACAATATAGGTACCTGCTTTATTTATGACTTGTTTGCTCATAATATGTAACTACTTATCTGATTAAGTGTATCGTAAACAGATCTTTCGAAACTCTTCAATGCTGGTATGAGAAAGAAAGAAACACAGAATTACCAGCTGCTTCTTCTTGCCGTACAGATCTTAAAAGCCGTTCATGGGAATGGGCAAGAATCGTATCATGTCATATTAGATAAAATGCGATTTGCCCAGCATCCATCAACCTTCTGATTACATTTTCCATGTTCACGACTGCCACCACGCTAAAATTTTTAGGTCTATCGGACCCAAGCTCTGTCTGCCTAGTTAGGAATTGAGACGATAATTTATCAGTACCTTTAAACATTATAATGTCTTACTTTTTTATTTTATTTTGGCAACCTAAAGTCATGTACTTATGTTAATACTTATTTACGTCTTAATTTTATAAACGTATCTTTTTGTCCCCTGCGAAAAAACCCTTCCTTTTTTGAAGTCCGTTAAAATTCCAAATATGTTCTATTCGATTAGCGTGCAAACACTCAACTATTACCAAACTACCATCATCATCGCTCATGTTATTGTAGCAATCTAAAAGGCTGCAGTTGATGGGGGTTGCGGGCCGGAACACAAATCTATACAAATAGTGTCATTTATCCCGGACACCGGGGACACCTGGAGGTGCGTCAAATGAAGACGGAGAGCGGCACCCCGCCGACTTGCAATAAATCACAGTTCAACTCCTTCTTACAAACTAGATAAAGTACAGTTTAGTCTGTCATACATACATACAAACATACTATCACGTCTTTATCCCTAATGGGGCAGACAGAGCATTTTGGTTCTTGCGGCTCTATGCAGAACCTGTAGCATAACATATCTTAGCCTTTCATTCAAAGTATATGCGACCAAGTTTAATTGTTCTATTCAAAGTTTTGTTTAATTTTATCGGACAGACCAAAAATACATAAAAATAGCATAATAAAATTAATCCAGCTACGTGTCTCATTGTTGGTCTAAGGATTTTCTCATTCAATGGTGTGGGAAATGGGATATTGGTTTCTATACTTTGGATAGTTTATGTCTTTTGTGAGTTATGAACTACAAACGTGGGTACAAACTTACATCAATGAAACAGAGTTAAAATAGAGCGTACAGTGAGAACGGCACAGCGTATCACTAATGAAATATGCTACCGGTATCGTATGATCTTGTAACTGCATGAATACCACGTGTATAATCTTATGGCTTTAACTAAGGATCTTTTCTTCTGAAAAAAATAAAATTTAGTTTTTCAAATAAATGGGGCACATCTTGTTTCCGTGAATTAAAAAAAAACAAAGTAATGCCCCCAAAAAGGTTCTTACTCAGTTTTTAAGTAGATATTATTTTATAAAATCGTTATGAAATAATAATGCTTTAAGGTACTCTTCCGTGAACCGTAAAATTATTTTTCTGAAAATCTAATTTTATTTGAAGGGTATAAATCAAAGGTTTCATAAACAATTCTCTGAATTACCTAATATTGAACTAGCTCAATTTTAATTCTTTGTCTAATCACAAGTTAATTACAAAACAGATTACTAAATTAATTCCAGACATAAATATATACAAAATAAACAAATACAGGACATAATAATATCTAATAATATTGAAATTATGTTAAACTAAAAGCTATTCTATAAATTAAAACTATTACTAAAAATAAAAACATCAATTTATATAAAAAATCGTTCCCAGATCGCCACCGTCAACAGGCAGAGTCCCCAAGAGGCTGGCGGCATTTCCGCGTTGATACATACAAATAAAACAATAAATTCAACTAAAAAACTAAATTGAAATTAAACAGAAATACTGAATAAGAACAGAAATAAAAAGAATAAATAAATATAAACTAATCGAAGAGCCCGCTTTGGAGAGGACTTCGAAAAAGTGTCCACAATGCCAGCAGCGTCGCGAAACTCCGCGATTTTGGAAATCAAAATGATACCCATTATAATGTTTCACTAAAAATAGACCCCTAGTCTATACAATCAATTTTGATAAAATTTTAATGTGAACAACTGACAAGTATTTTTCCAAATATTTTTTTTCAATTTCAGGCATCTTCGAATAATCGGTTAACATACATTAAAAAAAATAAAGATTGAATTAAAAACCTTCTCCTTTTTGAAAGTCAGTTAAAAGTAATTTAAAATAAGTTCTTGTTAATGTTAGTATATTTTCTCATATTGATCTGAGATTTAAGTATTGAAATTGGCTGCAACCTAATTTATAAACCTTTTTTGAATTGCATTACTTTTTTCTCTGCTCGTATGTTATATTTACTATTACTTCTAGATGTCATCTTCAACGTTGGAGATTTGTTATCCTCAATAAGTTTCATATCGTTTCTACATCAACGTGCAGTCAACATCAAAGATCCTAGACTCAAACAATCGTATCAAAATTTAAATTTGCATGTCAGTCGGCGCTCCGACTGGCTCCGACCATCCAGGGAATAAAACTACAGTACAAAGACAGCCGGAACAGTGACTAATGCCTTCGTTCCAAGGGCCGCTATCCTCCGGAGCCTGCCCGCTACATGCTTATCAATTCATAGCAACATGACATTTGGAGCCCATTCGTTCCACTGCGGGCGTGGGTGAGGCGGCGCTTTGATTTGTATCCTCTTACGAGCCCCGACCTCTGTCACATTGGACCTACAGATACACCATTTTATCACCGAGTGTCGAGTCCAGACACAGGACATTAGGGACTTATCTTTTATGTATGATATTCACGGATCCTTTTGCTTATAAACTTTGAGATACTTATAACATTATGTAATCAAAGTTATGATTGTAGTTTAAAAAAAGGTAATCACGAAACAATTAAAATTTAGTTCTTCTATACAGTTTAGGTATCTCACGAATGCTCGTAATCCTTGATTGTGGTTGTAAAGTAACTAAGCGTTAACAAGGTCATTATAATAAACAAAATATAATTGTATTGCAATCGGTTAGTACATTAAAGTTTTTACATTGCCTTATTTCGAGTAGTTGGAGGATTAGTATGGTAAAATAAAACACTATCTAACAGCAAATACGTATCTAATAATATAATTGTATTGTACATATTGAGAAAAAAGAAAAATCGCCCATGAACAAATTTATAATGAAGTAATAAATAGATAAATGTTAATCCTGGAAATAAAACATCAGGAATCCAACATGTAATTTATCCGAAAGCTCAGGCAATAAATACAATTGTGAACACCAACCAACATGTGTCATAAAACTTGACGTCCCATTTGAGCTACCGTATTAATTTGCTCGGAAGTAATTAATTGTGAGCTCAAATATTACTCGTGCCTGGTTTAAGTAGTACTCTACTATTTTACGAGTATGATAAGAAAAAATACACAGACATATATATTACAAAGTATTAAATAAAATACGATAGAGCTTACTTGGATTGGATAAGTAAAGTTAAGGCAAAATTAGAACAATAACCTTCTAAATTTTGTACAAAAACGTTGCTATTACTTTAATTTTATTTTGCTTTGTCCCACCAGCGGTAAAAAGTCAGTTTTAAAAAGCTTTTCGATACAGTTCACAGAGCAGGGTACTTCACTTTCATTTACGCCGTGTGTGAAATTGCATTGCAGTGAAATTGCGTACCTCAATATGCAGTTGTATTTTGGTTGTAGCCGTTGTGGTTTCAGATGTATTATTGCTATTAGATATCATAGATTGGAACAATAAAATAAACAAGGAAATTAACGAAAACTAAACTAATAAGTTGAATTTACTTACTTATTAATAAAAAAGGCCTGGCGAATCGCTTCCCCGTGGTAACGTGCCCAGAAGGCTGGTAGCATTTCCACGTTGTATGGCAATGCTGCCAGATATTATATTTTTTAAATCAAATATTAATAGAGTTATGTAATAAGAATAACACTTTCACCGCCGCATTATCATCCATAATCTCTTCTTAAATCAGTCATATAGTTAGTAATCAGGGAGTGGACTTTAAAGAATTGGTAAAAAAAATCGGCGATCAATCTGTAGCTTTGTACTATAAAACTAGTTGAAAGAGTCCAGATTTATTTCAAGAATACAGCCATTAGAAACAAAAAGGCATAAATCTGTCTACAACTATTACTCGAACTTTTAAAGGTGTATAGATATGCATAACTCCGTTGCACTCGGCTCGAGGACAGCACTAAGTGGCGGCTTCCTCGCAACTGCATAAGTGCACGCGCATTCCCGGCAGTCTGACCTTGCTGCTCTTCCGGCAGGATGCTGCCCGTACGACGAGTCAGAATTAGGTTACGTGCGTAGAAATAGTTGCAATAGTGGAGTATAGTAGTCTAATATAACATACTTCCTGGTGCCCGCGACTTCATCTGCGCAGGATAACACAATATCTTTACAAATTGTAGCGAGTTATGTGTTAATCTGATGTATAAGCTATATTATTGTAAAGTTTCATTAAAATCCATTCAATAGTATTTACGTGAAAGAGTAACATACATCCATCCATCCATACTTACAAAATTTCGCATTTATAATTTTAGGTCAAAGTTTAAGTTAAAGTCCGAAGACTTTTACTAACTTATGGAAGCCCTTGTGTGACAAAGGTCTTTCCCATCTCTTTTACTTGATGTTCACGAAAGCGAGTCTCCTCGGTTATCCTTTTAAACTAACTTACAAAAAGGAGGAGGTTATCAATTCGTCACGATCTTTTTTTATGTATATTTACCGATTATTCGAAGACTCCTGAACCGATTCGGAAAATTATTTTTTTGGTTTGAAAGAATATTCTTTCGAGGTCATCTCACAGAAATTTTAGATGTGTAGTGAAGTTGGTTTTTAAATTTTGAAAAATTATTAGAATACGTCGTGATCGTCTCGCTAGCGTTTTTCTGATCTGCATACATAGTCCAAAGTTCCGTATTTTATTTTAACGGAAACCGTTTGCATTAAAATTACCGTCAGATTAATATAACTACTATTTTAAGTAGTCAAGTTTAATGTATGTGGGTAATACAATATATGGAGATCCATGTAGATTGAATAAAATTTATAGGCCAATAAATCTAGTAGAAATTGTGTCATTTAATATTCTGAAATAAAACAGATATTTATCAACTGTACAAAAGATACGCTGTTATATTCATCAGAATTCCATGAAAGCTTTATCGGGGTGAATATAATAAAATATTTATCGTTCTAAATCAGCGGAGTACGGCTTTCGGTTCGACTGACACCTGCCAGCCGGGAGGTGTTCGGGGAAAACCGCGAGAACCATGTTATACTTTCACAAAGTAACTTGTGCATTGTTAATTTTATGGACGCAATATTCTTGACCAAAAATATCGGAGTTTGTTTTCTGTTTTTGTATATAATAGAAAATTAAATTCATAAAATGCACAAACAATTTGTTTCATTTTACATTGTCTACATCTACTTACGTATCTACTCAAATTTTTTGAAGTGAAAACTTCTTTAGCCGCGTTGTGCACTTTTTTTGGAATGGGTAAAAAGTTTTAAACACGCGTCAGGACACGTGGCCTGATCGAAAATTCGTAAGACGGCGCAGGGCGCTTGCGCGAATGTTCGTGTGTGTTTATGTTACAGCGTGCTACGCGCATCCATGGATGGTGACAGCTGATGGTTCGACCGTCTGTGTAGTGGCCATACTGCTGTGTATTTGAAAATGATTTTGTTGAAAATGAATTTGGTCATGCTTGTGACATTTGTGACAGACTATGGTTCAGAAAAGATTTGAAATATTTTGTACTGATAATTAAAGCAATTCGTGCAAAATTATTCCCTAACCATTCCAAAATATCAAAAATGCACAACGTTAATATTCAAGTTTTCACTTCTGCTGGCACTCCCAGAGTGCAACCCGTCGTTTTTTTTTTTCTTAACCTTTATTGTCCCACTGCTGGGCAAAGGTCTCCCCCATATCTACTTAAATATAAAAATAAAAAGTCAGTCATATAGACCGCTTCTTATCGTTTCCCGGGTAAAGGTGCCCAAAACGCAGGCAGCATTGCTACAAATGTTTCGTCCCACACCACGCATCTACCATGCTTCCACGGAACCAAGGTCAGACCGTCTGGTCTCTCAGCATCTGATCGGCTTAGTCCTGGGAGTTCCAACACAGTATTGGTTGACACAATGTCGATAAACTCGTTGTGGCGAGGGCACCTATCCGTCCCACGACGACAATTTTATTTTATTTTATTCAGTGCGTGATAGCCGTCTGTCTTCACAAAGTAGCCGCAGATGCACTTATGGAATTCACATATTGTATTGTATTGTAAATTCTTCATTTTATACATATAAAGCCACAATTGAAATACAGGTGAAACACCCTAGTACAAAGGCGGACTTATCCCTGTCAAGGATCTCTTTACCCTACAAACAGAGGAAAAAATGAACAAAGGTGGCGTGGAACATTGTACAATACTTACAGGCTAAAATACTAAATGCCGCTAAACATGCTAAAACATAAAAACACTAAATGATCACGCATACTCTGCAATCCAAGCGTAGTGCGTCGGCTACCCACAATGAGCCATCGTCCAGGAGTGTACCCAGGTAAGGTGATGGAAGACCATGTAACCGTGCATCCGACTTTATTTGCGACACTGCCCTAAATCTCGCCAAGTCTGCTCCTATTGAATTTTCAAGGTGTTTTTGGTGGGTTTTCTCGCCTCGACGTCGTCCCAAGCTCGCTGAGCTTTAGCAATTGCCGGCCGACTAGGAATATACAGCCTTATTCATCGAAAAAATACTTAAAGTTATTATACACATACAATCCTCTACAATTCTCCAACATTGCTACGAAACGCACCAAATCATCATTTCAAACTGCTACGAATCTTCACACGAGATTCTCCGCTACGCATTGCTACGAGGTGCTACAAAATGCTACGAATTGCTACGTAATAGTAATTGTCTAAAATATCTTAAAGTTTTTTAAAAAAATTGTCGTTTCAATCGTTCAATTTAAACTAAACCTACATTCTACATATAAGCTTGGAAATTCAATAAATCGATTTGATCTTATCAGCTCTTATTTGAACGATGATTACTTTTATTATTTTATATAAAAATTTATACTGAAAAGTTAAAGTACCTATAGCACACCTAAAAAAAAATCAATTATTTTAGATAATATGTACAATAGATATTATAAAAAAAATACTACTTATCAAGTCAGACATGATCGTACGGTGATCTTTCCCATCGATTTTCTGTCGCAATGAAACCTTCCCTTGTCTCGAATATAAAGTAGGGCTATAATAAGTCAGTATATCAGAGGGCAATACCGTGCTCACAGTAACGAGTGTCTCCGCTATTTACATTATAAATAAATAACGTCATTATTTAAGTAAAAAGTGGACTCAACAGTGAAAATTAGTAAGACTACTACACGTAACTACAACTGGACCGTCAATTTAAACTCTTATATATATAGGAACAATGAAAACCCTTATGCTGTTCTGTGTGTGTATAATTCAGTGAACTGGATGAATGTAGCTGAAACGTTTGCAAAGGAAATCTAAAAATTGTTCCTGGATTAACAAAAGATAGTGCTGGGTAGAAATAAAATAACTAACATTTTGTGGTAAACAAACTATTACTTCAAAAAAATAAATCCAATTGTACTAAAACTTAAAGTTATTAGTAAGATACAAACACGTATTGCTTGCGAAGTTGTTAAGACATTTTTTATCAAATCACGCACCGGCACACAAAACGACATCTAGCATCAAATGGAAGAATCAAAACATAAGTACACTCTTGGCCCCAACAGATCAATCGATCATAATCAAAAGTTATTAACAAGACACTCCGAATGCTGAGGAACCTGGAAGAGATGAAGGAAATAAAAACAATGTTTCTAAAAATTCTAAATGATTTTTAAAAGAAACAGACGACACAGTAAAAATAATGAAAAGAAACTTGACTCAGAAAATAGATAAAAAGTTTGATAGCTAACAAATCACAACAAAGAAAAGTTAGAGGAAAACAGTAAACAAGAAGAAAAGAGACTCGATTTAGTAGAAAAAATACAGAAACAAAGAAACATAATATTGTTTAGAGTTCCAGATGAAGACAGAAGCTATAACAAACTCGTTGAAATAATTTAAGAAATTAAAAACGATACATTGGAAGTTGATACTTGTAAAACAGAAAAAAAGCATTGCGAAGTGTAAGGAGAAAGGGAGAAAAGACAAGACCTGTATCTGTCACACTTACTATGCTGGGGAAGAAAGAAAACCCTAAAGATTACCACTTATTCTATCGATGAAGATTATGGTGGCCGATGATATTGGAAAATCAGAAAAGAACTAAAAGAAACAGAAAAAATAGAACGGGAAAAAGGAAACAGAAAGTTCTTAAATATGATAAACTTGTATAAAACCCCTAACCCAATCCCCAAACAAACACACCGACCAAGAAGCTCGCAACAACAAGCGAACCTTGTCACAGTTGCACTGACAACTACAATAGTTCTATTAACAACAGTAAAAATTTCAATGGAAACAAAGAGAGAGCAACTATCTCTCTTTATACTGAACCTCTGTACAAGAAAAAAGTAAAGCCCAGTCATCTAAACACAAAAAGTATTAAATAATTAACACAAACTTATGTATAAAACAACAAATTAAATAAATAGGATTCCTATTTTTAGACTTACACTAGCAACTAACTATATAAGCAACAGAATATAATGGAAGCGGTCCAATAAAGGCTTTTTTTAAATTTATTTTAATTAGGTCAGTATACGCAGATATATAATACTAAAAAGTTTAACTTTCCTAGCGAAAGTCCTATTGTCTGAGGAAAAAATGTTGAGCATACCAGGCACGTCAGCCAGTTTGGAACTTCGGCATTCCTTCTACGCAAAAACGGGTGGTGTTCATGGGTGAAAATATTTCGCTACCGAAAACATTTTAAATTATATCGTTTTTTTTTGTAACCCTCTTGTAATGCTGAAAGCCAATTTACATTCTGTAGTTTTGTTTCTGTACTTAGGTACTTAAGTTCTAACCTCTTATCTACAGGCAATTTAAAAGGCGAGGTTTTGTTACAGATTATTTGAACATACTCATAGATAGTCGCATTTCAACTTACGATCTCACAAGACAAATGCATTGGTTTGACCTAAAAAGACTATAGGTATATTTTATTTCGCCCATCTTACCATTCAGAAAAACAATTAATCAAGATTTTAATTTGGCGCATTTCAGAACGAGAGGGCGTCGCATTGCAGCAGGCTGCACCGATGACCTACATCGCACAATATAGCCACAAATTAAAGAGTACCGTATGCGACGTTCTACACGGTGGCTGGTTCAGCATAGGGTAAAGAGAGAGACGTGCATGGCGTACCTGTAACATACAATTCATCGTTTGCGAAGTTTGGTAAATATATCGGGGTTATTGATGAACACGACCAGCCCCCAGCCTGGTGCTAAGTGCAATACCGAAGAAAGATATAGAAAAAGTGGGTAGTGGAGTGTAGGTTAGGTTTCCTGTAACCAAAACACGAGCAAGCGAGCAAAGCGAGCGAGCGGCTCAGGCTTAGGGCGAAAATTATTTAAAAAAATGTTTCTGCATTGAAATGACTATACGTATAAATTAAATGCCAAAACGTGATTCTGACTACAAACTTTCAGCGGTATAATGATTCTACTTTTAAATGACTATGAAATTCATGCTCTAATCTTCTTTTGAATCTATGATAAATGAGTAGATGCCAAACAATTTTCTACGCAATGACGTTTCTTTAATTCGCTATTATACAAAATAATATTATAACATAAAAAGTTTTGCTAAAAAGGGGGGACCCAGAAAAAGTGTGTGCAATGTAAACCACGTAGCAGTGTTCTCTGCAAAAGTGGACGCGGTGGGAGTGTGACTCATGACTGAGGCTGCACTGCAGCATTAAATACATTTTTTATATTTAAATACAATGACCTTGAAGGTAATTGTTTGAACGTGATCAAAATCGGCCAATAACTTGCCGATAAATGAGACTAAAAGATCGGTAAATAGTTTTTTTAACCGATTTCGTTCTATAGCACACATTACATACAATTTACTACTTTAATAGTCCGACTTTATTCTAATATAGTTACTCTTTATACATTTTGAATTAGCTAACCAAACGAAAAATGTAGCTTCTGAAATAAATTATGACACGAGTGTTACTCTTCTACAAGTATCTCTATTTTTGCAATAGCGTACTTTACAGTCGCCTTACAAGCCGCAAGATAACAGCGTACTCACCTTGTAATAGAAAAGGCTTTCACGGAGTGCTCTCTAAGATGAAGGAAAAAGTATGGTACCGCTGGCACGTTTCTAGATTTTTCGTATATACTCTACAGGCAGTTGCTTGCAAGGGAGATATCGGTTCATGACAGTATAATTCATCTTAGTTAGATGAGGCAGCTTGTTAAACCTCTGTTGTAGGTTTAGCATTTGAAAATGCCTAAGTATTGAAAGGAGTTTCCCAATCATGAATAGTGTAGCAATATTTGTACTTTAGCATTACTTATAAAAAAGGGATTAGAAGTAGGTATATTAGTTACTAGCTGTGCCCGTGGGCTTCGCTCACCGTTGGAATTTTGGGATAAAAACTATCCTATGTCCTTATCTAGGTATCAAACTATATCCATATCAAATTTCATCTAAATAGACTAATGACAAACAAATAAACAAACACACAAACAAATATACAAACTCACTTTAGCATTTGTAATATTAGTAGGATTAATAGGATAGGATAGGAAGTAGGATAGTAAAGATTTGCACTAGAAATATATCCGTTTTAAGCATTTTTCATTCTAGTAACATAGCTGTTACACGAACAATTATTTATTTAACAAGCTTGATCTAGACGTCTTTTTAGGGTTCCGTAGTAAACAAGGATCCCTTACGGTTTCGCCATGCCTTTCTGTCTGTCTGTCTCTTTGTCCACGGTTCTTCTCAGAAATATAAGTACTAGAAAGCTGTAATTTAATTGGCATGAGTAAGTATGTACATAACACAACCGATTTTAATAAAATTTCTATGGGACCACTTGACTAGTAAGGTCTTTCAAACAAAAAAGAATTTTCCAAGTCGGTTTAAACGTCTTCGAATAATTGGTGAACATACATTTAAAAAATCTGACGGATTGATATCCTCCTCCTTTTTGGAAGAAGGTGAATTAGAGAATATATGTGACCAACTTAAAAAATGTGCCCGGAAAAGTAAAATTTCATAAAAATTCTAAGAAAATTTGTTTTATTAGAAGTTTTTTGTGCCGTGAACTCAAAGTTTTACAACTTCGGAACTCTACACTTGGCCGGCCGGTACTAAAATAATGTATATTTGGCGTGACTAGATACCATTCGCTACTGTCCATTTACTTTCAGACTTAAGAAATACTTAACATTTTAACTTGGTACATATATCATTGAACACTCTTATAAAAGTTTCGTAAATAATATTTATTTAATTAACCAAACACAAGTAATCATATATGGATGATATCTGAAATTAAAGAATTGAATTAAAATAAATAATAAGAAAGAAAGAAAATCTGTATTCGGAACGTATAAATTCACATAAAATATTAATATGTATTTATGTACTAGACTCATCTCTATAGAATGCCGAAAAATCCAATGAAATAATTACAACATTGCCCACTGAGAAGTAAAAATGTCCGTCAGGAGGTCTAACGTAAGATCTAACATAAGCGTTAGCCACGAACACATACAAATAGAAGACAGAGACATAAACTACAAAATTATTTATCTATCAAGACCGATAGACATTCATAGATATATATCAGTAGAATTAATTAAATAACCCCTTTCAGAATTGACAGCTACGAGTATATTCGAATAATATGACAAAACCACCCACGTAATGTATCGGCCCTTTAACATAAAGGAAACCCATTATTACATCAAATAAATTGTTTTCTCATGTACTTAGATAATGGTGGTGGCACGGACTACTGAACCACCTAGGTCTTTCCCAAATTATATTGATAAGACTACTTTATTCACACGAGTAAGCCGAAAATAAGTAAGATTTTCTTTTTAATTAGTTAGTCACACAAGTTTAAATAATGCCTCGTATATATAAAGTAATAAATAACAATAACGTGATTTGTTTAAATAATATGTAGAAGATAAGATGTACAGCACATTTATCATATGAAATAACATTTCGTACGTGAAACATAATTTCGATTTCAGATTATACTTGCCAACCTATTGAACTGGTAAAATCTATACATATAATAAAACAGTAAAAAAAGTGTGTCTGTACATTAAATATATTTCCAAAAAAAATATTGGGGGCGATGGAGACGTAGTAATAGAGTAAGAATTCAAAAAAAAATGTCTGTCTGTTTGTCTGTTTGTCTGTTTGTCTGTATGTCTGTTTGTCTGTTTGTACACGCTAATCTCCGGAAATACTGGACGGATTCGAATGAAACTTTTTTTGTTATATAGCTATTAAGCCTGGGCAACATATAGGGTAGAAATGATTTTGGAAAATGGAACGCCTGATGCAGAACCATAATGGTCCAACTAAACTATAAGAGATATAAAAATGCCGCCTTAGTAAAAGTTGTTCAGCCTGATGAGCATTTTCCAGAGACATAAAGTCCACGCGAACGAAGTCGCGGGCTTCGGCTAGTATGAAATAAACTATTTGCTTATTCATCTATATTCATGCATGAAAATAAAATACGAGACAAATTAAATGGCATTTCGAACTTTACTGATGTTTCATAAGTGTTTTTATATATTTGGTATACATACACCAACTGAATACAGAATTTTATATTTTTATGTATTTTGATAACACTATCGTTTCATGCATGACAGGTTTTCGTTCTGAAGTGATAAAAGACCGTTTATTGGCTTCGCATTTTACAAATATAATTAATTTTGTTTTGTCTTTTCTTAAATAACACTTCTCTGTTTCTGCAATGAGCGTCCATGTTCTGATTCACAGCAATCTCACAGCTTAAACGAGATAACGGCCCTACGAGTCCGTGGTAATCTATAACCTCCGAGTGTTTATTCATGCTTCAATTTATTGTCCCTCCACGATCGTATTTTGTGAGAGCGCCTCTATTCTCCAAGAAGCTATTTTACGAGAGGAAAGTAAGATGGATACGTAGCACTGGGAGCCAAATAAATGGGCCATTCGTACATATTTGAGATTCAAAAGCTCATTTGAATCTATACGACTGGTTCATAAAGTCAATAAAAATGTGCTTAAACATGAACTTCTTGTTCATATTTATTTATTTATATTTTCATTAATACTATTTATGAAAGTTACAAGTTACAAGTTTTACAAGTTACAAGTTACAAGTTTTAGTTACTATTTATGAAAGTTACAAGTTTTAAAAGAGTTGTCAACATTAAAATAACTACAATTAAAAAAATCACATAGATTGATTTCCAATAAATAGTACCAAGTTATTTAATTAACTGTATATTTTTCCATAAATTTCGAATAGTACCTACAAATTGTACAACTACCTATTAAATACATAAAATTCGAATTTATGGACTTTATTTTTATATTTTATTTATTCAGAAGATTAACAGCGACAATAAAACTATATACAAGAACTTAAATATCCATAGCCGCATTTTTAATAAACTAAATACACATTTTTAATTTTGAAAGTATATGTAGCTTATTGTACAATGGTATGATGCAATTTGTACTATACAAAGCCTTTTAACATATTCTTTTACAGGTAAATGAAATAACGTTAACATTCGCCTTTTCGAAATAGGCAGTGATTGGAAAACCTCCCATTTGCACTATGTAAGCCAATCATCCTTCGGGTCTCGCGACCCTTTACTAAACCTTCCTCTGTACACCTAAAAGGTATAACGTCGAACACATCACGGTCGAAGAAAAACATTTAGAAAAATAGGCAAAAGTCTATCGGGATAAAGCGTTTGGGCTTCGCTATTCTAGGATATAGCGTCGAGAATATTTACTTAGTTTATAAATTAACAAGCCTTTTACAAAACTCATTGATCTAATTTAAACATTTGAATTTTCAAATTAAGTTCTACATAAATTTAACCTTTCTGAAAGTAAGTAGCCACCTTTACGGATTAAGTAAGAATATTCTACGAATTTAATCTTCAACTTCGTTAAGTAATTTTATTAGCCAAAAATGGACATACAGGTATAAATACAGAACGGTACGTCATTCACTCTAATCACCTATTTAAGCCAATTTCAAATGAAGTGATTTTGTAATGTTTACGAATGTATAACATTTACTTTTTTTCTATAACAAAGATCGTTACGACTGGTACTAGCTAGGTACTAGGTACCTATTACTACCCATTACAAAACACGGTCAACGTACTAGTAAAATTATTACGAATAGGTCGAAACACCTAGCATTCATTCACTGAGGCGCCCAATGATTGATTAGATCTTTGACCCAGTAATTCGGTTGACACAGTATCGCTTAACCTGTTTCCGAGTAGGCTTTTAAACACTCAATGTGTACCTCATACGTCTTTGATGGATTGTCGTCGGGCTAGTAGTGTAAGACCCCTACTAATGAACTCTCTTAACTAGTCAATGAAATATGAATTGATAGATGAATTTTATTGACATAATCCCGTGACAATGTACGGGATGATGGCGATTAAATTAATCCTGTGCTTTCTTTACTGTGTATTAAGAGCCAAGGGCCGTATCCTAACTGCATAATTATATATGTGAGTAGGGGATGCATGTTAACAAAAATAAATTGATGATTTAAATTTTAATTAAAATGTCGTAGCCGCAGCTACGACGACTACGGGAACGTCGTAGCACTTTGCTATGTTAGCTACGGTAAGCTCGTAGCAGTTAGTTAAAAACAAAAAGTCGAGAGAATTAAAAAACAGGTATTTCGTAAAATCTAATGCTGTCACGCTGTTCCCGAACAACCTGTCGTGACGTGCGAAAGAGAGAACTGCAGCTCGAACCAAACCCATACCTGTATGAAAAGTACTCAAAATCAACGTTTCGTAGTTCCCTGGCCCCCAAATATTAAGGAATAAAAATATTATTTTTAAAAAAATAAGAAAAGCTGTGGCTGAGTTCTTTTGTTTTCTTTCATTGTTTTTATATTTTTGTCAAAGTTTGCTAGATGTTGGAGAACAGTGGAAATTCTTACTAAATTTTGAGGTTTATGGAGGCTCGTATTTCTTTTGATAATTAAATTCTGAAAAAAGAAAACATAGGAACATGGATGCTAATATACCTACATTCAAAGATTTTTTTTAAATCATTGATTTTCTGGCACTGTCCAGCGAGGAATCAGGGGACTATGCTTGAATAAAAATATAGCCCAACGATTTCTTCTTTCAACATGATAGGATGATATATCTTGTTGACTTAGTTCGGCACTTTGGGTTTGCCAAAAATGAAACTTATTTTCATGCAGCAGCTTTACATACAAAATGCTGAAAAAATTGTAATAATAAATAATTTCACGCTGGCGTGTGAAGTCGTGATAAACGCAAAAAACTTTGCAACACCATGTTGTGGTACACTGTTCTACAAAATACCTAGAGTACAAAACTACGAGAAATAACTACTTTGTAATAATATGTATAAAATATCCTGCCCTAATTTACTTGCTTTCTAGCTGAAAGCTAGGAAAGAGGTTGGATGCAAACTGCTCTAGATTGGTCATTTTGTAAATCCTTGGGAGAGGCCTATGTCCAGCATTGGACGTTATGCGGCTGAAATCATGAAGATGATGATAGCTGAAAGCTGTATTAACAAAGTTTAATTGAAAGTCGATGGCCATTAGACGCTTTGCAGCGTATTTATTTATGTATAAATTGTATATATACTGACGTTCAAGAGCGATCATCATGTCGTATGGCATGGTACTGCACGAATCTTAAACATTTAATGGTAGGTTCTTAGCAGTATGGTTCAGAGCGATGGCTATGTTGTTATGTTATAAGTATGTATGCACGCATTGCATCTTGTCAGTGTAATTGCGTATAAAGAAACGCACACAATATTTATTTTTACCAGAGGTAACGGATTGGTTCATTTCTGTTACTCTTTTATTTTGAACTTGTACATTGCACGGTTGAATATTAAATTATTTTATTCTACATTCCCTTTTTATAGTTCCACCTCTATACCACTCCGCGTATTATTCTGTTTTACAAAAAAGTTAAAACTCCTGTGAATAACCCGAGTGAACTTATATGGAGAAAAATGTGCAATGCCAACTTCTCTGTAGGGTTCTGTAGGTAGGGTTATCTTCTAGAACTTTTCTTACAAAATACCTATTTTTGCGCGAACTTTACCTACACTTCATAATAATGGATTGGTTAACAAAATAAATCTAAAATAAGTATTACACGTCTTATAAAACTTTCTTAAAAATAGCGTAAATACGTTTTCATAACGACCCGTTATTATTTATTTTTATTTTAAAATGTCTGTTACATCTTAGTTTCAATCGCAAGGACATATATGTCATAACATTTTAACATGGCCGCATCTCTAAAAAGCGTTTTAAGAGAACTTTGAACAATTGGACTTTTTTAAATCGAAAAACCTCGAGAAAAAATTAAAAGGATTCCTAGTCCAGTATAATCCTAATAAAAGGGAGAAAAAAAATAATATACTTAACAGCATTGCATTTTTTATGGAATCCAGGAATGGGCATCGTAACATTATTTTGATATACGACCACTGCCCGAGCTAGCCATTGCTATAATGGGATAAACGAGGCTTTTTGTGCAAGGAACAGTAATTAGGGACATGATTCTTTGTTTGCGGAACTGCCGCAAAATGAGGCATAACATGACAAATGTATCCTAGTATTAGACCGTATGCACACAGAGTATTTTTTTATGCGCTGATGACGCGCAAATGATGCTGGTTTACGCGCCGAAACCGCAATTCAGATAAGTTCAATAAAACTTTGGGCACTCAATGAGACGATACCATTTTTCCGTACTGAACGTTGTGAAAGAATTCTTTTAACGAGATGCATAGTTTAATTACATTTTGTATACTACTTCTATGTCCTCTGGCTGCTCTGGCCAAGTATGGCTCTGGTAGTACAGAGAGGGTTGTGCTCCTGCAGTGTAGACTAAAAATGACCTGATGATGATACTAATTATTCAAAGCAATTAAATTATCAAAATAAATATACAAATACGACGATAGGAAATAGAAAAATCGATGTCATAATAAAATTAGTTTTTTTGTTTCTTTTTCTGGTTTTCATTCAAAACAACAATAAAAATTGTTACAGTAGCGAAGTTGCTATTGGTTCTAGAATAAGTGAAATCCAAGTGAGAGAGACATTAGTAGTAACCCGTCAGGTGCAAACTTTCCTATCATCTAATACCTAGTAATAACATGGAAAGCGTCTTAAAGTGTGTCATTTTGCAAATAACATAATAAGTATGTTCTGAATTGTTTGCGCGAAATATAAGGCATGAATACACTGAATAGTTTAAGTGCCTATATAAATGAAATTGACTGTGGCTTTCTCATTTATATTTGATAAGTATTTACCTAATTCTTTCGTAATCTACATATGTGTATTTCAATATTATTTCTACAATTTATAAAATTAAAAAGAATTAAAACTGAAAAAATTTTAGATAGAACTTTAAATAAAATAGTAAGAACTCAATGACACTATGTGTTGCATGCACGTTGATAAACGCACGAGGTTGTAGCCGACTTCCGGTGACCCTTAGCTTCCGGAAACCCCGACATAAAAATGTTTGCATTGCTCTGTGTTACTAAAATAGAGCCATATTTACATAGGACCAGTGTCACACTTATTATCGCAGTAGAAAAAAATATTAGAAACTTTGATAAAGAAAAAAAAGTCATAGTCAAGTATAATAGCTAATATATATATATATATATATATATATATATATAATAATGTATAGTAACACTATCACGTATTTAGTCCAAAAGGGGTAGACAGAGCCTAGTGCCGCAAGTCCCAAAGGCCACATTTATGATGGCAAATGGTAATCAGAATATTGAGGGGTTGCTAGCCGCATCGCCTATTGACATTCAGATTCTCGCCCATCCCCTCGATCAGCGTTTACGATTTGCGCGGGAAGAGGAGCAACGATGTACCTACGTTTTTCCTTTTGTCCTAGACTGGCATGGAACTTCTTTTTCCTTATACCTAATGTAGACAGGAAAAAGAAAAAACTCCTCTTAGTGAACTAAACTCACGGTTATTACATTAGTCAACATACCGTTATTTTGCTACGTGATTTCCTATGGCCCGGCCCGATTACTGTCTAGAGAGCATTTTATTGCTATGAGCATTTCCTTATTACCGACCACAGATCCAAAAATACCAGACCCTAGTTCCTGTTATTGTTGTTTAAGAGTTCCACCGGGTAACAACATATTATTTATACACGGGTTTGCCCATATCACTTAGGGAGAGTACATTGTAAACAGAAAAATTAATAATAATTGCACATATAAATACTTTGCTATTGCCCACGGCGTTACCTGCGTGGTCTATAGTTATTTTACATCCCACGGGAATTCCACATTTTTCAGGGATATGTATTATGTGTGTTAAACTACATGCCTAATTTAAATCCAATCAGTTGAGCCATTGTTTCGTAAAGGGGGCGAAACCATCCATCCGTTCAATCCATTTAAACTTTTGCATTGATATTAGTCTTTCTTTATCTTTTAGTTACTTTTGTTAGGTACGACCTAGAGTCTTTTACCTAGTGTTCTTTCATTGCCGAGTTTTCTTTGCTAATCAATAACTGCTGCTGTACCCTTTTGGTGTTGCTTTTCTTTTAACCTATTTTATAGCTAAATAGAAACTGAATAAACTCTGTACAAGTTTTTAATGTATCTTCGAGTATTATCAAAAGATTACAGTTAGATAAAATTAGACATGACAAATCATTTACTTCGTTAGATTACTGACTTCCTAATGATCAACTTCAGAATAAATTATCAGTCACTCACTATCACTGTTCTATGATCATTCATTGCATTTTGATGCGATACTTACTTGATTTCAGCTCAGTGGGTGTGTGTTCTGTGCTGTACAAATTACAAAACACGGTTCAAAATGGATTGATAATCTCTCAGTCCATCGCAACCTTTCTCTTGCCGCTTGCTAACAAAGAACCAACAAATACAGTGTTGACGTGGTTTATACGTCAGTGTAGACTCGTCGTAGCGACGAAACATTGGTAGACGTGCTACGCAGGCCGGTGGGAGCCGGTCCGGTGCCGGCGGTCGGTCGCGTGGTGAACAGTCAAGTGGTGACACGCGCGCCCACATAAGTACTCCGTACAAAACGTTGTAGGATTAAAACACGTTCGATTTATAAAGGTAGATAGAATTTCTTGCTAAATATTTTGTAATACCGGCCTTAATTGAAATTGAATAAATTCACACTAGATTTTGGTGTTATAAGTTTGATCACTTTGAAATATTTTGGATTTATTTGACTAAAAATTAATAATGAAATTATAACGCGTTTATTAGAGTAGGTATACTCGCGTCGCGCTTCGACTTTGCGCGTGTTAGCAAAACTGGATCGAAATCAGTAAAAAAAAATTCAAGTACATATAGATAGTTATACTCATTACCCGTATTAATGGGATATACATTTTAAAAAAATGTTTTGAACATTCTAAGTACCTATATGATAAGAATACTACAAGACAAATAAAGCTGAATTTAGCGCTGAGAGTTTTTATTTCCTCAGCATTAAAATAAACTTTCCATACGAAAAATGTATTAGTTTTGTTGTTGTTTAAAATATAAGATGCTGTAGTCAATAAATATTGTGTGAGTCAGATGGCGCCAGCGGGAAAGTTCCGCCAACTGGCGAGTGTGGCGGCCGTGAGCAGCGTCCTCATCCTGCTAAGTGGTGAGTACGGCACAGATTATGTAAACTTTCGCACGTCTGGAAGGTGAGCCGCAAATCGTACGATTCTCATAAAGACCAAGTAAAACTTATAATAGTAACTAGCTTTTCGGGCACTGCGCGGGCTGCAAGCAGCCCGCGGTCTTTCGTGAAGCTATTGAAGTAGGTTGAAATATGTTTCCAGTTTAGAAAATGGGTCAGTTTGTATGCAGGAAAATTGTCCTTGTATGGCGGCCATCAAAAAATAAAAAAACAAATGACGGTCGTCAAATTGCTTATAATCTTCTACATTATGGAAAAAATATCACGCCCCTAACCCCAACCGTCTTCGCAGGCCGTACCCCTTCCACATCAGGTTTCTGCAAATCCTCAAATGTCAGATTTTTCTGGTACTCACTGGAGCACCCTCTATACGACCGCACATCAACCTAAACCCCACCAACCCCGCAACAGGGCAAACAACTATGTCAATCAGTCAGTCAGTGAGTGGTAATGTAGGTTTATATATTATAATATAACTAGCTTTTCGGGCGCTGCGCGGGCTGCAAGCAGCCCGCGGTCTTTCGTGAAGCTGTTAATATAGGTTCAAATATGTTTCCAGTTCAGAAAATGGGTAAGTTTGTATAGGGAGGAATTATCCTTGTATGGCGGCCATCTTGAATTTTGAAAAAAATAAAAAAACAAATGACGATCGTCAAATTGCTTATAATCCCCTACATTTTGGAAAAAAAATCACACCCCTAACCCCAACCGTCTTCGCAGGCCGTACCCCTTCCACATCAGGTTTCCGCAAATCCTCAAATGTCAGATTTTTCTGGTACTCACTGGAGCACCCTCTATACGACCACACATCAACCTAAACCCCACCAACCCCGCAACAGGGCAAACAACTCTGTCAGTCAGTGAGTGGTAATGTAGGTTTATATATTATAACTAGCTTTTCGGGCGCTGCGCGGGCTGCAAGCAGCCCGCGGTCTTTCGTGCGGCTGTTGAGGTAGGGTATGACACGTTTCCAGTTCAGAAAATGGGTAAAAGTTGCAGTCAGTAAAGGAAACATCATAATATGTGTGGGGGCGGCCATCTTGGATCCAAAATCGGAATGCAGTTTCGAGTTCCGCGGGGTGCTTTACCCCCACATCCAAAATTTCAGACCCCTACGAAGTCCCAGTGAGACGTTATAAACGAAATAAGTTTAATTTTCTAAAATCCAGACGCCATCTTGGATTCCAAAAAAAATATTGAATTTTGGTTTTTGGGGTCAAATTACATATAGATATCGATTTTCAGCCAAATCGCAAGCAGTTGACTATGGGCGGCCATCTTGGATTTCCAAAATTTAAAAAAAAAGCGGCGCTTGTGGGTGTGGCTCGGGCTTCGCCCTCGCCCGCAGCTCGCCCTTCGGGCTCGCATCACTCGGCCTGCGGCCTCGTGAAAATTACTTAGAGGGGGGGGGGGATCAAGGGGGGGTTGGAGTGGCTCGGGCTTCGCCCTCGCCCGCAGCTCGGCCTGCGGCCTCGCGGGGGTGGCCTTTGCTTTTGGCTTTTGGCCTCTGGCTGCGCCTAGTTACTTGGGGTGGCCGTTTGTATGAAATTTGTATGGAGCAAAATTGTCCAAGTATGGGGGCCATCTTGAATTTTGAAAAAAAACAAAAAACAAATGACGCTCGTCAAATTGCTCACAACCCCCTACATTTTGGAAAAAAAATCACGCCCCCAACCCCAACCGTCTTTGCAGGCCGTACCCCTTCCACATCAGGTTTCCGCAGATCCTCAAATGTCAGATTTTTCTGGTACTCACTGGAGCACCCTCTATACGACCGCACATCAACCTAAACCCCTCCAACCCCGCAACAGGGCAAACAACTATGTCAATCAGTGAGTGAGTCAGTGGTATTGTAGGTTTATATATTATAATATAACTAGCTTTTCGGGCGCTGCGCGGGCTGCAAGCAGCCCGCGGTTTTTTGTGAAGCTGTTGGAGTGGGCTAAATAACATGTCCAGTTGAAAAAATGGGTATGGTTGTATGGAGGAAAATTGTCCTTGTATGGCGGCCATCTTGGATTTTGAAAAAAATCAAAAAACAAATAACGCTCGTCAAATTGCTTACAACCCCCTACATTAGGGAAAAAAAATCACGCCCCTAACCCCAACCGTCTTTGCAGGCCGTACCCCTTCCACATCAAGTTTCTGCAAATCCTCAAATGTCAGATTTTTCTGGTACTCACTGGAGCACCCTCTATACAACCACACATCAACCTAAACCCCACCAACCCCGCAACAGGGCAAACAACTATGTCAGTCAGTCAGTGGTATTGTAGGTTTATATAATATAACTAGCTTTTCGGGCGCTGCGCGGGCTGCAAGCAGCCCGCGGTCTTTCGTGGACCTGTTGAAGTAGGTTAAAATATGTTTCCAGTTCAGAAATTGGGTAAGTTTGTATGGAGGAAAATTGTCCTTGTATGGCGGCCATCTTGGATTTTGAAAAAAAATAAAAAACAAATAACTATCGTCAAATTGCTTACGACCCCCTACATTTTGGAAAAAAAAACACACCCCTAACCCTAACCGTTTTCGCAGGCCGTACCCCTTCCACATCAGGTTTCTGCAGATCTTCAAATGTCAGATTTTTCTGGTACTCACTGGAGCACCCTCTATACGACCACACATCAACCTAAACCCCACCAACCCCGCAACAGGGCAAACAACTATGTCAATCAGTGAGTGAGTGGTATTGTAGGTTTATATATTATAACTAGCTTTTCGGGCGTTGCGCGGGCTGCAAGCAGCCCGCGGTCTTTCGTGCGGCTGTTGAGGTAGGGTAAGACATGTTTCCAGTTCAGAAAATGGGTAAAAACTGCAGTCAGTAAAAGAAACATCAAAATATGTGTGGAGGCGGCCATCTTGGATCCAAAAACTGATTGCAGTTTTGAGTTCCGCGGGGTGCTTTACCCCCGTGTACAAAATTTCAGACCCCGACGAAGTCCCAGTGAGACGTTATAAACGAAAAAAGATTAATTTTCTAAAACCCAGACGCCATCTTGGATTCCGAAAAAACAGTTGAATTTGGATTTTTGGGGTCAAAACACATATAAATATCGATTTTCAGCCAAATCAGAGGCAGTTGACTTTTGGCGGCCATCTTGGATTTCCAAAAAAAAAAAACACGCTGCGCTTTGTGATAGTGGCTCGGGCTTCGCCCTCGCCCGCAGCTCGCCCTTCGGGCTCGCATCACTCGGCCTACGGCCTCGTGAAAATGACTTGTAGGGAGGAGTGTCAAAGGGGGGGGGGGAGGGGGAGCTCGGGCTTCGCCCTCGCTCCGCAGCTCGGCCTGCGGCCTCGCGGGGGCCCTTTGCCTTCGGCCTTCGGCCTCAGGCTGCGCCAAGTTACTTGGGGGGCCGTTTGTATGAATTTTGTATGGAGAAGAATTGTCCATGTATGGCGGCCATCTTGGATTTTGAAAAAAATAAAAAAACAAATGACGCTCGTCAAATTGCTTACAACCCCCTACATTTTAGAAAAAAAATCACGCCCCCAACCCCAACCGTCTTCGCAGGCCGTACCCCTTCCTCATCAGGTTTTCGCAGATCCTCAAATGTCAGATTTTTCTGGTACTCACTGGAGCACCCTCTATACGACCGCACATCAACCTAAACCCCACCAACCCTGCAACAGGGCAAACAACTATGTCAATCAGTGAGTGAGTCAGTGGTATTGTAGGTTTATATATTATAATATAACTAGCTTTTCGGGCGCTGCGCGGGCTGCAAGCAGCCCGCGGTTCATCGTGGGGCTGTTGAGGTAGGCTAAGATATGTTTCCAGTTCAGAAAATGGGTAAGTTTGTATGGAGGAAAATTGTCCTTGTATGGCGGCCATCTTGGATTTTGAAAAAAAATAAAAAACAAATGACGATCGTCAAATTGCTTACAACCCCCTACATTTTGGAAAAAAAAACACACCCCTAACCCTAACCGTTTTCGCAGGCCGTACCCCTTCCACATCAGGTTTCTGCAGATCTTCAAATGTCAGATTTTTCTGGTACTCACTGGAGCACCCTCTATACGACCACACATCAACCTAAACCCCACCAACCCCGCAACAGGGCAAACAACTATGTCAATCAGTGAGTGAGTGGTATTGTAGGTTTATATATTATAACTAGCTTTTCGGGCGCTGCGCGGGCTGCAAGCAGCCCGCGGTTTTTCGTGCGGCTGTTGAGGTGGGCTAAAGAACATGTCCAGTTGAGAAAATGGGTAAAAACTGCAGTCAGTAAAGGAAACATCAAAATATTTGTGGTGGCGGCCATCTTGGATCCATAATCTGATAGCAGTTTCGAGTTCCGCGGGATGCTTTACCCCCACATGCAAAATTTTAGACCCCTACGAAGTCCCAGTGAGACGTTATAAACGAAATAAGTTAAATTTTCTAAAATTCAGACGCCATCTTGGATTCCAAAAAAAATATTGAATTTGGGTTTTTGGGATCAAATTACATATAGATATCGATTTTCAGCCAAATCGCAAGCAGTTGACTTTCGGCGGCCATCTTGGATTTCCAAAAAAAAAATTCAAGACGCAATGCTTTGTGAGGGTGGCTCGGGCTTCGCCCTCGCCCGCAGCTCGCCCTTCGGGCTCGCATCACTCGGCCTACGGCCTCGTGAAATTTACTTGCAGGGGGGGGGGTCAAGGGGGGGGAGTGGCTCGGGCTTCGCCCTCGCCCGCAGCTCGGCCTGCGGCCTCGCGGGGGGGCCTTTTTTTGGCCTTTGGCCTCTGGCTGCGCCTAGTTACTTGGAGTGGCCGTTTCTATGAAATTTGTATGGAGGAAAATTGTCCATGTATGGCGGCCATCTTGAATTTTGAAAAAAATAAAAAAACAAATGACGCTCGTCAAATTGCTTACAACCCCCCACATTCTGGAAAAAAAATCACGCCCCTTACCCCAACCGTTTTTGCAGGCCGTACCCCTTCCACATCAGGTTTCTGCAGATCCTCAAATGTCAGATTTTTCTGGTACTTACTGGAGCACCCTCTATACGACCACACATCAACCTTAACCCCACCAACCCGGCAACAGGGCAAACAACTCTGTCAGTGAGTCAGTCAGTGGTATTGTAGGTTTATATATTATAATATAATATAACTAGCTTTTCGGGCGCTGCGCGGGCTGCAAGCAGCCCGCGGTTTTTCGTGCGGCTGTTGAGGTAGGCTAAAAAATGTTTCCAGTTTAGAAAATGGGTAAAAACTGCAGTCAGTAAAGAAAACATCAAAATATGTGTGGATGCGGCCATCTTGGATCCAAAATCTGAATCCAGTTTCGAGTTCCGCGGGGTGCTTTACCCCCACATGCAAAATTTCAGACCCCTACGAAGTCCCAGTGAGACGTGAAGATTTCTTAGGGGGATCCAAGGGGGAGGGGGGAGTGGCTCGGGCTTCGCCCTCGCCCGCAGCTCGGCCTGCGGCCTCGCGGGGGTGTCCTTTGCTTTTGGCTTTTGGCCTCTGGCTGCGCCTAGTTACTTGGGGTGGCCGTTTGTATGAAATTTGTATGGAGGAAAATTGTCCATGTATGGCGGCCATCTTGGATTTTGAAAAAAAACAAAAAACAAATGACGCTCGTCAAATTGCTTACAACTCCCTACATTTTGGAAAAAAAATTACGCCCCCAACCCCAACCATCTTTGCAGGCCGTACCCCTTCCACATCAGGTTTCCGCAGATCCTCAAATGTCAGATTTTTCTGGTACTCACTGGAGCACCCTCTATACGACCACACATCAACCTTAACCCCACCAACCCCGCAACAGGGCAAACAACTATGTCAATCAGTCAGAGTTTGAGTTTTTCGTCTCAGAATACATATAGATTTCGATTTTCAGCCAAATCGCAAGCAGTTGACTTTCGGCGGCCATCTTGGATTTCCAAAAAAAAAAAAGAAACGCTGCGCTTTGTGATAGTGGCTCGGGCTTCGCCCTCGCCCGCAGCTCGCCCTTCGGGCTCGCATCACTCGGCCTACGGCCTCGTGAGAATTACTTGAAGGGGAGGGGGGGGGGGGTCAAGGGGGAGGGGAGTGGCTCGGGCTTCGCCCTCGCCCGCAGCTCGGCCTGCGGCCTCGCGCGGGCGCTTCGCCTTCGGCCTTCGGCCTCAGGCTGCGCCGAGTTGCCGTTTGTATGAAATTTGTATGGAGGAAAATTGTCCATGTATGGCGGCCATCTTGAATTTTGAAAAAAATAAAAAACAAGTGACGGTCTTCAAATTGCTTGCAACCCCCTACATTTTGGAAAAAAAATCACACCCCTAACCCCAACCGTCTTCGCAGGCCGTACCCCTTCCACATCAGATTTCCGCAGATCCTCAAATGTCAGATTTTTCTGGTACTCACTGGAGCACCCTCTATACGACCGCACATCAACCTAAACCCCACCAACCCCGCAACAGGGCAAACAACTATGTCAATCAGTGAGTGAGTCAGTGGTATTGTAGGTTTATATATTATAACTAGCTTTTCGGGCGCTGCGCGGGCTGCAAGCAGCCCGCGGTTCATCGTGGGGCTGTTGAGGTAGGCTAAGATATGTTTCCAGTTCAGAAAATGGGTTAGTTTGTATAGAGGAAAATTTTCCTTGTATGGCGGCCATCTTGGATTTTGAAAAAAATCAAAAAACAAATGACGGTCGTCAAATTGCTTACAACCCCCTACATTTTGGAAAAAAAATTACACCCCTAACCCTAACCGTTTTCGCAGGCCGTACCCCTTCCACATCAGGTTTCTGCAAATCCTCAAATGTCAGATTTTTCTGGTACTCACTGGAGCACCCTCTATACGACCGTACATCAACCTAAACCCCACCAACCCCGCAACAGGGCAAACAACTATGTCAATCAGTGAGTCAGTGGTATTGTAGGTTTATATATTATAACTAGCTTTTCGGGCGCTGCGCGGGCTGCAAGCAGCCCGCGGTTTTTCGTGCGGCTGTTGAGGTAGAGTAAAACATGTTTCCAGTTCAGAAAATGGGTAAGTTTGTATGAAGGAAAATTGTCCTTGTATGGCGGCCATCTTGAATTTTGAAAAAAATCAAAAAACAAATGACGGTCGTCAAATTGCTTATAATCTTCTACATTATGGAAAAAAAACACGCCCCTTACCCCAACCGTTTTCGCAGGCCGTACCCTTTCTACATCAGGTTTCTGCAGATCCTCAAATGTCAGATTTTTCTGGTACTCACTGGAGCACCCTCTATAAGACCGCACATCAACCTAAACCCCATCAACCCCGCAACAGGGCAAACAACTATGTCAATCAGTGAGTCAGTGGTATTGTAGGTTTATATATTATAATATAATTATAATGTTCAGTTATTTCGCGAGTGTGGCGGCCGTGATAGCGTCTTTATCCTGCTAAGTGGTGAGTAGGGCACAGATTATGTAAACTTCTACTCACCTGGACCTAGATCGTTAGTGCAAAAATCAGATCCTTCTTTGTCCATTATAAAATAAGTTTCAATATGATCAGGACGTAAGGAATTAAATATCTGTACCACGTAAATATTTATGCAAGTTTTCTCATAGCATTGCCTCAAATACCAAAATGATATATATATATAAATTACTAAATTATAAACAAAATACTAAAAATATTTAATAACATTTTACAAATTAAACGTTTTGCAAATTGGACATTCCGCGCTTATCTAGTCCAGAGACGCCCCAACTTTTGTGATAAATGTCCCGGTTATCGCGCAACTTCTTGTGCTGCGATTTATTTTGCACTATAGAATATCAAAATGCTTGGAAAAATATTTGTGCGACTGAGTTCAATACAAATACACAGCCATCGGAGATCATCTCTATTTGTGGCTCTGTTTAATAAAGACCCATGTTATTTTTATTTATAACTAGCCGAAGCCCGCAACTTTGTTCGCGTCGACTTTATTTTATTTTATAAATATATATTTACACTATAAAAGTACTATGGAATTGCTTTATTCTAGAATAAATGACTGTTATTATTTTCTTTATTTATTTTAAAACATACATTAAGTTTTTATAACATATCTATAAAAAGTAAAATATAAAAAATACGGTTCTGCATCAGATGTTCCACATTTTAAAATTAATTATACCCTATATGTTGCTTAAGGCTTAACAGCTAAATAACAAAAAAGTTTGTATCGAATATTACCGGAGATTAGCGTGTGTGTACAAACAGACAAACATTGTTTTTTTAATCGTTACTCTATTACTATGTCTTCATTGCTTCTATTTTTTTTCTGGAAACATATTCAATATTCACGAACATATTTTGTACAGTTTTATTATACGAGCATATGTAAAGATTGTGCTTAACATTTATGAACCTATGCCTATGAGCGAGCATTCTCTCCTCTATAAATGTAAACTTGAAGTTTCTCTCGAGTCATTTATGTACGTATGATTATTTCTATTATTTGTCCAAATATGACATTCTGTCATCGATTCAGGGCGGTATGATGACCCCAATTTACTGGCCATTACAAAATTAAACAAGTTCGTCGGACAGGTGATAAAAAATTCAGTCGAGCCGTGAAGGCCTTCGTCACAGATGTCAGTCCCCACGTTACAGCCGCTAGCCACACGTGTCATGTTTATTTTTGGTTCGGACGAAAGAAATGGCTGGTCCACCTTCTTCGAGGTGTTGTTGTTTCGGACCATTAAAATATGAATCAAATGTTCAGTTTCGTTTACTCGATTGAGGCTGCTGTTTCGATTAGTATTGTAGTTTTGGTAATTAACGTGACAGACTGACAGTAAATTAAAAAAAAAACTTTTGTATTTTGTTACAACAAAGACCGATAATTGTTATCGTTGAGTTAGTAACCCATAACACAAGAATCGAAATTACTTTGGGGCTAGCTCAATCAGTGTAATTTGTCCCTATATATTTATTTATTTATTTAATTTACTATATGAAGAGCATGTACAGAAACAGGACACAAGAACATATTTTTTTATACATACAAAGTTACGGTTTCAACTACTTTAATTATCTTAATTCTTATACGCGTAGGTATGACTTGTAATAATTGTTCAAAACTGAAAACCGACTTCAACCCCAAACTGTCAACCACAAAAAAATCCAAATCGATCCATTCGAATAATCGGTGGACACACATTAAAAAAAAATCGCGACGAATTGATAACCTCCTTCTTTTTTGGAAGTTGGTTAAAAACAAGCTAGGTACCCTACGTCAAAATTGTTAGTAGTTACTAAATAGGTAAGTTTATCCGTTTGTACTAGGTCTTATACCGCAAATATTGAATGTTTGTTTTTTACATAATTGAGTAAAAGTTCTAGGCTAAACAAACTACTTTTATATACGTAGGTCATATCAACTAACCTAAGTAAATACAGACCGATCTACTTGAAATGTATAAATAATTATCCGACTGCGTCAAAAAGAGGGTTACCTACATATGATTTTCAAGTGTATTATGTAAATTTCTTTGGGACGCTCTGCAGCCTTAACGGCTAGTGACATTTGTTTTAAATACTTGTTTTCTAAGGAAATGTAATGTTTTGAAGTTTTTTGTTTGTTTGTAAGAACTTTATTGTACCAAAAAAAACAAAATATAGTAAACAAAATTCGAAAGAGCAAATATTCAATGGCGGACTTATCCCATATAAGGATCTCTTCGAGTCAACCTGCGATAAATTAAGAGGACATTTACTCAATTAAAAGGTAAAAGTACGTACGTACTAGCTTCCTTAAAATATATAACTACACATAAACTTTATACTGACATAAACTCACATACCTATAGGTACTAATTATACATACCATTATATAGACTAAGTACTTAATTACCTCAAGTGTGACGCCACCAGAGAAGATTTGTATAATCTAACTTAAAACTTGGAGTACGACGGGGACAAATGGGATGGAATTTCAAGAACGAGGCTGCAAGAATGTTTATAGTTACTATTGCTACTGTGTCCACAAGGAGTGTACAGTAATTAATTGACACCAAATCATACCTCCACTAGGGCTGCTACAGCGGCGCGAACATAATCAACAGCCGCCGTATGCAGCAGTATGACATGAATAAGTGACCGGCTGGCTTCATCGTTCATTGCCGATTGAATTATTAATCGCAGTTTGTGGATGCGGACGTGTCAGCTATGTATTTTCTGAGAATGGTATATTACTTACTTGCAGTAGGTAAACGGCAATAATAAATACATAACCAAATCAAAAACCTTTTACTTCTAAATTGTTACGTGCTATTACATTAGTTAGCACCTAGTACTTTCTTATTTTTAAAGGTAAAGAATTTTTTTTTTAATTTATGTTTTCGACAATTACGAGTTTTTAAAAAATTAAGAAAAAAGAACTCGTAAATTTAAGATCTTTTTTATGATATTGTATACATTAGCTTAAAACCTAATCGTGAGTTACTTATTTTCATCCAGTTTTTTTCCAACTAAATACTTAAACGACGTCGTTCTCCGGGAACCTTTCTTGTTTGGACGGTCCTGCTTATAGAATACTATTTATAGTATACTAGCTGTTATATGTATTTATAAATATATATAAAAAAGCCTGTGTATTAATCTAGAATGTCAGCTTCCTGCATACCAAATTTTATCAAAATTTGTCTAGTTGTTTGCGCGTGAAGAATAAAAAACGTATATACACACACACATATTCACAAACTTTCGTCTTTATAATATCAGTGTGATGTGATTTACACATTAATATAGACATGCTTGTTTTGGAAAAATAAAAGATCAATAACAGGAAAATCATCAAATCAGTACGTGTCACGGATGCTATAGGTATTATCAATGTCTATGTAGGACACGTACTTTTTTTCTGACTCCGACTTTCACTTATCAGATGGCGAGGCCCCTTTTATACCCAGAAAATAAATGTTTCTATACCTTGTAGATTTAAATGATCCCTGGAGTAGTCTTTCTGAAATTTTAGATATCTCTTTATGTGAAATGTGGATACGTGTGGATATTTGTCTATAGTACGGCTCCATATCCTAACAAAAACCCATATTTCTTTGTGGATGGATCTGTGTGTCTGACTCAGTCTTTTCTTACGTTTTGACACAGATAGGTACCTACCTACTACCTGTAAGATTTTATTGGATTGTTTTATCACCTTCAAATTGTTCTAGCCTGGACTCATGGCCTTATACCAGGCTTAAGCTAAAATTTATATTTCTTACCACAGTATCAGCGGCAGGCGAGCGGCAGTGCTCGTGGTGCGGCCCCCTCGCAGAGCAGGTGCACCGCAGCCAACGCGCGCCCTCCTGCGACGACCCGGGGGAGACGACCTGCGACAATGGACTCTCCCACTGCGCTATCATCGCCTCGTCACCACGTATGAATAAGTTTCTTACCACAGTAATAGCAGTTGCGACGAACCGGGAGAGACCTGCTACAACGGACTCTCCCATTGAGCTGACGTCGACTCTTCACTACATATGAATAAGATTTTTAGATTTCGTATAAGATACATTTTATGAATAAAGAGATGGCTGTTAGACACTGCTAACTTTACGTTAGTAATTATATTATCTTTGCTGCTGGCACGCTAGAATATTGCACTGGCGATCTAGCTTCTTTAGATTCTCACTTTATGGGCAATGAAGTAAAAAAAGAATTGCCATTTGCCAGATTTTCCATCTAAGTCCCACAGCCCCTTTTGTCTGAGGATACCTATATAGGAGTGATCTTCCTATAATTTTGCTAACCTCATAATAGGCTTGGCTATTCCTTTTTAATTTCGTCAGATTTCTGATTTCTCCTTATTTATTTTACAGCGTACGTGGAGTCAAGATTATGCGTGAAGTATTACCAAGACGAATGCTACTCTATTTTCTGCAACTCATCTAGAACCTGGCGAATGACGTGTCCGTGCCGTGGAGACTTCTGCAATAAAGAGAAAACTGAGAGAGAACACGAGGCATTCGCGCTCATTGCAAGACTAGGATCCAAAATACAGAACCTCCGAATTAAGAAACGAACAGTCACGCCCGGAAAGTTTATAAGTCGGTCTCCCAATAAAACAGCGATAGTTAATGAAGAAAATGAAACTAGTAATAATTTTACTCAAAGTGAACATGATAGAAATGTACTCAATGAAGGAGAAAATACGACTGAATATAACAAAATGAATACAGAAAGAATAACGAACAATTCAAATGGAAATATTTCAATGCATAAAAGTGATAATGACCCTAACAATGGCCCAAATCAGAATGAAGTCAATAAAGAAGAAAGTAATAGTGAGACTTCCGGAACTACTATGAATGATGCAAAAAGTAATATCACAATGGATAAGAGTAGTAATGCTGATAATATTGTCGAAGCTACTGCTCAAAGTCCTTCAAATTCAATTACGATGGCAAAAGATATGCCTACAAGCACAGAACATCCAGTTAGTATAACTGAAGCGGTTTCTGAAGTAAAACCTAGTGAAATACCATCAATGGAGGAACCACGGAAGGATATCAATATCGACGTACCGAACAGCATCGACCACGCCGTAGAAACAGCTACAGAAAAATCTGTAGATGAGAAGACTTCAGTGGAAATTGACATCAAACCTAGCGTAGCTCTGCCGGCTGCTGAAGCCCTTCAACAAAATTCTAGCCCTTCAGCTGTGAGCACTGTGACTGAGAAATCACAACCGACAACTGAACATGTAATTACTGAAACCACTTTTATGATGACTACTGCACATGTTCAAGTAACAGTACCATCAGATACTATGAAAATGAAGAAAAATCATGCAGTTACAACTTCTTTGCACTTTGTACCGCCATTGTTTTGGACAATGTTATATTTCTAGATAATAAGAACACGCTTTTTATCAGGAGAGTAATGTACCTACAGTATTTTAAACGCTGATCTCTATTAGCTTTACCTTTTTTAAACTAGATAATTGTCTTTTACTTATTCACATTCGTAGTGTTCATAATTGTGATATTAGAATTAGAAAAGGTATTGTAAATAAACACATTCATCATCATCATCATCATCATTTCAGCCGCATAGCGTCCATTAAATAAACACATTGAATGTAATAAATATGTTTTACTTATCAATCAAAAGTGAAGTCATAATGTCTAGGCAATTTTTTACAATTTGATTTAGCTTCGAGACTCTTCGCGCCTTGGGCATATGCTTCTCTGATATCAGATTTAAATGGCTTTTCTTGTCTGGAATATTTAGTGGGTGGAGGTCCATAGTAATCGTATGTCGGTGGTGGAGCTATTTCAGAATGATCTGTATTAATTTCCCTTTCATCTGATTTACAATTTCCAATCCCCAAATTATCATTGTCATCCAATTCATTAATTATAGGACTCGGTTCTTGGCTTTTTATAAAGTTGCGATATTTAACTTTATTTTCAGTTTTTTTACTTGAAAAATATAATCCCTTCTCTTCAGTTACATCACTGAAATCTGAAGGCAGTGGTGTTTTTGCTTTACGCCTTACATCAGACCAGGTCTTTATAGCAGGAGTTTTATTCTCAGCATCTATTATACTTCCTTTGCTATCAAAAATGTATTGTGCTGTAGAAGATGAAGATGTCTGTGGCGGCGCAAACTCGTCTATTCTTTTATCTCTTTGCTGTTCAACATACTCTTCTTGCGTCATTTCCCTAAATTTCTGGAGTTTTTCGTCAACACCTTCTTTCCCTACGTCCCAATCTCTGACATAAGCTTCCCGCAACTTCTGCCGTTCCTTCTCTTTTTCTTCTTTGATTCTCTTCTCTTCTTCTTTTGCTTTAGCATCAGCTTCCTCTTTATGTTGCGTTAGGAATTCCAACAAGCATGTAGTAAAGTCTTTTGGTTTCTCTGTGAAAGATAAAATATTAATGGGTTATTATAGTTTTAAGTTTGAAGACAAAAGGAGGCTTATGCCTAGCAGTGTGTCGTTGATTACTGGCGATGATGCTGATGACGATATATAGTTTAACTATCTGTGCCCGCGGGCTTCACTCCCCGTGGGAATTTCGGGATAGATAGTACATTATGTCCTTCCCAGAGTCTGAAACTATATCCATACCAAATTTCATTCAAATCGGTTCAGTAGTTGAAGCGTGAAGAGGTAACAAACAAAGAAATATACAAACTCACTTTCGCTTTTATAATATTAGTAGGATTGGTTAATAAAACTCATGCTGTAACTAGACCAATCCAAAAAAATCTTTCGTATTTTTTTATTTTTAGATGTTCAAGTGTTTTCTATCTCCAGCCATTTAAAATTATAAAGAATGCATCCGTACGTCAGTCTGTAATATCATCATAACTGCTAAACAGAAGAACCTACAAAGTTGTTTTGACCACACGGAACCAAAAAAATATACAGTCGAACATAGAACCCCTCCTTTTTTAAAGTCGGCTAAAAAGCAGGCACCTTTAGGTTCCTCCTCGGGCGGCAGGCCGGCCCTTGCGCGCTGCCTTGCCCGCGCCGCCGCCACCCGCGCCGCCATGAGCTCGTCTCTCTTCCGCCGCTGCTCGTCCGCCTCTCGCTGCGCCCTCAACGTCTCCTGACGGGTTCTTACAAGCTCCTCCATTTGCTTCTTACGCTCAGCCTCGTCCGTACTGAACGAGTAGTATCCCACGCCGTGGATACGGGCCTCTGTAATTATACAGATGCATTATCATGTCTTTGTCCGTAACGCGTAGACAGAGCTACATGCCGAAATTAAATTTTAATTATTTTTAATATACTACACTACACGTAATGCCTGTAAAGGTCTATAATTACTAAATAAAAATTTTAATCTTTGAATCTTTGTGAATCTCAAAGGACAAGTTTGCAAAGCAAAAAATGAATACTTAAAAGGAAAGACATATTGTTATTAAATGATGAGAAGAGGCTCTCGCTGGAGGATTCAAAGCCACAACAATAAAAAAGGCAAAACACCGCTAATGGCAAATGGAAATTGATGACAAAAAATAATAATAGATCTAAATAATGACGGGTTGCTAGCTGCATTGCCTATTCTCTCGATCTGCGCGGGAAGACAAGCACCAGTGTCACATTCGGTACCGAAAGTGCATGTCTAGTTCAATACCAGTGTTAGATTGACATCAAGTTATAACAAACAGCTACCACCTGGATGCTTTCTAGCCTGTGTTAAGTTGGTAAAAAAAACTAAAAAATAAAATATTGACACAAAAAAATTACACTTAACTCTGGTAATATAAAGTACCTAAATTTCTCTTAACAACCCAAAGTTTGGCTGTTAGATAATGCTTTTAGCATTAAGTCTGCCTATTGTGCTAAACAAATTGTATTTTGTACAAAAAAGCCCAATTTAAATACCCTGATAAGGCACTCAAGGTTTATTATATAAGAGAGTTTTAAGTTAAACATGACTGTATATTGTTAAAATACAATAAAATTATGAATACAGTATGCAATTAGCAAGTTGATTCATACTTAATAAATACACATCGTATCTTTATCCCTAATAGGTAAAAATAAATATTTTTTGAAAGACTATGTACTTACCATCAAAGAGCAAGTCTTGATAGTGTATATCTTTGTCCTTAGCAAGTAGTTCCCTTTCCTTCTCTTCCCATTTCTCCCGCAACGACTGAAGGTAGTCATTTGTTTTCTGAACCAAGAATGGCTTCTCTGAAGGCTTGTCCTTTTCCTGAAATAGCACATATTAATGAATAATAAATAAGGGCCCGCCATTGTTTTACGTATACATATACGCATTTGTAATTTGCTCTTTAGTGTGTTCTTTATATATTAAGTGCTTTGGTACAATAGTAATTACAAACAAGAATTTTGACGTTTCAACTGTTTTGAAGTAACATTTTAGTGGAAAAACTTTAGGAGTAAGTTCCGCTTACTTAAATGTACTTTTGAATTCTTGGAGTCTTTTTTGTGATTGATTTATGCTTCTATAGGATTATAGTTAGTTTACTGAGTAAAACTATACTTACATTCCTTTCATTCTCCTCTACAATATCAGGATTCAGTCTATCTTTGGAAACAGTTCTCATCAACTGTTCATCTTTCTCTTTATATAGTGGCAAGTCAGATTTAAGGCACTTGCGTGTACGACCCAAGCAGTCTGTGAACTCCGTCCTGAATACAGAAGAATTTATTTGAGAAAGAAAATTATTTTTTTTCTTTATAAATAGATGATATAAATATAATATATATGATTGTCTACATTATATAAAACTAAGCAATGGATCAGAATCATTTATCGCATGCAGATACCTAAGACGCTGGTGAGTGACAAAGACTGCATTTTGTAGTAGGTTAAGGTTTGAAGTGCACCAATAGTGAAATACCACCACCAATTATAAAATACATTATTGTTTTTACCCAATTCCCTTCTCTTTGGAGAAGGCAAAATGTGGATTTAGGCTTCAAAGCAGAACTGCTAATTAGCCTCAAGGCACATATCATCATCATTCTTAATTCCAGCCACATAACATAACTTGCGGGACATAGGCCTCTTACAAGGATTTCCAAAATGACCAATTTAGAGTGGCCTGCATCCAGAACTTTCTAGAGACCTTGGTCAGGTTGTTGGACCACCTAGATAGTAGGTACATACAATAATATATGCATACAACTTTGAATCTCTTAAGGAAGATACTAGATAAGCAGAATTGTTACCAATCACTTTCATCCACTTCACCACCACCATCCTCAGTATCACTGTTAGGCTTAGTTTCCTCCTGTTGTTTTTTAGTATTAAAGTCCACAAGGAACCTCCCGGCCAACTGGGAAGTGCCCACTCCATCTGATAAGTGTTCATATAGTTCAGCCTTTTTCTCTAAAGCCAATCTGGAAATAATAATACTCAGACTTAAAGAGATTATACAGATAGGCATAGGTTCTTTAATATAATCCTTACTGCTATCAATAGGAAAAAGAATGTTTCTGCAATCATTTTTAAAGTTTATAATAATACAAAATATCTTATATCTTGAAAAAATAGCTGTGTGAAAAACAATTAAAATAAAAAATTGACTCAAAAAAATTATGTTACATGGTTACCACATGTTATACAAATCCCTCAGAGAATTTTTGTTCTGGCGTTTAGATTGTTTAGAAACAAGCTAAAATAGGTACACATGTCTTTTATAATTCTATCTATTATAATAATATCTAATTCTATCTACAATATTCTCTTATTAGTTAACGTGGAAAGGAAAGCAGCCAAACTCAAGTGGGACTGGGCTGGTCATATCTGTAGGATGCACCCGGATAGGTTCCTGCAGGCTACCAAAGAGAGGTTACCCTAGAACGCCGATAGTCTGATGATCTCTCAAAATTTTATACAGAATGGCAAATAACCGCTATGGATAGAGACTTGAGGGGAGGCCTTTGCCCAGCAGTGGGACAGTAAAGACTAATAAAAAGAAAATTCTCTTATTGAATAAGTTCAAGATTGGTGGCTAGCTTGGCTGACACCCAGTGTGGATACAATATCATAACACTGGATGTCACCCCAACAGTACTGTGATGGTTTTGTCAAAATACATACTTGGCCTTTCTACATGCTTCTAGTTCCTCGGTGTCAATCGCCTTCAGGCTATCTTTGAAGCTTCTCTTGGCAGTCTTTGCATCTGTTTCTGTTGCACTGGGTTTTGATGGGGCTGGCTTGAAATTCTCAATTTTATTTCGAGGTTGTTGCCTTTTCTCATTAACCTCTTCCTGCTTTCGTAATAACTCTGCTTTCAGGCTGACGAGCTGAAATATAAGTAAAATTATTTTAGAAGAGGAAAAAACAAATATTATAGTTTTATAATTTTAATCAGTAATTCCCACTTACTGTTGATTTATTAAAAAGAATCTTTTTCGCAGGTTGAATATCCATCGTGTTTTACAAATTTATCAGTTAGGTACCTAAGTATCTGTATCACAGAAATTCACTGAAATAAATCACGAAATGACGAACGAATACCTAAATTATTTTACAATAATAATCAATGGACTGGACTTGACACATGAATGGCCAGCTGCCATCTATCTGTCAATGTCAACGTCACGCGACAAGTGGAAGTGACGTAACAATCATAATGTTGCCATTGCCAGTAACAAACAAAGTAACAAAATCATGATTTTATTGACGAGATTGAAAGTGTTTAGCCGCCCTTACAAATATAGAATGAAGTTCTAGAAGCATGGTGAGCAACCTATATAAATAATTCGGCATTGGCAACGTTGGCAAACTTTCATTAGTACCTACGTAAAAAATTGCTAATTTCATGGTCATCTGCAAACCATCACGGCCGTGAAGACAGAAATTTTTACATCGACAAAGGGAGAATCTTTTGTGTACAAGACAAAACAGTGATAAATTCTTAGAAAATCAAGTTTATGAAATCAATAAGCGACTACGGATTATAATATTTAATCAAGGGAGTTAAGTGGAAGCGTGAAATTAAAATGTCAACTCCTGCCAGAAGACGCCTGATGAGAGATTTTAAACGGTTTGTATTTATTAGTGTGCTTTTTCCTCATCACAAATTCATTGTATACATTCCAAATGTTAGGATACAATGTTTGAAGTAGTTCCGTGGCAGAGTGTAATGCTGATTCATCAAATTACATCACTGTCATTTTCATCGATTTCTATTTTGTTCTACATTTCCATTTATCCACAATAAATGATTCTTGGCTTTGTTCTTGTATTCAAACAATCAATGAATCTATAAATGGACCGAATGTACGTCACTCTGTGGTACAGTTGTTTATGTAGGTTATCCAAATAGATTGTATTTTTTACTAATCTTACCTACTTATTTGTCACAAGTATTGAGGACGCGAATATGTTTGCCAATTCTATTATTATTTCATGAGTATCTACCCGTATATTCAATATCTCATTAATGGCATTATGTCAAAACAATGAACTATGTAAACATAAGTTATTTTTTTTTTCAGCTTACAAGAAGACCCACCAACTGGTGTGTCAGGAGCTCCCACTGACAACAACATCATGATCTGGAATGCTGTGATATTTGGACCGCATGACACTCCATTTGAGGATGGCACGTTTAAACTCACAATAGAATTTACAGAAGAATACCCAAACAAACCCCCCACAGTGAGATTTGTGTCAAAAATGTTCCACCCTAATGTGTACGCTGATGGGGGTATATGTTTAGACATCTTGCAGAACAGATGGAGCCCTACATATGATGTCTCAGCTATTTTAACTTCTATACAGGTAATGGGATCCTCTTTTTTATATTATCCAACTTGTTAGGTTAGGTAGCTAGGTACTATAATATTTGATACCAGTTTTGAGACACTGAATGAGTCATGAGTTCAAATGGAAAAAATTATATTTTTAGTTCACATTGTCTACAGCAATCTGATTGAAACAGGATCGGCCGAAGGCTTTGTGCACGAGACAGATTGTCTGGTTTATTTAACAAAAAAAAGACAACTGTAGTGCCAAAAAAGACATAGTTTTAGTTAACTCAAATATGAATCTATCATGTTGATTAAGACCTTTTTCCTGTACTCAGTTGATGGTACATCCTATAGGCTCTTAAGTCCAGTGTGCCTTGGTAAAGGCCTCTTCCAACCCTTTCCATTGAAAGAAAGAAAAATGCTTTATTTGGTGCAAATTTACAGGGTTACATTGTTTTCTACTTGTAAATCTTTTCAAATATGTGAGTTTAAGCTCATCCTCTCATCTTATAATATGTCCTATCTGACCAGTGACTCCAGATTTTGCTCCTCTATGAATATTGTGTTGCATATTCTGTCCTTTTTTGCTCTAGCTTATCTCTGATCTAGCATATCTCTGGTATTTTGAGTGTGCCCATGTTTTGTGGCTAAGAATATGTATTAATGTATGTTTAATAGAAAAAAATCAAATCTACATACACCAGGTCAAAAGGATGGAAATATTCTTGACATTTGTTGAAGGGAAAATTGTTGGCCTATAGTAATGTTATTTCTTTCTCTTTTCAGTCGTTACTAAGTGATCCAAACCCCAATTCACCTGCCAACTCAATGGCTGCACAGCTATACAAAGAGAACAGGAGGGAATATGAAAAACGGGTGAAAGCTTGTGTAGAACAATCATTTATCGACTAGCAGGGGACTGGCAGACCTCAGACATCAGTTGTGTTTGCATGGGAGTGCCGACCGAGACGGCTAACACCACTATATAAAAATTCATTGGGACAGATGTGTAAATTTTATGTACCATTTATGTTTGGAACTCTGGTAGTGCAAACATAGTATATTTTTTATGCAAAATACAACCATTTCTAAATTACTACTTACAAGTAATTTCATATTAAAAATATTCGAAACATATTTTGAAGCACATGAATTATTATTGCAAATTACCATTTTCAATGTAATTTTTTTATTTGTAAGTTTCATTAGCTAAGCTATTGAATGAGACTTCAGTTTAAGGGGATGATGTTTTTTCCTTCACATAATCATGTATAGCTAAATAATCTTAATGGTGTGTATAGGAATGGCTGGTTATTATTAACTCCAACTGAACGATAATAATTAATTAGGGTTTGGTATAAAATACATTGGCAATAATTAATCATTTGTTAATTTGAGTGTGTATTCATTAGATCCAAATATCATGTAACATGATGTACCTCAGAGCTGAGTTACTGTATCAAGCCAGTGC